>CM046427.1:62374369-63041869 GCA_025506505.1 Flaveria sonorensis
TAGAAAACAAAAAGAACTTGGGAGCAGGGGGACTTCAATTATTTCAATTAAAGATTCTTTTACATGTTACTTCAATGTCACGATGATCACAAAATCCAAAAATTATTATGATAACACTACTTTTTATAAGCCTTTTGCTGTTGTCTTTATATTTAGCAAAAAATAGTAATAAATAAAACCCTTATTTATTTAAGAAAAATTATTATAAAATGTAACTATCTTCATTCAACCCTTTGAGCGAAATATGACAAAACAAATGAAAATCCATGGACCGACCCCATCATCTAAACCCCGTAGTAACTACGAGACTACCCCAAGGACACCTTCAGCATCCAGAGGTCACAGACCGACCATAAAACCCTATACAATAAGCGGAACGCATTAGCTGTGCGCTCTCAGGTTGGACAGTTTTGATCTTAAATGACAATCATTCATTCTTAAACCAATGTTCTAGAGTCGGCAACTAAGTTTATTTTTAACATAATGGGGTATAATTTAATTTTCTTTCATAAAATAAAAGTGAAAATCTACTAATTCAAAATTCTAAAAGTGAACACTTTCGATTGTTTTTGGGGACTAAAACATGGTTTAGTTTATCAAAATTTCTCTATATTTTATAAACTTTATTTCTTTTTCTGTATGAGAGAAAAAGTACCCATACTATAACTTAGTCCTTACGATGTTAAACTCAAGATCTCAAACTCATGATCTCAATTAACTCGTAACTCGCATTTGGCTCCGTAAATCGCTAGTACTAAAGTTCGAGCTAGTTGGCTCCTATGATCACGCTAGTCAAGTTTGAGCCGAAGGTAGCTTACTCAAGTAATTTTAAGATCTTAATTGATTTTTCTTGTATTTTGATATTATCGACACTATGACTTGATGCTTGTATGATTTAAAACTTTGTTAACTTGTTATTAAGAAGTCAATGACATGAATGATATCTTGATTGTACATTATTTAAATAGTTACGCATATAGTTCCTACTATTGTGTCAAACCATAACATGGTTTTTACTAAGAAAAAATAGCTCCGTTGATTTTTTGGTGCAAAATCTTCTCTCATTCTAAAAACTATAATTAATATTTATTTCGTCAACATTAAAATGCCTCAATTGGAATTGTTATTGTTATTCTATTTAATTTGAAAAAATAACAACATAAGTTAGAAGTTATTTTGAACAGTTTGTGTTGCAAATCACAGCAAACTAGAAGGCAAGGTAGCATTGATCACCGGTGCCGCTAGCGGCATTGGCAAAGAAACAGCAACCAAATTCATCCACCACGGGGCCAAGGTGGTGATCGCCGACTTGGACCACCACCTCGGGCCCACCATCGCCACACAACTAGGCCCAAACGCCTCATTCGTCGAGTGCAATGTCACCAACGAGCCTGATATTGCCAATGCAGTTGATTTCACAGTATCAAAACATGGAAAACTCGACATCATGTATAACAACGCCGGGGTAGCATGCCGGACCCCACAAAGCATAGTTGACCTTGACCTTGACACTTTTGATCGAGTCATGTCGGTCAACGTCCGAGGCGTGTTAGCAGGGATAAAACACGCCTCACGGGTAATGATTCCCCGTGAAAGCGGTAGCATACTGTGCACCGCTAGTGTGACAGGCATACTAGGTGGCATGTCACAACACACATATTCAATATCAAAGTTTACAGTTATAGGGATTGTGAAATCATTAGCATCAGAGTTATCACGACACGGTGTTCGGATTAACTGTATATCGCCTTTCGCTATCCCGACAACGTTTGTTATGAACGAGATGAGAGTGTATTTCCCGGGGCTTGAAGATGATCAAATCGTGAAAATGGTGCGCGATGCTGCGGAATTCAAGGGCAGTTACTGCGAGCCTGCTGACGTGGCGAACGCGGCGGTTTATCTAGCTTCTGATGATGCTAAGTTTGTTAATGGTCATAATCTTGTGGTGGATGGTGGTTTTACATCTACTAAAACCATTAGATTTAGTGTACCGGATCATTGATTAGTGGTTACAACAACATTTTTTACATCTAATAACGTGTCTCTTAGAATTTCGATTTAAGTGTATCGTGTTTCTATTAAAACCGGATATTTGCAATTACATTTTTGTTCGCAAGTCGGTCGCATATAGTTTTTTTGCGATAAATTTGCGACAACAATGTGGTGGCAAAACTTCCCTGGTTATATAAATATGGTGAATGTTACAAACAACATATACATTAATGAATTGATGGTCTAGAAAAACATCAATTAATGATGGTTAGGTGACTTCGTAGTGATAAAACGTCTACGTTTATTGAAAAGGTTGATGGTTTAAATATTAGAAAATACAAGTATATGTGATTGATAGGGTACATTAAGATTAAGGAAAAAAAGTGAACAATGTGTCATAGGTATGTAGGATACCCTTTGAAAATAAAGAAAGTACATACATCTTGAAAAGAGTTTATTAGTATTAGAAAGTTGCTATTAAAGACGTTTAATACAGTTAAATGATTAAGGATATGAGTATAGAGTTTCCGTGTTCTTTGAAATGACAGCCAAACTCAATCGATATCATAAAACGATACCTAGTTTCCCGCGTTTGTGAACTCTATCCTTGTTCTAACTATTAGTAATATTATTATTAAATTCTAAATGCATATTCTAAGTATTCTTGCTTAGGGTTCAAGTTACCATAGGTTTCAAGTTATCTTTAGCATTTTTAGGCAGAATTTCCCTTGAAAACTTTTCGTGACTTAAGGTCAAACACTATAAAGCCTTCAAATTAACTCAAGCCTAAGTCACAAAAAAGGTGTTACTAAACACATACTATATAACAAGATAAATACGCAACCGCAGATGGATGAAAAATGAGAGGTTCGTGGTATAATACTTTTGGGAATAAACGCGATTACCTACAAAAAGAACTTTAAAGAGATAAAAACAACATAATTTTCATTATTCTATTAATAAATACAACAATCATAAATTCACTAAACAGATCAAATCATAATTCAATATCAAGCTGTAACATTTTGATCATATTTGATGATTTTCTTTTAGAGTAGATTGAAAATGTGTTGGGCTATGTTTTCAGCATCCATTGCAGCTCCATACAGGCCATTTCTTGCAAGCCCAACACAATAAAGCCCATTTCTCCTTTCCAATGATTTGGATACATGGGCTTCGGTAGCCCATTTTCGTTTAAAAGACTATCACCTCCCTGCATTTTTGAAACAATAACAATAAGAAATATAACATTGTAACATGTTATTAAATGACTACTTAGACATTCTTTCATAGATTGATCTTTTTTAGTAATAATAACAAACACGTTACCTGAAGCCACAAATGGGTTGATCTTTTAAAACCAGTCGCGAACACAATTGCATCAAACTGATAACACTTCCCGTTCTCGAAAACTACTTCGTCTTCGCCTTTTATACTTTTCAACGCTGGCAAAACCTATTAAAAAGATAATCAATCACATTTCTATATAACAGATAAATATAACGTGTAAAAAACGATGGAGAAAATTGATCGTACTTGTATCTCGCCCGACTTGATCTTCTCACACGTACCCACGTCAATGACCGGATACTTTCCATCTTTCACCTTACCCAAAAACGGACCTTGTTTCGGCCTTTGAATCCCGTACTTGGTTAGATCGCCATACATTACCTTGCTAACGAACTCCAACAACGAGTCGACCAAATGCAATGGTATAACCTTTAGCAACGTTAATCCCACACTTGTCGACCATCTTGAAACTATATGAACCTATGATACAAAGGCATACAACAAAAATATTAATCATCATCATTATCGTCGTTGTTGTTGTTATTATTATTATTATTATTATTATTATTATTATTATTATTATTATTATTATTATTATTATTATTATTATTATTATTATTATTATTTATACGTGTTATAGAAAAACGCGTAGTTACATATATGTAACTTTAAAAAAACCCTAAAAATTACCGGGCTCCGGACAACGATGGAGGTTCGCGCCCCATGAACCGACAGATCGTATGCAATTTCCATACCAGAATTTCCGGCCCCGACAACCAAAACCGCCTTGTCCCGATACGCCTTACCGGACTTAAACTCCGTCGAGTGCATAACCTCACCTTTAAACCCCTTCAACCCCTCAACCTCGGGCACAAACGCCTCGCTACTTTCTCCGGTCGCCACCACCAAAAACCGCCCTTCATACCACCGCCCCCCACCGCCACTAACCGCCGCCTCCACCCGCCATTTCTTCACATCCCCATTGTAATTTGCCGCCTTCACGAGGTTGCAAAACACCGGATTAATGTTAAAACAAGAGGCGTAATCGTTCAAGTACTTCAAGAAGTCGGTTCTCGAGACGTACGTCGGATAATTCGCCGGAAAAGGGAGGTGGGGGAGCTCACAGAAGCTTTTGGATAGATGAAGATGAAGACGATTGTATGATTTTTTTGTGAATAATGAGGCAATGCAATCTTCTCTTTCAAGGATTATGTAGGGTATTGAGAGACGGTGGAGGCACGCCGCCGTGGCGAGCCCCGAGGGGCCCGCCCCGACGATGATCACCGTCGTTTCTGTAACCCCGGTCGTCATCTCCGGCGAGGTTATATATGTATATATGTATGTATGTGTGTATATGTGTGTGTATGTGTGTGTATCTTGTGATTGTAGCAAAGTGTATGTGAGTTTATATATAGTGCACGCTACCTATATTGTATGGAGTAGACAGGACGGCTTTTGTTATTATTATTATAATTAAATTTTGGACGGAGTTAATTTATAATTATATTATTATTAACCTCTGTCACCTTATGTTTTATGTGGTACTTACAGTTATATTGATTCTTATAGTTATATTGATGATACAGTGAGTTTGTTACGTCAGTTATTTCTGTGGGTCTCATGATCAGAAAGTGACATGTTTGTCGTAGCGTTGGTCTTTTACCTTTGGGGATTGACTCGATACCTGTTTGAGTCCGGAGCGATATCATGACCCTAAACATGTTAGGTAAGTAGGTTTAGTATGATTTGGTATAGGTTTATTACCTTAATTTCTTAATTTTAACCCATTTGTGGGTTGATTGGGTCTAGTAGATGTTTGTATTTTATTATTTTGTCTTATATATAATGTTCTTAAAACCGGATCAGACAGTGAACCGGTCGTTTTACTGGTTGACTGGTCGGACCGGATTTAATAACCGATGACGTCATAATTATATGTATTTATATTATATGTATAGTTAGATATATAATTCAATATAAGTATTTTATACGTATGTATATTTATAGTTATATATAAAACTCAACAATAATTATACATCCAACGTAAAAAATCATCATCTGACCTACCTGTTAAACAGCTAAAATTAAAAAAATTAAAATAATAAAAAAAATTAGAAAATCCGGTCCGAACCGGTTCCGGTTTCCAGTTCAACAGCCAACTGGTTTGAAGCGGTCGGTTCGTGAAGAAAGAAACGATTTGCGGTGGATCGGACCGGTGGCCAACCGAATCCCGGTCGGACCGGCCGGTCTGATCCGGTCATGAAAACCTTGCTTATATACTATCTTTTTGGTTCATAAATAAAGCATAAAATTGAGTTTCTAAAAGAATTTAGTTCGGTTGTTTGATTTTCCCGTGTTTTCACTAGTTTTTTTGATAAGTAGTGAAAACTCTAGTAGTTCCATTTTTTCTTTTTAAAAACATCAATGGTTGTTATCGTTCATGACCATTGATCTTATTAACAATTTGACCAATAGACCAAATCATATTACTAAAAAGAATATAAAAAAGTAATATTTACTTAAAAACATACCAATCAGAAAGTGACACATAGACATTCCTCACCATGTGACGAGGAAAACTCATAATTTCTCGCTGACTAGGCGAGGAAACTTCATAATTCTTAACTAACATCACATTTTGTATGGGTTTCTAGCTAACTAGGCGAGTTAATGAGTGTTTTTCCTCGTTGATATGACAAATCTGAAGCTTTTCCTTGCTGACTAAGCAAGAAATCATGAGTTTTTCTAGTCCAAAATTATGGAATTACCCCTTCATGCCCAAATTATTGGAATTTTTAATTTATTATATATTTTTAAAAAATATTATTATTTTTACTTATAAAATTGTAATATATTAGTTGTTGCAAAGTTTGAAAATATTATAATTTCTTATAAACTATTTACATAAATAATATAATTCCGTAAGATTTTTAAAATTTTTTTTTCTGTTTTTTATATTGTATAACTTTTCTATTTATTTTACAAATTATTGTAACCTTCCCATTTATTATAAATTTTCGTAACTTTTGTATTTATTGTATTTTATAATCAAAAAATAAATATTTAAATTTAGATAAAATCTCACCAGCTTTTTAAACATCTCGCAAAAGAAAAGAAGAGAATTTATTTTGCTTGTTACAAAAATTCAGCATGTTTCAAAAACAAAAAAAATTTTAAGATAGAGAATCTATCTTGTTTATAACAAAAAATCTCTCATGTTTTAATATAAATAAAAAATTTCTAACAGAAAATCTTGACACTTTATAAAAAATTAGTTTAAATTATAAAACTTTTAAAGTATATATTAATGAATTTTAAAATACAATTAAAAATATATATTTTGGTTGTAAATCTCGCTTTTGGTAATTTTGAAGGTCAATATGTATTATGGTAAGTTGTTCTGATCAAGTGGTCATTTTTGTAAGTTTTCTAATTTTTATAACATATGTACGTATTTGATTAAATTAACAATCATTTAATTTTCATATTAAAATTGTGTCGTGTGATTTATGCAATTAGGTTTTTATTATTACCAAATGAATAGTTGAAAATCTGCTATATTTAAATATTTAGCTAGTGGCCTAGCGGGTTATGGTTTATAGATTTGTTGCAAGTTCTAACTTGAACATACGTATTTTGCATTGTTTTTTGAACTGAATTGAACCGGAAGGTTATTAGTACCGCTTACATAAACAACTCGTGTGAGTATGTTTTAAATTCAAACTAGTTTCATTTGAATCGAACGGTTATGAGTTGGAATGGTTGAACTGGCGAACTGGACCGGTGGTTGGACCAAATTTTCAATTTTTTTAATTTTACTTACTTTTTTTACTTATTCACTTAATAATTTATTAACTCAAGTTTTGAGTACTATTTATTTTAGACTTTATATTTTGATAACGTGAATCATACTAAATGATAAAGTGGTTTCGTATTTTAATGATATATCTATTCTGGGCAATTCAACGATCCCCTCGATTATAAAAGCATTGGTATCTTATAGTCAATCACATCAACAAATAAGGATAGGTTAACTTCCAATAAAATATATCGAAACGTCTCATTAAGTTTATCGTATGCACTAACTACCGTGTTAGCAATGGGTATATATATATATTTTTTTAAAGGTTAACCCACGTCTCCCTACAATTTGTTGCTTAAAATTCAATTATTTATTTTGTGCGACTTAAACCTCTACTAATTTAATAAAAGTAAAGTCTATAGCTCAAAAGGGGCTTAACATAAAGCCATGGGATGTATCTCCTACACTCACATTACACACATTTTAAGAGTGTTTTATTAACGTCACATTATTTTTTAATAAATTTTCATATATCTCCTAGGGTGTTCAAAATCGGATATGCGGATTTTTGAATATCCGAATATTTGGGATAGTAGATTTCAATATCCGAATTCGAAATTTTGGATATATCCGAATTTCTAAAAGATATGTAATGTTTAATAAATTTTATAAAATCAGTTTTTTATAATTTTATATAAATTTTAGATATCCGTAACTTTTAAGAAAATGTCCAAAATATTTGAAAATATCTTAAATTTTTAACTAATAATTATCATTTAATAGTTTTATAAAAAAATTCAGATAAACGAAATTTCGAATATTTTGGGTTAAAATTTTAGGATATTCCAGATTCAGTTTTGAATTCCGATATTCTTACGCACCACTAATATCTCCGCATTCGCAAGGCGTGGTTCATATTTCCACCTTGTTTTCACTACCATGTCATATTTATTCTTAACAATTATGTGTTTTAACAATTTTTAAATACAAAATATACAAAATATATACAATTTAATTAAATGATTTCAAGTTATAATTAATAATATCTATATTGTACTAATTTGCAACCTATGTATGCATAATGTTGTTGAACCTTATGCTTTGGGAGTTTTTAAAAAATTGATTTTTTATTTTTAACCCAAAGTTTTTCATACTTTACAATGAAAGCTCCCAAAATTTGATTATTTTTTTACTTTTAACTATACATTCAACTTTGGTTTCTTATACTTTTCATCTTTTATAAATTTTTGTTTTACGTTTCGTTTTAAGTTTTTGCAAGTTAACACAACGCAACATGCGTGTGTGGTTCAACGTTTTTATATCTATTTTTTCTATTTGACAGGTTCGTTGCAACACGCGGTCTTAAATTGACTTAGTTATCTTTTTCTATATTTTACGTTTTGGTTTAATTTCTTCGTATTAACACGTCGTAACTTCAGTATCGGTGGTCGTTAGCAGTGATGTGACATTAATGTTATTTGGCACGACTTTATGCCCCCGTCACAAGGTGGAGAGCTTAATTCTAGTTAAGACTAAACTACAAATTTCCAATTATTGCTTGATGAATTACTTCCGATGAGCATCTTCATGTGTTCAGTCGGCATCGTATGGATCGAAATAAGGAACGCCAATATAACCCCTAAAATGCATTGGTAATTAAAAAAAATTAGTTGCCATGTAACCTAACCTAATTGGCGCTTGACATCAATGATAATAATTTCTTAACGGTTATTTAGTTACATTACATCAATGGAAAACCCTTCAACGATAGCTCCATCAATTGCATCAAAGGAAAACTATTACCAATGTGAAATTGACATGTCAAAACAAAAATATTTCCATAACTAGAGACGGTGCCCACATGTGAACCCTTAATGGTTTGAGGGCTTCCCCCCTTACAACAATTAAGGTTCTGTGGTTCTTGAAATCACAACATTTTCAAAACAGAATACACTTTACACCTATTAACTCATATAAATATCCGTCTGGATATTTTATTTGGTTTTAAGTATATGCATGTATACGAGAATGAAGTAGATTATACTAAAATTACCGACAATAACTATACATATCGGTTTTCAATTTATTATTATATAACTTAGATAAAACATAGATCATATTAAGAGATAACAATGATGTCTCAACTGCGGACGAAACAAACACCTAATAGGCTGTTTGACAACATTGTGCTAAGACATTAAGAAAGTCTGATTGAATAAGAGGTAGTTTTTTAATCAATCAGTATGTTTCCCGAAACTTACCAATTAAGAGGCTTCATGGAGAATTAAAATGTGTTTTTAAGTGATTCAAACATACTATAACTCTTAACTATTCAAAAGCAGTCTTTTAATGAAATAACTACGTTGATTCTCCAACGCGTTGCGCCGGGCTTTTGTATTGAGCTTTATGGTCTACACGAACATTACTCTCGTAAAATATTGTATAAACAATATTTTGAACATGAGATTTGTTTTTAAATAAACTATAAAAATATGTTTGAAATCAAACAAATCTTAATGTTTTTGGATCGCTACCTGATTTGTGTAAAGTATATATATTTTTTATATGAAAATTCACACAATTTGTTTTAATTTTAAAGAAACGATTATCACCTTTAGACTAACTACACACAATAGGCAAGCGCACATATCGTATAGTAGTATAGCTTGAGGTAAGAACCGAGTATCGATCTGTGGACACAATAGCTCTCAATACTAAATCATCATCACTATTTAATCGATCAATTGAGTTTGGATTTATGAATATTATTAGCAATTTAAACTAATAAATTAAGGAAGTAAAGACGAAGATACACAATCAATTAAAGATGCCCCTTGGACTTTGATTCCATTTAACATAGAATTAACAACCAGCACAAACTCGAGGTGAGACTATTTTTACACATGATACATGGAAGTAGCCTAAACCCTCGTCAAGGATAGCTAGACATATAATCATTCGGAAAGCTAGAACGATAAACATATAATAGCCACCTAAAGTTATGCTATGAAGAACTAATGATACAATTATATCAATATTAAAGATGATTTAGACTCCCGTTAGGGTTACCTAGCTAATTCCACCAATTTTTGGAAAGTTAACACACATGACAACCACCTCAACTTATGTAAAATAGACAAAACTATAACTACCCTTTAACTCATGAACATCAAACCATGATTACAAAATCAATTCATAACCAATGACAAGAGAGATTCATGACATACATCATGGTTTTCTCAAACATAATCATAAGGATGCATATTTACCCAATTTTACTAAATCCACAATCTTCATTCACCATTCCTAGTCAAATGTCACAAAATTACATACAAAAGATGCAATCATATGCATAAATCTTGTAAGAACATGAGCTTTTTCAACATAACATGCTTACAATGCTCATAAGGTTGAAATTTCATCAAACTAAAACAAACACACATAATCATTGAAGAATAATCAAGTTTCATCATGACATTAACATAAACAACACCAAGAATCATGTACAAGTAATTAAATCATGCTAAGTTTTATTTAATCCAAGTGATAAATAGAGTTTAGCCTATAAGGCTTACAAAAAACACACCCAAACTCAAGAACATAGAAGAACTCATAGTAGATCTAGAGGAATTCAAACCAATTTTGAGTGGAAATGGGGTGGATGATGTTAGATCCTTCTTGAAAGTGTGAAATCTTCAATTTTGGCTTTCAAATCTCCTAAAAACTCTTAAGAAATGCTCAAAAACACCTACGGGTTTGAGGGAGGCTATGGTTTTGAAGAAATGAAAGTTATGTTGGAAATGAGGAGTATTGGTGTTATAAACCCATTTTCTACCCGAATATGGACATATCTGAAGTGATATGACCATATTCGGCTTTAGAAATTTAGAATTTGACAGCTTATATGGCTATATTCAGCTTCAATATGGTCATATCAAAAGCACTTCTCCACTTGAACTTCTTCAAATCTTGGGTTTTCTTCACAAAAATCACCGAGCTTCATCGATAACTACAAAATTCAAATAAAACACAAAAAAACATCTAAATTATGAATTTTATAACAAAAATAACTTAAAATGCAAAGAAATATCTATTGTAAACATGTATAATTATTAACATATCACTACCTCCTACACAAAAGAGCTTTGCTGTCTTTGACTTGCTTGTACACCAACTTCTCTTTAAACTCTGTCATCTTGTCGCAACTTTCACAACAATTCTTCTCCATATTTTGATTGTCAGCGATTGTAAAAAATTTCTGTTTGTGATCCACTCGTTTCAAAAGGTTTGCATAAGAAAAAAGAAATAACTCTCTATTCGGATAGAATGTATAATTAACAAATGAAAACACCCATAACAAATTAACTTGGAAAGATGAGGATGCCTTTTTCCTCAACACTCAGAAGACTAAGGAAATGCTCAACCAGCCTCAAATAAAAACTTAATTTTTGATACAAATAAAACGACAAAGCCATTTAGTGCAAATTGAGGTAAAATCCTTACTAATCAATATGCGAGTACCCACGTCCAAAAATCAATTACATATTTTGTATGAGAAGAATGAACAGATAAAACGTTGCATGCAGGCTAAAACATTCAAATACTATCGTTGCTTCAAAACCTTACATTCTCACAACATCTCATAATAAAGAATCTAAAAAAACTTTTAACATATTCATAATCAAACATCTAACACAACTTATAATAAAAGAAAGTTAACATTCAGAACGAAACTTAAAAGATAAAGTTGAATAAATCATAACTCTATCATCTGATAAAGGATCTGCTTTACATCGACAATAGAACTAAGTGTTTAAATTTACACTACCAAAATACAAAACAATAGAACTTTTACCACATCATATACCAAAATATAAGGTATACCAATTCCTATTTTTATGGCCACTTTATGTATACATTTACATTTCTAGAACATGAACCAAGACACATAGCTTATTAACTTGATGATATATTTAAATAAAGTTACAAATACACACTTGTTTTAGTGTTTGAATGTAGTTGAGTTGTAAGTCTTACTTTGGCATTTTCATAAATAGCTGTAAGGCTCCAAACTGAAATTTGGCAAAACAATTGAAAGCATTTCACAATCATCTTATAAATAAGTTCCGCAACAGCACCATCGTATTATCTCAAATCATCCTCATAGAATCATGTCAAAAAACATGTTCTCCCTATGTCTAAACCCTGTACATTAAGGTGATGTTCGGATGTTTGAATGGGTTATAAAGGTGTTACTTGTAAGATTTTAATGAGTTTAATTGTTAGAAAGAGGTTATTGCATGTGTGTTTATGATTTGCAGGTGTCAAGAACTAAAAGAGGTAAATAAAGCTAATTAAGAAGTCCTATGATGAAGTTGAGCAAGCCCGAGCAAAAGACAAGAAAATAGACAAAGGATGACAAAAATGGTTATTGCCCACCGTATGTCATGTGGCCACTGTAACTTATGTTGGCCAGAAACTGAAAAAAATAACAGTAGGCCCTTACCGTAACCTACGGTGGTGGGGTGACCTACGGTGGACCATAAGTAGAAAGAAACAGTAAGCCCTTACCGTGACTTACGGTGGTCACGACGCGCTGAATTTTTATAAAAAGACGGGAAATCTAGGTTTTGACCTATCACTTCATTCCCAACCATCCCCAAATCCCAAGAACGATTCCAAGTGATCCCAAAGACTTCCGGAGGCGATTTCAAGGCTCAAGATCTTATTTTTATCATTCGGTTTGATTCTTTAATGTTTAGAACAATGTTTTCATTCGTTTTCACATTGATTTTCATTGCCATGTCCGGCTAAACCACATGTGATCTTCTCCGGTGGTAGGGTTTGTGTATGTTTGACTTGTTCTTTTGTTTTCAATTGGATTATTTTTGAACTAGGCATCTTAAGCCAAGTAAATTTATTTGTTAATTAGAATTTTTAAAATATTTATGTTGATTGAAACCTACGTTCCGGTTTTTGTGAGTGTTTTAGATTTATTTACATCGGGAAGCCTCACGAGGGTTAGGTAAGTTGAGTATGATCTGAGTAGTCCATTTACAACAGTCTCATTCAATCCCATTAGGTCTACTTAAACCAATATGGTTATGTCTATGTGACCATTCGTGAACATCTAGGACAAGTCATTAGTTGCAAACCTGAACCCCGGGAGGATTACCCCCCGGGAGGATTACCTTTCCAATTATTGTTTTACAACCAATCCAATTTTATATCAGTTTATTTTTAAAATCAGTTTTCTTTTCAACTTATTCTTAATTAGTTTTCAAACCGTAAATCAAGTCTTTTACTTTTCATATATTCTTTGTGGAGACGACTTTACTTCCCTATCTGCTTAGGTGAGCTAAGATCACAAATTTAAATTGTTTTTGATTATTCCTGACAAACCGCATCATAAGGCTAATACATGTACAACAAAGGATAGAATGCCGTTAATGGATCAAACTATTGTACTATTTGCTTAATGAATGTTACATCACTATTCACATACTCAAACTTAATTATAAAATAATTGAGAGGCTGCCAAACAACCTTTAAATATGAGAAAGAAAGAAAACACATCAAATACACTTCTCACTTGTTTTTCTTATTCACTTAGGAAGATTTGAAAGATGGTTTTCTCATTACCTAGTTTCTTTTCAAAATATAAATGTTATTATCTCTCTAAAAACTAAAATAATATCATGTTATCTAAAAACGATATAATTCCAAATATAGTGATGTTCATGTATATGATATTTTGCCCATGTAAAGATTTAAGTTAACAGATCTTCAAGTCTAAAAATAACTAACAAATCCAGAAAAATCACAACTCGAAAGTAGAGTCTGAAAGGTTGGACGAGGACAACTTAATTACTCTATCACACAGGTTAAATAGTTATTGTTGAAGAGACCTGGCTTAACGTTTAAGAATAATGTTTAAATTTGTTTCTGATAAAGCATACAAATATGAAATTTTAAACATCATCAAATAATTATATTGCTTAGCACAAGTGGTTAAAGTAAGGTACTCAAGACAATTAAAAATAACGAGATTTTGGGTTCGAGTCTCACTGTAAGCAAAAATACTCAGGGTTAAGACAAATGATTTTTACGGTTGTAAGTTTCCTCCTGAGGGGTTGGGAGTGCGATCCTGGCTGAGAAATGAATAGGTGGAACCGATTGAGATAACATTTATTCTTCAAAACAGAGTCGTACATTTGTCTTTAAAAAAAATAAATATGATATTAATAAAGTTTTCTTAATTATATGAAATCTTAGCGTATACACAAGCAATGACTGTTTCTTGCCGCCTATCAAGTATTAACGATGGCTATTAAACTATGTTTTGGTTCTTATTTAAATATATGCTTAAATGATTGTCGTTTTATTTAAAAAAAGGAAGGGAATAGGTGTTAATTTGTTGTTTGTGAGAGGGTGGATCCAAATTGTTTGTTTTTTTAGTTTGTCAATTTAACCGCTCGTTTAACATTTATTACTTATATATTTCCTCTTTACTTGTAACTTGTAATTATCGTTTTAAAATGTTAAAGAAAAGGCAGACGGTTCAAACCGCCAAACCAAAGTGTTAAAGTTTCAAATTAGTAGAACCGGCTGGTCCATGCGACCAACCCAACCCATCTTGTTTTATTTGTTGTTTTTTAGTTGTAATTAGTTCATCTTGAAATCTTTGACAAAATTGGTCAAATCATATGGTAAACACCCTTAGCGTAAAGCAACAATTATTAAAGAAGCATCTATGAAAGATGAGATTTTGAACTAATGTATTATCTTTACATAGCATCCGAAAAAGGTTATAAATACAACATTTGTGTAGAAGGATTTGGCCAAATTAGCTTTGTTCGATGCTTAAAACCATCAACCAAATCGTATAACTCTGTTTGATAATCTTGTGATTGGTTGGCCGAATGATGAAGAAGCCACCTAACGAAATTGCTTCGGTTTTAACTGTTCAATATGTTTTTCTCTTTTTTTGAAAAACAACAATTTTATTTAATAAAGAGGGAACTAGCAAGAAAACTAGCAATACAAACAAACAAACCAAACAAATAAATAACACTCAACAAGTAAGCATCATGTGATGTAAAATGATCAATAGCAAATTAGATGAATAAGTAACCCCCTCTTTATGTCTAGTGGTTTTTATTTCCACTTCTATATAGACATCAAATAACATGAACATACAACTTATGTTAGTTTCGTCAAAGTAATCTCTATTTGGTAGTCGAATATGATACAAATATCGGGTAGTTGTAAAATCGTGTTATATAAAAAAGTAGTTTTGAGGTTTAAAATAATTATGATGACAAAAATATTGTCAAAATTTGACATATTGTCGTTATTCATAATGTATCAAACATATTTACTATGTTATGAGAGTTGTCGACTCTTACTTTATGACAAACATGTGGTATATGTTCTTCTTGTGTAATTATAGTCTACAGACATGTGCAGCGTTATAGAATACCAATATACTGAAACTCGTGTATTAATACACAAATTGAGTAAAGAAAATATTAAATTGAATATTAAATAGATAGTAATAAAGATTTAAAAGTTAAAAAAGAAAAATTAAAAACAAACTTATTTATTAGATGAAAAAATAAAAACAAGACATATATATGATAGTAATAAAAATTTAGTAATTAAGAAATAGAAGGAAATAAAACTTATTTATTTGGTGAAGAAAGAAAAACAAAAGAAGGCAAATAAGTGCACAACCATGTGATGCTCTTGCCTTCATTTATATTTATTATATATTTATATATAGTTTTTTTAAAAAACTAATTGGATTCCTGACGGGTGACTGGTCCATTTGATCATCTTCATTACTCGAGTATGCAACCCGATACCATTATCAGAAGAAAACTCACCATAAGAAGAAACCCCCTTGCCCAACCTGAAATATTTTTTTGTCATATGTGAAATTTGAACCCAATACCTTTCTTATTTAATGAAGTTTTAGGTAACTCTTCTAAACCACCAGGCTAAAAATCATTTTTTTAACGGCTAACTAATTAAAGTCCGGTTACCTGGGTACCTCAATGGCGAAAAGGTACTCCATACGCCCGCAATCACAGACAGCGCTGGGCCCAAGCCCACCAACCATCAATTCCGGGGAAAACCCGCCACCTGGCTAAAAATCATTAGTTATTATATATAAATATATAGATATGATACATCAAGCAGATCGATATTTATCAGGTAGATATTTTCATTTGATATATGTCATAATTGATCATCAAACTTGGTATAATCGTTTAATTTTAGTTGTTTTTAATGTCATGAAATTTAAACATCACAAATTTATTATATTACACCTGTAGTTCAAAAACACACAAGAAGCTTTTACTAAATCTGTCGAGAATAATACCGAAAGTATAACAACTATCATAAAATATTAAGATAAATGTAATGTTTTTTTAGATATACTCTTCTTAACCGTTAATACATGCATCTTGTAGGATTTAAATTATTAATATCTTCAATAGAAGAAAGACATTTTACTATTACAATGTCCTCACGAGACACACTTATAAAATTCTAATGTTATTCTTGCTTAGATGAGTCTTAGACTATGTGTAGTGTTTGTTTAGTTAAACCGGAACTTAAATATCATGTAGATAAAAATCATTTTCGTAAAGTAACTTGTAAATCAAGTGTAGTGGTTAACTAGTATTTGAAGCTCCTATTATTGAAACAAGATAGGAAAGTCGTGTTTGGCGCCCGTTATGTGTTTGGAGCCCTTTTAATTATTTTGTAATGATATTTAGAGCCCCATTTGTGTCAATGTTATCATGTTTGAAGCCCCTAAAATGTCCATCACGTTTAGTCTTACAAATAAAGAGTTTTTTTCCTAAAATAGTGTAGTTGGAAAATTTATTTACTAAAATAGTATAGTTTGAAAAATATTTACTAAAATAGTATAGTTTGAAAGTTTATTGTTTTCTCACTCATACTCCCATTGATTACTTTACAAAATATTTTTTTTAAATGTGTTTTTAATTATTTTAGTGATCATATCTTTAAATTTCAAGAAATGTGTTTAAATAAAATATTTTTTTTAGTTTTCAAGAAAAATATATTTACTTTTTTCAAAATGTTTTTTAAAATGTTTAATCATTGTATTAAAATGAATCAGTGCTATTATTAAATTTTTAATCAATTTTTCTTAGATAAATATATGACTATTTGGTCATTGAACACAAGTTGAAGTTTGGCTCAATGGTCATGGTTTTTTTTTTAAACAATGAGTTTTGAGTTCGAGATTCTTTTCATCCTTTTTTTCTTTCCTTTTGCCCTAGCACTAATCTATGGTTCTTGTAAAATAAAAATTAAAAAAAAATTAAATAGCCAACAAGAATATATTAAATCACTAAACAAAATATTACACAAGTAAAAAAAGAAAAATTAAAAAAAATTACTAGAGAAACGATAAAAGAACAAATGAAACTAAAAAATATATCTAGATTTTAAAAGTTAAAAGAAACCATGAAAATTTCTATTTTAATACAATAATTAAACACTTTAAAAAACGTCCTTATACTTTTAGAAAGAAATTAGGAAGTATTTCTAGAATATTAAAAAAAAAAGTTCAATTTGTATAAATAAAAAATATCTCTACAAATCTAAAGATAATTATTTCTAAAAGTATTAAATAACATTTAAAAAATCTTTTTTAAGTAGCCAATAAGAGTAGGAGTAAAAAACAATAAATTTTCAAACTATACTATTTTGATAAATATTTTACCAAATACACAATTTTAATAAATAAGTTTTCTAACTTCACTTTTTTAGGAAAAAACTCTACAAATAAATGAAAGTTGTAGAAATGATCAATTTTGGTTTGTTATTAACCAGCGAAGTTATTACACATGGCATCAAAGTTTCTAATTTTATACAAGATTCTGAAACATGAGGATTTGCCTGTTTGTATTAGTTAAACCCTGGGTCTTGTTTTTTTCTTTCTTTTAATAAAAAGAACATATATGACTAAGTCATGATATATTTTTCTAAACCCTTTTCTAGTAAAATTTACTATATATAAGTACTAGTTTACTTGTAGATATGTCATTTGATTTGTAGGTATGCTATTTACTTTGCCTAATAAGAGGAGTTTAGATATATTTATACGTTAGTATATATAGTTCACATTATAACTTTAAGAGGTGTTCGTGTTCCAACCATCTCAAAAGTTGTAATTATCTATTATAATATTTAATTGAAGGTAAATATACCTTATGAATGAAGAAGTATTATTGATTCTCATTGCCAATAAGAATATTACAACAGACAATATAATAATTTACACATAAGGACCTAAATAAACAAAGATAAACAATAACAACCCAAAGCATTTAATATTATCTAACATCCCCCCGCAAGCTGAACGGTGGTGGACCAATACGGAGCATTTGACGAAATGTGTTAAATTGCGAACTTGGAAGACTTTTTGTAAAGATGTCAGCCACCTGAAGCTTGGTAGAAACAAACTTAGTTGCAAGTTTTCCCGCAGCTACCAACTCACGTAAAAAGTGATAATCAAGATCAATATGTTTTGCCCGCTTGTGTGAAACAGGGTTTTGTGTAAGAAAAATGGCACTTTGATTGTCACAAAGGATGGTTGGACGAGCTGGTGGTAATGCACGAAGTTCTTGAAGAAGATGAGTCAACCAAACAATTTCCGCAGCAGTGTTGGCCATAGCTCTGTATTCTGATTCACAACTGGAACGTGCAACCGTTGGTTGCTTTTTAGCACTCCACGAAATTAAATTCCCCCCTAAGAAAATAGAGTAACCATAAGTAGACCGCCTAGTTTCCAAACAGCGAGCCCAATCAGCATCTGAGTAGCCAAGTAATGTAGTGTGAGTGGGACGACTATAGTGTAGTCCAAAGGCAATGGTTCCCTTAAGATAGCGCAGTATTCGCTTGACTTCCTGAAAGTGAGCAACGGTCGGAGCATGAAGAAACTGGCTGACTTGATTTACAGCATAAGCAATGTCAGGTCTCGTGATCGTCAAATACTGGAGAGCACCTACAATGGAACGATAATGCGTAGCATCTGGAAATGAAGTACCTATAGAAACAAAGGACACATTGGTGCTTAAAGGTGTTGGAGCAGGTTTAGCATCCAACATCTTAGCACGAGTCAAAATATCCGAAGTATATTTAGATTGATTTAGGAAAAGACCATGTTGATTGTAGGTAACCTCCAATCCCAAAAAGTAGTTGAGTTTCCCAAGATCCTTAATAGCAAATTCTTTGTTTAGACAAGGAGGTACATGATACAAGAGTCGCGTTTGAATATGAACAATAATGGAAAAACCATTATTTGTGAGGAACAAGCTGAGACGATGAAACCAAGCCCTGGGTGCCTGTTTCAGACCATATATAGCTTTGTTTAGTTTACACACATGAGATGGAAATTGAGTGTCAACAAAGCCCTTAGGTTGTTCCATGTATACGTTTTCAGTAAGATGGCCATGTAAAAAGGCATTGTTAACATCCAATTGATGAATCATCCAACCGTTTATAACGGCTAACGCAAGAACAGTGCGCACAGTGGTAGCTTTGACAACTGGACTAAAGGTGTGAGAATAGTCAAGACCGGGAACTTGTGTAAAACCTTGCGCTACAAGTCTTGCTTTGTAACGCTCAACTGACCCATCAGCTTTGAATTTTGTTCTATAAAGCCACTTGGAACCAACCACATTAACATTTGGAGGACGAGGGACAAGCGTCCATGTATTATTTTTATGAAGAGCATAAAATTCGGTTTCCATTGCATGCACCCATTTTTCGTAGAGGCTGCATTGAATGTGTTTGGGTCAGTCGTGGCAAACAAAGCCTTATGAAGAGGAATGTTTTCCGTATGTGCCAAATCAACATGATAACGGGGTTTAAAAATTCCGGATTTAGCACGTGTTATCATCGTGTGAGACGAGTTAGGAGGAGGAACAGGAGCCGGAATATCATGTGTGGGTGAGACCTCACATGTTGAACCGGTAGAAGAGTTCGATGAGGAAGGTAGAGTGGTTGATGGAGTCGTGGATGGTGTGGAAGTTAAAACAGTTGGTGTATGAGGATCGGATGCGCCAATATGATCTGGGGCAGTGGGGTTTAATGGAGATGGGCCGGAAGGGTTTAGAGAAGCAGTTATTGGGCTGTTGGTGTTTTGGAAATCAGGATGTGAGGTAATGGTTTCGGAGTTGTGAGGTGAGGTATTTTGGGCTGTATTGGGAGTAGGAAAAAAAGGAACAGTGATGAGAGGTGTTTTTGGCTGTATTGGTATGGGATCGCTGGTTTTTGTCATAGAAGGTTTTGGAAAATGGGTATTTATTGCATGATTGTCATCAGATTTGCTGTCAATAAAAGTGGTTACTTCAAGTTGAGTAATGGGTGATGCATTGGTGCTTTTATCAAGAGGGTAATGATGTTCATCAAAACGCGCATTACGAGTAACATATATATGAGAGGTGCACGGGTCAAGACACCGGTACCCTTTATATTTAGAAGAATACCCAACAAAAATGCATGGAGTGCTCCTAGGGGATAATTTATGAAGAGCATAATCACGAAGGTAGGGGTAGACACGACAACCAAACGACCGAAAAGAAGCAAAATTCGGTCTTTGGTGGTAAAGGATTTCAAATGGTGATTTTCCATGGAGCAATGTAGTGGGTAGACGATTTATTATAAACACGGCTGAAGAAAAGGCATCAACCCAATATGTGGCAGGAAGTTTGGCATGAAACAACATAGCTAAACCGGTCTCAACAATATGCCTATGCTTCCTTTCAACACGATCGTTTTGTTGGGGAGTATATGGGCATGACATACAATGAAACGTGCCATTTTTATGTGAAATTGGTAACGATTCACCATTACCAAAGTACACTTTTTCGTTACCCTGAACCGGAGTAGAATTCTGAAGGGAAGTTGATGTAGGAAGCATCTGAGTGGACGCACCTGTATCGGATGTCCAGTCAGGAACAGTAGCGTTTAGATGACACTGAGCATGAAAAGCTTGAGCAAGCTGGTCATTCGTGGGCTGAGCCGATGCTGCATACGAGGCAAGATGGTAACACTGAGATGAGAAATGTCCAGGTTTTCGACATAACTGACAAATGGTGGCGTGGGCTCCGAGTGTAAATTTTTAATAAAGAGCTCATGGCTCTCAGCACTGGCTAACAAATCAACAAAGGTTGGTATGGGGCGAGTGGATCTCATATTGGTGGAGAAACTTTCAAACGACTTACCAAGCCCACATAAAAACCAATGGAGTTGATCCATTGTGTCCACAGGATGTCCTACCGCATGAAGCTGATCACAAATCGCCTTAAACTCACGGCCAAATTCAGCCACGGTTTTATCACTCTTTTTAAGAACACGTAAATTGTCACGTAAATTTTGAACCCGTTCAACAGAGGTATTACAAAAAGCCGTTTCTAGGGATACCCAAATGTCGCGAGCCGTGGTTAACCCAACTGTCACGGCAAGAGCTTCTTCGGTTAAAGAAGCGTTGATAGTTATTATGGCTTGTTGTTCGGCTTGTATCCAGGAAAAGTATTCCGGGTTATTCACTTCTTTATCGTTCTTGGTAATCATCGGTGGATGAGCAATTTGCGAACCATCCACATGAGGCAAGAGTTGATGATAGGTTAAAATGGGTAGCATTTGTTTATGCCAATATATGTAATTGGAACCTGAGAGCTTTATGGCGATCATAGGAGCCAATCCATTCATTGGAATAGTGGTATTTTGTGATGAAGAAGCCATGATAGGGAAGGAGAAAGAGATGAAGGAGGAGCAGATAGAAGAGGAAAGGAAGGGACAACGTACAGAAGAGAAAAAGAAAGGGATGAGAAGAGAAAGCGGGGGGTGAGAATGGGAAGGATCTTAAACTTGATACCATGAATGAAGAAGTATTATTGATTCTCATTGCCAATAAGGATATTACAACAGACAATATATAGAAGTATAATTTACATATAAGGACCTAAATAAACGAAGATAAACAATAACAACCCAAAGCATTTAATATTATCTAACACCTTATACTTCGGATGTAAACTTATTGTTATAAACAACGAAAGAATGCATAATTTAATGATGTTGGAGGCTTATTAGAAGAGTTGTATCATACTATCATGTCACATGATATTATATGCGACGTTCGTAACTTACCATAAGACAGAGTGATGAGAGCGTGAATGGTGGCAAAAAGTATCCTCAAACTGCGCTTTTAACGCCTTTTTTTTATATTGTAGTTCTACCTTGATCCACAAACTTTGTTTCATCACCATGTTGATCATAACTTATCAAAAAAAAAACTATGTGTATCCGATCTAACCATAGTACATCAAAATCTAGGATGTTACATACAATGTCGCATATTACATATTTACATTCATTTAAACATTGATAATAAAGTCATATACATAAATAAAAGTAGATGTACGAAAGTAAAGTTTCATGACTATTATGTATAACCTATGTATGATATTACTATAGCAGTAAGCTTGTTTTTCAATTCCTACATATATATTATTTAAAATGAACACTTTACGATATTATATTCACCTACGAAAATCAATGTACCTTATTTTTTACGGTGTAAAGATCACATTTAAGAGCATATAATATTATCATATGTGATCGTCACAACCATCATCCTTTAACATAGAGTTAATTACATAAATTTTTGTGATTTAAGTGTAATAGGTTTTGACACTAAGTAAAAAAAAGTAATAGTTTTGGTTACTAATTTTTAATTTTGCAAGGATGTGTTAAAGGTAAATTTCATTAACTTTTTTGGTAATTTAAAATAAAATGTTAGCATCCAAACTTGTTGCTTTCATTATCTTATCTATTAAATTAGTAGGAAAAGTTAAGCTTAATATCTAAATTCATCACAACATAAACTTGTTGTTTTTTTCTTAGTACTTAAACATGTTTCTTTGGCTTTAATATACAATAAACTATTCTTCAACTATTTTTCATGTATGTTGTTTTTTATTTAGATTTACCATAACCACCAACTTGTTTCCCATGATGCTAAGACCAAACGTAATAGGACATTATAGCACTTTAAAACACCCTTATACCACCCTCGTGGACATTATAAGGGGCATTATAGGTGGGGGTCGTTTTCATCATAACACCATAACTTGTTATAATTCTCATAATTTGGTAATGATTAAAAGGCATTAAGAGCCACTAACCATTACACATGTTTTTGGCAAAAAAAATAATATCGAGATAGTACTAATGTGACGCTTAAAAAATATTAAACATTACATATGATCTAACAAATTGAAGTACATTTTCTTGAAAACATGCATGAGTCATAGATTTGGTCTTTTCTTTTTGGAGTTATTGTTCCATGAAATAAAGCACGAGACAAAGAACTCAAATACACATGTGAAAAGTGTAAAACCTTTTTAACTTCAAACCTTTTGAAGTCTAACTTATGAGAAAGTTGTTTTGAATTAATTATTATGTTCGTATGTTACCTAACATAATATACTAACATAGTAACATATGTAAATGTATGACTACATTTGATAAGAAGTTTTCTTAAAGTTTTAGGTTAAAAAACATATATTATTAAAAAAAAAATTGTTTGACAAGTATGTTTTCATAACTTCAAAGAAAAAAAGAAACCAATGAACTACTTTTCCCCCCGGCGAACACACTCTCTTTGTTTTACGTCTACTTTAATTTTAAACTCACAATATAAGCATTCTATATGATTTAAAATTATAGTTGAAAATAACATCACTTACCATCAGGACATACTTTTGAAAACAACTAATAAAACTAGTATTAGAAAAGGTTTCGATTCGTAAATCAAAATCCATCTTAAAGGTTTTTATATAGGCTTTATAGTTAATTGTTATATGATTATTAAGAACTAAAGTTATAATACTTTGTTCTAATATATGGATAATAAATTCACATATAAACTATGTGATTATTTAGATGTGATATAATCAATCTTGTATAACTAGTTGTCATGCCAACCGTTGAAAAACAAACTACTATAAAATTGAATTAAACCGTCAACTTACTCATTTTACTATTGTTCAAACTAAATACAAGTCTATAACATGCTACCTAAAGCTTAGAGAATTTGTCATTAAATGTCTCATGTCTTGTTTATGTGGGTCACTTATTAGACATAATGATTGAACTTATTTAGTGTTATATATATATATATATATATATATATATATATATATATATATATATATATATATATATATATATATATATATATATTAAACAGCCTTAATTGCATCGGATATTGTCAAGTTTTAGACTTTACCATGGATTGGGCTTAGCATGGGTCGATTAAAATTGGGCTCAATAACAGTTCTAACAGTAAACAGGCTGTATGCATTTATGGCTTCATGCTATCTCTAGCGCAAACCGTTTTTTTTTTTTTCAAACCGAGTTCAGGTCAACGATTTTGCAACCGGGTTTGACCAAGAACCGGGTCGGTTTTCGAACCGGTTTTGGGCCTATAAAACCCAACCCGGTAGGAACCGGTCCGGAAAGGTTCCAAACCGGTTCGGGTCCAAAAACTGATTCCAAAAAACCGGTTATTTTTTCTTTAATTTTTTTTAATTTCAATAAATAATATTTAAAGTATACAATTTATTTAAATGTAGATTAAATAAAACAACTATAAATATATTTTTATTGAGTGGTATTTCTTTAAAAGGTATATTAAAAATAAACTTAAAATAAACACTTATATGGATTTTTTAAACAAAATAAAAGATACATCTTGCGAATACAAGTTTTTTAAATTTAATCGTCTTCGTCGGTTTGTGTGCCAATGCGTTGAGACAAATCATAAGCGAGTTCTTCGTCGGAGAGCGGTGATGATCGTCCGATTTGTACTTCTTATTCTTGTATTTCTTCTTCAATTGGTATTTCTTCTTCAAGGTTTGATTTATCTTGTCTTCGTTCGGCCGCATCTAAGTGGTCTTTTAAATAAATACACATCTCTACTGCTGTTGGAGTTAGCCTTGTTCTTCTTATCGATAAAACCCTGCCGCTAACAGAAAATGCAAACTCCGAAGCTACCGTAGAAGCTTGGACGGTTAGTAAATCACGGGCCATAGCGGCTAGGATTGGAAATTGTGATTCCTTTCCTTTCCACCATGTCAGAATATCAAATGATAAAAATTCCTCGGGAGCTCAGTAGATAAAAAATCGGTTCCGATATACCTCCCGAGCTCGCTACTTAGGGTGTTACCCCTTTGTCGTTTACTGTTTTCATTTCTCAAAGTATTATATAAAATAAGCATTGGGTTTCTACTAGAGCTCGACGAACTCGATTCCATTACGGTCGATGACCGGTGGATATTTGATGTTATACCATATTTTTCAAGATAAACATTAAACAAAATTTTAAGATAATCATTAAATTGTTTTATTGTACTAGACGCAAAAAATGGATTTTGTTCATGTAAATCTAAATCATAAGTTATCTCATCAATTAAAGTTTCCACCCCCAAAACATTTAAGCACGGGTCTAGTACGGCGGAACACGTAAAAACGGGGGGTAGTTCGGAAAAATATTTTTTAAAATTTTATTTCATTGGCGCCACCATTGCTGAAAACATGTCGTTTCTTTCTTCAAATTCACTTAATTTACATGTCATTAAATACACTTGATTAAGTGTTAGACAACTTGTCGGATAATAAACCCCCGACAATTTTGTAGTTGCGTTTTTAAAAACCTCTAAAAATTGAGTTATTTCTTGAATACATTCCCAACCCTCTAATGAAAACGGAACAACCCGACCCCGCATCGCAAGACCATCATGAAAAATATGAAGTGTTTCTTTTTGTCGCAAAGCACTATTAAACATTTTTCAAGTTGAATTCCATCTAGTCGGGACATCCCAATTTGGTCCTAAACAAATAGAATTCGTATCGTGACATATTTTTCTATAATTAATATATCTTTTTCTACTAATTTTAAAAATGTCACGTAATATATTTTTGAAAGGAGTTTTGAAATCCTCAACTTCACGAACGGCAAGACCATCTTGCACAACTAAATTAATAATATGCGCAACACATCTTAAATGAAAAAATACGCCGTCACAACCGGTTTATATTGGATGTGTTGTTCGAGGCGTTATCAAATGACATTGAGAAAATTTTGTTTTCTAATTTATATGTTTTGATTACAAAATCTAAAATTTGAAATAGATTATCACCGGTATGCGGATATACAAATAATTCAAACGCAATCGTACGTTTCATCATTTGCCACGAACTTGGATCTATCCAATGAGCGGTGACGCAAATGTACGATTCCGGTAAACCGTGTGGGGAGGACCAAACATCGGTAGTTAAGTTCACACCGATTTGTAAATTTTCAAATAAAACTTTTAAATCATTTTTTGCTTGTTTCCAAAGTTTTAAACAATCACGTCTAAGAATGGAGCGAGTTACGTGAGTGTAGCGCGGTTGAAGAGTTTCTTGAATCAATCTTGTTAACCGAGGGTTGTCGAAGTGGTCGAACGGTAACCCTTCTTGAATTACAAACTTTGTCATTCTATCTCGAACCATATCTACGTCGAAGTTCCATATACCACCATTGGTTCCGATTGATGTTTGGCCTTGAGTCGTACTTTTCAATGCCTTGCACCATTTGGTCATATGGTTTCTCAAAGTCGAGTTTGAATCCGACTTGAAAAACGAACCACAAGACTTGCATCGAGCTTTATTTTGACCATTCGACATTTCGCATAAGTCGTAGTTGCACCAAATCTCTTGATTTCTCGTTGTTGGTAGAATTCTTACAACGGTAGCGGCGCTTGAGGATCCACCGGTTGGAACGGATGCTTCAGAAGCCATATTATGCAATTCAAGAGAGTAGAAAGTAGAGCAAGTAAGAGAGCGTTTTTGCTTTTTTAAGCACGTTTTTGAGCTTTTGAGTGTTGTGACTAAACCATTACACCCACTACCTATTTATACTATCATATAAGGGCAAAATGGTCAAAAAACGGTCAAAAAAGGCTTCAAACGGCTATATTACCGTTTGAAAAAGTTTTTTTTAACGGTAAAAACCGGTTCCAAACCGGTTTTTTTGGACCGGTTTGTAAACCGGGTTGGGTAAGACCGGTTCCAAACCGGTTTGGCCAACAATTATATAAACCGGTCCCAAACCGACGGTTTTTTCCGGGTGGAACCAGTTTGGCCTACCACCGGTTTCAAACCGGTTCGGTTCCCATTCGGGTCGGGGAACCGGTTCTGGTGTGCACCTCTAATCTCTATTAACTATATAACAATTAGGAAATGGATTAATAGTAAAGCTTTAACTCTTTACAATTCAGCCACAAACCCTTAGCTCTTTATAATTTAACCATAAACTTTTAATTCTTTGTAGTTTAGCCATAAAGTTTTAATTTCATAATGATTGACCACAAACTTCAATTCATTATATTTTCAACACAAAACACTTTTAAATCTTTACAAACAAATTTTTTAATGTTTTCATAGTTTAATCTTTAATTTTACACATATTTTGTCTTTCTCTTATAACTTTTACATATTGTTTTATTAAATTCCAAAATATTATTGTGACGTGCTTATTTTTTTATATTTTAATATGTATTATATCCAAATTAAACCAGTCTACATTTTGTGTAAATATAATATGCCTTTACTCTTTTTTCCTGACGTTTTGTGTAAATCATTTTCGTTTTTCTAACTCTAATTTTAGAAGAACATAAATTTTGTGTTATTCTCGAATATTACTTCACGACAATTATTTTTTCATATTTGTTTCGGTATTTGAAACCGGAGCGTTGTAACCTCATACACTTCTGTTAACATCTTTATCCACGTCAATATACCCGCCACAAGGCGCAGTTGTGACCACCTAGTTCTTTACAATTTACATGAGTAAATTAAGAAATATTCTTCAATCAAGAATTTTTCTTCTTTGACGGAAAATGCGCGACAATGTTTCGAATAATTGATGTTATTTTAATTGGAGTCACTTATCTGTTTTTTAGCTGGGACCACACCCCAACCCCCTCAAGAGAAAACGCATTACTGAAAAAACACTTACTCAACTCTGAGCATTTTGCTCGACTTTCTCATATTTACATATCATAAGTACCTCACTGTATCCGGTTGGCTAAAAATCATTGGTTTCAATCATGTGTTTTAAAACGCTATGTTGATTTCACTTGTCATATTTGTAATCATAAGTTTATTTAGTTATTGTATCTTAATCGAAACTTAACTGATGGTATGTCCATATATTATTTTCTAGTCATCTAACCGGCCGTGTAATGTGATTGATTCACCAATCAAACCAGTTTTAAAAACTGAATAACTACATAATTAGTTTTTATTGGAAAAAAATATAACCAATTTAAAATAAAATACGAATTTATTTTGGTGTGCAGTTGTAATTTTAATAAAATTTTAAAGTTTAAAAAATTAAAAATGAAGCCTGAATTAGTAAATGAGATTTTAATATATATATATATATATATATATATATATATATATATATATATATATATATATATAACAAAAATATTATAATCAAGCCCACAGAGTAATTGTTGGTTACACTATGTTCCCGAGTTCATTTAATGAGACAAAAGAAAAGAATCGAAAAGAAAGAAAAAAATTGTTATGCTGCAGAGTTCATTTAAGGAGGGAAAAGAAAAAAACAATAAAAGAAAAATGAGGACTAAAATGAATCATTTCAAATTGAAAGAAAATTGAGAGAAAATAAGGTGTTGTTTGTTTTTTCTGCAGCAAAATGTCTGCAGTCTGCGGACCACATCTGCAGACATCTGCAGGAGAAGAGGTGGACCAAACTTCTGCAGTCTGCAAGAAGAAGACTGTTTGTTTTTTAACATCTGCAGACTGCTAAAATATTCTGTATTAAAGTAAACCTATTATTTAAACATTAAAAAGTACTTCAACATTAAATGTAGCGCGAAACATGCAATGGTAATGTTCCTTTGTGTAACCAACGGAAATGGTGCCATCCTCTTCAATATAGGGAATCGTGCTTTTCAAAACACCAAACGAACGCTCAATAGCGTTTCGTAGTTTTGCATGTGCATGGTTAAATTTTTCTCTATTGGTCAATGCATTGGTCAAACAAAATACTAAACCAAATCACAAGTTATACTACCTAAATTCACAAATCAAACAAAATATCAAACTAACAAATCATACTAGCTAAAATCACAAATCAAACAAAATACTAAACTAAATCACAAATCATACAACCTAAAATCACAAATAAAAAAAAACCTAAACCAAATCACAAATCATACTAGCTAAAATCACAAATAAACCAAAACCCTAAACCAAATCACAAATCATACTACCTAAAATCACAAATCAAACAAAACTCTAAACCAAATCACAAATCATACTACACAAACCACAAATCAAACAAAACCCTAAACCAAACCACAAACCATAATACATAAGCCACAAATCAAACAAAACCTCAAACATTGCAACTTTACCTTACCCTCAAAGGTCGGTGACGGGGCTGTAGGGCGGCGGTCAGGAAGGGCCCCGGTGGCTGGAGGAGGCGGTGGCTGAAAGGGGGCGGCAAGGGGAGGGCCGCGGTCGCTGGAGGGGGCGGCGGCTGGAGGGCGCGGTAGCTGGAGGGACACGCTGGTTGGAGGGCCGCGGTGGCTGCCAAAATGAAGGGGAAAGAGGAAAGGGTCGATGTTTTGAGGGTAGAATGAGAAGGTGGAGAATGAGAAGAGAGTAGAAGAATTGTGAAGTCAATGGTTTATATCTGACTCATACAGACCTCAGGAAGGTCTTTTTTAATGAAAAGTTTTCTGGAAATCAAACAGTCTGCCCTCTCAAAACGTCTTCCCGCGTTTGCGTGCGCGCAGATGAAGAGGTGGGGAAGAGCTTTTTGAAAAAAACAAGCATCCCCTAAAAGAAAGAGAAATAAAGAAAAAGAAAAAAAAATGAAAGGAAAAGAAAAGAAACTCCTTAAGTAAACTCGGAAACACAACACTGGTTCAAGTGAGGAAGATTCATATAAACTCAACCTCGCGGGTTATATAACCGGGTCCCAGTCGCCAGTCAGTCCGCCCAATTCTAAAAACATTACTAAACACCCCAATTGACCAGTCTGCTCTAGTTCCAAAAACATCACCCACAACCCCAACCCAAGATAAACATCTTTTTCATATATCTAAAATTGTATAATGTAGTAAAATGAATTACTTTGTCTTCTACAAAAGGAACATACTCATTTGCTCCCTACTCATAAAACATCTTTGCCCAAAATACCGTTGAGAAAATGCTACTATTGTTAATCTTCATTTTCAAATGATCATTAGCACATCTTTTCTTAAGATTTAAATTCTCCTGCTTGATTAAATCCACACATAAACTCAACTGTCTTATTGCTTCTCTTTTCTCTTCATCTTTCTCAACCAACATCCTCTTCTGAATCTTGTTTTCTTCTTTCAGTCTATCAATTTCTTCCCTCAAGTTCATCAATTCATCACTGCTTGAGGCACTTGAAGATTCTCCCATACGAGTTTGATGATCATCGGTTTCTGATTCGTTAGATTCTTGATCATGGAACAAGTCTATTGAGTCTGAATAGCTGTCGTAGGATTTGTCCACATCAATGATCAGATGGGGAGATTGGTGTCGGGTCAAAAGGCGAGTACTTGAGTCAAACTTAAACTTGGTGGCTTGATGATCATAGTGTAGGGCTAGTGCCCGATGGGTTCGATATAACTCCTCGATTAGTTTAACAAGCTCGGGCCGTTTCTTGTAATACATTTCTGCACGTTTTGCAAAAGAATCTGCTTCTTGTTCAATCAAGTTCAGCATGGATTCTGTCTTTTCATCTAGCTCTGTGAATTATGCTTCATATTAATGTCATTCATTGTGACAAATTTTCATATAAGTCATAATAATATGCCACAAGCTACTAAAACACAGATATGTACATTTAAAGCTACATCTGATTAGGATAATACCAGTTTTACCCATAACGTAGAAAAGTAGTGGAAGTTGAATTCGAATCTTGGAACTCTCTTAGAGGGACTCAAACGCTTACAACTGCGCCACCCGCGCACTTATTTTGAGATGAGTTAAAATCGAAATGTGGATGGGAGGAAGAGTGTTTTCTAGATTGACCATAAAGTTGTCATGAAGAGTTCTTTTTGCTCTTATTTTGTTGTAATAGTTGTTGTGGCTTTTATTTCAATTTAGTTATCCTACAATGCTGATTTTAGTGTGTTTTAAGTGGTATTTAACTCATTTCTGGTCATCCCTATATTAAATTCTACAAGAATTTCTAGTTTTAATATGCAATCTTTAAAAAAGTGTTTAAAAAGTAATCTATATCCCATTTTTTGACAGCATTGACCTTATAGCATCCTAAGTTATTCTAAATCTTGGCTAGTCAAAAGATAGACAATTGGTCAAGAGATCAACTACAAAATGATAACACAATGATCAAAAGATTCAAAAGTTAAACCATGATTAACCAAAACAGAATTAAAAGGAGAAACAATGCAAGAATGATGTACCTGCAAGAGTGGATTGAAGCCATGGAGAGCTTCTTGTGATACTGTTGTTTTGACTGTCAAACCACCACCAATAAGCAGACAACTTCTTTGACACCACCATTTTCAATTCACCTTCACTAATAATATCTCAATCTGAAATTATCACGACGAGAAATGCAATTAACATATTTATAAGATGAAATTAATCGATTAGCGAGATGTTTTTCCCTAAATCATTCAGAAGAAGAATTTTTAAATTTTTTTAGGAATTTTAGAGTTTGTGTGGTCGTTTCTAGTTTGAAAATGGACTCTAGCTTTAATAAACATTAACTCCACTTGAGTGGCTAGCATACTCTGACATGCTTCCTGGGTCACCACGCTTCAACAACTAAAACTAATAAAGTCAGAGTCCACTGGTTCAAGTAGAGGCTTGTTGGTTGAGTTAAACGACTCTCCATAAACCACTATGAAATCATTTTCAAACGGGAAACCATTTCACAAACTCTAAACACTCCATAAATTAAAAAACTCCGAATTCTGAATAAGATATCAATCATAAATAACTACAATTGAACGATTTAACTCCACAAATTCAAACAAGATCGTTATCCTAAATAACTGAACGAGATACAATCGAATGTGGATTCACTATTGAAATTAGATATTATTCACAAATACCGAACAAGAAGTTAAATAATTCAAATCCACAAATTCAAACATAATACCAGCGTACTTCACCACTTCGTATGATGTCAGATAAACGCGAACACGCGATTAACACCAGCGGATTAGAGTTTACACTTTACAGTTTCTAAAACTCCTGTGATCGGTGAATAGTGAATACACAATCGATTCATAAATCATAGATATCAACAATAAAGCTATCACAAAATCATCGAATAAACTTCATTCTAGTTAAGAAATCATAACCAACTGCAATTACAAATTATAAAACCCTAGCTACTTTGTTCTTACAACTCTACTAAAGAATAATATTAATAAATGAAGTTGTGGATGCAATACCTGAAAGAAGAAGAACACAAGCAGAGCTTCAATGGCGGAAGAATAATAGGGGGTATTTTATATACGATGGGATTGAGGGTATTTTCGTCCATGTGAAATGTTTGACCTGTTAGATCGTGACACGTGGTTTTTTACCCACATGGGCGGTTGGACCCGGCGTTGGGCAACACAAATTAGCAGTTTGGAATGTACGAAGTTACATTTTTGCCCTTGGTGTTACTTTTTATTGGGAAGGGATTGAGTGGGTCTAGGTGAGGGTAGAAGTGTCATTAAGCTTAAACGGTTGTTTGGAGCGTCTAATAATCACCAAAAAGGAAATAAATTATTTGTAAAATTTAGCATTTTTAGGTAATTTTAGTATTTAGTATAAGTATTAATTACTTACTAAAGATAGAGTTAATTACATAAATGATCCCTTTGGTTTATCTAAAATAACAGATTTAGGTACTAAGCAAAAAAAGTAACATGTTTGAGTATTCATTTTTAATTTTGTCAATAGTTTGAGGATTAATACTAACACACGTTAGATTTTCTGTTAAATATAAGGGCAATTTAGTCTTTTCACCTTAAATGACATGTTAAGTAAATTAGAGGGACTACTTGTGTAATTTATTTATAATAACATTATGTAACACACACACACACACACACACATATAACACATCTGTATATTCATCACCACCACCGCCGACCATCACCGCCTGTCACCACCGTTGGCCATCACCGCCAGTCATCGCCGCATCTAGTACCCTCACGCCATCGCATCCATCTCCGTTTATCATCACTATCGGGTATAATCACCAAATCCCCCTTTCTTTTTCCCTTAAAACCCTAAAATCCAACCGACCACCCACCATCAGCTGCCACCACCATGTACCTACTATCACCATCATCGCCATCTAGCCACCATGTACCACCAACTCCCTGATTGAGATCTGAATCTAGCATCCTACCACCGTAAATTTGGGGATTTTAAAGTTTTTGGGTTAACAGGGGAATAGGAAGGGAGAACTGATGAGATAATTACGATGGTGCGATGGTGGAGGTGGGGATGACGATGATATTGTGATGGTGGTGATGATGCAGCGGTGGTGATGATACGATGATGGTGATACTGTGATGGGGGTGATGATATTGTGATGATGGGTAGATGGTGGTTATTGTGGTGCTCGTGGGTGATCGGTGGTGGGCTGGTGGCCGGTGGGTAGGAGGGTTGGGTGGTGGGCTTGGTGGTTGGGGTCGACAGTGATAGATGATGGTGATGGTGGGTAGATGGTAGTGATGGTGGGTAGATGGTGGTGATTGTGGGTATATATAATTACACTAATGGTCCCTGAGTAAAAAAAACATACAGAATTACAAAAGTAGTCCATCCAAGGGCATTTTAGTCAATTTCTTTAAAATTAACAGAAAAACTAACGTCTGTTATTCATAATACCTTAACTCGTTACAAAATTTAAAACACGATACCCCAAACTGTTACAAAAAACTCTTAGTATCAAAACCTATTATTTTAGATAAACCACATGGACCATTTATGTAATTAACTCCTAAAGATATTATTGAAGTTTTTATTTTATTATCTTCCTAAAAAATGCATTAATTTTAGAAGTCTAGTAACTTAGAAAGTGGTGTTCAAGAAGATTAAGCCGGCAAACTAAATAAATTTAGGAGTAAATTACACGGACAGTACCTGGGTTTGCACGTATTGCAAGTTTAGTCCCTACTTTTTAAAAATTACAGATGAGGGCCTGAATTATGCATGATATGCATACAGGCAGTCCCCGACGCTAACTGAGATTAAGTTTATCTGTTAAGTCAATGTAAAATTACCAATATACCCCTAAATTTAAAAAATAATAATTTCTAAATATAACCAAACTTACCCCCACCCACCACATCTCACCCCAACCTTCCATCTTCTTCTTCCATCTTCATCTTTTTCATCTAGCTTCATCTTCATCACCATCACCACCACCTCTCCACCACCATATGAGAAATTAAGCACTACCATTGGTCTAAGTCTCTTTTTCTTCCCCCTTCTCTTTCTCCCCTTCTCTTTATCTCTCTCTCTCTCTCTCTCTCTCTCTCTCTCTCTCTCTCTCTTATAAGACCACCGGGCATAACGCCACCTCTCTTTCTCTGTTCAGATTTGATGGTGCAAGCCACAACGGTGGTGGTGGGTTGAGGGTGTTGGTGGCGACGGTGGTGGGGGTTGAAGGTGTAGGTGGCGATGTTGGTGGTGGGTTCAAGGTAGAGGCAGTTATCGAGGTGGGTTGAGGGTGCAGGCGAAGACTTTGGTGGTGGGTTAAGGGTGCAGGCGGTGACGGTGGTGGTGGGTTGAGGGTAAAGGTAGCGGTAGTAGTAGTTAGGGGTGAGCATGGTCGGTTTGGTTCGGTTTTAACCTAAAACGAAAACCAAAAACCGTTATTTCGGTTTCTAGGTTTTTAAAACCGTTCGGTTTTGGTTTTTTCGGTTTTTGGTTTTCGGTTTTCACTTCGGTTTCGGTTTTTTCGGTTTTGCTTTTTGGGCTTTTAAGTTTTAAAAAAAATTAGTCTAAAGTATTTAATTTAAGTTAAAAGTTTTGGGTTTACATCATTTGTTGATCTTTAAACATAATCTCTATATTTTTATAAATTACTTAACATTATAATTAATTGCAATTTATGAAATACAGTAACAAAAAAAATCAATAAAACACATTAATCTACCAAACAAAAAATTCTAAACATTATTTTTAAAACCTAAATATTCAATCTATTCTAGATAGGATAAGTTAAGTAAGTAATTTATAGGCTAGTCATATTTAATAGTATATGAATACACCTCTAAATGGACAAGTTCGGTTTTATGGTTTCGGTTCGGTTTTTTCGGTTTCTGTTAAAAGCAAAACCGAAACCAAACCGAAAAAATCGGTTTTTGAAAAACCATCAAACCAAACCGTCGGTTTCCAATTGGTTTCGGTTTTTTTGGTTCGGTTGCGGCGGTTATTTCGGTTGCGGTTCGGTTATTTCGGTTTTTTGCACACCCCTAGTGGTAGGTTGATGGTAGAGGCAACGACGATGGTGGTGGGTTAAGGGTGTTGCAGCAAAGTTGGTGGTTGGTTGAGGGTGCAGGCGATGACGGTGATGGTGGGTTGAGGATAGAGGCGACAGCGATGGGTTGAGGGTAGAGGTGGTGGTGGTGGCTGTTAAATGTGGAGAAGAGGATAAAAAAAGAGTTTTTGGTCTTTTAAAAATACTAACAAAGAAACTTAACCTTTGTTAGTGTCAGGGACAGTCAGCGTGCACTTCTTATATAGTTCAGGCCATCATCTGTAATTTATTGAAAGTAGGGACTAAAGTTGCAATACATACTTACCTTAAAGACTATCCGCATTATTTACTCTAAACTTAGATTTGGACTTTAGAGCTTTACTAAAAAGACCCAAGTGCTCACGGCTAGATTATCTATTTAGTTAAATTTGACCGCTAGCAATTAAAATAAGACATCAAGGAAGTTATTCAAGCATGTAAGCGATGCAACACACATGTAGAAAATTATCAATTTTTTGACGAAAAATGTACGGTCATGCTTCAAAGAACATGTGTTATTTTAAGCGGACGCACATATTTGTTTCTTAGGCCTTTCTCGTCGGTTTGTGGGGTTTTTTTTTGTTTTTTTTCTTTTTTTTGGTGTTTTTCTTTTATTTGTTCCATAATTTTTTTTTTTATTTTTTATAATAAATCTTCTAAAACTTTATTTCTTTCTTTTTAATTTTTCAGGTTTTTTGAATTCTCTCTTTTGATAGATCGAAGGTTTCAAGTATTAAAGTGCCACGTCCTTGCTCAAGGATTGCTAATTGTTATGATTTGTGTTAATAAATTTGTGTTTTTCTTCTTTTTATGTCTTCAACTTAATTTAAATATGATGACTGTGGTGTGAGAGTAGTCTTTAATAGAAGGTAGGGGAAAATACATTGGCCCTTGATCATAATCAAGGTAAGATTTTAATTAATGAAAACTAGTGTTTTCTCTTGCATTACACATGCGAAAGTTTAGTTGATTTTCCTGTCTTACGCTGCATGACTTTGTTCGTTTGGTTCGGTTTATAGGAAACCACAAAAGCAAATACCGATACCGGTTTCGATAATGTCTATAACGACAACAATCATGTTCACTAATAATCGGTATGGTTTACCGGTTTGTCGCAGTACCGCAACGGTAATTGCACTCACTATAATATACGATACAAAAAGTTCACCATTGTTATATGCCAAAAAAATATAATAATTGTGTTCAAAAAGCAAAAACATAAAACTTTGTTGTAGCACCTCACTTACACCACCAAAATGTCAATGTTTGATGCCAAAAACACAAAAATAATAAGCTTTTGTGGTACAAAAAGTAAAATTACAAAACTTTATTGTACTACCTCAGATGCCTTTTACTAAAAATATATAATTTTGATTATTTATCTAGTGAATTACACGTCTTCATTTTTCTATTTAATTTGAAAGGGTATATTTTCATCAAACTTTTTAAATTGTGATATTTATATTAAGTTAGTACGCATGTATTACACGGGTTGAATATATAAATATTGAATAGTTAGTAACGAAAATTTATGAATTATAAAACAAAATTTTAAGATATGATATATATTAAAATTACATATGCGTAAGAACTTTAAGTAATAAAACAAAAATATCAATGTTTAAACTTGATTTTAATTTTTTGCTCTTTTCAAAGTTGTTTTCTATATATTTTGTTTAAAAACAAACCGTTTTTAAGAAAAGTCATTTTTAAAATTTTCTTTTTATAACTTTGAGTTTTTATTATTTTCGTTTCATAAAGTTTTAATTTTTCAAAACACATGATTGAAATATTTCGTCTTATAAATAAGTTTGATGTTTTAAAAAAAATTATTATTTTTTAAAAAATTATTTTTTTAGAAATTTTATTTATATAATATCTCTTAGTTTATAAAAAAATATTTTTAATCTGAAAAAGAATAAAATAAAATCATTAGTATTTATTAGGAGTAGGGAAGCAAAAAAATAAGATTTAAAAGGTCTAGAATTGAATAACGTGTCTCCAAAAACTTTCTTTTATCAGGTATAGATAGATCTAAGCGTCACAATTCACAAGTGTTAAAAATGCATTTAAAGAACGAACTGTGCCCGGGTTGTAAAACGCTTCACCCCACTTGGCAAATTGACAGAAATAACTCCACTTGGTGTATCTTTATCTAGATAATGAAATAATTTGAAAAACTTTGAGATACAAACATAAACTTAAAATCACACGTACAAAACAATCTTAAACACCAACTTAATTGACGGATCTTTATTAGTTAACAAGCACACGCAACCCATCCTATGCTCAAGAACTTAACTTCTTATTTTTTATTTTTTAACTTTTTAAATCAACCATCTTAAAGACAATAGACCATCTTTCAAACACATGAAACATATTATGATGCCTTATTAAGGACAGGAACTCATATATCAAAAGCATTAACTACAAGCGACTTGATATAATATATGAGTTCTTCATCAACATGTGTGAAATGGTCCTTATTCTTATAGAGGACCTCAATAACTTGTGCCAAATTGATCACCCGTATAATGATAGGCATTTCAACATCTTTACATCTCAAAGACTCTAGATTCATTTCTTTCTAGGCTTCTTCAACTTTCTCATTGAACAAATCATAGACATGTTGCTCACTGACATCATATTCCTTCATGTAGCATTGAATGCCAGATGCAACATGCATTCTTTCTTGCTCCTCCTAATTATTATTATAGATATCTAAAGAATGAATAATTGCTTAACTTTTACATTATAGAATATGGATGATATATAAGTAGGTTGTTTGTGAAGAAAATGTATTAGTAGCTTAACATGAAGCATATGTGACAAATATGTAACAAGTAAACCTTTTTATGGAGGTTTATCACATTGCATGCGATAGCAAATAAATTACATTTTCTCATGATTGAGATAAGAGTTGGATGTACCTTGTGGGTGACAATATCATCCATGGTCCTATAAAGCACACAACAAGATCCCGCAAGGGGAGGCATGGTGAGAGCCCATTTGAATGTTTCATCTGTGATTATACCGCCCATGGCAGCAAAGCTAACTATTAGAGTAAATTTATATCCGCTACTAACGGTTGTAACTTCTTTATGCTCCTCCATTGTTGGTATGTACCCATCATTTGCCCATCGAGCTTCTTTCAAATAGGATTCAATGTATTCCATCATCTGTAAATGACATGCAACCAAATCAGTTCTCCATAGAAATAACCTTAAAAGATAGATACACAAATGCAAAAATCTAATGAAGTGCAACCCTCCCCCCATCCCAAAAAAGAAATAAATTGAATGAAATGCATAATAGTTGGAAACTTACTGCTTTTCTTATATAGTTGAGATGATGTACTTTTCCCATCTTTGTCAAGATTTTCTCCATATCTCTATACATATCTAGGAGCATTTGGTATATAAGCTGCATATTCTTTGGTAAAGCATCCAAGCATGTAATTGACCACCTAATAAACATTTATGTGTAATTGTTTGATGAATTTAAGTAGTATATATATTTTGCTAATGGATGACAAGGTGCATGTTGGTTCATATACCTTTTAATTGCTTTGGTAAAGATCTCTAGTTCTTTCAAAGTACCATATGCATCATAAATGTCATCAAGAATTGTTTCCATAGAAAGAACTTTAGCTTAGAACATTCTATATTGAGAATATTTTGGCTTAGATTACACGCTTAAAGACCAAAAGTAGCATTCAGCCAATCTATTTCTTGCATAGGATAGATTGTTTGGGACATCGAAGTCTCTCCACCACCTACAATAAATTTATAAGCATGTTGATATCTATGTGATATTTTCATATATATAACACTATCTAGAGGGAGTGAAGGAACACGATATATGTGCATACTTATAGATTTAGTTGAGCTCTTTCTTATGGAGTGATTGAAGTAGGGTGAACCCTAACTTAGCAAGCTTCAGTAAAGACTTGTTATGAGAAGCCTGTTGTTGGTAAAAAGGTATGTAGCGCAATCCCTTGATTCTCGGCACCCTTTTATGCAAAGGTTGCTTTAGTGATTCTTGTATTCGTTTAGCGATGACAGAGTTGCTCAAAGAAGGGTCTTTTGAAATGTCTTGAAGACGACCTTTTGCAAAGGCAAGAGCATCATCTAATATGACTTCTCCAGGAACCCTTAGATATGCGGCCTCATACAACTCAAGTAAACCCTCAATATCATCCCCCAATGGCTCCTTAAAAGCTCCATCTCTTCCCTTGTAGATGTTGAAAACATTTGTTTATTTCATACGAGTCATCATTCTTTTGCATCATGATATATAAACTTAATATAAGCACACTAACCGCTTGAAACAAAAAAGCCATGTTGCCGCATGATTCGAAACCAAACAGGAGTAGCACCAACATTCCAGTTGTCACCGTATGCCTCATAGAAGTGTTGCATTGCTTGATTTATCTCATCCTCAAAATAATAGTCGATGCCCAGGCGTTCGACTGCATCAACCAGTTTTAATAAATTCATATGTTGTGTAGGAATAACCAAAGCTTGTAATATTTCTTTCCGTACTTCTTCTTTGAGGTCTTCAACTACTTTTTCAACACCAGCTTCTATTAGTGATCAAAGAGCAAATCCTAATTGAAGAGAATATGAACAAGATAGAACACACACAAACTTGAAATCCTCGAATTACCATACTTCAAATGATACATACCAATGTATTTATAGGTACAATTTATGACGGGTAAAAACCACAACCTGTTTATGACCCGACGGGTTAAATAACCGCCATTAACTAACTTTAACTATCTAACTTATAATAATGACACTTCTAACCGTTATACTTAATAAATAAACAAGTTTAGTTTAATATTAACACTCCCCCTTAAACTAAACTTAGTTTAAGGGAGGTCTTCATCCTTGAGATCCGATTTACATCAAAGTAGTGTTGGTTCATTGTCCTCCTCCCGGATTAGATTTAACTCCTCCTTTTTCTCCCACTTTGGACATTCGTGATTGAAATGTCCAAGTTTATTATACTTGAAACATCTGATGTGATCTTTGTTCTGATGGACTTGATTTCCTTTTTTATTCCTTCATGTCTTCCCATTCTTGCCTTGACCACGACTTTTGTTTTCTTGATTTGAACTTTCATGACCACAACGTTCACATCTATTCTCCTTAACTTTCTCCTTTCCTTTTTCTTTAGTGAATAGAAGTTTAACATGACTTTCTTCCTCCTTGTCTTGCTTCTTTGTGCGTTCCTCAAAAGCCTTCAATCTTCCTACTGCTTCTTGGAATGGCATTGCACCAAGATCAACAAACTGCTTGATCGCAGCAACAATCTGAATGAACTTTTTAGGTATCGAACCAAGTAGTTTTCGGACCAGTCTCTTGTCATTCATGATGTGCCCAAGATTGCTTGCTTGTGATGCATTCTCACTAATCTTTCCAGCATAGACATCAAGTGATTCGTAAACACCCATTTTTAGAGATTCAAACTCTGACTCAAGAGTTTGTAATCGAGCCTCTTTAACTCTATCAACTCCTACATGTTGAACTTTTAACGCGTCCCAAATTTGTTTAGCTGAAGTAAGATTAGCAATTTGCAATACCATATTTTCTAGAATTGCTTGGTACAACAATGCAATTGTTGTATTATTCTTTTTCTCATCAACTTCAGCTCCCGCTTTTGGTTCAACAGCTTCCCAAATTCCATGGATGTTAAAGATCAACCTGATCTTTATAGCCCAAATGGTGTAATTTGTGGAGTTTAACATGGGGCATTGAAAACTCATTGATGTCCCTCCTTCCTTTGAAGTTACAACTTCTTTATCTTTGGACTCAACCATTTTCCGAGTCTTCTTTTTCCCAATCTTAATAGATTGACTACTACTAGTTTCGGATCAAATTTGATTTCAACTATACTAGTATCGGATCAAATCGATATCAACCTTAATTATGATTAATCTGATAACAACTCTATACTTTCAAATCAAATTAATTGCATGGGTTTTTCCGGTTGCCTATGAACTTAGGACGAACCAAAACCAACTGTTAGTTCAGAAATAATACACAGGTTATAAGTACACAGGTTATAAGCAAACCAATTATTTCAACATCAGCGGTACACAGGTTTTTCGGTCACAATGTGAAAAAAAACAACCGACTTTAACAGTACATGGGTTTCAAAACCAACTGTTAATAACAACGGTTCACAGTGTGAATCAAAACCAACCGTTATATACCGAGAATAGTACATGGGTTTTGTAAGGAAAATATAAACCAACTGTTTCAAATGACAACAGTACGCACGTTAACCAACTGATCTTGACAATACACGACTTTACCAACTGTTCTCAACAGTAGCCAGGCAAACCAACTGTTTCTATCAGTACACGGGCTAACGAACTGTTTCTACCAATAACAGTACACGGGTTTATTTCGGTTGCCTAAACCAACTATTCTAATACCAAGAATAGTACACAGGTTTTCAGTTGCAAGGCAAATCAAAACCAACTGTATGTGTCTACCCACAACAGTATATGGGTTTATCGGTTGCCTTAACAAATCAAACCAACTATTCTAAACCTTTTTCTGTTTTGAAAAATCCTTCAAAACATAAAACAAAAGTTCTTGACTTTTTGGTGTTTTTGGGTTGTGAATCCGCCTTGACCGGTGCTTGCGACTTTGCACAGAGCCAACGACGGTACCGCTCTGACCTTTGTTAGTCGAATCTGTCGCGAACCGCCGTATTCTACAAACAGGTTATGCGGTTCTTCGTCGTTGCAAACGAGGATTGTTGCAACAACAATCACTTTTGAATTTAATTCCCACGAAGAAAAAGAAATGATCTCACTGCTTCTTATCTCAATTGTTTATAACCAACAATTGATTTTGACTTTTTTGAAATTCTATCAATGTGCAGAACCAAAAAGACAGTCGCATCCAATTGCTATTTTTTAACTGTTCCAACTTCAATGAATGAATATTCAAACCATTGATTAAATGGACAATCTAATTTTCTTTACTGATCGTTGCTTTGATCAATTTAAACAATAACCTAATATTGACCCTTCAAATTGATCGAATTCTTAGTCAATTTCGAGTTGTTTTCGGTTTGATCGATCAAATTTCTTGAAAAAGGCGACCTGTTCTTGATCGATTTCACAAGATAACAGAGCGTGATTTTTCTCTCTTAGATCGATTGAATGAACAACCTAGGATGTTCAAGTAATGAATTGCTTCTATTCTGAAACAATTTCTTGATTCAATTTCAAACAATGATCGAATACTTCTTGTTCTTCCCTTGATCGATTTGATTTCTTGAACCCGCTCTGATACCACTGTTGGTGATCAAAGAGCAAATCCCAATTGAAGAGAATATGAACAAGATAGAACACACACAAACTTGAAATCCTTGAATTACCACACTTCAAATGATACATACCAATGTATTTATAGGTACAATTTATGACGGGTAAAGACCACAACCCATTTATGACCCGACGGGTTAGATAACCGCCATTAACTAACTTTAACTACCTAACTTATAATAATGACACTTCTAACCCTTATACTTAATAAATAAACAAGTTTAGTTTAATATTAACAGCTTCATCTTCTACCTTAACTTACAAACAAAGGATTATTACTATTACATTCATAACATATAAACACGTACGCAAAGTATCTAAAACCTTCATGGAAGCTTGTTTACACGAATCATTTTATGATATTTCGCTTTAATCTTAATATTACTTATCAGTTATATTCGAATTAAACATTAAACATATACATATATACCTGATCATAGACAAGAATTTGATCTCCCAAACGCTAGGAGGAAAAGTAGCAAGGGGGCGCTTAACATCTCTTATTTGAGAGACATTTTTTGTGAGATTTATATCGATATATGTATATTATATTAAATGGCAAGAATTTGAAGTAGAGTGAAAGGATATATATATATATATATATATATATATATATATATATATATATATATATATATATATATATATATATATATATATATATATATATATATATATATATATATAATGGGTGGTGATGACATCTTTATTACATCTTGTGCAATGATTCATTGATTCCTTAAAAAACATTACTATATAAAAGCTATTTAGTTAAATAAAAGATATTAAGTGATAAAACGAGAAAGTGTGCTGAATAGTATTTTTTTTTTCAACCTAGGATATGACAAGTCAAGTCATCATATACAACCAAAGATCGATAGAATTTAAGTCATTTTAAAGATCAACCTTAATATCATTTATATATTGAAAATTAACATATCCTAGGTTGAAGAAAAATTACTATTAAGCATAATTTTCTCGTTTTATCACTTGATATCGTCCATTTAATTAAACAGCTTATATATATAGTACTTAGTGTAATACCCCGTATATTACACGAGTTGAATAAATAAAATATTAAATAAAAGTTATAATAAATATTTTTTATTATAAAATAATATTTTTAAATAAGAATAACTGAGTTATGTATAAGGAAGTACTTTAAGTGAAAACAACAATAATAACATTTGAACTTTCGTTTATAAGATTGTGTTTTTTAATTATTTTTTTAAAACATTTTGGTCTTTGTTAAATTTCATTTAAAAAAAAGAATCATCCTTATAAAACTTTGAAAAAAATGGTATTAAAATAGTTCATATTTTTAAAAAATATTTTGTTCAAGAAATTTTTTTGTGTCTTATATATTTTTTAAAGTGTGTTTCTTGATAAAAAAAAATATGTAGTTTGTAACTTTTACAATATCTATTTTTTTAATTTGAAAATGTTTTATAAATAATATAATTACTTGATTATTCTATTATCATTTATTAAAAAGAGACGGAAAAATGAAAATAAGAAAACGTAATATGTTGACACGTGACATCTCAAAACCTTCTTTTATTATTGATAACTAACTTTAGTAAACCCTTATGTTATACGGGTTGAGTAAATAAATTATTAAATAAAATAAAAAATTATGAATTATAAAAAGATATTCTAAAACAAGACATGATTGTAATCTTTCTTATTATAAATAGAATGAAAATTTTATTTCAAAACAAACATTTAAAAAAATATCATTTTTAAAAATCTTTTTATTATAACTCTCAATTTTAACTATTTTTTATAAAATTTTTACTTATAATAACACCAATTTTAAAATATTTTATATTTTAAAAAAGTTTTATGTTTTAGAAATATTTCTAATTTTATAGAAATTGTTTACTTTAGTATAAAAAGATATATTTCTTACTTTATTAAAAAACTATCTTAATCTAAAAAAAATAAATTATGTTATTAGTAATTAATGTGATAATTTAATAGGAAAGAAAAACGAGAAAATTTTGGTGAGAAAGAATGTGATGGTGACACGTACGCCACATAGTTACTATTTTATTAGAGTAGAAAGGTAATTGAAAATTATTTTATTTTGTAAAATTACATCAAAAATAAAAAACTTTGTTCTTTTAATCTTTCGAGAGTTTACTTTATTATCTTTTAAAGAAGATTTTAGTTTGGTTTGTGTTAGAGCTCTTAAAAGATTAACATTTTGTTATTTGCGTGTTGTCATAGTATACGGACTTTTTTTGTAAATATATGTTCCTTGTTTTTTTTATAGTATAAATAAGATATTTTATGTATTGTGTAGGTAGACCTAGAGAACGAAATAGTTAGAACAGATTGAACAACTGTAACTCACTTTTACACTTTGTATTTTAAGCATTTGCTATCAATAAAATCTATGAATTTTTGAAGTAATTGCTTGTGTTTGATTACTTTGTGTTTGAATTGATCATTGCATTATGATATCATCACAGATCGATCCATTTTGAACCTATCAGTTTGAAAATTTGTTAAATGATGCCTCATCAGATATTACAACATTGCATCAAATGGCAAAAAATAATAAAAATAAAAATAAAAAGATGGATCAATGATAATTTTTTTAAAGTGATATTTAATCTATAATATATAATATATAATAATATCTCTAATAAAGCAAGGTTTTCTTTGCCACTTGTCATTATTTTATCTTATTTTTTTTGTCACTTGTCATTCTTCTAGACATGCACATATCAATTTTCTCTTCAAAAGGGTATTATAGTAATTTAAATATCAAACAAATTTCTCTCTCTTATTAAAAATGAATTATATTAATTGTTATATTTCTTTCTCTTATTAAAATCAAACTATCTTTTTTAAAAATAGATTTTATTAAGGAAATTGGAAATCACATCATTTAATTAAAATCTAAATAATAAAAAACTAAAATTTTATATAAAAAAATTTAACACACTAAACCTTTTTTAAACAAAATATTTTAAATCATTTGTTTTTAAAAAATTTATAAACAGGTTAATTTTATTTAAAGAGTTGTCTTATTGAAACAACAAGAATCATTACAAACCAGTATTTTTAAAAAACAAGACTTTTATAAAAAAAATATTTAAAAAAAAACTTAAAACGAATGTTTAAATATGAAACTTTATAGATAAGAGAGTTAAAATTAGTATAATTGTTTTATTTCTTGAACTATTAACCATATATAACTATAATTATATTTTATATTAAAATATTATACTGTAACTCTTCATGTTTATTACTAAGTATAATCCGTTTAATTAATGGTTTTTAACCTATCCATCTACCTATAAAAAAAACTAAAGTAAGCGTAAAACAATTGTAAGACTCATTATTCTTATTTTCTCATTTCTTTATGTTGTTAATAATAATACTGAATACTAATAATATTACTCATACCATATTCAAATTAAAAATATATAATTTAATAAATTAAAAACCTGTTTTTCTATTAAAAACACACTTTTTTAAAAACAAAAATTTTATAAAATACAGAATACAACGAACTTCTTTTATCATTTTTCTTATAACTAAATATTTAAAAAACACAATTTTTTAAAACAAAAGTTTAAAAAAATACATAATTGTTTATTTACTTAAAATAGTTATTTGTACGTAATTATAAACATATTTTATCTTCAATCATTATCTTATAATGCATAATTTTTTAGTACTAATTATTTAATATTTTATTTATTCAATCCGTATAATACACGGAAACTAACCTAGTTTACTCGTATAAACTAACACCATCAAATTTACACTCCAACCCTCACCGGTTTTGATGGGACGAATACACTATATACCACAATGATGTTCCTATGAGGACATAAGAAGTCAATATCAACCCTAGGGGTGTAAACGAGCCAAGCAGGCTCGCAAGCTACTTGAGATCGACTCGAAAAAAGCTCGAACCGACCCGAGCTTAAACGAGCTCGAGCATGAACTCGAGCTCATATTTTGGCTCGTTTACTAAACGAGCTCAAGCTCAAGCTTCAGATATCGAGCTCGAGCTGGCTCGAGCTTTTGTTTATAATATTTTTTTACATATCAAATATATATTTATAATAATATTATTAATTATATATAAAAATATGATAGAAATAATTAATATTATATATTATATTATATATTATATTATATATTATATATATGATAAGTATGATTATAAATAAATATAATAGTAATTATAAAAAAAATAAAAATTAAAAATTAATGATAAACAAGCCGAGCCCGAACCAAGCTAGAGTCTGAATAATTTCTGACGAGCTCGAGCTCGAGCTTTAGAAATGTAACTACAAACGAGCCCACCTCGAGCTTTATAATGTTAAAATGAGCCGAGCTCGAGCCTAAGTGAGCTCGGGCTCGGCTCGTTTACACCCCTAATCAACCCCAATCAAATTCAACTGACATGTATACGAGAACCCATAAACAATCTACATGACGTGTCAAAAACTACCTCATCGATCACAGTTGGATGTTAGGTAGACTTCACCTACGAAGTTGTCCTCTAATGGCATCCACAGACGAACGTACGAGTTTAAAGTAAAACAATTACATATACGCAATAAACCAAAACAACCAAAAGATCTTAAAAAACAACTAATTAGAACATAAAGTTTAAAGTAAACTAGTGTCAATGTATTCCTACTATGTACAAAAGTTAGAACTATAGTCAAAAACCTAGAAGTCAATGAATCACATCCATGTCGCGGGTCCCAGTGGCGTTCGACACAAACCCTCTACCACCAAAAATCGGGCGCATAATCGCATCATCAAATTTTCTCCAATAGTAATGAACCGTGGTTGTAGGATTGTTGAGTAGCATCTTTAGACTCGGTTTGGTCCTTAGGGTTCCATGATTTCCAGTCTCTGGATCATCATCATTGTGTCCATTTTCTAGAAGTGGCATTGTTGACACTGATGATGTTGGGCTAGATGGTTCTATTTCGGTTGAATGAGGTAACATCCTCTTTATTAAGGGCTTAGTTAGCAACCCAAATACCTACGGTTAAGAAGAAAGGTGTGCGTGATTATTTATCGTTAAGAAAACAGCAATATATTATCCGTGTCTAAAACATTAACCTAAAATGCGCCCAAAGCATCTGGCGGTTAAGACGTCTTTAGGTTGATGTTTGCAAAAAGTTATTTCATGGGAAAAAAAGAAATAACAAACTCATGCATCCTTAAAGAACTCAAGTTATACCTCTAAATGTCAAAAGGAAGTATGGGTGTGGCTTTTAAGGGGTCAAAATGGATTTGGGTTAAAGCACATAGCTTTCTTTGTAGTAAAAACATGTTGACCTAAAACACGTTTTGTTAAAACACTTTTAAAACTTCTATTAAAAATTTGGGTTATACACCATCAGAAAAAAAAATATATTATCACAATTTAAAAATACATACGTGGCTACTTTTGACCCTTTGAGATATTTCATTTTGGTTGAAGTTTTTTATATTACACATTTGATCTCTTATAAGATAAACTTAACCTGAATCAACAGCATCACAGTTGCAACCTTTACTCAAATTAACTGGTTTTTAATATTTCACTTGTAGCATTATTTAGGTTGCAGCGCAAAAACCATTGTTACACTGAACTCACTAGGAAAATGTTTTAAAGATGAAAACCAAAAATTTTGGACCTCAAGGTCAAATAAACAAAAAAAATGCACTCTTTGTAATGAAATGCAACATATAACATTTGAAGAATATGCGGGTAATGAAGGGATTGAGATGCGTACAATAGTACTGAAAAGAACCACACTAATGGTGCTGGTGATCAAAAGTGCATTTGCAGGCTGAATTGTTTGTCCAGATCCAGTAAACTGCAAATAAATCAAGAAATAGTACTTAGATTAGTGAATCTATTTAAAAAAAAAAACAATGGACCCAATTCCTTTGGGTGACTTTTGACCCATTCAACTCAGTGGACCCACTTCGCTTCAAGCTATTATGGTCTTCTACCCATTAGAGATAAAACTCGATAAGTAAATTGGTAGAAATTTCCACAGAGAGAATAGTGATACGTATAAGATCAAATATGTGGATCAAGCTTGGTATCTTCAAAAATCAAAATGGGTCAGTGATGGGTCGAACAGCTTGGCCCACCACAGACAGGCCCATTTGGTTCCCAACCCACCATATTTCTATTAATTCATGTTTCTACCAAGTTTACCTTCTTATAAGCAAGTGCAATAGATACAGCTCCTCGCATTAGGCCAGCCCACCAAACTATAAACTGTAAAAGATTATAATATAACTTAAGCGTTACAATGAATGGTCCAATGATTAAGAAATTTAAAATATATTATAAGTTACTTACCTGCTGCTTGAACCCGATTTGTTCATTACTATTCATCCCGGTTAAGTTGGATAAACATGAAAGTGGCAATATGAAAGCTGCTCTTCCAATCATAATCAGCACAAGCAGTATAGTACTTGCCCAGATGGATTTTCCAGGGCTGCAAAAATAAATCATGGTTACAAATTAATGCGGTCAAACGGGTTATAAAAATATCCCTAACGGTTCAAACGGGTCGCTGTTGCCTAAACTTTATTTTTAATGCATAAAACCTCCTAATTCTCTTCATTCATAAAATTTAGATGATTGTTAAAATAGTATAAAATTTGTAATCACATTTGGCACACATTGTCTATAGGAACTAAAAATTTGGACAAAGAGTGATGTTCATCAAGCCAACTTGACCTGTTTTGACCCTACAAAACTTGTTGTCACCCAAACCGGTAACTCAACCCCTCCCAAAAAAACCAACAAAAGTCACTAACAAATTGGATCAAATGGGTTATATAAGTTCAAGTCGCCCAAAGTGTATTTTTAATGCAAAAAACCTCCTAAATTACTTTAACGTAAAATCCAGATGATTGTTAAAATAGTACAACATTTGTAAGCATAGTGACAACAGAACTTTCAGATTTTTTGACAAGAAGTGCTTTTGGTCAACCCAATTCGACTTGTTTTGACGCGCTACATTATTACCCCCTCGACAATTTACTTACAAATGGGCCAAACAGGTTACGGATTATTTCATGGTTCAAAGTCACCCAAAGTGGTTCCTTAATGCATAAAACGTCCTATATATTTTCTAAAAAGAAAAAAAGTAGGTCATCGTAAAATAATACAACTTTTGTCGTTATATTAAAAGGTAGATACATTAATTGTTTACAGAAATATAAAATATGTGACAATAAGTGTTGTTAATAAAAAACTCAGCCCTTTATGATATGTTACAAAAACTACTTGTTTGGTCAGCCCAACTCAACCCCATTTTAACCGTACCCATTTTTACACCTCAAGTAACATGCCCAAAAAGAAAGAAAAGAAAGAAAAGAAAGAAAAGAAAGAAAAGAAAAAAAGAGGTTCAGTCAATAAGGTTGTTTACAATGGTTACCTGTCTTCAATAAACTTCCATTTTCCAACATCCAATGAGTCCATACCAACATACAGGAAAATAAAAATTTCTGCAATAAATGACATTGTTGCAAAAGTATGCCTGCAATCCACGATAATGTAAATATTAATTACCAAAAGTACGTAAGTTTATGAAGAAAAAATGTATTTGAAAGGGAGTTTGAAGACATTACACACTTTGTAGTAACTTGTGATTTATGAGTGACATTATGCCACGCGTAATGTGACATTACAATCCCACAAAAGAAGACAGTAAGGATTCCACTTAATCCAAAAACCTGAAGTTAAATGAAGTTAGTTTGTGATAAAGAATTACAATAATTCCAAACATAAGGGTTTACGTAGAGGCTGGAATGTTGATCCATTAATTTAAATTAGGTCAAATTGGGTTGTATTTTGGGAAAATGTCAAAAAACAAACCCATGGACTTCATCTTATATGATTAATTCCCTTTCACTAGTAAAAACTCAACAACTAGGTTCCTTTTTAGCATAATTTGTCCCTAAACTTTATATAGAAGACCTGTTTTTTGATTTACTATAAGTTTAGGAACTTGACAAGTTGACATGAAAATAAATTGTCCAGGGACTTGTGTGTGGATTCATAAGAAGTCCATATTGACTTTGGACATTTACCCGACCTGTTTTTGACTTTTGACCCATACTAGAAAGGTACAGAGTTTGAGCCAAACCCTGCACAGATCACCCAAACTGCCCTTAGAGCAATATATATGTTAAAAAGATGTGGAGCACTTACTTCAGCTGTAATGTACGAAAGGTAAGCCATGACTATCATGAGAGCTACTTCACGATCAGTTGAGTGTCTGAAAATTGACAAAAATTCATTCAAGCATTCATAAATAGTAACCAATACATCATAAGACTACTCAAAGCAAGTCAAAACAGGAGATAGATGTGTGTTTGTATGGGTCAAGTTCTATTCAGAACTAGTAATATGTAGAGAACTTGTACATAGTGCATAGAAGATAATCAAGGTAGTGAGAGAGAAAAAGTGGGCTGTTACGTAACCATCTTGTGTATCACATTTAAAGCACAACGTACAAATTCAGCATGGGTTCTCGCAGTTCTCAACATATTCTTGGTTCTGAAATGACCCCACAATGTATCTTCAATAGTTCAAGTACGAATTCAGTGTCAATATATGTGGCCCCACATATATGGCTTACTATATATAACATCATACATCCATAACACAAAACCATGTGATCGCTTTATTCATAATTAAAATTTTAATGGCTGGTAAAGAACACGAAAAGAAATTTAAAGAGAAAGATGTAAAAAATACACATGCAAATTGCCTGAATTGCAAAAATTCCATGTGATGATTAAAAAATGCAAGGTTCTCTAGAGATTGTAGATAATATATACAAAAATCTAAAAGCCTATTAAGGCAGACAAAAATGTCATTAGCATCTGAATTAGCAGCTCAACCTACACGATTAATGAAACATAATAACTGTGTACCTTCCAAAATATAATGTTCTAACAGTGAATGCACATAGCAGCCCAACCTACAAGTGAAATGAAAAACAATCACATAAATGGCTACAGCAATTTCAAAAGCTTGTATTCCAAAAATGAAATACTGTAAATGAACAATATAAACTCTAATAATATAAGCAAACAAAGATAGAAATCTTACAAAAGAACTAAATATATAGATAACTGAAGATAGAAAACTTACAAAAACTCCCAAGAAGGTGCTTAACCCAAACAATTTGAGGAAGTGGGCAGCAAAATCAATAGCAATATTGAAGTTCATGTCAGATAAGTCAAATTTCGTAATTGCGTTAAAAAGTACCACTGATGTTGCATCATTCACTACACCCTCCCCAAACACTAGACTGTATAATAATGGTGTTTCTTCTTGATTCAATACCTAATCAAAGGATAAAGTTGGTTGAGACATTATTACCTTTTAGTAGAGGGAACAGAACAGATGGGTTGGGTAATGGGTCAAGATGGATTTTGGTCAAAACAAGTAGGTTTTGTGCATGCCAAAATGGGTTGTCAATTTGAGATAACTCAAAACACTTTTTGTCTAATTCTTTATGAAAATAAACTATATTATCATAAGTAATAATCAAATTTCCACTCCTAAATTTGTCAAAAACTGAATTTCCAGTCCAATTGATGAGAGCAAAAATTTATTGATCCCGAATGGGTTGTAATTGCCAATATGTGCTTCCTTTTAGGGATGGCATATCAAAAGTAAATGTACCTGCAAAGTGCAAACAGAATCCGTTGCAGAAAATATGGCTCCAAGTGCTTCCCACGGTAAGGAAAAAAACAAAAGAATTTCAAATGAAAAGGTTAGCAAATCATATCCTGCAATGTGAATGTATTCATATGTATATTGAAAACATAAGGAAAAAGAATAAATACCAAGATAGTCCTTGATCTCAAGGTAACCAATGTCCAGTATAGGAAACAGGCGTGTTGCACCTAAATAAAAAAATTTAAGCTGAAGTCTAATAAACCTTAATTAAATAAACACTTCCTATAATATAAATACCAGAATGAAAAGATAACCAAAGCTAATATCCCAAAAGCCTACTAAAATGAGTATATAAACTTGCATGTGATGTGTAATTGTAAAGCATATAACATACCGAACGATATGATGCCAAACGATATCAAAGTACCAATAACTCCAAATGAAGTAATGGTAATAAAATTGCGAAAAAATTGCTTCTTTTTCACCTGGAACCTGTTGAAATAATTTAACGATTATCATAAACATGTATCAAGACACTAAGACGCATATGTTAATTCAAATCATACATACCCCGCATTGAAGATTATTGGTGGAAGGAGGTAGATAAAGAAAAACTCTTGCTTAAATTCCAATATGCGGGAGCTTTTACCACCAGAACTAAATAAAATTAAGCATCCTGTAACTAAACCCTGCCATCAAGAAGATAATTTGCAATGCCAGGTTTATTGTTAACCAATTTACACAAAAACAAATGTATCAAATAAAACCAAATGTCATCATAAAACTAGTTTATATACCAAACTAGTAACTCACAATCAGAAGCGCGGTGATAGACTGATTCAGCAACCGTTTATGTTCCAGTATATGACCAACAACAATGCAACCGCATAGAAGGGCTGCAAATAATGCTATTTGGTCTATGAACTCAGTCTCTAGGTCTGATGCTGATGGCATTGAGCTTGCTAGTAATGAATCCATATTGCAAGCTTGCAAGAAAATAAGAAGAAAAAAAACATTATCTGTCAGAAACAAAAGTTATATTCTAAACGTTATTTCAGATATTCTTTTGTTTTCCAAATACGTTATTAAGAAATAAACTTTGCTGTCGATATCCAGTTTTTCTAAACAAAATCATGCTGATCCTCAAAACCCTAAAATCGCTAATCAGCTATTATACCCAAAACCCCTAAAACCCGTCAATCGACAGTGATCAAAACCCTAAAACATGTCAATCGACGATGATCAAAACCTAATATCGTCAATCGATGCTCAAAACCCTAAAGTCGTCAACAATACACAGAACCAGAAATCACGATGATGAAATTATAACTAATCAGAACTCTAATAACTACCAATTCGACACACGCAACTGTAAACCATTACAATTTTACTAACAACAACCTTTAAGATGTAAACAAAAATACAAACTAATGATCGAATCATCGAAGGAGAACTAAAACTACATACCTCGAATTCCGCAAACGATCGTATTAACTTTGGAACTGTAACAAAATCAACGAATGCAACAGAAACAATATGCAATAGAACCTTCGTAATACATATATATATACGTATGTATATATGATGTTAAGCAAACGTGAATGTAGATTTAGGGTTTCTTTAGACGAAAGGTAAGCGTAGCCGAGAGGAAGAAGTTGAAAACCGCGAAAATATAAATATGTTTATAGTTTTATCATTCCTCCGTTGAATACTTTTTCAGAAAGATAAAGCACGTTTATTTTGATATTTATTAATGTTTAAGTAAAGACATTTTAAAATTATATCATATTATATCTATAAGATATATGTAAATCTATAAAACTGAGTTAGATTAAAGAGTCCTGCGATTTTATTACCATATCATGTTTTGTTTAAGTCTATCCTCAAGTGATGTGTAAATGTATGAGGTTTATAATTATTCTTTTTAGATTACTCAACTCATCTGTTTATATAAAGTTTAAAGCAATAAAACTTGGTAAGTTGGATTTTAATAATTCAAAAAGTTAGACTTGACTAATGATAACACATATTATCAATTTGACTCGTGTCGCTTCCAGCTTTCACATTTATTACCAATAAGAGTATCGATAACATAATCATCAATTATTTACATTTGATTTGCACTCGACTTCAATCATAATAGTGATTATGAATGTAATGAAATAATTAACAAGCGAAATCGAGTGAAACATAAATGTAAACCGAGTGTTAATCTTTGATAATTATGATAGTGGGATTGTTACTGGTAATAAAACTGAAAGTTTGAATTATCATTGGCCTAATTAATAGTATGGATTACTATCGGCCAATGAGTAATGACGTGAATTATTAAAATCCAATTTGACATAAAACTATATTGAAAGGTAAGTTATTTTAGAGATAAAAAATTTAATTGATTTTAATTTTTTAGTGAACCGGTATCAGAATTTGATCAGTATAACAACTATCTTCCTACTTTTTCTAGCTTTATGTATAGATAAAATACAGGGTTAATGAATAATATTTATTAATTTATATGTTGAATTAAACGTCTAAGTTATTACAAATGACTAGTTTAAAATAAAGGATAACTATACACCTACTTTGTAGGTACTTTATTTAATTACTTTTAGAAGGATTGTTTTTCACATAATATAATGATTAACTATAGATAACTATACAATAGATATGATGTAGATTAATTATAGTGTAGATTTAGATGAAACAAGATAAGTAGAGTAATATGTAATCGTTAGGAAAAACAAACCTTATATTTAGCTTTGTCCACTATTAAGATCAGCTAAAATTTGCTTTAGTATAAAAATGTACTTATAATATTCTTTAAATCCTTTGTGTAAATCTACAAAAAAGTTGGTTTGATGTAAAAAGCTATACTGTTTCTTAATCATTTTATAACATGTTAGAACCTTTTTATCAAATATTATTTAAATAAAATAGATAAATTCCTGAATGACCTAATAAAAACTGCATATAACTAACAACAAACACTACACCATTTTTATCAAGTTGGACATGAGCAAACTAACATTATATTTTATGATTTACATAGGAGTTTTCGTTATACTTGTAATCATTTATTAATATTTTTAAAACAACAATTTACATACTTCTTTAATTAATATTTTTAGGCTTGAACTCTTGACCTTGAACATCACCGTCGCTTGTCATCCATTGATTTTAACTATGAATTACTCAAACTTCAAACTATGTGAATCAGTCGATAGTAGTGTTTAATGTGACATTGAATTTAATACTTATTTTTCTCACGTGTTATCAATGTTTTTAGACTTATCATTTTTTTACTAATAAAAGCCTAAAGTCAAGGATTAGCATAAGAAATTATATATTTATTAATATTAAAATCTTCTTCCATTTAGATCAGGCACAACAACTTTTTTAGGTAAGAAGCAATCAATAAATAAATAGAACCCAGGTTACATCTATGTATGATTTCCCACCTACTCTAGTGTGGGTAGGTACCAGTAGAATTTTAAAAATTTTCTTACAATATATAGAGTTCACATTTAATAACACAAAAATTTTTACACAATAAGTATGATTAATGTTTCAAAATTAAACTTAATTACATTGCCACATGTATAACATACTAAACTAAGATTAAAACAAAGTTCAACACAATACATGATATATACAATTATACATTGTCAAGATTTTTAAAAGTGCTTGAAAATTCGAATATCAAATCATTATATTAGGAGGTATTAAAAAAAGACACTAAATCACCCATTACAAAATCAGGAGAATTAATGTCCGGCACTTACGCTTAGCCGTGAAATTTGGGGTGTGAAAGAGTAAAAAGTTGTATGCGATACAAAATGATAAAATTTAGGTTTAACTTGAATAACGTCAAGTCAAATTCTGTTGGTTTACAAACCAAGCCGAGGTGAGTTAGCTTGTTTACATCCGGAGACGGTTTCAAGCAAGTTCTATTTAAGATTTTTTTGAGCGAGTTTTAAGAGTCAAGTTATTTTAACAACTCCGTGCCAACTTATTTAGCCTTAAGGTTTTTTTTTTGACGAAATTGAAAAATGAGCAAAAGGGAAGTTAGGCAGTTCAACAGCGAATCATTTCAGTTTTCGGTCTCAACCTAAAAAACATATAACCATTATTTGTTATTGAATTGTGCTAGGCTAGAGAAGACCTATCTAAAATTGTAACTAGAACATGCTTAAATGAGAAAACTTAAACAATTATTTGTTACTCAGTTGAAATTCAATTCAGGTTTCTAGAACCGAAAATCCAATTCAGTTTCGATTTAAAGTGAAATGAAATCCAAGCATGTGATTCAATTTAGTTTCAGTTTTATATAAATTTTAGTTTAACCAGTTCGATTATTAAAATATTTACCCTTTTATATCAGTTTTATTTCCTTGAATAAAGGTAAATTGTGTGTATTCCATATATAACACGTGAAATAATTTGGTCAGACGAGAAAAATGATATTTCATGGTTTTCTCCAAAACTTATTAAATGCAACATCAAATGTTAAGAGCTTATTGTTTCAACTTTCAAGCTATTTATTATGTTATATTTCATTGTTCAACCGTCAATTTGATGCTGTGTAAATCATTTTTTTCCTGGTAACTGTACGATCTTGTTTTACCGCAGTGGGCATTCGGGTGACGGGTTTTTTCTGGAATTGGTGATTGGTGGGCTTGGCTATCCAGCGCTGTCTGTGCTTGCGGGCGTATGGGGTGCATTTTCGCCATTGGGGTACCCCGGGCAGCCAGACTTTAATTAGTTGGTCGTTCAAAAAAAAATTTGTATGACCTTGTTTCGTATGATAAGGGTTATTTTAATTGGGGCCATTTATCTGTTTTTCGGCCGTTTCGGATTCTCAGGAGTAGAGTCATAACTGGAAAAACTTCTAGCTCAACACAGGACATTTTGCTCCAAGAAAGACTTGAACCACCGACCTCCCTTGAGGAAACTGCGGGTACCACTACGTCAAATGAGCATTAATGTTGCATATATCGCTCGAGATGGTAGAGCTGGTAATAATCACTTCGAATAAGTTATAACTTAAAAGAAAACATATGATAAATAAGTAATTGATATAGACAATTCAAGTATATCAATTTGGAATATAATTTGTCACGCCATTTGAAATATATCAATTTGGTCATTTTTTAAGTTTTGCATCCAACAACCATTTATTAATTAAAATTATTTATTAAATTAAATTATCAATTTTTATAAAAGGCAGGTATATATAATATAAATTTACTAACAAATTTTATTAGTTTTTTAAAACTTGTGCAATCTATCTCCAGATTGTCACCTCTTTATTTTACGTGTGAAACGACTTTTCGTATGTGTTTGTGTTTATTTTCGTGCTTGTGATTGTAAAAAAGATTGTATTTATGAAGGTCGGTAACATGGTTTCGAAGAGGATGGTAATGATTTATAAATTGAAATCGGTGAGAAAATATATAAACCATAATATAACACGTTATCAGCTTGTCACTGTGATGCTTTAACACTAGAAGAGAATCAGAGATGTATCATCGACTATACAATAATATATCGATTCAAATTTTGTTGAGTTTGCGGTTCAAATTCAATATGTAAATTGAAACTCCATTTATGTTATAATACTGAAACTAAAACAATACGTGACAAAACTATATGTAATGATTTAGTAATTCAACATAATTAACATTAAAAATAAAGTGATAAACTACGGAATTATAGAGGGAATGCATATAATAATATTTGGACGGTATTACACTATTTACAGATGGCTAAAGGTGGAGTTCAAAAAGTAATACCATTGTTACACAACACGCCTGAAGCATGATAGGCAAGTCAACTCAAAATTAACTAGATAAATTTCCTTAAAATTAGAGCAAGTAACGAATACTGTTAAACCAAGTAAAAGTAAATGTGTGGAATCACGATCGATTGTTTCAAAAAAAAAAAAAGGAAAAAAAAAAAGAAACTCAGGTATCTTAAAATAGTGATACATTGATAAAATTTATCATGTCAATGATATATAATACAACGCTAGAATATGACGCAAGCCATCAATTTATGTGATATTTTATATAGGTGATTTTTCATTCATAAACCTAAAACACATAAACTTTATAAATATGATGCAACCCATCAATTCATGGGTATGAATAAAAACACCATGATATAAGTTTTTTCCCGATAAACCAATGATCAACACCCTTATTAAAAAGCAAATGTTACGATAAAACATAGGACTCATCTATTTTGTCGCATGTAGCGTAGATACATTCATAAAAGTTAAAAAAACGGCAATAACGTGTTACCCGTTCAATTGTTTCGACCTGACCTGACCCATTTCTATGACCTTGATCGTCCCGACCTCTACGCCTATCCAATGCATCCAGCGTTATCTTGGACCTATCGAACCATAAAATATTGTCACAATCAATCATGTTACTCGAAATAAATGGATTTGGTAAATGATGCAACTCTATAATTAGGAACACGATGTGGTCCATAAACTAACAAAACTCTAGCTTTCAAGCATTAAATTTAAAAGAAAAAAATAATTTATGGGTGTAATGAAGCAATACTTCTGGGAAAATTACAAGATTGAATAATTGATCAAATAAAAGTATCAAAATAAAATTTCAAAAATAAAAATAACTAAAAAGTAAATCAATTAAGATCTGATACGTGTCAATTTCTCGCCATGTGGGTGAGAAAAAATCATAATTCCTCGATAATTGTACTATCCTCGCTGAGTAGGAGAGGAAATCTCCTAAACCCTCGCTGACGTGACAATTTATATGTGTTCCTTGCTGACAAGCGAGGACCTGAGTGTTTTTTCTTGCCGTTGTGTCATTTTTGTCTTTTGGTGCTTTTCTTCACTGACTAGGCAAGTAAATCATATGTTTTTCTCGCTCAAAATTACGTAAATGTCCTTCCTTGCTTGAAATTTGAAAATTTTATAATATTATCTATTTATAAAATATCAATATTTTTATTTATTAAAAATGGATATTCGGCCAAATTTGTAAATAATGTAATTTTTTATATACATAAAATAAATAATTTTTTTTATAAAAGACGAAAAATATTATTTCCGTAAGTTTTCATATAAAATGATATAAATTTCCGTAAGTTTTGTTTATAAAAGTTTTTTTTAACTATGTATTTGTTTTAGGAAGTATTGTAACTTTATATTTATTATAATAAAAAATGAAGTAGTAGGCGAATTAAATTATAATAAATTTCGCACATCTTTATGATTCAAATAGAGTAGCGAGGGATTTATCAATTTTTTTTATATTTATGTAAATTAATATTTGTATACATAAATAATCTAATTTTTATATATTATAAAAAGTGAAATGATATAATCTTTTTAAAAGTAATGGTTAAAATAAAATATATTAAAGATTAAACTTTTTCTTATTCATAATAATAAGAACTTTAGATGGGTGAGAACTTTTAGAAATTTTTTAGAATTTTATTTTTGAAATAATTATGTTTTATAAATTTATAGATGTTTTTTTTTTTTAAAAAAGTGTACGTTTAAAAAAAATTGAAACAATTTTTTCGTTTCAGAAAAAATCTAGTTTAGTTTAAAATATATTCCTAGAATATTGTTTATATCTTTAGTTGAATTATTAATAAACAAATAAGTAATGTTCCTTAAATCTCGCCTAAAATTAAAGAGGTTTCATATAAATTGTCATTTGAATCCAAAAGTTTAAATTTTGTCATTTGCATCCAAAAGTTTCACAAAAATTGCCATTTGAATCCATTTAACTACTCCTAATTAACGTCGTTAAGTTTTTCCAGTTAAGTTTCCTAAACTAGAAATATTTTAGTCAAAACAATTACAAAATAAAAAATCAACTCAACGTGATAAATTTTAGGCGTCCAGTCTCCTTTGCTAATCACCATTGCGATTTTAATTTACCAGGAATGATAGGTCAGCATTTTTTTATTTTATCAAAAAAGACATCTCTGAACATCATATTATATAAATAAAATAAAAGTATAACTAACTAAAAGTAATTCATTTCTAACTTTATAAAATATATAAAACAAATATATATATATATATATAAATAAATAAACAAATCATATAATATAAATTATTTGAATTATAACCATAAAAGACAGATTATCATTAAAGTACAAGAACAATTAATAATATGATATTAACTGCCATGAATAATAATCATAAAACATTCATAATCGTAACCATAACTAAGCTTTAAACTAAAGAAATCTAAGTTTAATAAAACGGGCAAAAACCAAAATACATTAACAAGACAAAACAATAAAATACTATTATAGTGTCAAATTATAACTGCAATTATCAAAAGAGGCTAAACATATAAAAACCCTCACGTGAGTTGGTTCTTTATTTTGTAATTTTTTTGATTAAAATAACTCTCATGTTGGAAACTTAACAGAAAAAGTTAACGGTGTTAGTTAGGTATAACCAAATGGATTCAAATGATAATTTTAGTAAAACCTTTGGATACAAATGATAACATTTTAAACTTTTGGATTTAAATGATAATTTCTAGAACAGAATGAATACATAATTAATTAAATAACTGATAAACCTTAAAAATAGGAAATAAATAGTAATTTTAAACATTTGAAAATTACATGTAGTAAATATGAAATAAATAGAACTCTTTTCAAAAGCTTAAAACTAGGAAATAAATGGCAAATTTAAATATTTGAGAATTATAAGTAGTAAATTTGAAATAAATAGAACTCTTTGCAAATTTTAAACGTTTCAAAATAATAAGTAGTAAATAAAAAAGAACACAATACAAATTTGCTGTAATATCTTTTACATAAAACCATAAATGGGCGGATTATTACAAGATTTAAAAGTGTATATATAATTTTTCGTACTTTTTTTTTTAAATAATTAAGTATTTATTGGTTTTTATAATATATCTTAAAAATGGCAAGATTTGTAAAATTACGTAAGATTTTTTATGTATAAAAATATAAATAGTTTGAAAGCATTATGAATAACTTTAATAAAAAAACAATTTTTTTAAATTTTCCTTAGGTGTGCGAGATTTTCTTCCAAAATCTACGCTGAGGTGGCGAGATATAATTGGTTCAGTGACATTTTCTTCAAAAGTCAAGGTCTGTTTTTGATATCATTAATAGTCAAATGTTTATTTTTATAATTTTCCAATATTTCAATGTCACAAACTTTTTTTATTTAGATGATCTAAAATTCTAAATGAACCCAAAATATTACAATCTGGTCCATGGGTCATGCCTATAATCATGGTTCGGCCAGGTGGTCCATAGCTATGGATTCGGGTCGGTCATAGCCCAAATGGGTCACATACGGTCCTTGTTCGTTATTCATGAGTATTACAGGCCCATGACAATAACCCTTCAAGTGTTTCCATTAAAACCAAATGGAGATACTTTGTGATGTTTCTGCAACAACTGTTTCAATTATAGAACTTTAATTAAAGTATCTACTTTATAGCACTATATATGTTTAAAAAAACTGTGGTATTTTTCTTGTTTTTATACATGAAGTTTTTTTATTTGATTGTAGTAAACATATATTTTGCTAAAAGAATAATACAATTGTCTGTTGTAACAGAAATTCAGATGTAACAAAAGTGTTTTTATCTGTTGTGATTGGTAAGAACATTACACTTTCTTGTTATAGTTGTAGCATGTTAATTATATCAATCAATAAGATTTATTATGTTAAATGTATAGTTGTGAATAAGACGAGTTGGATATTTGTTTAAACTTGAGCTCAACTAATGAGTACTTCTTCAAACAGCTAAGCTCTCTTCAACGAGTTCCGGAAGCATGCGAACAAGACTTGGGGATCACAATTCGTACGGTAGAGCCGCAAAAAATGAAGAAGATGTATGAATGAAGGCAATAATGCTAGCTAGAAAATTTGTTTTGAGGAGTTAAAAATAACTATCTATTATTAAAGAGGGCTTTTGCACAATGGATTTTTGTTATATAACCTCAACTGCATTACTAATAGTAAATGAGTGGTGTATCTATAGTGACTATCTTTTCTTTTATGAGGGGTTACACTCATTTATAAACTATCAACTATTAAATAAGTTCATGTATATACATTTTTTAAAATGTATACATGTATAACTTAGATTTTACATGTATAACACAATATATTATTTGCTAATACTTATTTATTGTAATTCGAAGTACAGAAAGAAAGCAGGATCTATATATATGATATTCATATACCTTAGAAAAGGCTTACGATAGAGTGCACCATCACTTGATTAGGGATGCTCCTAAGGATAGAGAGATTTTGTGAACAGTGACGGAGCTTGAACACCACCGTAGGGGGGCGGGGGCGAACTTCATATTTATATAAAAATTTACACTACCGGACCAAAAATTTACACTACCGGACTAAAAGTTAACACTACCGACGAAAAAAAGAGGGGGGGCGGCGCCCCCCCCCCCCCCCCCCCCCCGGCCCCAACTATCCTTCGCCCCTGTTTGTGAAGGTATATCCATACATCTAGGGATATGTATGCTAGTGTTATGAAAAATGTTCAAGCTCCATTAGAGGATACAAGTTTTCTTCATATGAAGGCGGGTCTTCACTAAGAATCTGTTAATCCAGGGAGCATTGACTCAAGCTCGTTATTAAATGAGCTCTAATATAAACTCGAGCAAAAACTTGTATAAGTTCAATTCATTATGCTCCCCCCTAACAAAATCACTGTGTTTGATCATGTCAATATACAATGTTTCTAGGGTTAAGATACCAAGTGTCATCGAATATTTACAAGCAACTAAATTGAGACAACTCTGCCTAGGGCAAAATTGGAAGACGAAAAGTGTAATTTGAAAAGGATTAAACTAATGTATTGTTTGATAAACTAATAAAGGATGCACGTGTGACTTATGTGTTGGTTGATCTCATGTGGCCTTAAACAAAAGGGTATAAGTAACCTTTGTAAAATATGTTATTTTTACTTTCACATTAAACAAGAATAGCTACATAATATAACATGGAGTACTGGAGTAGAATCAAACAATATTATTATTTTAATGAATTATTATAATAATAAACTAATCGCTTAACATATAAACTAACCAAAAGTATTTAAGGTAATAAAAAAAGTGATCCTAACAACCAAACATTTTTCAAAAAACATAATATTTTATAGATTTTAATTGCATAAAAAGACAAAAAGAGCCTGGCTACCACTTGGCGATTATCAAAGGGCAAGGATCAAGAGACACCATCCTCATGCCTTTACATGTATGGTCCCTATACACATGCATATTATATTCATTCATACATGCATACCATCATCATCATGCATGTGTATATACCGGTATATACACTTGCCTTATATTGTTTTATGAGATAACAATACAAGATATTTTTGTTTCTTTCTTAAACTTGTGAAATATATTTCTAAATTTGATTAAATTATCATACATAGCATTAATCTTTATACTTTTACAAGATTATTAATAAAATAATATTTTAAAAAGTTTAAAAGACACGTGAAATAAATCAGATTTGAATAATTCTTTTTCATAAATGAAACCTTCGGGATTAAATTAAATCATGCAACGAATCGCTCTTATGAAAGGGCACTAGCGCCACACACCGTCACTGATCCGTCACCGTCAATTCCAACCACTTAACCACAATGACCCACCCACACCACCATTGTCTTCCATAATCTGCAACGGCCAAAACAAATTATAACGGAAGAACTGATATTGTTTTTTTCTAAAAGGGTAAAATAACTCATTTCAACTTGATCTTATATCAATTGTCGAAGGATATACAGGTGATACAGCCAACTGATTCATCAATTTATCTCCGGTGTTGATTGATCGGAAGTATCAACCGTGAAATCTCGTTTTCAAATGACGTATTTATCGTATTCTAGTTTTTTTAATTGCGACGGTGAAGTATAGTGTACTTGTTGCCAGAGGATATAAAGGTGCTACAGCCAACAAATTCATCAGTTTATCTTAATTGTTGATTGATCGGATGTATCAAACGTGAAATCTCGTTTTCCGGTGAGGTAATTATCGTATTTTAGGGTTTTTTTTTCATCACGGTAGTGAAGTATGGTGTACTTGTTGCCGGAGGAGGTGATGGAGCATGTATTCTCATTTATAACTTCTAATAATGATCAGAATGTTGTTTCGTTGGTGTGTAAGTTGTGGTACGATATAGAGCGGTGGTGCCGGAGGAAGGTTTTTTGTTGGAAATTATTACGTCGTGAGACATGCGATGATGATCAGGAGGTTTCCGGAGGTTAGGACGGTGGAGTTGAAAGGAAAACCGCATCTTTTGGATTTTAATTTGGTTCTGGATTCATGATATGTCTAGGGCTTACCCTTGGTCGACTTTCAACCCTGTCTTTTTTATCTAATTTTTTCTATCACCAAATTTGACCTTATTTGATAAAAGCACGGCTCAAATATAAACGACCTAAATTTGACTTGTCTAATCCCTTATTTCTGTCTTTTAGGGTTTTGAAAATTAAAATTGACATTCGTAATATCTTATTCTGGATTTAGGGGTTCGACAATGACAAATAATATTGTGTATTCTCTTACTACTTGGATCCTCTTGCTATTTTGTTGTTGAAACTCTTTTTGCATATACACAATCACCCTTTAGTATCATCGTAACTTTATAACTAATGAAATTTATATTTACAGGTACTAGATCACATTGAAAATAGTGGGTTCAAAACCCAAGCTTTATCCTGTAAAAACTTACAAGAGCTAAGAGTATTCCCGTCTGCCTTGTTTGCTGTTGATGCAAATGTCACCTTAACTGAACAAGGTCTTGTTTCAATTTCCCAAGGGTGCACAAAACTCCAATATGTTCTTTACTTCTGTCACCATTGCTAAAAACCGCCCTAACCTAACCTGTTTTCGTATTTGCATAATCGAACCATGGACTCCCAATGACCTCACCCATGAACCACTTGATATTGGTTTTGGAGCCATAGTAAAACACTACAAAGATCTCAAACGCCTTTCGTTATCCTCTCTACTCACTAACCATGTGCTTGAATACAATGGGAACCATGCTAAGAAACTAGCCATGCTTTCTTAAGCTTTTGCAGGGGACAATGATTTAGGTTTACATTGTGTTTTATCTGGATGTGAAAGTTTAAAAAATTTAGAGATTAGAGACTGCTCCTTTGGTGATTCGACTTTGTTGGCTAATGTTGCCAAGCTGGCAGCAATGCGATCCCTTTGGATGTCATCGTGTGTGGTGAGTATTGGGGCGTGAAAGATTTTAAGTTAGAAGATGCCTATGCTTAATGTTGAAGTTATTGATGAAAATGGAACTTTAGATTCAAAGTTAGACAATTGTTTTGTTAAGAAGCTTTATGTATACCGTATTGTTGCTGGTCAGAGATATGACATGCCAGTTATATTTGGACTATGGATCAAGATCTCACTTACAAAATTAAGGTACATATTCATATGAGGTGTCTTGAATTTTATAAAATTTGTGATGTTAAGTGTTGATTCGATTATTAGATAGCTATCAAGAATCAAGATAGAGTTGAGTTGAGGCTTTTTGGTCTTATGCAAATCAGAGATGGCAAAATTGACAAGGAACGATGGGTAACAGGTCAAAATAAGTTTGGGCTTGTTGGCTATGATTGTTATGTGTCAAAACAGGTTAATACATGTTTTTCTTATAAATTCCTTGAGTATTTATTAATAAGTAATGAAATGTATTGATTTATGGGGTTTCATCAATTATGCGTTGAAAATATACCTTGAATGACTTTTGACATGGTTGACTAGTCAAACCTATTATCATTCTAGTCTTTTTCTTTTTTAAAGTTCATCTTGTCCAATTAGAGCTATAACTCAAATTGTTCTTTTTTACCATATGTTCAGGTGACAATATGGGTGGGCCATGTGTTTGGTAACAAGTCAAATGAAAATTTTTATTACGTGCCAACGGGTTGGGCCTGTTAGCAAACGCTTTCGTCTTTTCTCTACTTAAATCATAAATTATTAATCTTCTGAACATGATTAAGATCACAGTAATAATCTAATATTTAAATAATTTGATGTAAATTGTGCATGCTGCATTATATCTTAAAGTACTGCTGATTATATTTGAATAATAATTTATTAATTTGATCTTTTATTAATGTAGAGATGATGATTAGCTGTGGTGGAGTCTAGAGAACAAAAAGATGAATGTCCCAAGTTCATTGAGGCGCATTTTTTCATAGTGGTCACATTTTCCTTGTACTTTTTAATATGCTTTTCTTGATCTAAGTATATCCCACATGTTTGTACTTTAACATTGTTTGCTTATAACTTGATAAATTTTTTATATAATTTATCACTTGGCATGTGGCTGTGGTTCTAGGTGTATAGGAAAGATGTCCATTCTTATGCGGTTCAAAAGATGTAGATTTAAGAGTTAGCCGTTTTGAAAAAGTTATAGTATATCATTTAAAATAAGGATGTTTTTTTATTTGTTTGAGAGTTGGGGGCTTATTGATTTGCTTCACTATGGGTATGAGTTTTTATGGGTATGAGTTTGTAAGGAAGAAAGATGGAATGAGAATGGGTATGATTACTTGTCACTTGACCTCACCTGAATGAGTTAGAGAGCGTGAAGCCGGGAGATGTAGGGCCAATTGGGAATCGGTTTTCCATTTGAAGGGTTTCATTTCCATTCCCATATTCTCAAACCCTAATGAAATCCAATTCCAAGGGTTTTATTCTATACACTTTCGTCATATTATTATTCTCATACCCTGGAATTTCGATACTGTACCCTGTACTCTGCACTAAGAACATAATATTATACAAATTTTGTCATAAACAATAACGACCAATCTCCACTCGCTTTCAGGTTCGATTCCCTTGAGTTCACTTGACAACAAGTGCTACAACAGTCCTTCACATGGTGAATGTACATATGTTTTTATCTTATGCAGCACCAGGTGTTTTAAACTCACCTCCTATAACTGTTAGCAAAAATGTACCTGCAAAATGTGGGAATCTACTTGAAGACAAATACTGTAAAATGATAAAATCATCTGTACTGCAGTAACAACAATACAATTCTTTTCTATTGTTAATATCAACCATCAAATTCATCTCAGGTACAAGTCCATGATGCATGATCATCTCATGTACAAGCAAACAATGCACCACATATTACACACAGACAAACACACAGTGGGACTCGGAGAAAAGATCAGAAGAGTGAGGGACCATATTAATATCATAGATTCCAAGGTACTCCATTATGTCCACAAGTAATGTAAGTTTCATATTCTTTTTATTTCTTTATAGGGACCACTTTGATTAATTCAAATCTTTTTGAATTATGAGCAACTTTGGGTGTTTTCACCATGAGGGGTAAATTTGTTTTTTTTACCATCTCATCAATCAACATCATTTGTTAATTACAAGAAAATCATGTTGAGTACATGTTTTATTAGATCATCAATGGGTCATCGCTCATCACATCATCAGGGAGTTGAATTGATGTTAATCTAAGCTTATGTATTTTCTTGTCGGTTTTAGATATATGTTATATAAATATAAATACGATGTTGTGATATTTTTGTTTATATCTATATTTTTTTATAGAAGTCTTGTCGCAACTGAGTTGTATCTCATGTTTATAAAAAAAATATTGGATACGACTAAGTTTGTGATGATACTTATATTTAGAAATATAGATAAAACTAAACGTATCGTGCTGGTGTATTTGAATTTTTAATAAAATACTGTATATTAAAAATTTTAAAAAGAAAATTAGAACTTAAAGTAAAAAACACAAAACAATTTAAAATAGTAAATCAAATGGGTGTACCAAGTGTTTTGAAGGATGTGAAAAAGTTTCACAATTTACTTTATTTTACCTGATCAATCATATAATTACAACCATAATCAACTTAACCAAACACGAATATACATATACATGTTACGCATAAGTATTTTTAATGGTTGCAGATACTAGCACCTAATCCATCCTATAATTACAACCATAACCAACTTACCTAAAACACATATATTTACATATATACTTGTATACATACACACTCGTATGCGTACACATACACACTCGTATACATATACATATATATGTGTGTATCCGTAATTTCGTATTGACCTATACATATTCAGTTTCTAGTAAGTTTTCATGCTGTTAAGTCCATAAAAAAAAAATTAAAGGTACACATCAACTATTGAAGCATCCTAAGTTACTCCTTGTGTTTGGTTTAGACAATTTTGCTCCATGAAATGATTTACCTAAATTTAAAGCCACCTCCTTTTCCTGAGCCAAGACTCTCACAAACAGAGTAAAGTACAACCTTAGCTGTATAATGTACAAGTGTCTGTAGCAGCAAAAACATACAGGTAATTAATCTCTAGTAAATTAAAAGCACTTTTTGTTGGTTGATGATGCAGAGTACTTTATAAATTTATGATCATCTTCATCATCATTCATATTCCTTTGATACTTCAACCCCCACAACACCCTCATCATTTCCATCTTAATTGTATTTATTCACCACCCATTATTATTATTATTTCCACTGCCCACATTCATATGTATGTATATATTCATATACATTAATACATACACACATACTTAGTGTTATATATTTTACTGTAATTGAATTGACTAAAGATCAATGTGATCATAATTTCACACGTGAAACTCGGGGGTTAAAACAGTAAATTTGGCATGTGAAAACTGCCGAAAACAGTTACCCCATCCCTGAAATATTTTGAATTTGTATAAGATTTGTCACTCTTCTTCTTCTTCTCTTCTGGTTCACGATCTTGAAACACACACGAATTCATACTTTGATTTCTAAACTTGAGTTTTATCCGATTGAACATCTGGTGTAAACCCAAATAGTTTCAATCTGAAAGCAAACTTACGACTCTCAAGATCTTTTGGTTTAAATCCTCGTGTTATATACCATTATGCTTATACTGAAAGTCTTTTGGTCTAAACACGAAGACGCTGACCATGCGTAAGCCGTTAGATGATTAAGCATGATGCATATATGGGCATCGTTCTTTTAGCTTTGAAATGTTTTCTATTCTGAAATGTTATTTTTAGAAAAAATAAAGGTTTTGATTTATCTTTACCTCATAAAAAGAGCATAGATTACGTTAGAACCAATGTAAGGACTAAGGTCAACTTTTATGAAGTTTACCCTATAATAAGTTGGCTCAAAGTGGAAAACTAAACACGAGATTCTTGAGCATATGACTTGGGATCAAGCCCTAGATTAATTACTAGATCAAGAGCTCAGAGTGAAGATGATATGCATAGATTTTGATGTAATGCAGTTTTTGCTGGCGTTTGTTATCACTCTTATTCTTTTTTTCATTCGCAGATCATCATCTTCTAGAAGAATCATGGTGGTTAATCGTGTTTCGTATTGACAAGATTCCACAAAACATGTTTGGTTTGGTTTTGATTCTAATGTTTTTTGTGTGTATGTGTGTGATTGTGATGAACTAGTTTCAGTTTTATATTTATTGTTTTTAAAAAGCTATAGATACAATATGTATGTGTGTTGAAACGATGGTAGAAAAATGTTTGGTAGCGCGTACCACTTTGGTTTCATTTTGGTTGTAACTTGTAACTGGCAAAACTCGAATGACTGATTTGATATCCGACTGAATAAAAGTTTAGAAGTATACTCTTTTAAGCGAGCGGTTAAATGTATCCGAACATCATCTTTCACATATTATCGTTTAGGTAGAATATGTGAACAATCAACGTCGTTAGGTATCAATGCTTTAAGGATATTCTTTTAGCTTTCATTTAAAGTCTTTTAGCATCTATTGAATTTTCATTTCTTATATACTTTTTCGATGTCTTTGGTAAGTTATAACCCAAAATTATTTTTCTTTCCGTAAATAACTGTCACTATAAAGTATTGGTATTTGATTTCAAGAGTTTAGTATTGATTTATGTTTTGTAAAATATTATTCTGTAGTTTGAATTCCTTTAAAAAATATTTAAGTGGTTAATATTAATATTTCGTAAAGCAGTGAAAGCATAGGGCTCTTTACTGGAAACAATAATCTTTGCCTTGTCACGTTTTATGCACATGTTAAATATGCTAACCAATTAAACTTGAATAATGAACTTTATTACACTTTGTTACTTGTTATGATAGACCTTAAAATCCCTAAAAAGGGCCATTACTTTTTACGGCTTTTACATATATTTCTCATTTTTTAAACTCATCAATGAACTCTATTTTCACCCTTAATGATCATTATCATTATCTTCTAACACTGTATATTATATTCAAAATGTTATTTCTATAATGTTATTTATCCTGTAGACGAGGTCATGCCAATGTGAGGTTAGCCCACTTGGTAGAGGCTTTGCCACTTAGAGAGGAGGTCTTGGGTTTAATCCCAAACAATGGTGTAATTTTGTGTAGTGTAAGAGTGGTATTCGTTTGCCGTTAAAAAAAAAAATATAGACGAGGTCATGATCATATTGTCATTATGTATACATAATTAATATATCAATGATTATCTAATCATAGTTAGTCAAATACATTAAAAGCATGATTTTTAAAATCTTAATTTTTTTAACAGAAAATATATGACACTGCTTCGAATGATAGTTGTTATCTTAATCGGATTTACCTATTCATTTTTCAGCCGTGACCGCACCTCCAACCCCCTCAAAAGAAAACCCACAACTGAAAGAACCTACTGGCTCAACCATAAACATTTCTCCTCAAAATAAAAATTGAACCAAATTGCTCTCAATATTTGCTAAAACCCAAAATACATCCATGTATTCATCAGTTACATCATATCCTTCAACAAATCAAAGTACCATACACAAGTCTATCCTATTAATCAAAAAGTTGAGAGTAAATTATCATTTGCATCCCTGCAGTCTCAAAATTACCATCCGCCCCCTAACATTTCATTTTGTTTCCATTTAAGTCCAGATAAATGACACCGTTAGTTTTCCAGTTAAAATTATTGTTATAAAGACTAAATTACCCCTCATCACCACCATGACAACTGCCTATCATCACCTTCACAACCCTCATAACCACCACCACCACAATCCCTATCACCACCATGACAGCCACCCATCACAACCTTCGAAGCCACCCATCACCACCATCGTAGTCCCCATCACCACCTCCACAGCCCCATCACCACCATCACAGCCCCATCACCACCACCACAGCCCCCATCACCACCACCGTAGCCACCTATCACCACCCCCGCAGCCCCCATCACCATCACTGCAGCCACCCATCACCACCACCACCACCACCACAACCACCCATCACCATCACCACTACAGCCACCCATCATCGTAGCCACCCATCACCACCACCGTAGCCCCCATCATCACCACCACCGCAAACACCCATCACCACAACCGTAGCCACTATCACCACCACCCATCACAACCACCTATCACCACCACCAAAAACCCTATCTCCACTACCATAGCCGCCCATCACTACTAGATCTGTGATTTTTGCCAAAACACCCTTGGCCGCCACCATGTTTCACCCTTCCACCACTAGATCAGCTTATCTAGAACAACAATTTCACATCTTGATGGTTGTGGACTATCGATTACACACACACAGAAAAAGAGAAGAGAAGAGAAGAGATAGGGGTGGCGGTGGTTCTTCTGGCTGTGGAGGTGGCGGTGGTGTTGCGACGACGGTGGTGCAGCGACGGTGGTGGTTCCGGTGGCAATAGTGGTGCACATAGAAAGGGAGAAGAGAGAGGATATATATAGAGAGAAGATAGAAGGGTGGGGACGTGGGGTGGGATGGGGGTATTTTATTTAATTAATAAGGGTATTTTATCATTTTATAAAAATTAATGGAAAAATCTAACGACGTTAGTGTGTTGGACTCAAATGGAAATAAAAATGAAACGTCAGGGGGTGGATGACAATTTTAAAACTACAGGAATGCAAGTGGTTAAAATAGACAAATTTCAGAAATACAAATGATAATTTACTCAAAAGTTAAACACAAGATCACTTACACTAAAGATATACATACCAGCTCTATTTATCTCTTAATATATGTAGGGTTTCAAAGCTTATTATACTACACTTTAAATATTAAGATCGATGGCCAATAAAAAACTATCAACTATTGGTATAATTAACCTTGTTGTTTTTAAAGGTTCTAACAAAAGTGGGTGGCGACTAGAGTGGCTAGCTTTCTGGCCTTTGAATTTGCTATCCTAGGTTTAACAAAAGTGGGTAGCGACTAGAGTGGCTAGCTTTCACCTTTGAATTTGCTATCCTAGGTTTGAATCTTACATGTGATATTTTTTATTCTTTTTTTTAACTAATATTTCTATTTGAACAATTTTATAATTTCAAATCAAAGTGCTAAGCACAAGCTGCACAATACTTCTTTCCATCTAAATCATGCCGAAAGTTCATATGTCTATTTTATACACTTAAACACAGTAATACCACCATCGCAACACGCGTGACAAAATTTGTAAATACGTCATATCGCATGAACTTAATTTACGTTTTAACAATAAACACAAAGTATAGAGTTGTAAACGTAAATACCTCATGCCCTACGTATATAACCTCCACCTATCACTTTATCTATCACACGACATAATAATAATAATAGTAATAATAATAATAATAATAATAATAATAATAATAATATCTTATCCCTCTTTTCTCTCTCATCTTCAACCTCACCACCACTTCGATCTGAGCTCGTTAATGGTGAATATCCCCTCAGATCTACACCATTTTCACACACTACACACACCAACAGCCTCACGTCGGCGTTAAACCTCATCTCCGGCGACTTCTCCGGCTAGATTTCGCGCCTTTTCACCCTCATCTCCGGCGATGACGTACTCGTTCCCAGAGGAAGTTCTAGAACACGTGTTGTCGTTTCTCACATCGCAAAAGGACCTTAACGCTGTTTCGTTAGTGTGTAAATCGTGGTATGAGACGGAGCGGTGGTGTCGGAAGAGGGTTTTTGTTGGAAATTGTTACGCGGTGAACCCTAGGGTTGTGATCGGGAGGTTTCCGGAGGTGAGATCGGTGGAGGTGAAGGGGAAACCGCATTTTGCGGACTTTAATTTGGTGCCGGAGGGATGGGGAGGGTTTTTGTGCCCTTGGGTTGGGGAATTTGCCAAGGGGTACCCGTGGTTGGAGGAGATTAGGCTGAAGCGTATGGTGGTTGATGATGAGAGCTTGGAGATGATCTCGAAGGCGTTTAAGAACTTTAAGGTGTTGGTGTTGTCGTCGTGTGAGGGGTTTAGTACTGATGGACTTGCTGCTATTGCTGCTAATTGCAGGTGAGAAGATGTATCCTTTAGTTTCATCTGTTTGTGAAAACTAGTTATGTTGTTCTGTTTGGTTGTTTTTTTTATCTTGAGCTCTGGTGTGATTGTGTGAAGTTGTTTAGTTGAAGCTTGAGGTAATGCTAGTAAAAATGTGGTTTCTGTGAAGAAAAGTTTGTTATTGTACACAAGAGACTTCAGATTGCTTTGAGAAGTCTTTACAAAGAAAGATTAGGTTCTTTAAATATCATTTTGCTTGTTCTATAAAGCGTGGCTGCGATTGACTTATGATTTTCGTGTGGGACTAGGTTCTTTAAATCATTTTGCTTGTTCTATAAACGTTTATTTTCTGCTTGCACGATGTAAGTTGCTAACAATGGTGGTTTTTTGTTGATTAATGGTTTCATTTTGATTACAGGGTTGTTTGGCTTCTTTGATCGCAACATTGTGTTTATCTTTTATTCTTATATACAATGGAATTGATAATATATTAGCTGTAATGCTATATGCTGTATTTTAGCTTCTCCAGTTATCATTCTGGGACTACTTGTTTTCATTGAACTGAGTATAACCATTGTTTTTCTCTTGTTATCTGTGTGCCCGTATACTCTTGAATTTAGTTGCTTTCTTCGGCAAGCCAATGATAAATTCTTTTTTTAATTATGTTTTTCATTTCTCTTATTTTCAATGCAGAAATTTAAGAGTACTGGATTTACGGGAATGTGAAGTTGAAGAACTAAGTGGTCATTGGCTGAGTCACTTCCCTGATTCATTTACCTCACTGGAATGTCTTAACATAGCTTGTTTGGTTACTGAAGTTAGTTTCTCAGCCCTTGAACGCTTGGTTTCCAGGTCACCCAATCTGAAAACCCTTCGACTAAACCGCACTGTACCCCTTGAGAAACTATCCCTGCTCCTACATCAAGCCCCACAGCTCGTTGATTTTGGTACTGGTGCCTACTCAGCTGACTTCCGGTCAGATGTGCATTCAAGCTTAACAGAGGCTTTTTCAGGCTGCAAGAAACTAAAAAGCTTATCAGGGTTTTGGGACGTTGTTCCAGCTTATCTTCCAGCTGTTTACTCCGTGTGTTCTCAGCTTACGTCTTTAAATTTGAGCTATGGAACTACACAAAGTTCAGATCTTAGCAAAATTATTAGTCAATGTCGTAATCTGCAGCGTCTAGTGGTAAGTTTTGATGCATATTCTGTCTTATTCAAGATTCAACTTTAATCAGCTGCATATATTATTCATTTTTATCTCTGGTGTCTAATTTTTCATCTTACATTAACACAATGTCTGCATTTTGGTAAAATGTATTCTTTCACTAATCGTGCTATTAGACATGTCTGACTATTTGCAGTAGGGTATGATATGAGATTTCAGATAGTAGTTGGTTAGATAGTTTGTGCTGCATCAACAATCATACATGACACGCTCACGCGCTAATTATTGTTTTGCCATAATTACATGTAAGTGGAAAATAGAAGGTTGTGTAATGGGTCAGCGGGTTCAGCTTTTTGGCCTGAGTTAGTTAACCTTGTTTATAAAAAATTAGCGTGTCAAATATGGTTATAAAGATTATAATGTTTTCAATTGAGACCTTATTTTTAATAAATCTATTTAGGAGGTTTTATTTATTAAGTTTACCCTTTGGACAACTTTTGATTACTTTCCTTTCAACTTATTTATGAAAATTCCCATTTAATCAGTTAGAGGTAACCACAACCCAAATTAACCAATTGGTAGTTTCTCGCTAAAGGATTTCAAGTTGATAAATTTACCATAATATGATTCATTCAATCTTCCTAAATCTTACTGTCTTGAAACCTGGTGTGGTGGTGTTCAATTGTTCAGATTTCAATCAATTTTTTTAAAGTTTATTTTAAACTAACATAAAATGCAATTACAGGTATTAGATTACATCGAGGATGCAGGCCTAGACACCGTTGCTATGACATGTAAAGACCTAAGAGAATTGGTGGTTTTCCCATCTGACCCATTTGTAGAAGATGCAAATGTATCCTTAACGGAACAAGGTCTCGTTTCAGTTTCACAAGGTTGCTCAAAACTCCAGTCTGTCCTGTATTTCTGTCGCCAGATGTCAAATTCAGCACTGGTTTCGATCTCTAAAAATCGCCCTAATCTAACATGTTTTCGTTTATGCATTCTGGAACCCCGTGCCCCAGATTACCTAACCTTCGAACCCCTAGATGTCGGTTTTGGTTCCATAGTTGAAAACTGCAAACAACTTACACGCCTTTCAATGTCGGGCTTTCTCACAGACCGTGTATTTGAATGCATCGGGAGGCATGCTAGAAAACTAGAAATGCTTTCGATAGCTTTTGCAGGGGAGAGTGATTTAGGTTTACATCATGTTTTATCGGGTTGTGAAAGTTTAAGGAAGTTGGAGATTCGTGATTGTCCATTTGGTGATAAAGCTTTGCTGGCTAATGCTTCAAAGTTGGAGACAATGCGATCCCTTTGGATGTCTTCGTGTTCTGTTAGTTTTGGAGCTTGTAAATTACTCGGTCAGAAAATGCCTGCTTTAAACGTTGAAGTTATTGATGAACGTGAAAATTTGAACTCTCTTCCTGAAACCGCCCACGTTGAAAAGGTTTATATTTACCGAACGGTTTCTGGTCAAAGGTTTGACATGCCGGATTTTGTACGGATAATGGGTAAAGATAAAGACGCCTTGTACAATCTTTCTTGAGGTATGTACCCCTACTACATATAACTTGTTATAACCCGAACAGTATCTGTTCATAGGTTTGACATTTCTGATTCTAGCAACCAACTACCAAAATTACCGAAATAGCAATCGAGTTTCAGTTTTGTTTTGGGCTGAGGGTCATACTTGGAGCAGCCTCTCTATCTCTCGAGATAGAGGAAAGGTCTGCCCTCATCTCATGCTTCACTGGCCCTATCAATAGCTTGTGCTATGAGTGTAATTTTACTGGATAAGTTTGTTTTGTTTTGTTTTTTTAGTTTCTTATTCCACAAAATAGCAACATTTTACTTGATTACTAGCTTTGGATGTGTTTATTTTTCTCTTTTATGTAGGTTTGTAATTTTTTTTACTAATGTCTTTTAAATAACAAATGCTTATTATTATTACTAAGATATTAAAACTAAAAAGATATTTTAGGAGAAAAAGGAGAAAAATGACCTGCTAAACTGGTAATAAGGTAGTTGGTTAGTTATATGAATGATATATTGACAGTTGAATTGGGTTTTTGGTACTTAGGTTTTGAAATAAAGGGTTCTGGTTTGCTACATATGGATATTGGATCCTCTGCTGCATCTGGTCTATGGGTTTGTAGAATGTATTTGAATTAGTTTCTTTTAATAAAGATTCTTGTAACAACATAATATTTGTGATCAAACTTATCTTTAGCCCCTTTTATGTCTCACCATTCATATAACTTCAATATTCATATTCTTGTGATGCTAAAATCTTTCCTTAATATGGGTTCTTGATTGAAATTTGAACAAATTGGAATTTGTCTTGATGATCGGAATCTATGATACATTTAAGTGACAAAATAATCTTGTTTGATCACAACTTTGAGGCGATGGCAGCGAGGGAGGGGAGATTACAATTCCTTTAAATTCTCTTACATTATGGCTAGAATGTTGAATTGCTTTACTTAAAAAGTTCATTACAACCCTGATTCATCTTATTGTTCATCACAATGTTGAAGAGGTTGTGCAGTTGTAAGCATATGCTTCATCTTTAGTAGAGATATGATGTTCGAGACCTACTTTCACTTTTTTTTTGTCACAGCTTATTGTAAGACATATGATCAACGTAATTGCAATTTACATGATCATTTGTTAGCAGAGCATTGGCTGGTTGCGTGAGTTTAGTGGTTTTATGGACAAAGATGTTTTCTTTTATATTATAAATCATAGATCTAAGGAATTCTATAAATTGAAAAGCCATCAGGTGATTTCAATAATTGTTGTTCTTCCAATTCATCTTATAATTATTCCGATGTACTGATTCATCTTATTATCCAATTAATAAGTCATTTTTAATTTGAACAAGTTTTTCTATAAATAGGGATGTTAATAATTTTCAATTTTCATTGTTGTTGGATTTAGAATCAAAATATAATAAGCAACATAGCAAGCAAATCAACTGTTCTAAGGCCATATAGTGCCATTGACACAAAGGTAAACATGTTCATCAAGAAACATGTAAATACATGTGATTAGGGTTTGCTTAAATGGAAATGAAAATTAATGGAGTTTAGGAAGAAAAATGAAAGATGTATAAATGGACAAGGTAGTCAACAACAAACCACAAGCTTTATTTGCATTAAATGATTATGTACATTCTTGTATGCATCCATCATCATCAACATCAACTACATCATCTTCATCATCATCTTCATCATCATCATCCTTTTTCTCTCTCATATGATGCCCATGGTTTTCAAATTTCATTCTTCCATGATTTTCTTGAGGCCATTCTGCAATTCTCTGGTTCATATCTTTGCCATCAAGTAGATGCTCATATAAAGTCAAATCTCTGAATGACTTCATATCACTTTTTAACTTTATAAACTATCAGTATCTTTTGCTTTTTAATCATGCTGAATTTAGGATTCAAAGATGCTTCTCAATAGTCAATAATAACAGTAACAAGCAAACAAATAGATAGATACATAATGATTATAAGAATAATAGGTGACTAAATGTCACTTAGGTTGGTATTCTAGTGTTAAGTAAGATTATATAAAAATAACTTACGTTCAAATCTGGTTAGAAGTAGTTTAAAGATTCTTAAAGTGAGGTATTGTTGTTTAAAAAAATTATAGTATGTAAATTATGCGAGAAATTATGAATTTGATTCTGATTATTTGTAATTATATAACTTGTTTGGTCTACATTTTCATTATTGGTTTCTATCTCTTATAATGTCATCTTATGCAAATAGGAAAACTTCTTACCATGAAAATATTTAGGTTTTGAGTTATCATATGTAACTCGTTTAATAAATAGTTCATGTATGAGTTGGCACATGTAACCCATTTAATTAAATGGGTCATGTTTGAGTTGAGTTGCTTAACTTGTTTAAGTAAATGAATCGTATCCATGCTGATTTGTGAAACTCGCTCACTTAAACAGGTCGACCCCGACCCGTACAATTAAACAAGCCGACCCCAACCTGTTTAGTTAGACAAGCCAAAATACAACCTGTTTGAGCCATTTAATTACAACCAATTAACTAAACAACCCATTTATGACTTGTTTAACACGTTTACAACTTGATAACAACCTGTCAACCAGCTTGACTTGTCAAGATCAAGAAACTGGTCATGTTATGGTTGAACGCTCCACTCTAGCCATGATGCGCGAGGGGCTTTTATAAAGAGGGGCAAAGCAAAACCAAGAGGAGGTCTAAAAAGGTGTTCAAGCTAGGTTTTATGTTTTTGACATGAATAAATATATGAGTTGTATATGTAATTAACGATCCAACACACCAACCCGACACGATTGACAACACTAATCTTAGTCCCACTTTAACCGCATCCGCCTTTCTACTAGTCTTAGTTAAAAGGCCGATAAAGTATGAGACTTTGTTCACATGGAGGCCTATAATTTGTTGTTAACCTCATCTAAATCCTCAAATCATATTTTTCTTCCTCATATGTGCTTTTGTAATAGGTATCTAGACATTTAGAAATTAAATCTTTTGCCAGTTGTAAACATGATATCGATTAGGGATGATCTATCTAATTATGATTTTGTTATTAGTAGGCTTCAGGATTCGAACTCTCACAAGTTGATAAAGAAAATGCATCATTTACCACTAGATAAGATGGTCATTGTTGTGGGAGCGTGTAACAATACACAAACATTTTATAAAATCTTGAAACAAGTCGATTATCTATTATTGCATGTGTATATGAATCGTAGGGTACGTAAAAAGTCACTCTAAAACGATTAAAATTATCTAAGATTAAAAGTAAATAATATTTGTTTATCTTTAAAATATAAACATAAGGAATTTAAAACACCTTTAAGAAGGTATTATAACAATAAAATCAAAATCATTTTCACACTTTATTTGAAGTTTCAATTTGTTTTATGTAATAAACTTAGTTAGTTTAAGCGTGATAAAGTTTTAAAGATATTTTTAATCAAATTAGTTTAAACAATAAATGTTAGGTTGATCACTGATGTCGTTGAACCAACAGAGATGGGCTATGTTGAAAAAAAAACACAACAAAAATTAAGTGAGACCTATCACTAATTGGCTTTGAACATAAAACCTTACGTTTGGAAGGAAAAGCGCTTAACCAAAATCATCTATTTATACTTTTTTTTTCACAATCTGAATTGATTATATATGTATAATTAGGTTATAAAATTGGAGGTCTCATAACTTCTAAGGGCCTAAGGCTCGTGCCTTTTTAATTGTACTCCAGAGACGCCCCTGAAATTGGTAATACGTTTTGAAAAACTACGGGGATAAAATCCGTGATTTCACATAAACGTAAGAGAGATTCTGACTAAATATCTTACATAATAATTTAAAAATTGTGATGAAATCCAAAATATGATAATATCAAATTATTCGTGTAATCTAGTCTAGCACTAAGTTTAAACATCTTTAGAGATACACATTCATTAAAGGTGTCTCATTGTAATCCTAAATAGAAAAATATTCAAAGAAAAAGGCTCGTAAAACAAAAAATTATAAAAAGTAATCTCAACCAACTATCTTTTTAATCAATGGTCGGAGATGGTTGAGATCGAATTGTAAGAAAAATGTTTGTTAAAGTGCTATTTTAGTTATGAAAGAGGTTCAAATACAAAGTGTGTTTTTGCTACAAAGTGTGAAAAGACACAATAAATAAAAAAAAGTCACAAAAAAATTATATATCACAATCTAAATCGAATTTCAAAAAAATATTTTCGAGCTTTTGTTGCCCTAGCCGTCCTCACTAAGAAAAAAATAAACGAAAAATAAAAAAATAAAAAAATTAACGTTTTTTCATTGTGTCATTTATGAAAGACACAATAACGTTATTGTGTCATTATAAAATATACAATGACATTATTGTGTCATTATGAAAGACACAGTGACGTCATTGTGTCATAAAAGACACAATGAATTTTATTTATTTATTTTTCATTTTTTTCCTGAAAGAGGACGACGAGAGGAACAAAGACTCCGATGTACTTTTTTGAAATTCGATTTAGATTGTGAGATATAATTTTTTTAGCCTCATTGTGTCTTCTCACACTTTGTAGCAAAAATACACTTTATAAAATAACCTCACCTTTTAGTTATAATCACTTTTGTTGACTTTTTTCAAATTCTTTCATTTTTTTAAACGTTCATAACTTATATTTATGACATTATTTTTCTATAAAAATTAGATCATAAAAGCGAACGTTTTATTATCTTTAAAACGAGTACAAATTGTTATATAAAAAAAACAAAAATTTTTTTACGTTTTTAAGCTCATTGCTCGTCATTATGTCTTTATGCAGTTCATTGTGTCTTTTTTAATAGTGTTGTGTTTTTTCTAAAATGATGATTTTTAATAACATATAATGATGTAATAACATTGTTATGTATCTCTATTATGCAAAGCACAATAATAAATTAACAATAATTAATTTAATTCACTAAGAATAATAATAAAATTACACAATATCTCATTATGTTTTTTTGATAATCATTGTGTTATCTCGAACACTTTAAGTTTAAAAAAATGCATTTGTGAAATTATATTATTATGTACTTATATTTGTAAAACACAATGACAAATAATAATAAGTTTATATAATCTATTAAAAACAATAAAAAAATAACACATTGTGTTTTTTTTAACATTATGTGTTTTAATAGTTACATTGGTGAAAATTTATCATTGTGTATTTTTAATTGTAAAACACAATGATGTATAACAAGTTTATATAATCTATAGACACAATGACAAAAACAATACAAAATTATCTAAAGCGTAAAACATAATGATAAATACATATAACAAATGATGTAAAATATATGACACAATGAACGTATAAGACACAATGAGCTGAATTATTTGGCACAATGACCAAAATGTCATTCTTTTTAAAATAATAGAATGACAAGTGTTAAGCATACAATCCTTCTTAAGCTTTTTAGTTTAAAAACTTTTTTTTACTATAACCTTACCCTTAATTATTATAATTAAGCATGTCATCCCATTAATCTTTTAAATTTATAATTATAAATAAGAAATTTATAATCTATAAGTTCAATCGTTAATGACATTTTTACATCTTTTTTAGCAACCCATTTACATCTCGAAAACCCCTATACAACTTATTTAACCCACTTACAACTCAATTACATATGCCAACTCGTTAAAAACTTGTCAACCATTTAGATAAACAAGGTAAACGGGTCGTGTTTGAGTTATATGATTTCAAATGTATCCGGATCATAGATGTCTATGACAAACAAAAATACGATTCTTTTCAAGTTTTAACAATTTCACCTCGTCTGCATCGCATAACCTTGTTGCTAACATTTTTTATACCAAAAAATTTCAAATATATATTCACATGGGCTTTATTAAGCATTGGGCTTAGCTAAACATTTTTGATAGTATTACTGGCCCATACTCTATAAATCATTTCGGTCGAGAATAGATAGGCTCACTTTCAGAATTTGACCCATTCACCTTAAATGAGTCGATTTTGATTTTCTTTTTTCCATTATAAAGTGTGAATTTAGGGGTGCTAAAAAGGTCGTGTTTCTAGTGTTAAAGTCTTAGAGAGTCGAACATAACACAAAGTTGAATTTTAGGAGGAACATGAACAAGACTCATTTAACCCTAAAAGGGTTATCTTTTACTTTTTCTATTTGCATATTAGTGCTTTAGAGTTACAATTTTGTAATAAAAATATACATGTGTATAAAACAACTGTGGATATATTTCAAAATTTGATGTCAAATTCACTTTTAGCTTTCAAATTTTAACATATAATACCCAACATGATTACATAATTGGGCCAACCCAACCTCAAACCAACCTGCCTAAAAATGTTTACAAGTTTGACCCGAAATCGACATGAACTAGAAATGATCCGTACATAACTAATCCTAGTTTGGTATTTAGGTTCGAGCGATTTAGAAGATAAGCATACTCATTAAAGCCGGATTGTAGTTGTCGTGAAGGGTTTTAGAATTTGAAGGAATTCGATATGGATTTAAATTTGTCATATGATAAGGAAGTTGATGCATATAATAGACAAAACAATCATCAAGTAATCGGAATCTATCACCGCTGTCGTAGCCTATGGTTTTTGTCACAACCAGAGTTGACACCCATCACTGCCGCCTCTAATAGGTGGTCACTATAAGAGTCACATATTATAATACTTTTTGTTCAAGATTTTCATAATTTTCACTTTCATTTCAACATTTTATCGTTAGAATTTAATTTCCAATTCAACATAATTGTTAGAAATGAAATTCAGATTCCAATTCTATTTAATCTTGTCAATCCAAAATTAACGTATAAACGTTATCTAAAGTCACAACTAATATGATTAAACCCTTAAGTGTGTATATGCTAAATTCATAGTTACATATATTTAAATCACATAAAACTTTTATATAATTAAAAGAAATTGTTTTCAACACCTTTTGCTTTATTTGGTGAATTGGTGATGTGTAACTTGATATTAACGTTTGCAAACAACGATATTTATGTCAGTGTACTGACATCTTACATGATCATTTAAAGTTATAAATAGCATGTATCTATTTTGGTCACATTTTTCACATGTCATCAAACCATTTTCTAAACACATTTAATTTTTTGTTTTCTTCTTTTCACCTCCTTAACAGAAAGATTTTCTAAACACATTTTATTTTTTGTTTTCTTCTTTTCACCTCCTTAACAGAAAGATAAAATGCTACGCATGTATGTGTCCAAGTTAATTTAAGAATACTTAAGGTTTCATATATTGCATATGTAATAATCATATGTGAACTAAATATGAAAAGATTTGTTTACATGTGAATTACAAGTTCACATTAAGAAAAAACTTTTTCTAACCATCTAAATTTAGTATAAATAGTTATTTTACGTAGGTTTTATAGAATTATAAACATCTATCAGTGATAATGACCAAACACGTTAGATTCGATAGACGCTATGTGTGTATATGTATGTATACCTATATATTATGTGTACATATAGGTGGACCTATGGGTTATAATGAAGAGGAAGCCATAAAAAATTTCATCACGATCAAATCTCTTATACCATTTTAAATGTGACACATCCTTTCAAGAGTAAAAATTTTATGGACCAAATACAAAATGAAGCGATGGGTTCTTAACAGAAAAGACTCGTTTCTCACACCTAAATAAAATTATAAATCTGTCACTGATAACATTGATTTGTCTTTACTCTATATATGTCTATGATAGGAAACCTTTTTTATATAAAACCTATTGAATGAAAAATGCATGATTATTATCTCTCTTCTGCTTCTTGCATGGTAAAAGACTAAGATAATTTCAAACGAAAATATCACCATCATCATCACAATCATTATCATTTATATATATTATGCAACTTATTCTCACCATAAAATTAAAGAAAAAAAGAACTTGAATTAAAAAACATCCATCTATCCGCTAGCTCTACCTTTCCTCATCCGGAAGGAGGGCATTTTCGGAATTTTCATGCTCTTTTCTCAAATCCCATTTCAAGGCCCAAATTTTCTTCTTCAAACAACAGAGGGTAAAATGGTCTTTTCACCATCCAAATCCAAACACGCTTTAGCCACGTCATCTTTCTTCTCTCCACCACCTTCATCATCACCCACCGGGTTCTCTTGCATTTCCAATACTACCCCCATCTCCACGCCACTTTTCTCTTGTGTTTCCAATACTACCCCTACCTCCGCCTTATGTTTTTCATGAATTTCCAAAATTGCCCCCAAGTCCACCACCATCTCCACCGGCTCACCCTTGGGTTGACCTATTGGTCTCACTTGCTTATTTTTGTGTTTGTAAATCACATACAAGATCATTTGTGCTACTCCAAATATGAATCCTAACACATTTGGTGTCTACAAAAATAATAAAAAAGCATCAAATAAATATGTTCTTCTAAACTCATAAAATAATCTTAAAATGTTTATCAGCCGAAAACTTTTTCAAAGTTATTTTCAAAAGACTTGATAATAACAATGTATTCTTTTAATTATGGGTTAGTCGCTATCAAAGACAAGGACGTCAACAATAATATTATTACAGAAGTCCGTTGTCTTAAATAACGACTACCCCGTGTGTTTAGTTTGTTTGTTTGTTTAATTTTTTTAAATAATTGTGTTTTATAAAAAAAATCGTTACTCCTTGGTAAGATACCCAAGTGGGTTCTAGATACTTTCAAAACATACTGAATCCGTTGGACATACCGACAAAAAAATGTTAAATAATCGAATAATAAATATATATAATAATATAAATAGAAATGAACGTACTGCCACGTAATAATCTTTGATCAATAGACCATAAAAGAACCACATAACCGCACAAAGCGTTAAAAAGAACGATAACGAGAAAGGCATGTACTCTACGCTCTTTGTTCTTACAACCAATCTCTGTAAAAAATTTTTTTAAGAAAGATTAGAAAAGATTGTTAATAATCATTAATAAGTTAACATGCGATTATACGTCGAGATTAACTTACCATAATGCTAAGAGGAGCGGCGAAGACACAAACTGAAAAGACGGCACAAATCCAACCAACAATAGCGACTCGTTTAGGCCCACGATCAGTCACAAAAAGCGTTGTAACGACGATCAACCCGAATGAGAGTACGTTGAATAAAGTAAGTAGCTTGATTGTAGATATCTGCAAAGTTAAAAATTAGGTTGAGAGACTTTTACATGAAAAAATTAGAAAGTATATATATGCACTAGCTTTAGTAAACCCGTGTATTACACGAGTTGAATAAACAAAATATTAAAGAGAACAAAAAGTATTAATTATAAAACGATTTACTAAGACATTATATGATTGGAATTTGGCATGAGTGATAATTATAAGTAATAAAACAGTAATACGAACTTTTTAATTTTTTTTATTTTTTTTCAAAGATAAAGTAAACATTTTGTTATAAAATAACGTTTTAAAAATTTTCTTACTAGAACTTCCTATTTTAATTATTCTTTTTATAAAAAAATTACTTAAAAAACCAATTTTAAAATATTACATAAACATAGTTTGATTTTTTAGAAAAAAATCCTTTTAAAATACTATTTATATAGAAATAACATTAATAAAAAAATCTTTTTCTTAATAATATCATTGACACGTGGCACTCCATTTATCCTTTTATTAGAGTAGAAAGATACGTACCAGAGACTCTCTGGTGGCGTATACGAGGAAAATGACAAGGTAGGCTGTCTCAATGGCGCAACCGATGGAGTTGATGGTGATGATCATTATGCCGTTTTCGGTCTTGATACATCCATAGTATAGAAGCAACATGCAACTGAATAAGGCAACCGAGTATGGGACTGAATGAAACCCTTCTGTTGATTTCTTTTTGTAGATCCTATAGAAAGTTGGTCTGCAAAAAGGATTCAAACTTTTTTTGAGCGTTCATTTTAGAATTAAAAATACGTTAAGTTGAAAACTGCGAGAGCACGTGTACATAGTGTTTTGAACGTGATAGATGTACTACTTCACTTTATTTCTTCCACTGCTGTATTTATTTTTTATAAGTGTATTATATAGTTTTTAATATATTACTGGTACCGAATGATATATGGTTTAAGAACAGGCGGAAGGAGACGTACACGGGCGCTAAGAACACGCAGAAGGAGATGATGTTGCCTGCAAATCATCGATCAAACAAAATTAAGAAACAAGATTTGAATAATTGATGGATCAATTTGTGGGAAATTAAGATGAATAAATGAGAGAGATGAAGATATATATACCAAGAATGCCAAAAACAGAAGGTAATAGATGAGTTGCAGAGAGAACCGCCATTGTTGGTGGTGATGAAGCTCTTTTCAATTTCAGAGAGATTGAAAGAGGTGAGCTTATGAAAAAGACTTGAAGAAAACCAATGTATTTATAGGTCTTTCAAAGGGGAAATAAATGGAGTTTGTTGTGCTTTTACATGTGTAAAGTTTAGTGTAAATTTGATAATAATTGCTAATCACATTGCCTGCAAAGATTAAATTACATAATTGCATGATAATGTTTGCATTTGAAATGCTTATTGTGTTTTTTTATATTTAGTCATGAATTTTCCTAAAAGAAAAAAAGTGTTAATATGTCATAAAGCAAATAAAATATATGAGTTGGCACAAAGTTTAATAAGTATATTGGATTTTTAGGCAATTATAAAAATATAAATAAATTTATTATGTAAGAATATATTGTATTTCTTTTAAAATAGTTCAAACCAAGCAACAAAGTTATTATAGATTTTTAGTTAATTTTAAAAAATTGCAATAATATCATGATCCTGTAATAACAATTTATAATATGGTTAAAAAAAATATTTTTTCTTCTTAGTTCTTATACATTTCCAATGTTTAGTCAAGAGTCTTAAATTAATTGTTAGATACATAAGTTGATTTTTTGTTATGTGAATAATTTTTTATTAAAAAACCTATTGTTTTGGTTACACAAAAAATTCATTTGTACTAGGGTTTGTTTATAAGACGATTCAAATAAAAAGATTACATATTTATTGTTAATATGAGGTTAAATGATTAAGCATTGAGGTCACACTAAACATCAATTACATTTAGTGACACATAACTAGAAAAGATGTATATTATTATTGTGGTGGTAAAATCAGTCTTTGTATTATAGTCTAGAACATGTATAAATATAAAGCGGGTGAATGTGTGAATTCTTGTTTAAATATTGTTAGCTTTTTATTGATCGATCTTAATGTTCAAAAGAAGTAAATACCAAAAATACATAGTTTTAACAAATAGTGGGATTGGTAGAATGTATCACAAATATTATGTGTTACGCTAAAGGTTTTTTCTCATGTCACTTGAACTTTAATAGAAATATACTTTTTAATGGGGAATAAAGTTAAAAGCTAGGAGATATAAGTGATTGTTACAAGATAATGTTAAATTAAATACCGTCACGACAAGCTTATTTGGTAATGATTTATTATTCTATCCAAATCATGATCTAAACCATTAAAGTTTTATTAAAGTTCTTCCAAAACATTTTAGTTGTGTTTCTCTTAGGCAATTCGTATGATGATAGTATACTTAACTGAACTGAAAGAACGCACGTGAAAATAGAATCTTCTTCTGAACAGATAAAAAATGACAGCACTACAAGAAAACGTGAAATATCTTGTATATTTATTGTCTCATGAAATTATACTATGTTATTTTAGATAAGATATATGATTTTTACTATTTATATTTACAATTACTAATAATATTGATTATTTTTATAGACAAATAAAAGTAAAAAGCCTAATAATAATAAACAACATGTTAGCTTCCTAATAACTTAAATGGAAAAAGGTTGTTTGTTTTGTTAGTAAACTTAAAATAAAAGAGTTTCTAATATGTTGCTTTTCAACCATTATCGAAAAGATATTTTCTTTTCTATTGATGAAATAAATAGATTGTAAAATCATAAAATAGTATTTTTCTTTTATATCTTAATCTTCTAACTATTTTTTTCTCCTAATCAATAACAATATTTTTCTTTCAGAATAATAATATTATTCTTTTTATTTTTCTTTAGTTTAATTTCCTGGTTTCATAATCTTTGAGTTCGATCATTTTCTATTTTATACATTAACCATAATTGAAGTTATACACATATTCACATGATATTTTAACCTTTTATTATGACTTTTAAAAAAACTTGTCTAACAAAATGATTATACACCGATTCGTATAACACATGGTTTAAGACGATATAGCTATTTATGTTTATGACATAATGATTTATAACATGAAAATCAGGAAAAAAGCTTCCCCTTTCCTAATTTTAGGAAACTCATTCTCAATACGTAAATACACAACAACTTAACGGCGTTCAATCATTCCTACATATACACCAAACACCTAAGCATCTACGCGTACAATTCCTCAAGCCGTAAGCTACACATAACTATAGAAAACAGGCGGTGGCTCAAGTCATCGCGTTTGATGACCGAGCCATGAAGCAAATTGAGGAAATCGAACGCTTGATATTGAAGTGATGGTTGATCAAATCGGTTGGGGCTATATCATAAACAATGGTAACGTTTTGATATCAAAAGAGAAAAAAAGAAGTCCACTTGTACACTACTACCCCTAACGCTAACGCCAGCAATTGGGTCCTTTATGCTTTTTTCAGGCTTCCTTATATCACCTTCTCAGGGCTACTTTCGTCATTTGCTAATTATATGTATTATTTTATTTTAAGTTAAATGAAATTAAATTTGTGAAACGATTTTTAGATAAGAAGAAATAAAGAGCTTCGATGCTTGAGTGGTTTGTTTTAACTAAATATATAAATTATATAATTTTATGACAAATTGTAAATTAATTAATTTATTAATGATTGAATAAAAAGAAGATTAAATAACTATTAATTAATATTTAAGAAATATTAAAAGTTTTCAATCTAAAACAATATGAAGTTTCTAAGTTAATCTTCAATAGGTGATAAACTTGTAATATGTAAAAAATAAATTTAGAAAACATATACATAGACATACAATTTAATATAAATAATAAGGTTTATTAAAATTCAAAAAAATAATATACATATGTTTTTAAATGTAAAATCGATGAAATTAAATACTTACAATTTAATTTATACATATTGTTTAATAAGATAAAAAACATAAAAAAGAATGGTGGGCTCATAGTATCTATACTTATTATTAAAACAATAACTTTAGTGTCACGTGACATTCTCTTGAGGTTCTATTTTTTTTTAATTCCCGCCTAAATATGTATCTGTTCTCAATGTTAGTTTAGATTCATTTAAAGACATTTGGGGAAAATTTGCAAATTTAACCCTAAATTAGAGTGCATCTTTTTTTGGAAATGAAATCAAACCCGATTATTCTTTTTTCTTCAAATAATTCATCTACAAAAACTGCAGATCACTTTTAAATCCATAAAATGCTCGGTTTATATTCGAATCGTGACAAAAATTATGAGATTTCTTCATCGAACCTCTTCAATTCGAAGGAATTCATGGGTGTTTTTCTTTGGAAATGAAATCATACCCGATTTTATAACACACAAATTGAAGAAATAAAATATCAAATAGTTTGTATACAATTTTAGAAAATATAAAACAATATATTCATATAAAATATGATTAAATTAAATATGTAAATATTTCAAGTAAATCAACAATAATATCTTTTTAAACTTTCGTTGATGAAATTGTTTTTTAACTGTTTCTTAAAAAATAATTTCATTTTGTTTAAAAATCATCCTTAAAAATCTTTAAAAAATGGTATCTGTTTGGAGCACTCGCAATTTGTCTTTATAAACTCAGATGATAGCGTCTTCGACAGACTTCATCAACATTATCATTTTGGCTTCGGTTTCTTCAAGTTTTCTTTAAGAAAACTTATTTTTTTTGTTATATTTGAGCTTTCATCCTCTGCGATTGTGTTTTTGGATTGATATTATTTTTCTTTCATTTTTTTAATTTGAAGGTGATCTAATTCGACAATCCATCTTTGAAGAGGTATTACATGCTTCTGATTTTTAAACTTCTTTATTTATTTTTATGTATATTGCCATATTATTATTATGTTTGATTGGAATTCTTTTGATATGTGCAAATTGTTTTGATGCATCTGTAATTGGGCAAATGATGGTGAATTTGTTTTGAAACTCTATCTTAGCTTTCTAGATAATCTTTTTAACACGTTTTGAAACTCTATATCTTGAAACTTTTATAAGATGTTATTTTGTTCATCACTTAATATTTGATTATGTGATATTAAGCTTTAAAAGAATTGAATGATTAGTGTTATTTGTTTACTCCGCTTAGGGTTAAAACATTATCTTATATGTTTCCTAACATTTACTTTAAATTATTATAGTTTTTTGTTGTGTTTGTATCATTTTACATTACTATGATCTAACATTTAGTTTAAATTATTGTGGTTTTTGGTTGTGTTTGTATCATTTTACCTTACCATAAACATCAATGAAGCACCTTCTTTGACTTTTCACTTAGTCATACATAAAAGGGTGTTTTAGATGCTTACTTTATCTGAGTTATATTATAATTGTTTAGTTATATGGAAGTGTCAAGTTATCGTGCCTTTAGCTATATATTTCTTAAGATGGTTCAATCATATGAGCAAACTAATGTTTTAGATGCTTACTTTATCTAAGTTGTATTGTAATTGTTTAATGATATACAACTTTCATTGTTACTTTGTCTGTTATTTGATATTCTATCTGTAAGTTGAAAAAATCATAACATATATACCTGCAAGTTTAAACTTATTATATACATGTAAAGATTGTTCGATCCATACTACAACCTGCAACCTGTTTATGTACCAGCAAGTATTTTATATCAGTTTAAATCTTTAATTACTTTGTTGTTTAATTGAATTAATACATTGTTGTTTATAATAATTTTGTGTCTAAATCCATCTACTAATAATATTTTTATTATTTTAGTTAACCCATCTGTTGACCATACTACAGGTTGATTATATGCTGGTCAATTTTAATTATGCATGAAATTAGTTCATATATATATATACAATTCATACAACCTTTTGATGAGGTATGTATGAAATGTTATGCAGATTAATTAAAGAGTCAAATATTTATACTCTTTATAACTCATTGTTTGTATATGTATACTATAATGTAACATTTAGTTTAAATTATTGTGTTTTTTGTTGTGTTTGTATCATTTTACCTTACTATGAACATCAATGAAGCACCTTCTTTGACTTTCCACTTACTCATATACAACAGGCTGTTTTAGATGCTTACTTTATCTGAGTAGTATTGCAATTGTTTAGTTATGTGCAATTATCAAGTTATCGTTCCTTTCGTTATATATTACTTTAGTTGGTTTAATTATATGCAAACTGTTGTTTTAGATGCTTACTTTATCTGAGTCGTATTATAATTGTTTAATGATATACAACTTTTATTGTTACTTTTGTCTGTTGTTTGATATTCTACCTGCAAGTTGAAAAAAATCATAACATATATACCTATAAGTTCAAACTTATTATGTACCTGCGAAGATTGTTTGATGCATACTGCAACTTGCAACCTGTTTATGTACCAACAACCATTGTATATCAATTTAGATCTTTAGTTACTTTGTTGGTTAATTAAAGTAATACATTTAAATCCATCTGCTAATAATATTTTCACAAAAGTCTATATACAAAGTATTATCAAAAACATTATAACTTACGAACCTTTTTAAACAACAATAATATTTTTGGATTAAACCCGCGTGTTACACGGGTCTTTAGCCTAGTTATAACATGATACGCAACCATTTAGTTATTTATTATAAGATAAGTTAATAATTTCATTACGTTTTTGTGGTTTGATTTTTTTTCTATTTCTATGGTAAAATAGATCTCTAAATCTTTGGGATCTTTAACATCTTATCTTAATAAAGGGCTTATTTCTATATTTATATTTCACAAAGATCTTTAACATCATATCTTGATAAAGGACTTATTTCTATATTTAAATTTCAATAGCTAGATTGATTTGTTTTCTTACTTAAAAAACTCAAACTAACTATCATAAAGAATACATTTATAATGCATGTTTTAAAAGCCAAACTAATTTGAACGCTAGAGCAACTGCAAATCGATAGTTGTGATACAATAATTGACTTATAATTAATGTTTTAAATACTAGACTAACCAAAAATTGGTAGCTATGACACTTCACCAATTCATCTGGCTCGATCATTGAAAGCTGTCACGCGATCAAAGGAAGGCATTGCGCAAGCATCGACCGTTTTCCACCAAATTTTAATATGTTATATTGTGATTTTCATAGCGCTGTCAGATTCACTTAAATTGGTATGTGCATTTGTGTATTTGTCATAACCGAACCTACAATACTGATAGTGTTGACTTGTCAAACTGTCAGACTAAGTTTTCAAAAACATGACAAAATAACATGTTGAGAAATATAGTATTAATAATCTTGCAACAATTATAAAATAAATAATAATAATAATAACAATAATAATAATAATAATATCATTATTATTAAATATTATTATTGTTGTTGTTATTATTATTTTTCTATTATTATTATAATTATAGTAAATTATTATTGTTATTATTATTATTATTATTATTATTATTATTATTATTATTATTACTGTGGGATTAAATTGATAATTTGTTTGATTATAAAAATACATAAACGTGACTCATAATTATAAAGAAATACAAAAAGTGAAGTTTTTATTTATCATTGATCTGATCTCAAATCTTTATCTAACTTTGTAATATAAACTAATAATTCTAAGTTAAAATATACATATCTTGCTTGCTTTCAGTGTTGGACTATTAGTTTACACCACAGTATGTTTTTATATTATATATATACACACGCTATTCCAAGAAAAATTTAATTCAGTTGGTCATACGGGTCAATTTTGAACCCCCATAATGGATATGGATCCTTTCAGATTTCAAGAGAAAGTAAATAGTTATGGTATATGTGAAAGAACGGTATTTTGTCATTTTCACGAGTTAAGTTAATTGCATAGTTCATAAATTCATATTAAATATTTTATAGTATAGTGACGGAATCAGGAATTGTTTCCTATGAGTTCATTATTTTTTGGTGGTTTACTTTGTAACAAAGCAATATAAAAATTTTCCGGTTGTTTGATTGCAGTGGGGCGGCTCGGAATATAATTTGCATTGTAAATGTTAACAAAAATACAAAACCAAAAGAAATCAAATAAAACTTATATTTTATAGTTGTTCTTTACGCGTCTTTATCAACCCGTTCTATTACATCTTCAACCGTTCCATTAGGGTGATAAGATGATATTGGTTTTCGTTCAGAAGGATTCCATGGAAAATCATTTAAATCAATTCTTTTTGAATTACTATTACTAGATGAAGGAGTAACATTTGATGGGTTTTTTACAACAAAACGGTTCATGTTCTTAAAATGTTAAATGTATCACACATATTATGAATTGTGATGAATTAAAAAACTAATATAGTGAAATACCCAAATTAACTAGATTCTAGATTTCTAAATTCCCAAATCAACAAACGAATTATAGATTCTAGATTTCTAAATACCCAAATTAACAAACAAATTATAGGTTCTAGATTTCTAAATACCCAAATTAACAAACAATTATAGATTCTAGATTTCTAAATATCAATATCAAGAAACAAATAACTAACAAATAAGTGAAATAAGTCAAGTCTAACAATGAAAACACCAAAGGGTTTGAACTTTGAATAAACATAAAGAAACTAACTTTTCAAGATTTAAATAGAAACCTCACAAATCTAAACAAAGTCGATGGTAGCAGGGGGCTGGGGGAGGCCGCATGCGGCAGGCACGAGAGATGCGACAATAGGTGGCCGGAGGCCGAACTTTAGAGCAGCCGGCAGGGGCAAGAATCAAGGAGGCTGCTGTGAGGGGGCTTGGACGCTTGATGGAATGTCGATGATGGGAAGGTGTAGTTGGGATTAGGGTTTTATTTTATGTTATAAGAGTAAGGGTAATTTAGTAATTTTAGTAATTTAAAAGTGATAATAAAATTTGTAGATTTGTAGTCAGCAAGAATCGAACTCGTGACCTCTACTACACTCCCCATGCGCATTTACTAGTGAACCATTCAGCATATCTAAGTTATAAACTGAAACAAAATTTACAAATCGGTTCACCTCCTGAAAAACTATGATTCATCATAAAAAAAGGTTTTATACGTTACACTACCGGTTAAAAAATCAATGGGGTCACTTGACCCCGTACCCTATAGCATAGTTCCGCCCCTGTTATAGTATGTTGTATTTAATCTAAAATAAGTTGATGGATTGCAGATATGGTATATATTAATAGTTAAGCTCTAAAGTATAAATATTCTTACATTCTAAGAGTTTAGAATGTTTTAAAATAAAATATTCACAAAATAACTTAGTTCAGATGTAAACTAACACTAATTAATATGGGAACTAATGTTTATCAAATTATAAATTTGTATGCAAATTAATACATACTATATATAGACATATAAGAATCCAAAAGGGTATCCGTAGCTATAAGGATCGAATAGAACAAGAAGCATTAGATTTGACTCAATCTTTGGATAACATATTATTTACCCCTTACGTACTCTTTATAAATCAATATATTTGCTAAATATTTATTTAACCGAAATTCTAATTGGACTTTTGATTGAATAACTTTAAACAAACCCACATTCAAAATCGACAGTTAACCAAGAGTGTTATCTTTTCTATAGTCAAATTAACCGAACCAACCATTTTGAAAATCTAAAGATCAAATCATCAATAAGGAGTACGTTTTAACCCATAACCAAACAAACAATGCTCACGTCTAGGGATATGTTAGCCTCTCAACATTTAAGTCAATTAATACATCTAATAGAATATTTTGAGTTCAAATTTCACTCTGAACAGAAATATTTAAGATTGAACTAGAAGGTTTTTTTAGTTGTAATTTTCTTCTGAGGAGATTGGGGGGTTCCGGCTAAGATTTGAATATGTGAGTCCGATTAAAATAACACCTATCATTTGAATCAGGTTCGTGCATTTGCCATTATTTCACTTGCTAAATGATACATTTGAAGTGTAATGACTTTGCTATTAGATGTGCCATTATATCTTGTAAAGTTTAGTATAGTTGAGGGGGCATTCTTGTATTTAGTTGCATATATATATGTTGCTTCTAATCTTCCAGAAGATCAGTCAATTGATAATTGCCATTGCATTTATGTGATATTTATGTTTCTTTTATTATAAGAATCAACGGCTCATGAACTTATCTAATATATATTTTATTATATATTCTAGTGTGTGAACCCGTGTTTGCTACGGATTGTTAAAATTTATAACATTTGATTTCGATTAATTGTACATTAGAATTTAATCCGTAGATACAGATAAAAATTATTTTGGCAACTTTGTTTTGGAAAAAAAATCATGTCGAAACGTTGATATAATTTAGTACATCATAACGACAAATTTAGATTTTATAAACCATCATTTTTATAATTATAAGAGAAAAACGATATAAGATTCAGAACCTTGAATCAGTTTTGAGAGTTTGTATATTTTTAGTTTGATGCCTTGTATATTATTACACATTATTACTTATTACTAAAATTGTTTTTATTTTGTAAATAACTATTATAATTACTTTAAATACTATTACTGTTATTATTATTATTATTATTATTATTATTATTATTATTATTATTATTAAATTCAATGAATTCATATGGATTACAAAAATTAAATTAAAATCCTCTATAATATTACCATACTAACCATATAAGTGTCTTAAGATCAAGATAAAATAATTATTTGCCGACATCTACTTGGGTTAGGCGGGTTAGTTACACAGGGAAGGGCGAACGAAATGGTGGCGCAAGGAGTCGAATACATGAATAAATGTATACTGTAGAGCTATCACTGCTTGACTGCTATAGTGAAGCTCTTACTGCCTCTCGTGAGAGAGATCATTGAGTGGAACCGAGGCCGCTGGAAGTTGACATCCTAAAATGCTTTTTAAATAATATAGATAATATAAATATTCATTATTGCTTTCTATATGCTATGTATAATGAATTGGCTCGCGTGATGCGCAGGTGCTACTGAGTCTTTTTTCAACCAGGCTTAAATACCGATTATATTATTATTATAACTATGTAAATATTTAGTAAATAGTATTTAGTTAATAATATAATACTTAATTTAAATAGTAAAAATATAAATAATAGTGTTAATTTAAATTATTATAAATAAAGTAATACTTAATATATTGAATTTAATCATATGCATTAACTCATGTATTAATTAGAATAAATTTATTAAATAAGGACAATTTAGAAACACTTATACCATATGCTTAAATAGTTGTTCTAATTGTCTTACAAAGTAGAAAATTACCAATCTACCCATGAGTTTTGTATTATATAGTAGTAGAGATAATTAATTTATATTAACTCACTCTAAACAAACTTAACTTTAAGAGGAATATCATCACTCAACTCCAAATGATTTCACCATTGGACCCAACCTCACGCTATGATATTTGTGCTTGAAACAAAGATTGACCTGACAATCATCCGTCTATCGCATGCATATGTTTTCAAAGTGTTTTCAAGTATTCGGTTTTGGTAAGGATGTGTAAGGATGGTCACAAGGATGAATATAGGCCATATTCAATTAAATTTTTTTGAACAGCTCTTAATCTACTCTACTACTTGCCACTTACGAGATATGTACTATTGATCTCTAATACAGAGGTAATGCACCTTATCACTTGTAACTTAGAAATGTTAATTAGAAAATTAATAAATAAAAATAAATAGGTCATTAAAAATAAATAATTTAATCACAAAAAATTAGTAAAAAGAAAGACTAGGTTCAAAACGAATGAATATACGTAAGAACAAACGCATTGATGACTTTATATCGTCGTGAATGGATTTTCCCTCACTTGTAACAAAGAATACACAATTTTGAATAGACACATGAACTTTCATCTAAAATTAAGAGTTTTTTTATATGATAAATTCCTTTAAATACAAAACCCATTGGCCAAAGGGATAGTTTGATGGTAAAAAGTATGTCTCTAACCAAATGGTTATGAGTTCAAATCCTGCGATGTGCAGATGTGGTGAATATTTTCATGGTAATAGGAATTGTTGTTAAAAAAAACTATAATGGTCATGCCGGGGTCATCGCCATGCTAATGCGGAAGTGAGCATACGTAAGAGCACCATTGCACCCTGTTGTGGCGTCATGTTGTGCACCCTTGTATGGCAAAAGTTGTCGTGCCAAGTGCCAACCACATTCCTAGCCGCGCAATTACATACACACATTCAATGTTAGATATTTTAGTATAATTGGATTGACTAATAACCAATGTCATCATAATATCCATCAAACAAGTTAGGAGGTGCGGAGTGCACGCTTGTTTGAGTTTATTATGGTCTTCGATATTGAAAACCTTCTTAGGGGTGAAGCCCCTAAGTAATGGGGGTTCCGAGGGGGCAATGCCCCCTTAAAGGGGGATCCGGGGGCGGCGCCCCTGGTAGTGAGGTCCAAGGGGCGGCAACCCCTGGCGGGGTTCAAGGGGTAGAGCCCCTGCCTGGGGTTGATTTTCGAATGCCTTTTTTTTTGGTAAAAATGGCTTCATTAAAAAGTGCATTTCGAATCGATTTTCCAAAATTTCACATGTGAAATTCGAGTGGAAAATACGCAATTTTAATGGTTATTTAAATTTAAAAAATGATAAAACTGCCAAATGGCAGTTTTTCTCGTCTCTCCCTGAAAATCGAATTGGATCATCAATTTTGATCACTTTTTCTCTCGAATTCTTCTTCTAGTTCAAGAAATTCACACAACACAACATACTAATTCTTGATCTCGTCTGGGTTATATCCGATTGATTTATTCGAGTGAATCACCGATTAATTTCGATCTGAAAGTGATATTCACGACTCTCAGATTATCCAAGTTTGATTTCAAGTGTTCTACATTCAATTAATTATCTTTTTGGGTTTTATTTATTAAAATGTGAAAAATGGAGTAAAGTGAATGGTTAGGTTAAAGAAAACCAGTGCGGTGAGCAAAAGAAGAAGCACAAGATGTCAATATGTTGAGTAGAAGAAGCAAAAGACGTTAATATGACGTTAAGATAGATTAAAAGATTGTAAGGTAGATTTAATTGTGAAAGGAAAAGACAAAAACAAACACTCCTTGAAAAAAGGTAAAAGCTTGAAGATTTGTCATTAAGCCTTCCATATACTTATCTACAAATTTAGTGGAAGTTCATATAGTTTTTATACAAATGTCCTAAAAAGAAGGGTCCGTTTTGATTGATCAAATCATTTAACTTTAAAACTAAAAAGGTTTGTATATATATATTTTTCTATTATAACGTCTATAAACCTGAAATAAAAAACTTTTCGTTAGGTTTAAAAGCACATGATAATGTATAGATAAAGTCTAAAAGATAACGTAACAAAAGGATAAATGACCGAAGAAATTAGGGCAAATGCACCACTTACGTAAGTGCCACAACGGCAATGCAACACCGCCTTTTTTTTTACCCAAACTCACTTATTCGCCATTGAGTATTAAATGCGACTCTAACTTTACAAATTATTTTCTCCATCAATTCTTTTTTACAAGATTTAAAGTTTGTGGTCACCTTTTCTTGTCACATCGATACCATTTAAATAGTTGAGCATTCCGTTCGATTATTAGAAAAAACAAAATATGACATGGATACTGTTTGAATTTCAAGTTTTTCTGAGTTCAAATACAATAAACACCATGACTAGTGAACGCATTTTGGGTCATGTGTGGGCCTGGCCCATGAACAAATAGTCATTACTCTTACTGTAATAAATTCGATACTTAGTTCGATTCGGTTTACATTTCCACTTTAAAGTGACTAATGAAATCATCAAAGATCTTGGTAACTATTAATAGTTAATGTCCTAAATTGCCTTTAGAAAAAAATATACAAAGACTGTTGTAAGCATTTCTCTTTTGTACACGTAGCCGAGCTAAGTTGAACTCATGCTCGTTTAGACTCGAGCTTGGCTCGTTTTAATTTAGAAGAGCTCGAGCTCGAGACGCGTTTAGTTTTCTTTTTAAAGCTCGAGCTTAATATGTGAACCTTGGGCTTGGGCTTGACAATTTAATGAGTTTTTTTAGGCTCGGGCTCGGTTTATTTTGAGTTTTTTATCGATCCGATCTTGAGTAGCATGCGAGAGGCTCGTTTGCACCTCTAGTTTATCCAAAAAAAAAATTAAATTGTTATTCAATTAAAATAGCTTTTAACATCGTATTTAAGGCACCAACTATTTACAAACTGTACAAAAAATCACACGTCGTAGTATAGATTAATCTTGAAAAATACTAGTGTTTTTCTTTGAAAGCGAAGGCTTGAAAGACTTGTTTAGGTTTTGGGCTTGGCCCGTGTTTAATTTTCTTATTAATTAAGTTGTTAACCATAATTAATCTTTATATATACCTTCTTATATATTTAAAGTTTATTTTGATTAGGATAATGTTTAGAGTATTTTATCATATGTTTGAGTTGTTACCAAGTTTCAGTTTAATTAGGAATCTTAAGAAGCAAGTCATAGATTTAGTATAAATAAATGGATAGGGTATTTTACTTGTGTTTGAGTTTATAATATCAAAAGAGTCATGGGAGTTCCACAAATCACATGTTCATTCTCATTTTGATCCACCAATTGATTTCAACACGTAGGACATAGATTAGCTATCTAACCCATTCATTTCTGAGCCTCAAGGAAACCATCTTTATTTTGCTTTACAAGCTACAGTTACAACAAACGTACTCAACAACATATGAAACAACTACAACACTAATCAGATTACTACGACAAGGCGAACTGAACTACAGAAAACCTACAGTAGGAGGAAACCAAGCTGGCGCTCATGACCATCATTGACCATCGGTTTCCACATACCATAGCACAACTCTACACTACACACTATCATCTATCGTACATATAACTTCAAACTTGTGTAAAACGCTTCATCAGTCCATTTTGGCAAAACGTCCCTTGATTCTTGTCCTGCTTTCAGCCCGTACCTTTCGTGACTCGTATCTAATATGCTTATCGTACCTGTTATGACACCAATAACAAAAAAAACCTTCCAGTTAAGTTTGTTTTTACACACCTACATAACATTTGCAATGAAATTCGCAAACAATATTTTTTCTTTTTACAGGATTCGACAATGATCTTTCTGCAGGTTAGGTCCGACCCATGAAGGTTAAGTTAGACTGACCCATACATGAAGTGTGAGCACAAGTTTGAATAAAAATTAATCTTTGAGGATTAATTTAGTGATTAAACTGCATATCTAGTAAAAGTTTGCAGGCTTTTATGTAAGATAACCCTTTTTTTAGCCTTATAAGTATGTGGTAAACATAATTACAACTATATTATGCCTAAACAAACTGCCCTTCTTAAAAAGGTTTTTTAGGCAATTGAATACACTCCGAACCACTTTCGACCCATTTGACCAGTTTTCTTTATAGTTAAATCCCTTAGCCCGAGCCGTTAAGGAGTTTAGATATTATAAAAAGAACTACCTTCTCGATTTCTTCTTCTCTTTGTATCTTGTGAGTGCTGTCTCCCTCTCCTGGCTGTTAATGTCACGTACACCGACACCATGAAAGATCTGTGTGTTTTCAGCAACGCTATGATGGGACTGATCTTCATAATTAGCATTGATCTGACTTGGGTTATGAATACTGATAATTTTTCCATCAGGAACTATGCAGTTTATATCGGTGTTATGCCCTGCAACTTGATCAGAATACAACTCGAGATCCCAAGCATCAGAACCATCAGGGCACCATTGAAAAGTATTCATCTGTAAACACAAAAACAGTCATCATCATGTACATATCATATAAATATAACTAATAGTGAAGATGCAAATATACCTCTAATGAAGAATTCACATTCTCTTCAAACAGATGTTCAAAACCCGAACTCCTACCTTCGAGTTGAAAGATTTGTGCAGGCAGAAACTCGCCTATCGGCTTAATCATTTCTTTACCATCATCTGCATTTGGGTCAGATTTGGCTAACTCGCGAAGCTGGTGAAGAAGCTCGTCTTTGTATGCTCCAAGAGCAGCATTTCGGTTCTGATTTCAACAGAAACAGTCTAGACAAAGTTAACAAACAAGAAAAATCCGCAACAAAATGGATCTTGATAACAAAAGGGAAGACACATACACATGTTTAGAATCAACAGCTACAATCATAACAAACAACAATCGCGCACTATTACACTTGATATGCAAGAATACCAAGGCTTTATATCTAAAACCAAGCTGCAAACAGAATTCAAAAGCACCTTGCTTCTCGGTTCCATTATGCGACTCACAAATAATTAGAGTTAGCACAAGGCACGCCCCTAGGCCCTCGGACGCAGCCCAATTTTCAGGCGCTTAGGTGCATTTTCACGCCAAATCCCAGCCAAAAGCAGTCTAAACAGGTCAGAATCAATCATGATTGTAAAAATCGCTAGGTGCTGCCCGACGAACTATTTATCGAGATTAATAGATATTAAGCAGATTGGACTTATACATGTAATATTTCAAACACATATACAACTTTTTCTAAATATTTTATATACAATTTTTGAATTTGACTAACCGAAATCTTGACCGGTTTTAACCGATTTTATGGCGATTAGGTGAAATCACAACGGTAACCCACTGATTATAGATTAATCACCGATCAATCCTGATTTTTAGAACACAAGATACACTCACACTAGCCCTAAACAAGCCTCTAATCAACCTAAAGTATCCCAAAACATGTCTAGAACTCCTAAAAATGGCATTTTTATGCAACACGTCTCGCTTAAAAAGTAATCTCTATTTAAGCGCCTTGGGCCTTCACACATAGGCCGAAGGCTCACCCTTTACGCCTTGAGTTCACCTCGAGTCTTCAACAACTATGGATTTACATAAACACTCATATCTACACCCTCAAAACTCAAAACAACACTTCAGTAAGTAAGCAATCCCAAACATAATTCAAACCTATATCACAAATGCATTGAATCAAACAACTTTAAAAACAAATTCAAATAACTTGAAGAACTAGCTACCTTAGGCAAAGGTGGAACACCCATAGCTCGATACCCATGATCACACCCACTAGACACAATCAAATCATCAAGACTCACAAAACCCGGAGTCTCCCAAACAAGACAATCCGAAAACCCATTACCCGACCCGAACGAATCGGACCCTCCATCACCACCAACATCCAAAAGCCCCTTTTTACTCAAATCCTCAAACCCTAAAATAGACATCAAATCACCAACAGAGGGACACCCACTAAACCCCTCTAACGGCCGTCGATCATGAGTCGCCAACGGCGACTTATTATGCGTCTCCCAATCGCAATTTTGGCAGTGAACGACGGAATCGGTGGAGCAGAAGATCGACGCCGGTGATGAATCGCAACGATCGCAGAGCAACGAGCGTGTGTGTTTGGTGAATAGAGGGTTTGTTGAATGAACTTCACGATCGCAAGATAAGCATAGCTTTGCGGTGTCGGCTCTACAGTAGAGAATTGCAGTCGATTGATCGCAGAAATCGCAGAGGCGGTGGCGATTGGGCTCTGATTGAGGGGAAATAGGCATGATTTTGTTGGAAATCTGTGAGATTGATGTGAGATTTGGGGGATTAGGGAATTGGGTGTGGTGAATTTGAGGTTTGTTGATGGAAATTTGAAGTGGGTGGTGAGAATTTTGGTTTGTTCTTGGAGAAATGGAGGAGATATAAGGGGTGTGTTCACATGATTAGTTCATCATGAGGGCTGATGGTAAAAGATGGAACCGGTGCTAGGACCGGTTGAACCGGAATTCTAGCCAATCGATTAGGGTCAGACCGGTCGAACATGTTTTGCGCATATATTTTTTTATTATTTAGTATTTTTTTATATATTTATTAAAATAATTATTTTTTATTCGGGGTTTATTTACAATCCAAAACGGATCCTTTTTGTTTACCATCCGGTCTTATTCTGAAAACATTAAGAATCAATATTTTTTTCACAATATATCATTTAGATTAACTCCTTTTAAAAACATTTGAATGTATTTAAAGTTAAAAACGTATTGAGTGGAGACATTTTTAAATATTTATTGAAGACACTTTTAATAAAAGGCTAATTAGAAGGCCATTTTAAGGACAAAAGAAGTTAAAGAAACATTTTACTAAAAGGTTTTTAATTATAGAATTTAATAAAGTAATTAACTAGTATTTAACTTGTTGGTAAATAACATACTTTCCATTTGTTTTTGTCGTGGGTTTTTAATTATAGAATTTGAGAATTGTTCTTTTTAATTATAATACTTTTTTTAAAGAAGTTTTATTTAGGGTAGCATTAAGAAGTGAGCGTCATAACCATAAAATCATGGGTTCTAGTCTTGATATTAATAGTTATAGTATATATAATTTCTAGGTGTTACCAATTAAATAATAATAATAGAAATTTTAAGAGTTTGCATCGTCTAATCGACTAATTTTAGCTAGGACTTGTGATTAGTGGTAATTATTCAAAATATGTTTTTAAACTTATATGAAAGTTAAAAAGAAATATAGCATTCTATATTCCAAAAACCTAATTTAATTTACACTTTGACATTTACTTATAATTATGATTGGATTTCTTAAAAGAAAAAAAATATCTTCAATCATTATATTAATTTTATTATTCTTTAAGAAAAGGACAGGAGATTGAAAATTAGAAACTGGTAGAACTGAATAAAAAATTCATGAAATTAAATAAAGGTTCATGAAAAGTTAAATATAAAGTTGAGAAAGCAACCAGAAGTTTCCCTTTTGGACATGTTTCTCGACCATTTTAGACTGAAATTAAGTAGGGCTCACACTTCAACTACTATAATTATAATCATCAGCTCTACGTACAGTTACGGAACTTGAATATTCCTATATAGAGAATTGGGGGAGAAATTAATTTTTTTATAGAGGGACGAACTTGATATTTATATAAAAATTTATATTATTGATTCAAAAATTTAAACTAACAGACTAAAATTTAACACTACCAATAAAAAAAAGAGTTGGGCCGCGGCCGGCCCCCGGCCCCCACTATCCTCCGCCATTGTCTACATAAATCAATAAATCATACTCTATTGGAGTTTTGTAAGAATGTAAACAAATCGAACTAATTTTTGTCGATGTTCGTTCATTAAAAACTAAAAGTGTTCACAAATCTTACCGAACGAAAATTCTTGTTCGTGTTCGTTCATGAAGAAATTGAAATTGTTCACAAATGGTTCACGAATACATAACCAAACGGTTCACGAATACATAGCCGAACGGTTCACGAATACAAACCGAATAATTCATCACGCAAACAATGTTATACTATTTAAACTTAAACGCTTGACTTAATGATCATATACATGAATATAAACAAACATATTACTAAACACTCACAAATATAAACAATTGTAAAATATAGAAGTAGGCTTATTAAAAATAATTCCAAAATATATAAAATTAGGTAGATTAACTAAAAATAAAAGTACAAAATATAAAAATTAATATTTAATGAATGAACATAAACAAGTATTTACAAACGCACATGAACAAATGTAAACGAACATAAACGTACGTAAACAAACACGTTATCGGACGTTCACGAACACAAATAAACGAACACGACATTTGTTCATGTCTGTTCCTTTAACTAAACAAATGAAATTTTTTATTCATGTTCATTCATTTATTAAACGAACGAATGTAAACGAACTTTCCTCCAAATAGTTCACTAACTGTTAGCTGAACGTTCGGTTCGTTTATAGCCATAACAGTTTGTCTTCTAGTCCAATGATATAAAAGTTATGGTTCGAGCTTAAGATCTTTAAAGTCTTACTTTTAAATCCGACTCAAATGAGTCACTCAACATTGGTGGGTTTCTGTTTGTTGATGTGTCAGGATGAGTCGGACCTTAAACATTAAAATCAATATAGATATATGACATCTCATCTTAGGAAAGCTTACTTGGTTGTTGAGAGTATTTCTAAACATCGTTCAAAAAAGATCTAAATCATATAAATCAATCATTCTATTATTTAAGAGAGTTCACTAACCATGATTTTTTTAGAATGACTTTTAATATATTCCTTTATCTACTCTATTATTACCACTTGTAGCATTTTAACTCTTGACATATAGTACAAAGAAAAAACATGACCTTATCATTTAAACTGTTTTTTAATCACTAACAATAACTTAAGTAATCTAATTAATAAGAATCACGTTTGTTGATAACCAATAACATATAATTGTTATAACTATTATATGAACGTTATCACGATAAACTATTTTTATTATAACCCATCAGCCTACAATGACGTGTGTATGGGTCAACATGAATACTTTACAATACGTATTAGGGGTTAGTGAGTACATAGTTTATGCTTTATCCTATATGTTACAGGTTAGTGAGTATAAGCAAAAAATACAGACACGTAGATACCACATAAGTTGTGGGTGTGTTTACAATTATACGCACTAAACATGCGTTATAAGTAATGAGTGTAACCGTATTTTAAATCTATTAACATAAAAAAAGGAGACATCAATGGTTTTAATTGGATTACTTTATTACAGTTCAAGAAGAAGAACGTAACGTTTGTAAGTGTGATCACGTTAGGGAGCGTCAAACCCCCCTCATACCTTAAAGGGTGGCGTTTCAACTCGTGAGCCGCCTACGTGATACTCACACCCATCCACACAAGATTGTATACCACATGAATGGTTAAATGACCAGCGTGAATAGGTATGACCCCACTGTGGTCTTTGTGTGGCTGAGAGTGATCAAACTTTTGACATGACAATAAAACCAGTGTGAATGGAAAATTTTCTAGTATTAAAAGTACGCTTCAAAAGTTTGAACCTTTGTTATACTTGGGTCAAAATGTTGTTTGAATATACAACTTATAATAACAATAAAGTGATCTTTATATATACTTGGATAAACGATGTTAAACTCTTATGGAACTAACTTCAACTTTTTTTTGTTCTTTTTATGAAGTTTTACTGTTTTAGTAATTAATAATAGCTATAAAGTAAAAATAAGGCATTAATCAAATAATTAAAAAAAACATATTTAGTAAAATCTTACTCGTAAAGTATGCTCTGAGAGAGATGAGATGAAGAAAAATATTTTTTAGATTATATACAGTGATTGTTTAGATAAAATGTCACCTAAATATCATGTAGATAAAAATTCTTTTATTAAAATCACTTTTAAATCAAGTGTAGTGGTTAACTAATGAGTGAAACCCCTATTGATACAATAATTTAAAAAAAATTGTGTTTGGGCCTGTTAAAGGCTTGGAGCCCTACGGATTTATAGCCTTTTTAATTAGCTTGTAATGGTGTGTGAAGCCCTAATTATGTTTATGTCATCATGTTTGAAGCCTCCAAAATACCCACTACGTGTGGTTTTATAGAGAGAACGTCCTCAAAAAGTTATGCGGCTCACATAAACCCATATCTTTCCTTTGGTTTTTTAAGTACGTGTAGCTGGAAATATTTAATAACAGGAGAGACAGATAATAGATTAGGACAAAACATAAAACACTAATCATCTAGAAAAGTAAAGTAGCTAGCACTAAAAAAGCAGGACAATTAAATCATCATATATATTTATTGTTTAGTGATTGCAAGGGATTTAAGAAAATGATGATGCATCTTTAATCATTAATCATGTAAGAGCATTCACATCTCATTCACCATTATATTTCATCTTTATTCATATAAATACATTATAGATCATTATTTTTTTTTTATTATTTTTAATAAAAATTTTTTTTATACATTTATCATTATTTTTTCTTTTTTCTTCACTCACAACCATTTAAAATATATTAAAAAGATTTGAACAGTGATTTTCTAAAATACATATTGAACAGTAACATTTTTTTTTCTCATTCACTGACAACCACTTATAATCATACCATATAATATAGAAAATAAACTCATATCTTTTTAGAGAACCAGATGTGAATGCTCTAAAGGGATGTGTATCCTAACCAAATTATTAAAAAGTCCAAATTTTATAGACCTAGATACGATAATTTTAAAAATAAAACATGTGTAAAATTAAAAAAACATAACTTCACCAATTAGAAATATAAAAGAGTTAATTACAGAAATAATTCTTGTGGTTTATCCCAAATAACAGGTTTTGATACTAAGCAAAAAAAATAACAGGTTTGAGTACTCACTTTTAATTTTGTAACAAGTTTGAGTATTAACACTAACAGATGTTAGATTTTCTGTTAAATATAAAGGTATTTTGGTCTTTTCACCTAAAACGATTAATTATGTAAATTAAAGGGACTAGTAGTGTAATTCAATTGAAATAATATTATATATAAGATTGTATATCTATTATTTTCACATCTATACAATATTAATTTCTTCACCACCACCACCACCGTCGCCCATCACCGTCGGTCACCGCCGTCACCCATCACCACCGGTCACCACCGCATCCACCTCACGCCACCGCATCTATCTCCGTCCATCGTCACCATCAAGCATAAATCCCCAAATCTTTTGCCCTTGTAAAACCCTAAAATCCATCCGACCACCTACCACCAACCACCAGTACCATGTACCTACTGTCACCATCACCGTCATCTAGCCACCATATACCACCAAACTCTCTGATTGAGATTTGGATCTAGCGCTTATCACCGCAACACCTCAAATTTGAGGTTTTTAAAAAATTTGGGTTAACAGGGGATAGAAAGGGGATTTGGTAAGATGATGATGACAGCGTGATAGTGAGGTGGGGATGATGATGACGATGATGTTGCGATGGAGGTGATGTGTAACATCCGGCCCCTCATACCACCAATATTGTCCGCTTTGCCCACGAGGAGCTCATGGATTTGCTTTTGGTTGCCTGAGTGAAAACTTCCCAGGGAGGTCACCTATCCCTGGATTATTACCACTTGAGCACGCTTAACTGTGGAGTTCTCCTCTCATCCACAGCCAATACGTCCAAAACGCGTTGATGATATTATAGACCGGACATTCCTTATGAACCAGGAATCTCTCCTGTCCACGGCCGATGTGGGATTATGTAGGGTGTCACATGATGATGCCGCGATGGTGATGATGTCGTGGTGGTGATGGTGCGGTGATAGTGATGATGGTGATGATGTGATGGGGGTGATGATACGATGATGTTGGTGATAGTGGGTAGATGGTGGTCATCGTGGTGCTCTTGGGTGTTTAGTGGTGGGTTGGTGGTTGGTGGGCAGAAGGGTTGGGTTGTGGGCTTGGTGGTTGGTGGTTGACAGAGATAGATGGTGGCTAGATGGTGGTGATGGTGATATATATAATTACACTAATAGTCTTTGAATAAAAAATATATAGAATTACAAAAGTAGTCCCTCTAAGGGTATTTTAATCAATTTCTTTAGAATTAACGGAAAAACTAACGTCTGTTAATTTTAATACCTTAACTTGTTATAAAATTTAAAACACGATATCCCAACCTGTTATAAAAAACTTTTAGGACTTAAATCCTTTATTTTAAAGAAACCACGTGCATTATTTATGTAATTAACTCAATATAAAATGAAAGAAAATGACAATGTGAAAACTGATGGGACCGATACCCTTCCCTAGCTAGCTTGAAAAGTTTTATGATGAGGTCACTGGTGACGATATAATAAGTTATACTTTTAATATACTATATAGTTATCACTACCCTTGTGTTCAATAAATAACAATTAATATGATGTATTAAATTTAGCTCATGCTATTGAAGTTTATAATACCACAATATATTAGCCCGCACATGGTCATGTTTCGACTAATTTTCTTTGTGATAATTAAAATTTACACTTAAGTATACATCATGATCTAAAAGTTGCATAAAAGTATTCTTTTTCAATCTTATTGTGAAGTATTCATGTGTAATGTGATATATTTTTCAATTTTCATTACGTAACGTATAATAAAGTATACCTGTAGGTTTATAATTATAGATGATTTTTGAAGAAGCTATTTATAAAATTTATATATTATGTTACTTAAAAAACTAAAGCTTGTTACTACTTTGAAGCTAACATTGAGTGAAGAACTTCACAGTCTCACTTGGAGTCTCTTGAATGAAACTGTTTGTATAATTTTGAATTTATTTACTATACCATGTGACTTTTAGGAATAATATAATGGGTAATGTTATTTTACAAAGTTTATTTTTGCTATAAAGTGTGAGAAGACACAATGAGGCAAAAAAAGTCACAAAAAAATTATATCTCACAATCTAAATCGAATTTAAAAAAAGTACTTCGGAGTCTCTGTTCCTCTCGTCGTCATCTTTTAGGAAAAAACTAAAAAAATAATAAAAAATTTTCATTGTCTTTTATGACACAATGACGTTATTGTGTCTTTCATAATGACACAATGACATCATTGTATCTTTCATAATGACACAATGACGTCATTGTGTTTTTCATAAATAACACAATAAAAAAACGTTAATTTTTTTTTATTTTTTGTTTATTTTTTTCTTAGTAAGGACGGCTAGAGAAACAAAAGCTCGGAATTACTTTTTAAAATTCGATTTAGATTGTGAGATATAATTTTTTTATGATTTTTTTGACTCATTGTGTCTTCTCACACTTTGTAGCAAAAATATATTTTTTATTTAAATCTCTTTCTAATATAAAAATATGAATGATTAGAGTATGAGAAGATTTTTTTATTTTTGTAATATACACCTAGGGCCCAACCGACTTTAAAATAGAACTTGCCCGAACCTTTCGATTCAGAGTATTTCTTAAATTATATTATATAATAACTCATTTGTAATTGTCGGTGGTTTTCTCTCTTTTTTAATGTTTTTCTCTGAAATTATTACCTGTTAAATAAATTGCTTTTAGGAGTTAGTCACATTAGTGGTTTTCCTTGATAAGCTTAGTCACCTTTTTATTTTGAGTTTCTTGAGTTCTTCAGTTACTTTTCTTATATTCTTTTCACTAGTTTTTTTTTTCTTTTGTAATATACATTCCATTTAAATTACTATATATTAATGGTTAGATCTCACACGCATAATTAATTTGGCATACGCATACGCATTGCAACACGTCATTAATCATGTTAATGTAATCTTCATCGCAATGTGTGAGACTTTTGTTAAATTACTTTTTCTAATTATTATATCATAACATGTGATGCATAATATTGTTTTGATATGTTTTTTATATACTTAAACATATGAATGTCAATGCTATAACGTGTGTAACCAAGTGTGCGCTAAATATTGCTATACGGGGCCAATATTGCTTGTATGCGCTCAATTATAAAGGTCGGTGCTATATTATTAGTTTTTTTATTACTTTAAATTATATACGTATTTAGTAAAACAAAAGTATACAAACTTGGAGTTTTTGCTCGGTGGATGTGACATGTGAGGGTTAACAATGAAGCCCACTACTTTGGTTCGGTACCAGGTGGAGCAAATTTTGATTTCTTTGTTTTGGTTTTGAAACTTTTTGAATTTGTTTTTCGTTGGTATTGAAGTACATTTAATCTTACTAATATAATAATTTTATAGAATATTTTATTGTTCTCTTATAATTTTTAAAATATATAATGTTTCATAAAATTATAAACTACTATTATAAGGTATTTATTATAATCTACATTTCGACATAAGCCTTATTTAAAAGTAAGATGAGTAAGATATAACATATTTTTAACAGTTTTACTTATAAATGAATTTATCTTTTTTATAACTTCTGATATATAATGTTTTATGGAATTATAAAAGTTCCTTACGAAAAATGTATTTCCACAATCTACATATGTTTTGATATTACTTTTATGAAAACCAAACCATGTCAATGCTCAAGAGACCGCTCTAATTTACAAGTTAAATGTTTAAACTGTTAGTGTTTCAACTTTAACCCTGTACTATATGTAATATACATTTTTAACATTTTAACTTTTTTACTAATTTTATTTTTTTAATAACTTTCCTTTGTTAAATTAAAATGTATTAATAATTTTTTGTCGTGTTTTTCTTTTTGGTTACTTGGTATAAGTTTTGCTAAAAGTAGAGTTGTATTTAATTTATAGTATTTTTTGGGTATTGTAAGTTATCTCTACTGACTTAGTGTGGTACCATAAAGAATAAGAACTATACTGATCAATAAACATCAATGTTGCTTTATAAGTTCAGTACACCCTCTCCTCGACGCGCGTGATTAAAAATGATGTTAAAACTCATTAAACAATTTTTTCACTTTATAGTAGATTCTCATATCATGACATTTTATTTTAGGATTAAGTTTGTATAATTATAACATAATTTAGATAAATTCTTATTTAAACATGAAAAATATTTGTAACTTTTCCTGCTTTTTTAACGGCAGTAACTTTTCATGTTAATTACCACATTATAACACATTCAGCATAAGCAAAATCAGACGATGAGATCATGATGTCAAGTAATGGGTAGTTGGGTATTTCAATTTCTACATTTACTTAACGTGTTTCTTGCATTCACATACACCAACGTTTGTTTGAATAATTTTTTTTTATTGTATAGATATTTAGTACAATTGGTATAATAAAGGAAAAACATGACACGACACAAGTTTTTAACAAGCTATAATATGTAAAAATAGGTTGGCATGACAATCAATTAACTTGCTTATTGTACATTGTATGTCAATTGAAGCAAATAGTAATAACTAGCTTTAGTGAACCCGTGTATTACACGGGTTGAATAAATAAATTATTAAATAAAATAAAATTTTATTAATTATAAAATAATATATAATTTAAATTATGTATGAGTAAAGACTATAAGTAATAAAATAATAATATCTACTTTTTAAAGTTTTGTTTCAATACTTTTTGTTTTTCCCAAAAAGTAAATTAAACATTTCGTTTCGAAACAAAACATGTTAAAAATATCATTTTTAAAATATTTTGTGTTTAAAAAAAAAGGATGATGTTTTAGAAAAAAATTTCATATAAAATTTTGTTTCTCTAGAAATAAACATTAAAAAACATCTATTTCTTAATTTTTTTAAAAATTATTTTTAATCAAATAAATAATATAACTAGTAATTAATGGAGTTATTTAATAGGAGAGAGAAGCGGAAAAATTTTGTTAAGAATGAATGTAGTGTTATCATGTGCCATCACTAGTTACCCTTTTATTAGAATAGTAGACATAATTGTTTTTTACATCAAATGTTTTGTTGTATCAAGTCCTTAGATTAAACTTATATGTTCTCATAATCTCCTTATTTGACATCAAAGTTGACTTTTAACTAACACAATTCGTAAAATAGACATCATTACACTTTTAAACGTAGTTCTAAACACCCTGCTGAGTCATAATTTACATTCGAAGTCTTAGTAAGCCTTTGACTAGATGATATCAAACCGAGTCATGTTCAACACAGTCATAAGCCCCCTACATATATTTTATAATCTTTGGGGGATGTTTGATAGCTTCTTGTGATTTATTAAGAGGTATGATACGTGTGATTAGTTCATTAAGCCTTTTAACGGATAAGTTTTAGAAACATACTGAATGATTCAAAAACCACCTCTTATTCAGTCAAGTTTTTTAATGACTCAGTACAAGATTACCAAACAACCCTTTAGATAAAAAAAAATAATCAAATAACTAATTATTCGACTTCAAATAACAATCAATGTGCTGATTATTATATATTAATCAATCCCTTTTAAAAATCATTGCAAAATGAATAGCAGATTTGATGAATATAGTTTCCATTTAGCATGAAAATATCAAATCTATTTGGATTTTGTGAGAAAAATCTCTCGTTGCATTTTAAGTCCGTCTTTCCAAGGCGTCTGTTGTTCCGATCCTTCGGGTATTGTAAGATTTACAATGACTGCACTTGTGGCCAAAAATGTGGAAGAATGCTTTGCTAGTATTGTGACAGTCGTTGCACAAGATAGGAATCTGCAATGCGGGAACAAATTAGTTCATCGGTTTATAACCATTAACTATAAAATAGATACGGGTCACGGGCCAAACATGTTAGGGCAACAAATAAAAACAGTGATCTTGATACCACTCAAAACGGGTTGAGTTGGATAGGTGGATCACAAATATTTTTTTCTTGAAACGTTTTATATATAAGCAAAGGGGTTGAAATTTTGCCTCTAATAAATAAAAACTTAGTCTTCTATAGCATACAAATAAATTAAAAACAAAACAAACTTTTAATTCTAGTGCTACCCCCAATTTTTTTTCTCTTAGTTATAATAGTGTCGAAATCTAAATCTTCAAGCTAAATTTGAAGTATTGTTGGTTAACAAAGAGATAATAAAATCTTAAAAGGGGTGACACGGTAATAAGCGCTTGAGTCTCTCTATCAAAGATCTAATGTATAAATCTAGCTTCCACTGTTTTTCTGCCTCTAACCCCCCCTTAAAGGGCAAATGCACAACGCAAGCTACATTTTAATTTTTACCCAATCCGGTGGGTTAGCGGAGTATAAGTGGGTTCTAATGAATTCTCCGGCAACAGGCTCTCATGGTTGCCAAAAACCAAATTACCAAAGAGATAATAATCACAGCTATGTTAGCATCAGAGGCTTTCTAACATCTATCTATGTCAAAAAATCAAGCCATCACAAAAGCATGTATGCATTCCAAAAGTAGATTGTGGTGGGAAAGAAATATAATTTTCCCGTTTTCGTTTATTATAATTGTTGCATATTCATTCCTCTTTAACATCATTAGGTTAAATAGTGTGTGTTCTATTTCAGTCTTATTTGGGTCGACATTAGATCACACTGATATATTTCCTGGGTTCAAGTCTCCTAATTGATGCATTGTATCCCTATGGCAAAATGGGTGGGTTGGGTAAACCTGAAACGCTGTAGGTCTGATTTTAATTATTCTTTTAAAATATAAATAATGTTAAGTATGATTACAAAAAGTATATTGTCTCAATAATATACTGTTTCTTAAGCAAGATGGTTTAGGAAATTTTATGTAGTAAAATTGCACTCTTTGGGAGACTTTCAGACTTTCTTAAGTTTACCAGTTGACTTATTACAGATGAAACATTACCAGAAAATAACATAGGCCAATTTATGACATAATTGTGGTTACCAGAAAATCATTTTACATTTTATTATTGGCTGTCAAGTAAATCATGTCTAACTAGGTTCACCAGATATGACACAGGAAATTATAAGAAAATCTTACGCCATATAACAAATCCGCAGCCAGATAATCAGAAAATTGACAAAGACTTACCTCGTATCGGTATTCTTCGGGCATGACTGTAGCTTCAACCTGTCAAATTACAGACTTCAAATAAACAAGAGGCACAACAATATATAAAAATAACAATATAGTTAAAAAGTCCTTTTTTTCACTGATTCCTAATTCTAGCAACCATCCTACTTTTAGGTTTTTTTTGTTTTTTTCCTTTTTGCAGAAACAGCAACATTATCTTTTTGCGGTTTTGCTTTATTATTTAGATTTTTTTAAAATTTTCAGTAATTCTTTTACTTTCATTTAAATAGCAAGAACTTATTATTATTACTACATATTCTAAAAATATATATATACTTCATAGAAAAAGACAAAAATGCCTGCTAATCAGGGTAATGATGCAAAATGATGCTGCTTGCAAAAAAAATTAAAATAAAGATTAATTGCTACTTCAGATAATTTTGCCAGTTGGATGTTACAATTTGGAATGGAGGCATAGAACCTTGCTAATGTATTAAAAATCCCTTCAAAATATTTTCTCTCTTGATGGAAAATTTCTTTATTAACCCACAACATATCAAGCCAAGCATTCTGGACAAAAAAAATTTAAGTGCAATAATAGAGTGAAGATGCTTCAACAACATTCAGCACTTGTTTTTAAATTGAGATTTCCAGAGCATAAGAAATCACATACCTCCTGGTCTATTCTTTGCCATGTACTAGACATATCAGATACTGACTTTGAGCATATGGGACAACGGTATCTGCAAGACAAAGAACTTACCATCCATGAACTACAATTCTCTACCAGCTCGGAAAATAAACTATATTAGAAAACCTAGACACTTAAAAGGATAGTGAAATAACTGATCCTGGTTGATCAACTCATTGTAGCAATCCAAATGGATAGCATGTCCACAAGCCATGATTGTTATGCCCTTGATCGAGTCAAAAAGAAACTACCAAAGAAGCATGCTTGTTTCTTTAATCAAAACAGCTTATAACTGGAGCAATACACAATGATAATGATAAAGGGTAATTACATATATCCCCTTCTAAACTTGTAAAATTACATACTTCCCAAAAGCACAAGTTTTTCATGCATAATGTACAATGCTTTTCAAGCATGATTTGGGGGAATATGTAATTTTGTAAGTTTAAAGAAGGATATATGAAACTAATGGTAAAGGTAGGTAGTATCAACCCATTTACTTGAATGGGTCAACTTGATTATCTCTTATCACTAATGCGTCAAACGGGTAAAAAAGTAGCTAAAAAGAGAATGGGTCAAATGAACTAAGCCGCCAAAAGTGTAACTTCAATGCATAAAACCTATTTAAATCATGTAATTAAAAAAATCAGATTACTAATGAAATTAACATAAATTTGAATCATACACGACATATTAATTACTTGTAATAAAATCCAATACTTTTTGAATAGTGTTTTGGGTCAACCCACCCATACCAAAATTACCCGTTTTGAACTGTTACCCGTCCTGCCTGTTTTCCCACCTCTAACATACCTCGTAACATATAGGGCAGTCGTTTTTCAAAGAGTTTCCAATACACGTGTGATTATCACGCAAATTTACATCAAAGCATGATCCTGTGTTTGTGCACGTAAAATAGTCAAGGACTCAAGGTTCATGTGTATTAGGTGTTGCAATAGTACGCTGAGAACCACAACAATATTATTGGTGTACAAATTACCTCCCATATAAGAAACATAGACTTCAAAAAATGTATATGATCAGGATGTATCGAATTGGATCAATAAGTTAATTTCCATGAGATACGTTGTGATAACATTTTGGTATAAAAAAATCCTTGGTAACAACATGAAATATGAAAGTGATTGAAAATGCTAGAAACCCCATGAAAGGATGAGCACATACCACACTTTTGGCAATGGAAGTAATTTGCACCACCACCGACTCTGTAGTCAATTACGTTCTGTCATTAGCCTATTTCAAAGAATAATCGTATATACAATTTCACAAAACAATATCACTTGTTTTTCTTACTAACCTACAAATTCCACAGTCATTGCAATGAAACTGTTCCTTTGAAATCTGAGTCACAAAGTGCAAATGTCAAAAACAAATGAGAACAAATAATTTCAAATCAAATGTTATTGCTATAAGAACAAATCAGATGTAGGTAGTTTTTACATCATCATCATAGAACTTGCAAATATCACAGAAGTATTCGCCCATTTTCACTCCACAATTGGTACATATCTGAGCAACCTATCATACCACCATGAAAAAATGATTATACAAAATCAAAACATTCACACAAATTCACTTTACATAATCCACATAAGATAACAACTGAAAGAATGCTATGCAAACTTGATGATTCTTTTCATGATTTGGGCACAAACCTGTTGTTCAGTACTGCAAATTGCACAAATAACCTGAAAAACCACCAAATGCATCAACACATTACCTCATCTCCACCAGAAACAAATAATAACCATTAAAACAAACACAGTACTTGCTTAATCTCGTGACGAACGATTTCATGTCGTTCCTTAGGGTTCGCCAACGCGTTCTACACACAAACAAAACACCAAATCACAATCAACCAAATGATTCCATTTCACCCAATCAAACAAGATATCATCCAAAATCCACAACAACAACATCAATTTCAATGAACAACAATGTTCCAAACCGTGTATTCGTTGTGACAATGACGACACGAGAATATCTGATTACAACACGAAGCGCGAACTTTGCATCGTCTCCAATAATGATTGCACCTATTGCAAAATTATAACATCATCATCAAATCAATTTCGGAGATATTATACATAACAATTATAAACAATATGATTTGGAAATCGTTTAACAAATAATAATAATCGGTGAAATTGTAATGATTAGAGGCCCTATTGTAGCAATGTAACATCATCATCATCAAATCGATTTCGAAGATATTATACACAACAATTATAAACAATATGATTTTGGAAATCGTTTAACAAATAATACTACTCGGTGAAATTATGATGATTAGAGGACATATTGTAACGATGTAACGTCATCATCATCAAATCGATTCGGAGATATTATACATAACAATTGAAAACAATATGATTTGGGGATCGTTTAACGAATAATAATAATAATCGGTGTGAATTGTGATGATTAGAGGAATTACCCGTGCTGAAGTTTTCCGATATCGAGAGGATTGTTTTGAGGTGGTGAAACGTCGTCGTCGCCGGACATTGTTGAGAATCCGGTGGAGTTTGATATGATTGTCGCCGGAGTTTTTGAGGGTTTGTGTTCAGGGGTTCTTATCCATGAAGGTAACAAAAGTGTTTAGAAATAATAATAATATTTTGTAGTTTGTGTAATGGAGAGATTTTTTTTGGTGAGCGTGTTTTTGGTTATTATTATGATTTGAGAGATGAACGTTTATATCAGAACCAAAAATATGTTACAAGGATTAGAGAATGTATGATGCGGTTATAATGTTATATCTAGTGTTTTGAATATGATATATTAGTTGATTATGTAACCGTCTTAGTTTTTGTTTGTTACTATTTTGGTTAACTTTATGAACTATGTTAAGTAGGTTGTGTGGTTTTCACGATTCGTAACATTTTGTTAATTTAAAAAGTGTTGTCTTTTTTGGTAATTATATAATTGATTATTTTGGTATTTAACCATTTTTCACGTAACATTTTGTTAATTTGAAAAGAAAATTTATTCATCCAAATGGGACGTGAGCAACGTATGTTGTTGTTTTGTGAATTGCTTGCATGTCAAAGTATACTAAAGACATTTAGTAGAAGTTATTTATATCAATCAAAAGGTAATAAGTTGATAAATTTTTATGAGTGTCTACAAGAATGAAAAGCGTCAGATGTGATACGTCAATCGTAAAAAATAAATCATTAGTCTTAGTTCAAATACTTAAAAGCACTTGATATTAATCGTATCAAAAATTCAAAACACACTAAACTATTTAATTTTGTAATACAAGTTACAAAAACACTTTCATCTAACGTGTTCACCGTCCAGTTTAGCTGATAAATCTTAATAATTTTCTCCTTTTTTAACACAAGATATACTCATGTTTATAACCACATTAACCTTTTTTTGTGTAGTCGTTTTTCTTTTCTTTTTTTTTGGTCATGTACATGTTGGTAGCACTTTAACATCATCACATGTTAAAGATCTCATAATTATTAAACTCTAATACACCTAAAACATGTTGATATTTACTCAAGACTAAGTTGATTTGAGTTGTTTTATGTTTTAAATAAATTGGTCGAGTAAATAAACATTAGAGGAGCAAGTAAATATAGGTTGAAAGACCCAAACTATTTTTTAACGCATACAAGCTCTTAAATAGTTAGTTTTTATTCAACAATTTAGATTAATGCTATAGAATCGTGTTCTTCTAATCAAAATTAACACATTAGTTATTTATAAAAACCGAAGATGGGCTTAATTTTTCATCAACCAACCAGGACCACTTCATTTCGGGCAAATCTATTTCAACCAAAATCGTTACTAATTCACATATTTTGCCACCTCTAGTATTATTTACTTGTTTTTAAGCCTAAGCTCTTGATGGTCGAAGCATTCCCTTAACCGATTGGCACCACTCTTCTTGGTGGTCAAAGTATTCTTTTAACCAAATGGTGCAACCTTCTGCTCCACACCTTTGGTTGAATTAACTTTTGACTCGCACAAATCGAAGGAATTTAAGAGAATTAATTCCAATTCAGTTACTTATTCTCCAACTAAACATTTTATCCTTTGAATTCATATTCAATTCCAAACTAATTCTCGGAGTCAAATGGTTAGGAATAAAATTCATATTCCAATTTCATTAAATTTCAACAAACCAAAGTAAGGTATATACATTTTGATACATATAACCAAGCATGTATATACCAGCTTTATGTCAGAATGAATACATTTTCATACAGTTACCTTTCAAATAAATAATTTCTGATACGATTTATGTCAGCTAGGAGAAAAGGGTCACAATTCACCAAATGAAGGTCAAGACATTGAGGTAGTAAAATTGAGATGTGAGACATGGGATAACATAACAAACAATTCAAACAAGTGATAAAATATGACAGAAGTCAACTCTTTTATTTAAATTTGGATATCTAGTTTCTGTTCTCCACATTATTCAAATACATTAAAACACAATGGATATGTAAACACCTCAGACAAGCTTATGCCCTACAAGCTTTAGGTTTAGTGAGTTTGGCCTAAAATTGGTCCAATTTCACACACAAAACATAGATCACCCGCTCGAAAAGGTTAAAGAAAAACCAAATACAACAAGACACTATTTCGCATATTTGTGACATCAAAGTGATACCTGAGATCATATTGTCACACATCTGCCATTTATAAGATTGTGCATCCACATGAATTCAATTTTCCTGCCTCGTCTTGCTTTTTAGCTGCATTGCATAAAAGATGGATTATGGCTAGATTAGAATCTTTTGTTAAGGCGGTAATTTCGACCCGTTTACCAAGAAATGGGTTGATTGGGCTTGTACTTGATCTCAGAAGAGTCGAATAAGATAGAATTTTCAACTTAGCTGATAAAGAATCGGGATTGACTGAGTTAAGCTGGTCAAAGGTAACAAAGTGTTTTCAAATGCTTAAAATACTTAACATCATCGTTTTTATAACCTTATTAGATACATTAAAATACTCAACCAACTAGAAAAAATAGACGAAAAAGTGTTGAAAGGTTGGTGCAGGCTGACCTGATGGGACCATTGTTAAAAGCTAGTAAAGTACGAAATTTGACATGGACCCGTTTGACATGTTGGGTGTTACCAACCCAACCCACCCATTTTGACAACGCTAATTCTCCCCAACCACTGTTCTGGTTGAAATGATATATTTCTTAGTTAGAGTGAAAACCTGCCAGGTCGGTTCAACCCAACACTACCCATTCAAGAAATTAGCACACTGCTATTCATGGTAGCTGAACCAAAACAGAGTTTAAGACCCAAGTGAGGTGGCAAAATGTGTGGGTGTGATAAATTGGGTAGCAGAATATGTTTGGGTCAAAAAGGATAGTTTCTTAGTGCTAGTCAAAACTAATCAAGGGCTCGACTGAGCAACTCTTATAGGTCCATTTTATTTGTGTTTTATAATCAACTAATGTACAAAATATGATATAAAAAATTTATTATTAAAAAGAATAATGATGTAAACTTTGGTAACGATAGCCCTTAGGGTGATTTATACTTCCTAACTACTTTGTAAAAAAAACAACTAGAAAGTAGAAGTTTTCAAACTTCTCCACCGATTTCACTCCTCCAAGACACTTAAATCTATCTTAGCCCTCCTCTTTATTCAATAACTAACTTTTTTACAAATGTTCTATATTCTTTTAACCAAATTAGTTAAAATGCCTTTTATTAGCATTTCCCTAATTTTTAATACAATAAACTTCGGGTTACTTTCACCCCTTCAAACCATTTGACAATTTGACCTATTTCCTTTTTAGCTATTTTTCTAAGTTTTTTTAAACCAATTTAGATATAAAATAACACATAGACCAATTTCTAAGTAAATGGGGTGAAATTACTACCTCTCAAGAAGGATATAAATTGAAAAGATAAGATGTATGTGGTCATGTATATACAAAATTAATTGTTTTGAACAAATACCATGACCGTTTTCCTCAGAAATAACAAAAAACATTGATAAACTGACCTGACTTTTTCTTAGTGAGACCTGGTTGAATAACAACATGCATTGTGATTACTCCACCTGCATATGCACCATCACGTACCCCAGATTCTGATAATGTCTTGTTATTCTCTAAAACTTTTCCCAAATGTATGAGCTTCATGTCATTCACTGTCTTGGGTACTACAGATTTACCTATTAAAGAAGGCAAAATTGAGTTTCTAATAATGGCATTAGTTGTGTATCACAGGTAAATTAAAAACAAAATTAAGATATGAATCTTTGTCCACGTGATATGCAGGGCCTATAGAAATATAAAATGCTGATAACATAGATATATGGGCAAACTGCACAAAAAATTGAACTTAACACTTTTTCCCTGATTTTAGAGACCAAGTATAAACTAGGCACAAAAAGAAACCTACTTTTGCACTTAATTACTGATTTTAGCAACCAAGTTACATTTTATTATTGACTGTAGCAATAAATAACTACAGAGTGACATTTATAAATCATTATAGTGTATATGTATGCCTCATGGCATTTAATAACTATATTTATATATAGATTTAAAGAAAAGGATAACTTTTCAAACATGTAAATAGATATCTATATAATTGTTGTAATTATTCTTTCACATAAGCATTTTCTGCCTATGGGACACCTGGACATGACATCAACCAGAGCCCCATCAGCAAGATTAAGGTAAAATCAGTTAAATGAGGTTTCTTGCTAAAACAGTTGATAAATTGTAATTTAGTTTTAATTCAGGTTAATGTTGGTAGCTAAAATAGGAAAAGTTTTAAGTATTGTTTCTATTTTGTGCAGTTCGTCCTAATATATATATAAAAGACCCATATAATGTGTTAACATTCATGTTCACATGAATTGAACAACTTAAATAGTGTATCTAGACATTTAGAGAACATAAAAATGTACAAACTAGATAAGTTCCATAAGTGTGAAATGTTACACCAGATAGCAGGATTCTGTTTTTTTAAAGAATCACATTATCAATTATAGAACTAAACTCCCTCAGATTAAGGGCAAATGTAATTTGAATTATCATGTTCCTTTTATTAAATAGTGAATGTAAGGACAAGAAACTACAAAAAACTTGTTTTTTTCAGTACCCTACAAACAGAACTACCTTGGCGTACAAAAATTGGTAAAAGATACAACCTGTTTAATCACATACACATAAAGTTCATAAACATATTGAAGATAGAAAAACTTGTTTTACGGTACCCTACAAACAGCGATAGCTTGACGTACCAAAATTTGTAAAAGATACAAACTGTTTAAAAAACATACACATAAAGTTCACAAACATATTGAAGATGGATTTCACATTAAGTTAAATGAAACAAATGTTCAGGTATGCAGACATTTGGAGAATCTTAGCACTCACTGTTAATCACTATTCCCAGTTGGTCCACAAAATTTCAATATTGAGGCCACATCATCCACCTTTTCTACATGATATACAATTTTGTAGGAACTTAGGTGGTATTTGGTTTGATAGTTCGGATTTGATAGTATTTGAGTATGTTTCATTCTAAGGGTTGGGTTTGAATGAACATGGTAGATACCCATAATATATGGTATCCTCTATACCCACCTGTATACTTTGTATAGAAATCCATACCCATTCCCGTACCCGTACCCACTCCCATTCCCATTCCCATTCCAACCTATTAACAAACGCATACCCATAATGATTCATGAGTGCAAACTAAATCCATACCCCTTCCCATTCCACGCTGTTAGGTGATATTTGCTTTGATGGTTTAGGTTTGGTTTTAGGGAATTGAAGAAATAAAACGTGTTGGTTTAGAGGTGTTGGTTTTGGAATATGGAATTATATCATGGGTTTTTCAAAAGCCACCAAAGATGGTGGGTTTAGACATATTTCGGTGGGCCCATGCTATCCTCTCTTTCTCTTTCCTCTTAATATTCCAAGTTATTAACTAAACCTCAATTTTAATTTCACTGCCAGTTTAAAACAAACAGTTTTTACAAACCAGACACACCCTGAGTTGCATCATAGTGTAATTACTAAACAGCCTAGAAACTTACAGCCAAAAAGGATAAAGAATAAAATAAAGTGACTATATGAATAAGAAAAGATTATCTCAAACCTTGAGGCCACTCAGAAACAAGCTTTTGCTTAAGAGCAGTTATCGTAGTGGAAGATGCATAACTGCTATGGCTTATATCTGTTCCATCATATATTCTGAATTTAAGTTCTACATACTCGTTGCCTTCAGCCATTTATATACAATCAGACACTAGGATATGTCTCTCCCAATTTACCTGCACAAAGTTATCAAGATTCAAGAGACCAGATAAGTTCTGAAGAAATCTTATTACTGGACTGTTAGAAAGCGAGATTACAAAGGACACACTAGATAAACTTTGTGACCAAGTAACCTGATCCTATTAGGAAACTAAATCAAACAAATCAAGATAAATATTATCTAAAGATGATCACTATATCCCTAAACATTATCATCTCTAATAAAATCAATACTGAATTACATACATTACAACATTCAAGCCAATAATAGGAAGAATACTCGACATAGCCTAGTTCAAAGAAGAAAAACAAATAATTAATATAACATAGAACTGTTAAGAGCATATGCATAGCATGTTATAAAGTAAAATGTCGTTTTCGTTTTCTTCTCTCTCATCATCCTATGATTACTTGGACGAGGTGGATTGGTTGTATGTACGAAGAAACCTTTCATAAATACGACCACTTTATCTTTGAAAACAAGGGAGTGTTTGGAACTCCATTTCAAAAGTGATTTTGTAACATTAAACGATTAATCAGCTATAATAAAACACGGTTCAAGAATTACTGTTTGGATGCTTTCACTTACTTGAAGAAAAGGTAAATTAAAGGTATGTACTATGTAAGCAACTTTACTTCCCTATAACATCCAGTTATCAAATCTGTTCCAGCTATTGTGAACAGTGTTGTCAGTAGCGAATAGCGGTAGATAGCGACAAGCCACCAATATGCTACGTAGCGAATAGCGGTAAATAGCGCCCGCTATTTTGTGTTTAGCGATTAAGTAGTATAAAATTTATGAATGTTTTATATTCAATAAATAAACATGTTAGAAAATTTAAGCAAACACCACCAAAATAACTAAAACATTCTATTACTAATCATCTAAATCTCATATTTTCACAATTTGTTGTTAAAAAAAAAAAAGAAAGAAAGAAAAAAAAACCTACCTGGTTGCTATTACGCGCTAACCACCATGTAGCGGCACTTCCCCTGTAAGCGACGTAGCGCGCGCTACGGTCGCTATCGGCTATTGACAACTATGATTGTGAAACTGATTATAATCATATAATTAGTTAAGTGCATACAAAATGACCATCCAACTGTGTGAATCAAATCATTAATAAAATAAGAAATACTGCAATCCAAAATCCACAAAACTACTCAAAACACTTCCCTAATTCTAACCACCTTCTTCAGATTACACAATCTACTTATTCATTGTAAGGAAACAGATCACCAGCCACAAAAAAATATAGTAAAACAGACAAAATCAGCATAAATCATCTTCAGTTGAAGCCAAACCTGGAAAACTCCGTAATCACTAAGAACATGCGAAGACAACACATCAGAGTCACGGATTCCACAACAAACTAAGCAATTCATATGATCCAATAGCTGACGAAACACTAATTTGTTACTGCAACACACAATAGAAATAGATCCAAAACACAATATTTAAAAAAATTCCCTAATTCTAACAACCTTCTTCAGATTACCCAATCTAATTATTCATTGTAAGGAAACAGATCACCAGCCACAAAAAAATATAGTAAAACAGACAAATCAGCATAAATCATCTTCAGTTGAAGCCAAACCTGGAAAATCCGTAATCACTAAGAAACATGCGAAGACAACACATCAGAGTCACGGATTCCACAACAAACTAAGCAATTCATATGATCAATAGCTGACGAAACACTAATTTGTTACTGCAACACAACAATTAGAAACCATTAAGATCCAAAACACAATATTTAAATTGAAAATTACTAATCGATTACAGAAAAGTTTACGATCTCGTAAGCAAAATAAACAGGGGGATACTGAAAGAGAAAGAGAATTGGAGATTATTATACCTGCAAATTACGCCATTGATTGAAGAGAAAATTGATCAGAAGCTTTGATTGATTCGAACGATTGAGATGTTAGATGTTGAAGAAGCCCTTATTCGATTTGGGGATAAATTTTTTTGTAGATCCTTTTTTCTCTAATTTTAACCAACTTTTTCTCGGATTTTTATATATATTAAAAGGTTTGTGTTATACATATCTCTTGTAACCAGCAGCTAGTAAAACAGAGTAAAAATTAACGTTAAAATGTTATCGTGAATCCGTAAAGGTAAGAAAAACGAAATTGGATAACATTAAAATTTTATATAAAAAGAGGAAATCGTTACAAACTTATGTGTTACGAGAGGCCATTGATGATATATGGAACTTTATATAAAAAATATTGAAAATACACGTCCAGATGTCGACGATCGCAACTAGAAGAAATCGAACAGCTACATTGATAAAAGATATGTGCGTACAAACTTAAATCAACTTCAGTAGTTTGTACGTGTATGCGTAGATGATGTGTATATTATGTTTTTACATTTTCGTTTTGAATGAAATTTACACTGAAACGTAAATAAAAATAAACACATTGTAACGCTATATAAAAAAGTTAAAACATTAAACTATAATTTCTATAAAAGAATAAATAAAAATAAACAACAACGTATGAGAGTGTAAAAAAACAAATAGATATATAACTAAATTTGAGGGAATTAAAATGTAATCTTTTCACAAGCACGCTACGCTTGAATGATGCGCAATTTGATTATCAAGATATATATTACAAATTGAACTCGATTTTAAATAACAATTAAATATTTTATTTTCCATTTTATAAGCTTAAAAAAGTATGAAATTACAACTGCTAATTTAACTAGTATTTACTTCCCACGTATTATTGCAGTTTGGTTTTAATTAAAAGTTATATTGAAACGTAAATATAATCAAATTGTATTTTTAGAACTAGAAAACATTATATTTTTGTGAAAAAATTAAGAACAAACAACATTTGATTCTTGTCGATTTTATATAAAATTTCTATCGAGACGTGTATAAAAACAAACATGTCGTAATTGTGTACTACGAAACTGTGTAATGATATATTTTAAATTATAAAAGAAAATAAAATATGTTTAAAAAATTATAATATTAAAATAAATAATATTTTGATGAGTTGCATCATTATGCTACTAAAATATTAAAGTTCGGGTCTGATGCAATAAAAGGTTAATAATAGAAAACTTACAATATTTAAACACACGAAACTAGCAAGTAACTTTTAGACACAAAGATTGATACAATCAAATTCTCAACATATTGGAGAATAAAAAGTAAAAATAATTTAAACTATGCGAATATTACCGCAGTGCATGGATTTTGATCATTTCGTTTGATCATGATGTTTGGCAAATCGCAACAAGTTAAAAAAGATGCTAAATTAATATGAAATGGTAATATTTTACAGGAAATGATCATTTTATCATGCTTATTATAATACAAACTATGTAAAATTTTTTATAAAAAAAGATGCTAAAAAAGATGTAAACTTTTTTATATAAATCAAGTTTGCCCCGTAAAAGAATTTAATTTCGCCTCCGCCCCCCTATAGGAAATATCAAGCTCCGCCACTAAATATAAGACGCTTAAGGTGAAAACTTTTGAGCTAGTGGACGATAATATAGCCTAAAAACACCCAAGGTCTTGTCACTTGAAGAAAAGTTTAAAGTCTAATAACAGTGAAATCTGATAGTAGTAAGAGGTCGGTTCACCATCAACACATCACGCGTCGCGAACGTCAAGTCCTTCTATCATAGCCATTGATTATCTTCTTCCATCCCGTAGAGCCTGGTAATGGTACAATATATAGGAGGAGAAATGGCAACAAGCTATACCATATCTTGTTTTAGTTAGGCTCAATCTTAATAGTGAAAGTAAAAAATTACCTGTTGAAATTACACCCAGAAATGAGAAATGTGACGATATCGACTTGGAAAACTGGGTTCACTCCCAAGACCAAGCGTGTGACCGAGAGGGGGCGTGTCTGGAGTATATTTATTATTTTTTTTTTTTTATGAGTAAAATACACTTGACACTGGTTTAATAGATTTGTAGTGCCATTGATGCTAAATTCCAAACTTGTTACGCTTAGGGCACCGGTGCAGTCCATATGCTAAATACCGAAATTTGTCGGATTGTCGTTATTTGCAACAAGTTTCCGACGGCATTCTGAAATATTATTTTTAAATAATTTTTTACGAACTTTTGTTGGAAAGATGTTAGAAATTCTCATGAAATTTCCAACAAAAATATTTTTATCGCAATTAGTTGGAAATTTAAAGAAAATTTTAAGGTTTTGGTTTTGAGGCAAACTTGTTGAAATTTCCAACAAAAATGATTTTGTCGGAAATTATTGTCGGATACTTAACAATTTTATTATTGTGAGAATTTGTATGCTTACAATTTAATTTAAACTCGAACTATGTTTTTTATAAATAATGAATTACTTAAAAACACCTTACATTATGTGAATTCAATAAATTTTTATGTGAATTTCATTAAGCTAATTACGAGTATATATGTGTGTGTTATAACAAGTTTTTTACCCGTCGGGCGTTGCGACGGTATTGTATACAACGTGATAAATTATAGACTACAATCGACCTGACATGTTTCCAAACCAAATTTACATTAGTCCGAGTCGTATACAAAAATAGGAACATACAAAATTATTTTTTTAAGTTATTATATAGGATTAAACCTGAAACTTTAGGAACACGAAGGGGTTAAAGTAACATTTTATAAAGTTTTTAAAAAGCGTTAGGTGGAGAAAATATAAAGATAAAAATTAAACGTTTTATATTTGACCCGAGTTGTTTACGATTACGTCCAAATATAGACGGACTAGAAACGTACCAATATAAATGTCATAAATGTTAACAAAGCCAAAAGAAAAAAGAAAAAAATTTGAAAGGCCTGACACGTTGCAAGTCCAATGACAACCATCGATCTTACTAAATGAGTAATAATATAATTGCAATTATATTTATATTTAAAAATTAAACATGAGTTTAAATACTTATTATTTTAAGTGGAATTAGATATTATAATATATATTAGAAAGAGGTTAAATAAAACGTGTATTTTTGTTACAAAGTGTGAAAGACACAATGAGTCAAAAAAAGTCACAAAAAAATTATATCTCACACATTTAAATCGAATTTCAAAAAAGTAATTCCGAGCTTTTGTTCCCTTAGCCGTCCTCAATAAGAAAAAAAATAAACGAAAAATACAAAAAATAAAAAAATAACACTAATAAATAATACACCCACCAAAATACCCAATAGTCCAACACAATAAAATTAACAAGCCCAAAATTAAAATAAGCTAAAAAAATATTAAATATTAATAAATCATAAATGTCAAATAATGCAGATCAAGAAGTATAAAGCTATATTTTAAAATATGAAATAATTGAAATTTGATTTAGTAAATCTTAATAAATATTAGAATAAGAACAGTTGCATTTTAGATATATATTGTTAATTTATTTTACTTAACCCTATTATTTAATATATCAAAGGAACTTATCATTACGTAGATAATTCCTTACCAGTAATTAAACACTCAAACGAAATAAAGAAAATGATTTTAAAATTAATATAATTTTTGTTTAATTGATTGATAGTATAGAGAAATAAAAAATATTAATCTAAAATGGAATAGAGAAATACAGAAAAGAAATGAGAAATTCATATAAGAAAATAAGAATATATTTTGTTAAGTGTTCAAAATCATTTTAATAAATGTTATAGAGAGAGTTTAGTCGGGAAAACTAACCTAAAATACACAACATTATGTCATGTGTTTTCAAAAACCTTGTCATTATGAAAGACACAATGACGTCATTGTGTCATTTATGAAAGCACAATGAAATTTCTTTTTTATTTTTTTATTTTTTTTCTGAAAGAGGACGACGAGAGAACAGAGACTCCAATTACTTTTTTTTGAATTCGATTTAGATTGTGGATATAATTTTTTGTGATTTTTTTAGCCTCATTATGTTTTCACACTTTGTAACGAAAATACACTTTGTAGAATAAACTCATCCTATATATTAATCCATTTGGTCGGTAGTTACAGTAGTTATCCATCATTGGGCCACGTGTGAATCGTCTACTGGGCCACGTACTTCACTTCTATTTTTCTTTTTTATTATATTTTAAGATATTAGCAACCTCTTCACCATAGTCCACCGGCCACCGGTTACTACGACCGTCAGCCACATAACGCCGCCGTCTACCGTGCTGCTAACAAAAGCAAAGGACTTCTTCTCTCCGACAACAGTAACTATAGATATGGAAGGACTTTTTCTCCGAGAATCTGGTAATGACGCTCCAAAGCACATGGTTTTGTAATCTATCTATGTGGTTTTGTTTTGGTTTCATATTTAAATAAGTAAACTTATAAAATAAAACTGATTCCTCAAGAGATATTTTACATTTATTTGATTTGGTAATTAATGAGAAATAAAACATTGTTTGAGTTATCTATGTTACTATATAATACAAAACACGATGACAAAATTGGAATTTTAGGCTTGTTTGTAAGACGCGTCCCTTCCGCTTCCTCTTCCCCTTCCTCTACAGCCGTTCCACCGCTCCGCTTCCCCTGCGTCGATTCCCATCAACAACAATTCTAGTGCCCCTTTGATGCATTGCGGTCGGACTCGTAAAGTCAAGTAAATATCTAATTTCATTTCATTCGGTTTCTCCCCCTCTATTCAATCATTGATTCATTCATTCGGCTCAAGTCTGCTACTACTTATAAAGGCCTAATTTTGATCCCCGTTCATCGGAGCATGCAAAGCGCTTGAGTAAATCCTTCCTTTCAATCATCGAAACAACTGAAACAGTTGAGTAAACCTCCATTGAGTGGTTGGGTGGGATGAAACTGCTTTGATCTTTTTCTTTATTTCTTGTAAATTTCATCATAACAATCTTCAAAGGAGTTCTTCTTTTAGTGAGTGATAATTGAAGCTATATGAGAGTTTATAAATCGTAAAATCTATATATGGTGTGGCATATGGAAAGGTACGTCAAAGGGATTTAGGCCTGCTCTTAGTTATAGTCCTTTAAAGTTCTAGGTTTGTTTAATTGTTCATAAATTGATTTGGGTATTGTTTGGTTTTGTTACTTCTGAGAATTTTCTTGAATGGATTGAATTAACAGTGACAAGGGGCAGAAATTGGATTCTTGTTACTTAAGAAGAAGATGAGAAGGTTACAAATATAGAGGTTGAAAAGCATATTCAGTTCATTCAAAATTTGGGTTCGTTCATAATATTATCTCCATTAATGTATAGTTTTTTTAGTTGTTAAATTTATTAAATTGAATGAGGGGTTTCGATTTTTAAAGGGATTCAAAGAATTAATGGGTGACAATTGGATGATCACCATAATATAAAGAAATTAGTTTGTAAGACCCATAAGGTGTTGATACTTGGTAGCTTGTAGCATGGTTCTTAAAAATGGTATTCATTTGTATTGGTATTCAATTGATCTTGGTCTTCTTGTTTCTCTTATATCCTCTTACCAAAGAGTGTGGTATGATTATAGTTTTGTATTTTCAGTATCATAAAGTGTGATTATGGTTTTGTTAGTTGTTTCTTTTTCATATTATTGATCTTTATTTTCATGTTTTATGTTTTGGTTGTTTAAAAATATGATTACAGTTGAGTTGGTTTGGTTATCATTAATTTTATGATTCTTTCAAGTTGCTTTATCTTAACATTTGTAATAATTCTTTAGGTAGCATGATATCTATTGATTTTAATCTCTTTAGAAAGTAGATTGCCTTATCATTGCTATAGTCTCATGGTACTGTAGTATAAAGAAAGTCATATCCTAGGGCAACACACATATTATTTAGATAGATCCTGTTAATATAAAATTATATTGACCTTTTGTGCTTTCATGAATCTAAGGTGAACAAAATAACAGTGCCATGTTGGATTTACTTCTACTTTTCGAAGCTCACATTTCCAATTAGCATGAAATTTGGAGTATTACAAAGTAAAAGAAGTATATGAGCAGTGCATTGTTAAAGCTGTCAACAATTAGTACTGTTTAAAAGGTTTACTTTTTTGAGCCAAAATCCCCTAACCCGATCAGTTCACTCACAGCAAATCATTTGATGCATTGTATGAGTTCTCATGGTTTTTAAGATACCAACACCACCTTACACATGTTTCTTGTTTGCCACCTTGCTTTTATTGGATTTTTTTGTTAAAGATCATGACGCTATGTTAAAGTAGTACTAAATTAAGATACTTTTAGTTTAGAAGTTACCTTTGGTTGCATAAATAAGAACTCAAGGAACAAAGATGGCCCATACTTTCTGGATTTGTTGTTACAATAGGATTTAGTTATGAGAAATCTTTAGTTTACTTGGTGCTCTCTTTGTAGCTTTCATGTGTTTCTTGCTTCTTTTAGGTACTTCATAATTTAAAAGGTATCCATACTATACCTTTTACCTAACCACAATTTTTAGATGGTTTAACATAATGATTTTAGGTAATTAACAATAATACTTTTTGATTATTTTGTTTGTTTGTGGTCAAAGAGAGAAAAGAACAAGTAGGTTGTTGGTGATTCAGAAAACTATTCTTTGTTACCGTAACTAATATTTGTTGCTTGTAATATATAAAAGTATAAATATCTGTACAGTTTTCTCATGTTAAATGTTATGAAATTAAGACGGGTTGGGGCTTTAGGTTTAAATATATACTTGAACTCTATGTTTGCTTTCATTTGAGAGTCTTAACCTATCAAATGAGCTATTTTTAATGCTTTTAAATTAATTCAAAAATCTGTCAATATTAATTTGTTTTAGTTCATTTTGCAGACTCAATTAGAAAGAGCTTTATAAGGTATCCCTTTCTCTGCATAATTGTCAGTTTTTTTTTGTAATTTGTTTTCTAAAGTTTAATGGGTTGATACTTGAAAAACTATGATAACACTAATTAGTTAACTAATGACGCATATCCTGATTAATTATTCACAGTTCAGAAAACCAAGCTTCCACGATATTCCTTTCTACACATAATTAGTTAAATAATGATGCACACACTTTTGCTTGATTGCATACATCATCAACTTTCAACCGACTGGGTTTCTGCTTTCTCAGATGCGACTTTTAATCTAGGGCTTCAATCTTCTACATCCTTCATAGTAGTGGTAAGTTTTGGATCGTTATTATCATCTTGTTTGTTGATATGTATTGAATTTTTTTTTGCACTTATGCCTTGTAAATGTTTAGCAAAGGAATCCAACTAATCTCAGGAGCGGTAAGTTTAGAAACGTTATTATCTCTGTCCAATTGATTTTCTATCCAACCAAGCTCATTAGTGGTAGCATAAATTTGTTTACATGTCCATTTCTATCAAATTGATTCACACTCAGTTAAAGGATTTCTAAAGGATACGAGGGAAGCTACAAACAAGGGATGAGATATGAATCATTTATTTGGGTTTGTAAAGGTCTTTATAAATATATTATCAAATCTTTGACTTTATTTGATGTTTTCCTTCCATTGTTACCCGCAGAACGTGCAGGTCATTCGCTGCTAATTGAGAGATTTGCCGGTTGTAGAAGAGCTAATGTGGTGGTGATAAAGAGCTTCTAGTTGTGTATATAGAAATGGATGGTGGATTCAATAAAAGTTTAGGTACATAGAAGGGGATCATGTTAGAATTAGGAAGTAATAGGGTTGTTAAAAACATGCTTTACAAAAATAATAAACAACTGATGTAGATTTAATTGATCAATAATAAATTACAACTCAAGTTTGGCCATTAGACACATAGAGGGTAACTATTTTGTCAACCAAAACTCAAAGAAATTGTTAAGATTTTGGTGTTGGGAATTGAAAGTTAATTTTTTTTAATATGCAAGGTTAAACAAAACAATAGAAGGATAGTTGACTGAAATAGAAGTTTTATTTCATATTTTTAAAGCCCTTGACCCATTAGTAAAGATTAGCGAACCATAATTGGTGTAAAAGTAGCTTTGAACCGTTAGATGTTGTGGAAAAAACTAAAGTTAAGCTTTGTTTAGTACCTTTGTTACCCTAAATCTGATTCTACCTATCATTATGTTTTGGTGGTTTGATGTGGTTTTTCTTCATTGGGATTATTATGACATATATTGTTGTTTGTAGCTTTGTTCCTAGAGTTTTTGTTGGGTTACTACTTGCACAGAAGGATCCAACATGCTGTCACCGTTCAACCTTTAACTATTCTACAATTAAACGTAACATTTATGCCCTTAAAGTTACTAAGAAATCATCATGTTGTTAGTTCCATTCAATATCTAGTTTGGGACCTATTACATAAAGGCCCTCAAAATGCATCAGTCCATCACACACATCTCAATTATGAATTGAAATGAATTTTAATCATATTGAAGGTTGCTTCTATTATGAGTGTGTGGCTTCATTTTATGTTTATTTACAGTAGTTATAATCTGATTAAATTGCACTGGGTTTTGAGTTTTCTACACCATGCCTAAGTTGTGTCAAAAGAAAAATGTTATGTAATTCATACTCTTGGAGTACATTCAATGTATGCATAAAATATTAAAAAACATTATGATGTAAAAAGCATTATATTTTGGAACATGGTTACACCAAATTTATTTTAACTTCAAGGTATGCATCAAATCTTTACAACACTTTTATATAACACTAGATAATTTTGATTGACATGTTATCTCCTAATGCCTTACATGTTGAAGCATAGTTTATATGCTTCAAGAATACACCCGTAAGGTTGCTTTTGGTTTAACAAATTAATTGTAATGTGAATTTAGTAAAAAAAGATCGTTATTTGATAGCCGTTTTGAATATCTTTTGCCATGCCAAATGACTAAATAGTATCCCTTGCTATTTACTTTAAGTTTATTTTATAACATCATTACATAGCAATTTTGGTGGATGTTTGCTGTGACATGGTATGGTTGTTACAATAATCTTGGGAATGATATTGGAAAGTGGTTCTAAATATGAGAGTAGTTGGGATACGCTACCTTTTAATTGAAACATGTATTTAAAGATTTGGTCATTTAAAAACCAATTTCAAACTATGATGACTTTTTTCACTTTGGTAAATTTAGTTTATTCATTTCTACAGATCTCATTTATTTGAATAGATTGGTTTTTATTGGTAATTTTATATATACTATTTATGTCTTCTAACTGCAGTCTAAAAGAGAATGTCATTGGGTGCTTTCTTTAAAAGTTTTATAAAGCCGCTACGAGAGTGTGATGGTATTTTATTCTATTTTCAGTAATGAAACATCTATCGTTCTTTGAGTCCAGTTGATGTATATCATCCTTTATTATACACTCTTGAATGTCAAGGAAATTGATGCTTCTCGTATGTATTCTTAAAACCTTAAATGGTTAAATAAAAAAATACATAATATGGTTTTAGGGTTGGTAAGGGTATTTTGGTTTTTGGAAATGAGACTATTTGACAAATACTTAGCTACGTTTGTAAAGACATATGTAATATGGTTTGAACCTGCATAGTAAATGCATTTTATCTTGTATGTACATGACAACATTGAGTAAATTGATAGAAGATCATTGGGTAATATATAAAAGGGACATTTATATGTGTAACATGTATCAAGCAGAAAGGTAGTTAGCAAATGTTACAGCTCATACTATTTTTTATTATTATTTTTGTTGCTTCTACTCTCAAAAGTTTATGTTGCATGACAATCGGTAGAGCAAACCAGTGAAGCGATCATCCAAAACATTGTGAGAGCATTAGTTGGAGTTATGAGGATGGCTGCAGGAATCCTATAAATTCACTCTTTGTTCAATTAGACGTCTTCATCATCTAAAACCTATATGATGTTCTTTGGGTAACGGGTCAAATGTGTTCATGTCAAAACTTGTCGTATCTTTTTACGAGTTGAAAGGGGCTAGGTTGGGATGAACCAAAGCATTATTTGCTCCGGAAGCAACCATGAATTTGATGGTAACCCTGTTCACTCTCTTTTTACATATTAATGCATTATATATTTACTTTATACTTGATAAATTATAATTATATATCATTCTTCTTAGTCTGTACTTGCATGTTCTTAATTGTATGCATCACAGATCTTATTATCTAACATTATATTTGTTTGCAAGCTTCTAATTGCAGTATGTTTCGTAATATGCTTTCCTAATAAGTGTTGATAAGCAGCAAGTTTCAGTCCATGTCATCAAGATATAAAGGAAAACAATATTATTTAATACTTTATGTTTTTCATATATAGACGTTCGTTTCAACTCCCCAGCGTATCTTTTTTTTTTTTAACTCTATCCATTTGATCTCATTTTTACCTTCATTCTATTTCATATATATTTATACGATTATCTTAGCGTTGTTTGACGTGAAGGGGACATCTAGGTTATAGAGAGTAAACAGAAGCTTGAGGTACGCTCGACAAATTCTTCATCTCATGTAAGCTTGTTGACTATTGTCAAGGTTTATAGATCTTGTAAGTAGTTTAACTTTGGATGCCATAACTACACTGTTTTTTTAACCAACTAGCAAGTGAGTAAGCTTGTTTCCTATTCTGCTTATTGTTTTTTAACCCACTGTCAAGTGAATAAGCTTGTTTCCTATTCTGCTAAACTGATTATGGTGTATGGAGAACCTATAGGCGATGACGTTGACCATTTTCGTGTGAATGGATCGTCTGGGTTCAAACCAGCGCACCCGCCGCAACGCGCGGACATTCCTGCTAGTTATTATAATGCATATTGAACATATTTGATGGTAACTACATATGTGTTTGTAAACTTTGATGAATTAATCACCAAACTATTTATATTTACAAAGAGCCTTTAAAATGCATGAAACCACTTATCATTTGCATAACCTATGAGGTTGTTGCCAGATCTTATTTATTCTATAGTATTTTCGGTTTCTTTAAAATAGATCAGCTTTATATATTCATTTTAGAACTAATCTGGTAAAATGAGAAACTCATAAAACCCTACTGGTCATAGCAACCAGAGAGATTTAATATATATACGTATATACTATATATATACTATATATACATAAACAATAGCCAGATTTGTAATTTTACATCATTTTTTAGATGACATATGAAGAGTTGCAAGCTTTGATATGTAATGTCATAAGATTTATTCCTAATATAACCTTTTAAGCTTTAAATATTTGTACTCCATCATTTTCTAATTAAATTTAAATTTTGACTATTATATTTAAGGTTATCTTAATATTTATACCTATACTACTATATAATACAACTTTATAATACAACTTTTTGGATAATATTGTAATTTTAATCCATTTTTAAGTTACTTAAGAACAATTTTGTTACATTTGGTACAAGTGATTATGTATAAGCAACTTGTTATTTATAAATTTGTTCATCCTTGTAGTAGTATAGATATGTTTAATATCGCACATTAATCAAATAAAAAAACAAAATACGAGTTAGTACAATAAGAGAGAGTTAGCTAAATACACAGTCCTAAAATTATTTATACCCCGGCCGCAACGCGCTGGTTTCACCCACTATACGTGTGTATATATATATATTTAATTTTTAAGTTTTTATGGCTTTCAAATATTTTAGTTTATATATATATATATATATATAATATATATATATATATATATATATATATATAGTTTTTATTATACTAACTATATAAAAGATCTTTTTCTTTTAAAGAATTTAAATTTAACTTCATATAATTATGTAATGACTAATTATAATAAATATAACTAATTTTTTTAGTCAAAACTATCAAAATGATCTAAAAAATCGTTATAAAAGATCTTCGAATAGCGCAGTGGAAAATTTTCTCCCAGATATACCGTAAACAAAAGTGAAACCACGTGTCAACTTAAACACAATCTTGAATATAAGTGAAGCCGCGGCAACGCGCGGCATTAATCCCTAGTTGTCTAATAAACATAATGGTTTTCAGATGATCTAAAAGAGAGAAAGAAAAACTTACATTACCCTCAAATATGTATTCAACTAGTTTTAGTAAACCCGTGTATTATACGGGTTGAATAAATAATATATTAAATATAATAAAATTTTTCTTAATTATAAAACGATATTATAAGATAAGATATGATTTAAATTACGTATGAGTAAAAACTATAAGTAATAAAACAACGATATCAACTTTTAAATTTTTTTAAAAAAATCAAACATTTTGTTTAAAAATAGCATTTTTATAAATATCCTTATTATAACTCTTATTTTTAATTATTTTTGGTTTATAAAAAATTCTTTTTGAAAACACTAAATTTAAAATATTTCATATTTTTAAATAAGTTTAATATTTTAGAAAAAAGTTCTATTTATAAAAAATTATTTTTAGAAATAACATTAATAAAAAGATATCTTTCTTAATTTATTAGAAAACCATTATTAATCAAAAGACTTAAATAATATTATTTATAATTAAGGTAAATATTTAATAGGAGAGAGAAGCTGAAAATTTTTGTAAGAATATATGATGTTGACACGTGCACTCTATAGTTACACTTTTATTAGAGCATAAAGATGTATAAATTAAAGAGATTCTAGAAATCTTCTTTTGTGATACCATGGAAATTGTTATGATTATAATATTATATAATAAAATAATTGAATTAAAATTAATTGTTTTTTCAAACTTCAACACAAAATTAACCATAATGCATATTGTTGCTTTTTAAAATCATCGGAAAAATGTCACATAATAATAACAAAGTTTTAAAAGTGTTCTAATTTAGTCATTCATGCATATTTTTCTCAAATTAGACCACTAAATGATCAAATCGAGTCATCATTAAATTTTCTTATGTCAGGAAAGTAACGGTGGAGAAGACGTGGGGGTCAAAATTTTCAATATATAAAATTATATTAAAAAATAAAAAAACATGTTAATTATGAAAAAAATAAAAAAAGTACCTAAAATTTACGTCAACGTTCCATATCAACATCAAAAGATAGAAAAAAATATTTTCTAATTAAAACAAAAAATATAACATGCTAAAAAACATGTTAAAACTTTTAATTTATATAAAATATAAAAACTAAGTAACCTAATTAAAACACTTTTAAAACTTGAGTTATCTAATTGAAACACTTTTAAAAGTTGATTACTATTTTACAAAGTTACCCCTAAAATCATCTTTTACCATTATCATCTTTTCCTCTCACACACAAAATCCATTTCTTTCTTTTTTTTCATCACCAAACCACCGCCCACCTCCCGTTCTCGCGTCTTTCTCTTTTTCTCGTTCTCGCGATAGCCTATCATGTATAGATTCGGATTGTAACCTTAGGCTTTGGTGGTTGTACCAACGACTTGGATTTAGCGGCGGTGTTGGCGTTGGCAACAAAAGTGGAGGCTACCAGACCTGGCGGTGGCACCAACGGTGGCATAAAAAAAGAGGGAAAGATGCTTACTGGAGTTGTACTCCATGTATAAGAAGATATATTGTTAGCTACAGTACTTCCCCTCAGATGTTTAATATAATTTAACTTTAAATATATAGATAACGTAATAAATAATTTATAAATGATAAAAGAGCCAAACTCGCGTCTAACACAAATAAAAAAACTGATAAATGCATGTCTCCAAATGATTAAAAAGCATGCATGACGAAAACACAATCTATGTAAAAAAAACTCAATTATTAGATGTCCCATGGCGAAAAGTTATTTTGCACACTACAATACTACATGCAATTTTTAGGCATTATTGTCACGAGTCATACCCAAAAAAATGTCTAGTTGAAGAATGAGTTAGAATGATCGGAAGTATGCACTTTAGCACTAAACCGGCCACCATGTCACCTCCACCACCACCACCACCTTCAGCTGACGGTCGTCACCAACACCAAAACTCCCGAAGACATCACTGTCTCCACCACCTGGTCGTGCAGGAACTGTTATGACCAACGCCACCTAGCGATCGTCGTGCCACTAGCAATCATAAGAAAAATATTGACAGTTGACCCAACTTGCTTTGAGTTATCTTTTAGACCTGTCCATTTTGACCAAATACCAATTTGACCCGTTACACAACCCTAAGCCCACCGCCCATTAAAATACTCATAACAACAATGGTGCTACGGATTGCATGCGTGTGCTATGTACAGTGTACAAATCAACTTATACAAAATGGGACCGAATAACAACATACATGTTAACGGACTAAAACAAACATACTACGTACAATAACAACAAACATACTATCTCAGACTATTATGCTTAGCGTGATGCAAAGACGTGGCACGTGAAAACTTCATAAATTCAGAAGCAACTAACCGCACAAATAGTCATTTTCATGATTCCACAAGAACTTTGCAACTGAGATCGGTCGGATTTGATTCCTGAAAGATCTATATTCACCATTCTTTGATTCCCCTGGCTAACCGAAAGAATCAAGCTCATAAATTCTCAGAGTATCTGCCTTTCTATCAACTTGGTTTGTTGCTTTTTGATAATAGCATAAAGCTGGCATTTGAGTGTGTCTAAACTGTGCAACAAGAAGAATATAACTTCATGGATCATATCTCCCCAATCCTTGCACTTGGAGGTGCCAATTTCAACTCATTTGATTACGAATCTATCAATTTTGGGTTATGTACCTATGTTTTTATTTTTAACGAGTCAACACCTATAATAAATATGTAATTTACCTTAAAGGAACCGAGTTAAAGAAGCCGAAAGTAACTCCACCGTAATTTTCACAGAATACGTCATCTAATAGTAACTAGGTTATTTGTCATTCCACTAAATCCGGTGTTTCATGCACGAACCAAACATGCAGAAGTTGATTTTAATTTTGTTAGAGAAAAGGTGGCACAAGGCAAGCTTTCAGTTAAATTTATCTCAACAGATGATCAGACAGATGTTTTTACAAAGCCGCTATCATCACAATGTTTTATGCTACTACGGTCCAAACTAAGGCTCGCGCCCCGGCCTTAGCTTGCAGGGGAATATTCGACAATTAGATGTTATATTTAATTGTTATTATTTTAGGAGGATTAGAATGTAAATATTCCTTCTATATATATCGTGTATTGTAACCTAGTTGAATCACATCAATAATAAGTTTATTTTAATAAACTTTGATAGAGATTTGATTATTGATTGTGATTCAACTAGGTTACAATACATGATATATATTGAAGGAATATATACATTCTAATCATTCTAATATAATAACAATTAAATATAACATCTAATTGTCTAATAATCTAATAGTAACTAGGTTCTTTCTCATTCCACTAAAGTCACTCACACTTTTAAGTAACAGAATCACTAGTTTTTTTATGAATATTAAAGCTAAACAGAAGAGTTATAAAACTTGGTTACTATCTAGTGATTGTTTTTTGATGTTTAACCTATTTGGTAAATATAATATAAAGAAGTCACTAAATAGTAAACAGGTTTCATGACTATTCTATTTTGGTTATTCATATTAACAACTTATGAAAATTTCCACAACAATAAAATAATGAGTAGTTTTTGTAGTTTAAAATAAGTTTGAGTGACTTTAGTGAAACAATATTAAAACTTGGTTACTTTTTCATGATTTTATCCCTTTTTATATCAATAAATTCAAAAAATTAATCAATTGTGAAAATAATAGAAAAATTCTTTGAAGATTACCAAAGGCCTACATGTAATGTAATTGCTTTTACCCGACCCGTTCCAACCTGACCCATTTTCACCTGCCACTATAGATGATCAGGATCCATCACTGGCAGACAACACAGGGATTCATTTTGCATGCATGAAGCTTTATTTATTTATTTATACATCAAAATTAGAAGGCAAACGGGCAACAAACTACGCTGCTAGACTTTTTTGGATAGCAAAACTAAGTCTTTTGAAAAGAACATTCGTAGATCTTGGGGCTGTAACATTACTATGCATGACCCGTTAAGAAAAATTAATCCCTGGTTCCTGCGCCGCTAGCTTTATATAAAAGGAGAATATGCAAATCAATAAAGAAGCAAGTTTTACCCACCATGTTCTGACCCGACCCATGTCACCCGCCCCTATTGATGATCTGCATCCATCAGTTGCAGACAAAACACTTGGATCCTTTCTGCATATTGCATACATGAAGCTTTATATGAAAGGGGAATATGCAGATCCATAAAGAAGCAAGTTTGATGAAGAAGCTAAGCGCAAGCAGGTCGATATTCCAAGGCCATCTTTGAGGGAACTTTTCAAAAAAGGAACCTGTTTAAAAAGAGTGAATGAAAATGAAAGCTTGAGCATTGAATTCCTTTCTTTATGCAAAAGTTGAGAATATATCTTTTTATAAAACCTTTTTCAGACACAAGTAGGAACCTCTAAGGTTCGATATATTCGCTATTGCGCTTTCAAATCACAGGTATTAATCATTTTTCAGTGTCGGGATCAGATCGCCAGGCTTACGTAAAACTGATTATCTTTTCTTTTTTTGAACGACAAACCTACAGTACTCCTAAACTACACCATAATTTTTTCTAATCGTGAAGTAAAACTAATTATCTGATCATTCCATGTCTGCATAAATTTTTTAAAAAACAATTCCAAGTACACTCTACTTGGAGTTTGTAACCTAATGAAATGAGTAAGCATCCCCATTGTTGGGTGCAACTATGTATGCAATATCATAACATTTTTCTAGGGGTACACTACGATGGCAGTATATTATTTTTTAACTTTAGACTACCAACTACTGAAACCTTTCACAAGAAAATGATTAGGTCTTTTTAAACTAAACACGACAAGACTCGAAACACAACACAACTCGACACCAAAACAATATTGTTGTCATGTCTAACATGTTTAATAAGTAGGTCGTTTTGGGGTCAACTTGCTAAACCCTTTTAACTAAATAGTTGACCGTCAACCTGTTTAAAATTAGAATATAAAAGCTAAAAACAGAAATATATTACAAGGTCAACCCTGCCAACCCTTTTATGACCCGTTCAACCTGTTTACAACTGTATTACAACCCATTTGGATCATTTAGATAAACAATTTACACGGTTCATGCATAGGTTACACGATTTTAAGTATGTCCAGGTTAGGGTTGAGACTTTGACACGAATAAATATATGGGTCGTGTTCAGGTTCATCAATTCAACCCGTCAACCCGACATGACTGCTACCCCTATGAAAATTCTTTTTTCAGGTTTTGCATGGGGTTTCCACGATAAAATATCAAACTAAACCAGCACACGCCTTGCAGGCCTTGATATTTCAATCTTCATATCAAAGATGGCATTTCCCTTATTCATTGAACCTCCCAAGTTCTGTTTGGTACACACACATACAGGGTAAGGTTCAAATGGATTCTACAAAAATGTTGAGAACTGTGAGAACTTCAAAATAACATATTAACTTACAGATGATTAGGTCTGTTCAAATGTGACTATTGGTGGAGATTCAAAGAAGAAAAAAATGAAAACTACGAAATTACCTTTTTATTCAGGTGTTATTTGCTTTGTTCACATGTAGATGGTTGATGATGTTCACATGTGAACAGATCAAATACATGTGAAATTATACATAAATTTATGGTTTTTAAACTTTCTTTTGTTATGTAAATAGAAAGGTAGAGTGCACTAGATAGTAATCATAATATAAACAAGAATCAGATTCATATGAAGGATACACATGTCATCAAACACTTGTGAAACCAAATAACAGCTAAAGTCACACCTAATAGCCACTAATGATATTACCCTACATTAAATATACTTAACTTCCACTAATAAAACCTAAGCAAACTACTCATAGTCTTGACCCAAACTTATTTCTTCAAATTGTGGAGTAGACATTCTAAGCCAGTGTCTGATATGGCCTGATGAGCGGGATGAGATCACCACGGAGGTGAAGTGACATCACCTCGTTGGTGGACCCCACAAGGTTACCCCCTATGAATACAGCAGGCACGGGGGGAGAGTTGCAACCCCGGTTCACAAGGGCCTTCTCAATCTCCCAGCCGTCTGGATCATGGTCTAGCTCGTGAACCACAGGTTCCACCCCTAGTTCTTGAAACAAAATGGTCACAGCATAGCATAGGCAACATGTGCTCTTGCTAAAAACTACAATTCCATTCTCTGATGTCAATGTTTTTATCTTGTCCATCTTATGAAACTACCTTACACAATGCCACGTGTCACCAACCGATTGGATCAGATTCAAAGCACAGTTTGGGAGAAGGGTTGAGAGGGAGTTATGAGGTTGGTTTTCATTGAGGTTTCTTGGGCAACTTCTATATATATAAGCTAACAGGCAACATTTCTACTCGTTTTCTTGAAACAAGAACATTCAAACAAGATGCTTATTATTTAGATGCTTGAAAACTACTAAAGGTACTTTTAAAGATGGATACTTTTTTTCCTTTCCACACATCAAGGAACAAGTACAACTTACATTCTTAATTGTATTTGCATAAACCTCTACCTAAAACATATTATAATATGAAGGGAAAATTTTGACCCGTTTACTTATAATGGGTCAATTCAAGTTAACTTTTACAAGTAAAATAGGCAAAACAAAAAGAACGAAGGAAACAGGTCACAGAGGTAGAGAGACGTCCAAAGTATGTAGTTATTGTATAAAGCAATTATACCTACTTAATCATTTTAATAAAAAAATATTTTCATTTAAGAATATTTGACACACTAATTGTTTATAACAAAGTTTACCACTTTTCATTGAGATAAGAGGAGGAATCTTTGACCCATATAATGATGAATAGTCAATTTGGGTGATATTTTATCTCTAACGGGTCAAAAGTCTTTATGTTTGCTCATTTTATCAATACATTAGATTATGTTGGAGAGTATAATTTTTGTAACACACTTATAATTCATAAGAAGATTTTAATAACTTGGACAAAAAGTGTTTAGGGTCAGCATGACTGACTTGTACCAGTCTACCTATTTTGACCCGAACCCAAGTTGACTCTAACCCGAACCTGGGTTTAGTCTAACCAACCAAACATAAACATTTGCCCAACGTTGCAAGCTAAAGACCATGAGTTTGATTCCTGTACATTCTATGAATCCTAATAAACAGCCACAGAAAGTCCACTAAATTAAGTTACAGATTCTAAGGCTGGTCAGATTAATCTCTAAGAGATTCCTTTTATCATCTTAATTATATTCTCCGTGTTGAAAGACTTAGAATGAGATTGCTTTCGGCGGGCTTTGATTCTTGATAACCACCAACTTGCATACATTCTATAATGTTTTAGAATCTTGTACGTGTAAGAGTTTTTTCGTATTTTTTGCTCCATTAATATCGAATCAAAATTCAATGACGTCGAAAAAATGCATTAAGTCATTCAAATTTTTTTAAAAATTTGAAATATTTAACCTGACTTTTGACCTTCTATTATGCTTTTTATATTGGCCATTTGACTTGTGATTGCCACTCCTAATCCACTCATTCATAAGTAAATTGATTGTGATTGCCACCAGTAATCTAAGAAAATTTTCCTAAAGTTACCAAACTTCAGGATCCTAGAGACCTGTCTTTCAATTTTATCAGTTTATTGATTTCCAATCAGGAGCATGTGCCATGAAAGTTTCAAGATTATTCCTTTGCCTCTTTCATGGAGACTTTATTGTTATGATTGTTGAGACAATATTGGTGATTTGGAGGTTTAAGTTGTAAAAGACAAATAGTTGAAGAAAATTTCTTGCAGCGTATAATAACACCATCTCCAAGTTAATTGGTAACACATATCGGTTAAAAGATGCCTACTTTCTTGCACTTTCTCTCTCTCACACACACTTGCTCACTTATGCATATGTAATAAGTCTGATCTGGGTCGGGTCGGGTCAAAAATGAATCGGAATAAAGAAAACAACTAACAAAAAGTGGCATGAATGCGTACTGTCATAAGTGCTTTAGATGTATTTTCAGGGCAACTTTTTTTCAGAAAAAGTTCCATAAACAAACAAGCTACTTCAATGATTTCAATAATCATCTTAATTTGGTTCAATAAAAAAATTAAAAAATAGATAACTAAAACTAGACAACAAGAAATAACTAACTAAACAAAATTAAACAAAAAAGAACTTACAAATCAATAGGAGACTGAGAAGCATATGGCGCAGTGACTGCATAGCAGCGGCTGCCTGGCGTGGGCAGCTCGAAAAATATAAACTTTTATCTCTTTTCCTGAATGTGTGCCCATATGCCTGACTGCTTCTATTTTCCAGCATACAGAAAGCCTCATAAACCTCTAGGTTGGGCCACCAAAAATTGTTTAGAGTAAGTTTTTTGGGCCTTAAAGAAGCCTCCCCACCCCTCTCCAACTAAGCTGTTGTATTCACCAGTGAGATAGCATATTGTGTACAAAGCCAGTCTACTTTAGGAAACTAAAATATCAGTAACAGTAAGGAATCAAGAAACCTTAAACCACCATTAGACTATATCTTACAAGCAATTCTAAGATTATATGTAGAGGCGTCAAATTTGACCGATTCACTTATGAATGGATTTATTTTGTTATTTATAATCCTAAACGGGTAACATAAAAAAAATATCTATATAGATAGCGCGGGTCAAGCAAATTGGAAGTCACCCGCATTGTAATTTAAACGTGTACAATTTCATAAATCATATATTCAAAGATTGAGATTACTATAGTAGTCACTTTAATGCATTAATAATAATTATGAAGTCAAAATTTTGGACCAAAAATGTGTTTTCAGCTGACAAGCCTAATTCTGCAAGTACTTAAAAACTGACATTTGAACCCAAACTTGGCAAAACATGTTACCGAACCCGCCTCTAACATAGATACTAATCTCACCAGCAGACGCATATAGATACAAAGTGTTAGGTATCTTTATGCAGCGGAAATAAACACAAAACACTCGTACGCACACGAAAGCAATAAGAACACGAGAATTTAACGTGGTTCGGTCGATGTGACCTACGTCCACGGGCTGCAACTAGGGTTTTATTTATTTGCTCAGTACAAAGATTACAAATGCATGACATGGATATATATAGAGACTAATTAGGGTTAACAACGTAATGAACAAGAAAACTTAAACATGGGCCCAAGCCCAAAGCCTTCACAAACCCAACAATCTCCCACTTGAAGGCTTTGCGATAAATTCTAGCCCGCCATTCAAGTTCAAAGCAACCCAGTCGTCTAGTAACTTCAGTAATCTTTAAACAAGTCTTCCAAGCCTCCAGTTCTCAAAGAACAAGCTAAGACTCCATCACATCTCCTAGTTGCAGCAACCCCTCATCATCAAGTACCAGAAGGGCCTGTTGAAGCTCTCCCGAGCTCCAACTCAGTCGTGGCAAATTCCACCAGCGACCCATCCTCTGTCTCAACTGGTTTACACGATCCACCAGATTCAGAGATACACCGAGAACCACTAACACTCTCCAAATTCAGCAAACAATCACCAGGAGAGAATTTTCCAGTCTTAGTCTTCAAAACCCAACGATTCTTCTTGACTGTACCCGAAACATGCCCCATGCTCCCACTGTCACAAAATCCTCTGACTGGTTTAGACTTCTGACCCCATTCAGCTACAATCTCTGCTCCAGACTTCATGTTTGCAAAATGAACTCTCTTAGCAGCAGATTTAGCGAACCCGACTTTGACTTGCTTAACCGGGTTGATCAATCCCTCAGCAGGTACCTCCACCATGTACAATGACCCATGCTTATCACCACGAGCAATCACCCGGTTTCCACTGATTACCCTCCATTTACCGTCACCAAACCTGACTTCCAATCCTTGTTCATCCAGTTTACTAACAGAAATTAATTTCTTCTTCAAACCCGGAATCACCTTGACATTCTTCAGGTTCCATGTAGTTCCCAATGGAGTCACCAAATCAATATCACCCATGCCCATTACATCAAGCATTCTGCCATCGGCGAGACGTACCTTCCCAAAATCGCCTGTTTTCAGATTCACCATCATTTCACCGCTGTGTACGGCGTGAAACGAAGAACCAGAATCCATGATCCAAGAATCCACACTGTTTTCAGCCTCAAGGATTAACACGTCACCATCATTGACATCCTCAGCAGCAGTGTTTAGACCTTTCTTTGGACATTGACTCTTAACATGTCCATCCTCGTTGCAGTTCCAGCACCTCACATTTTTCGGAGTCCGAGTTGAACTCTTTCCCCGACTCCCACTGCCTCGGCTATTTTCCCTTCCTCTGCCAACATGTAACATCTCAGAAGATGATCCAACATTTGCACTTTTCAGACGTGTGTCTTCACCTATCACAATGTCTCGGATCTTTTCAAATGTCATTTCGTTAGCCCCCATAGAATTTGTAACAGCAGTTACAGTCCCGAACCAACTGTCAGGCAGTGAAGATAGCAACACCAGAGCTCGAGTCTCATTATCGAATTTTATTCCCACTGATTCTAATCTGGTAAGAATAGACATCAGATCATTAATGTGAGAGGTGACTGAGCTTCCCTCTTTCATTCTCGTCATGAACAGTTCCCTCATCAAGAACACCTTGTTAGCAGCAGACGGCTTTTCATACATATTTGACAGAGCCAACATCATACCACTTGCAGTGGTTTCTTTCATGATGTTAAAAGCAACGCTCTTCGTCAAAGATAACATCATAACTGCTCTAGCTTTCTTGTCCTTGGAATTCCAAACTGTTTCTTCAGCTTTCTCCATACTCTCCGGTTTCTTTTCCAGTTCCATATCCAAATCCTTTTGACATAATAATGCTTCTATTTTCATTTTCCACCAACCAAAATCAGTGCCATTGAACTTTTCGATCACAGTCTTCCCGTCTTCAGCCATAATAGCAAAACAGAGACAAGTCTTCAAAAACAAGCGCGCTGAACAGTTGATAACCAGTCAACAAAAGGATAGACAAACCAGATCCGGTACTTCCAACCAAAACCCTAGGCGGCGGCGCAGAAACCCTAGGTGACGGCGGCGACGGCAGAAACCCTAGACGGCGGTGGCAGCGGCGCGGAAACCCTAGGCGGCGGCGGCTGCTGCGCAGAACCCTAGGCGATTGTGGCGGCGGCGGCGGTAGAAACCCTTGGTACACGGCGGCGTGTTTCGTACGAAATCTTCAAGAGTCTGATGCTCTGATACCAGTTGTTAGGTATCTTTATGCAGCGGAAATAAACACAAAACACTCGTACGCACACGAAAGCAATAAGAACACGAGAATTTAACGTGGTTCGGTCGATGTGACCTACGTCCACGGGCTGCAACTAGGGTTTTATTTATTTGCTCAGTACAAAGATTACAAATGCATGACATGGATATATATAGAGACTAATTAGGGTTAACAACGTAATGAACAAGAAAACTTAAACATGGGCCCAAGCCCAAAGCCTTCACAAACCCAACACAAAGGACATCTAAGGACTCACGGTGAGAACTTGAATTTAAATTGACAATTTTAACATTCCAATTTGAATTCAGAGACGATGAAAACAATATTATGATGTAAAATCACTTATAAATGAGTTGATCTGAATGTGTTTATCTCTAATGGGTTAATGGGTTAAGCTAAAGGTTTCAACTAAAAACGAAATGGGTCAAGCAAGTCTAATGGGCTGAAAGTCATAAGAATGTGTATTAAAATGCATCTTAGTCATCTAATAATTAGAATTTAAATTACTTCTGATTAATATAGCTTCTGACCAAAGTTAAAATATATTCATTATGCTTTTGACGTGTTACCCAACCCGATTGACCCACCCATCCTGCCACTTGTAGCAAAAGTTCAAAACAAAGTTGAAACAGCACCAATTTTCTATTTTTGAGGCTAAATTCACAAGAAGCTAAATTAAATTTCCTTGAATTTGAATAATTAAGCTTGCATTCAAGTTCTTCTGTAGAGATCAGAGCGTATATGATTCATGAAGATTGCCTAAGCTCACTTTAAGCTTGAAAGAATAACTAGACTTCCCATGATAAGATTAATATATATGATGATCAAATATTTCATATTACTAGTTAAGACTTATTTCTCTTTAAAGTGAATATTTCTGATTTAGAAGTTTACTTTTTTATGATGAACCTAGAATCCAAGGAACTCAGAAACATGAATTGTTTCATGAAAGATTTTTAGTTGAGGAGAGTGTTCAAAGCATTTGAGTTTTCTCCTATGTCAAACTTGAGGTTGTAATTATAATATTTTGATAATCCGAATCCGCATTATCATCCTAACCTCCCTAATGAAACTTAACCAGACTGCTCAATTATATTCCATTCAATCACAGTCTCACATCCCTACTTACAAAGCATAGGACTATAATGTAATTTTGTATTGTTCAAGGACTTGATAAGACATTAGACATGAACTTGCTACATGCGTTAAAATGGAATTCTAACTCAAGTCAATGATCAAGGGGTGTAATAGAAGATTTACAATTATGACAGGATCTCAGTGTAGAAGATTTACAATTATGACAGGATCTCAGTGGAATAAGAAAAACTAGGGAGACTCGCGAATGAAAAGTCAAAGCACCAAGTCAATGGTCTGAAGCAACATATCATTTTTAATCATGCAGTATAGTAACAAAACACATCACCATTTTTTCATTTTTTGCTGGTTGTTAGGACAAAGTAGTTGGTACATTTCTCCGTGAAAACATGTTAGATCATCAGAGTTTTAAAAGTTTCTTTTTAAAAGTTTGGTTACTAATGTTTATCAATATTGATTTTGCATGAACGTATACTATGACAACAAAAAAAACATAAAGAAAGCAATAATTTACAATAAAGTATGTATCTTGAAGACGAGGAAATCAAATATTTAACAAGTGTGACTCCTTTATGTACAGTCAAGAGAGCATGCAAAAAACATCAGCTCTTAGTACACTTATAGTCATGTTATTCTAACATGATGTGGTGCTTAAAGCAAGTTAGTTATCTTTACTATAACATAGAATGATATAGCATTTTTATTTTCTGATAATACTACTAGCTAAAACCAAATAGCACTTGCTTCAATAAGCTTTTGTTTCAGTGTTCCATCAACATGAAGAGAAATGACATCACGAGCGGAGCCTACATATTTACCACCTATAAACACTGCTGGGATAGCAGGATTACAACCTAGGCGCTGTAGGGCCCGCTCCATATCAGCATCATGATCAACTTCATGAATTGCAGGACTTGCACCAAGTTCATAGAATAATGCTTTAATACTATGGCACATGCAACATGAACTCTTGGTGAAGATAACTGCAGCTTTCTTAGATGCCAAATAGATTACTCTATCCATTTAGTATAAGTTTCTAAAATAGTAGATCAAATGTAAGATGTCGTGGTAGACTTTGAGGTTTCATTGCTTCTTATATAGGGGATAGTGAGGAAGAAAAAAAAATGATAACTAAGAAGTTGTTCCTTTTGGATGTTTGTCTGGATAAGAATAATAATCCTTCTGATTTTTATGAAAGTAATGCATGCTATAATCAAGTTGACACATGGTATCTCTTCCTACACACAATACAAGTCATATAATCATAGAAAAATATAAAGTAATCCAAGGCCTGGTTCTTTGCATCAAATAATAATTAGTATTATATGTATTGGGTGATGAGAGGTGGAAAATTGGGGATATATTCGTTAATAAAGTATACAGATATCAGATTTCTTGAGGCGGACTTTTAAGGAAGTAATATATTAAAATGCTCTTAAATCAATCAATCAATCTAGGGAATTTCGTAATGCCAACAATAGAGATTAGCTAAGTCATAAACAATTAGAAATGACTCGGTTTTTAGTTATTAGATTTCCTAAATTATCCGCTTCATGATCTACCTTTTCAGCCAAATTTGGTAGCATTTGATCTTTCTGATTTCATATCCATCCTGTGAGTTCTTATTGGAGTTGGCTTGTTGCTTACGTGTAAAAGAAAAAGAATTTATCCTATTCCATTCCACTTTCTGCATTGTCCCCTGAACTATTAATATTAATGAGAAAAAACAATCCCTAAGAGCCAATCAAGCCAAAAATCTAACATATATAAAAAGAATTGAATTTATTATAACAAGTTAAAGTTTAGAGTAAATATAGGGACTCTAGAATGTATAGTAGCATGAGGTATTACCATGTTGACCAAGAAAATAGCAACAACCACCAGTGAAAACTTTAAATTTGCAGTCACTATCCTATGGAATTTCTAGGGAATAAAAGGTTCTATTTCATTATTCTGGATGGCGATTACTATTTAAGAATGGCAGTAAAGTTATAAGAATTTTAAAATATTCTTCTAGACAAGTGCTGATCTGTTAGTGCATCACAGATGCTAAATATTGTTCACTGGTGTGCATCCATAAGAAACCTTTTAAAGCTCAAAACATTTGATTTTAAAAGAGTGCAGATCAATAATAGATATGTACCATTATCAGTCATAACCAGCAAAATTTTTGTGTTCATGAAACATCAGTAGAGAATATGAATTCGGAATATAAATAACAATCTTGGAAAAGGAAGGAAAATTATTTTCATGTTCAGGGCTTGAAATGTAAAGGAAAAAGGGAAATGAATTCGAAACATAGTAATAACGTTTAAAGGGAAATTAAAATTATTAATTTTAAATTATTTTCCAACAGACCTACCCAAGCTAAGCACCCTGAGTGTAAACCTCAATCTATAAGGTCATATCAGCATTTGAGACCAAGAGTAAATATCTAACTTTTACTGCTTATTGTAATTCCAAATGGCAGGACAGGCAAGGCAACAGATTTGTAAAAGTAAGTGACACGCTGGAATGCTTTTTTATTGGTGTAAGCATAATATGATGTACATTTGATTCATGAAACGTCTTTTCCATGGTGATTTCATCTAGTGCTCAAGCATCAATGCAGCATCACACCAAGTGTACATATGATCCTTAGCATTTTCCACCTTGTCTCCATAGAAAAGCAAATATTACATAAATAATATAAGAAAGTGAGATAAGGAAAAGGGCACCAATTCAATTGCAGTAAAAGTATATTACAAAGCCACGTGTGTGTGTGTGTGTAAACATATGCAGCAACGTGGCTATATGCATACCGTTGACAAAATAATATTCTCCTTCAAATAATACATTTCTGATATTATGTGCCTTTGGACGTATTCATAAATATGCACCCAAATTAATTGGAAAATATATATCAATATAAGTTTAGGATTCTAAGTATGCGACGATAAGGTGGCGAGTGTAGCAACAAGATTTTAAACGACCCTTCGCTTTGTTTCAAGCCAATTATGCAAATTCTTCCTCCAGAATGTTATGAAAGATTATTATGCTTTACTTATTAAGGCTGACACAAAAAGATGCCAGTATCTAATACAGTACTTGTACTGTATTGGACATAATATTCTTTTTTCATAAAAAATATAAAACATAAATTTTGCATCATCCTACACCCATTTGATGGATTAAATCTCTGCCAAAGTTAGTTCTTACTTGGATGGCACAAGTCCTGAAACATGTTACCGGTTTCAACAGTTTATAAAAATAGGACGCAAGATGTTAATTGTCTATTAACGGTGGGATTCTTAATACTGCTCATAAGTTTGTGACCTGCAAACAAGTTAAAGCGAAATGTGAATTGGCATTATTCTATTAACTTCATCATCACAATCATCACTAAGATTCATTTGATGTGAACTAATTTTTGCGCACATCGTCTACAACGTTTGTGTGAACTAAATGAGTAAAGTAAATAATGTTAGGTATTTATTTGATTGTTGAGTGATTTTCATCATTTCATCAGATATTTCCATGCACAACTAATTGATCAGAGAACTTATTTGTAAATTCTTAATTTTTTTCCATCACTCTATGGGCTACCAAATCTATTCTTGGTGGTTGGGCACTTTTCACATTGTTCCTTTACTTAGAATCTTGCAATGAGAGAGGCAGGGCGTCTACCCAATTCGGAAAACATCATCCATATCAGCAGATGCTATGTGATAGAAAAATGAAAAGGAAAAATATTTATGTTCATATGCATAATTATCATACTGCCCTTGCATAACTAGCCGCATCAATGAATTTCTTAAAGGCTCTATCAAGGTTAAAGATGTGATTCTACATATAAGATGCCGCCGTGCATATCAATATACGGAGAAACAACTTGTTATACTACACTATGGTAGTGATATCAAACATTTGTGAAGCTGATAAATGATAATAGAGTATATTTTTTGTAATAAAGGAATCTCTCCTTTCCAATATCAAGGCCTACTATCTATATATAGCATTAGGAAGACCTCAGTTTAGTCACAAGAACATCTAAACTTCCTTTTACCAAATCTGCATAACATCTAAAAATCTATCTTTTCTAATTATTTATTTCTTCAACTTCAAGAGATGGCTATGGTTACAGCTTTGGTGAATGAAAGGTCAGTGGTTATATTCAGTAAAAACTCTTGCTGCATGTGCCACACAATTAAGACGCTAATAAGCAGTTTTGGAGCAAATCCCACTGTTTATGAGTTAGATGAGCATCCAAAGGGACGTCAAATAGAGAAGGAACTCAAGGGATTAGGGTGTAAGCCAAGTGTACCAGCCGTGTTCATAGGGCAAGAGCTGATTGGTGGGGCCAACGAGATAATGACACTTCATTTGAAGGGTGAGTTGGTGCCACTGCTGCTCAGGGCTAATGCTATATGGGTTTAATTAAACGTGTTTAAGAATATCTCTAAGTTCTTACAGTATAGAGTTCGAGTCATGTTAATACAACTACAGGAGCAGTCTGATGCTTCTGCAGTTGTTAGAGCAGGAAAGAAGGGAGTCATTTTTTCGCCATCTTTACTGTTGATGTTCTTTTTACTTTTTCTTTTCGCGTCCATCACAATGTATGCATGTGCCAACTTCCACGTGTAATTTCCTACTTTTGAAAGAAACAAGAGATACCATGTTTTACATTAATTGTTACGCTGTTTTGAAGTAATATTTTAATTGGTAGTTAGACATTGCCACATTGTAGTGAAGGATCTAAAAGTATGGAACAATCGCCAGAGGTGGATTTAGTTCACCCGCCCAACACTTTTTTGTCCAATTTTCCGTTTTCTTAAAAAAAGGATCGATAGTGATTGCATAACATGAGACAAAAATGAAGTAATAACTAACTATATGTATATATCTTCTGTATATTTACATCATAGAGGGGGCATGTATGTATATATATATATATAGACGGAGAACCATTTTTAAAACAAAACCTAGTCCCATTGGGGCACATACCTAATCAAATTTATATATTCTAACACAAAAATCAGAATTACTAAACTAATCTAAATCTTTTAATAAAATGGTTTAGGAGCCTAGGTGGATGTAAACAACAAGAATAGACTTTGGGCTACTTATCTACCTAATTGACTTGTTCAATTTATTTGACCTGTTTGAAATATAGGAAAAGGCAACCCAAATCAACACATTAATAAGTTAAGGGATCGAAACTGCTATCTTCACAGAGAAAAAATAGCAGAACAAACAGTTTCCAAATAATATGCAACATATTCTGGAGGCACTCTCATCGATTTTTTCCTCCTGTAGATTTTAGTTCACAGCAAGGACTTGCTCATCATTGCTGTAATAAAATGTCAAGAAGGCTGCATCAGCATGCCACAAGATGGGTTTTTACTATGGTGGTGTTTGGGATTGCTTATTGAAAACTCCTTTTGACTTCTAAGAAGAAGATAAGTCAAAAGGAGGTGAAAAAGTGTTTGGATTGAGATGAAGATGTGAGGGGAAGAAGAAGTTAAAAATTTTAACACCCCCTATCAGAAGTTAAAAAGGAGATTCCACCGGAATCCCAAACACCCCCTATCTTTTAGCTAACCAAATACCAACTAACAAAGGGCTGTCAAGAGGCATAAGAAACCTCGGTTCTCTAACTGCAATTCTATTTTCTTTTTACCATTTATCTGCTGTTTTATTCTCCCAACTATCGTTGCTAAAAAAGTATTCAATTTATTGTCTTGCTGACACTAACATATGGTTATGTTCCTAAACTAAGTTATAATTGAAGATTACACAGACGACCTACAAGTAAACATATTCTTCGGCATGTTAGTCTGTGTTACAACTGAACTTTGAATACAGTTGTCACTAAGTGACTCGATCTGGATCTGTCCTTACGTGGTATTTCTTAACATTGTATGTGTACTGAAGGTAAACTCTTCCAACATATGATATCTGGAGGTGAATTGTGTTAATGTTAATGTTGCCTCTTAAATTGTAACAAACCATGTACAAATATATTATGGACAAAGAAGTGTTGATATGTCAACTCAACCCGACCTGCGTCCTATTTCTATCTGTACTAAAAAGTGGCATACATGAACTCAAAACCAGATTTTTACCCATTATTTAATCCGCCCAAGGCCCATCTTGCTCTCATGATTATACTTAGTAGGCTCTGTTTAGGACTATCAGTAAATGTCAATTTTCTCCTTTTAAATTTTGGGGAAGAACCAGCCTCACTTCAGTATTTCTAATTACATTATCTAGTCCATTCCATGTCTTAAATTGGACAACTAGAAACAACATCTTTAATCTAGCATAAGCTAATTTAAATGCCTTTTTAAACATGTGAAACCTATTGATGATATTATCATATAGAAATAATCAATTCAGAAGTAAAACCATTGATGGTAATTACTTATGAATTGAAGTAAAAGAAACACCATATGGATAACGGTAACCTAAGCTTGTTGTTACCATTAAAATTGTTATGTAACCACAAGTTGGACGCAGAAAAAAAGTGCATCTCAGTAAATCACTTGCATAAGCAAAGATACCACTTTTGGTGATAGAAAACCAAGTCATTAGGTTAAACAGAAGACAACACATCACCAAAATGACTATTTAACATCATGATAACTGATGCTGGAATTTCACTAACTTATTGCTGATTCTGATCCGAGATTTTGATAATATTTAAGATATTTAACTGAAAGGAATAAATTCAGAAACAGTATTTGAGATAGAAAACTAACAGTAATCTTGTGAACGTGTTTTCTTATGTATGTTATGTGTGTTGTCTAGCCACTTTTCCTTGGAGGAATTTTCCTTATCTCCTATATCTAGAAAAAGCATTAAAAGAAAAATATAAAGCTTTGAGTTGGCATAGTTTGTCTTTTTCTGGAAGTGAAAAAAGTGAGGGGATAACAAGCCCACCAATCTAAATAATCAAAAAAGAAATGTGATGCCAGGACTCGACTATGCATTCCTATTTATATCTTCACATACACACTTCACTTTATTTAATAAAATAACAAATAATAGGTAGAAACGTAGGTCTAGTTGTCATGTGTCAAAACCAATAATTCTTGAGAAAACTCAAACAGTAAAGTTTGTACATATATTAGCCAAAGAAAGATACTATTAAATAATAGCCTAGATCACTAACTTTATAACTTGCAAAAGGTTGTATATAGCTTTGAGTAACTATAGTTTGACATACAAAAGAACAACAATGAATATAAAGCAAAAGATAGAAAACTGAAGCTTATATGTCTAATAGGTTGTGTGTTATCTAGGTTAAATGATAGGTAGATATCATGTAAGTTGGTGCCCCTAAATAAGCGTCCCTTGGCTTTATCTATGGCCAATTTTACAATTTTGATTCCAATTTTCAGAACTCAGCTCATCCTTTTCTTCTTTTCTTTTGACTTTTTAAGCTGAATATATGGGCATATTACAATACCAGAAAATAAGGAATGTAAATACTCTGCTATACGGTTGTATACATTATCTTTGGAACATAAGATGGAAAAATGTATCAATTCCCATGATTCTGATTTAAAGCAAAAGAACAGGAAAGAGAAGAAAAGTGATAATAAGAGAATGTGTTGGTCTGGAATAAGATAGACCTCAAATTTTCTAGAGCAATCAGAATGCCTGCTGAAAAGGAATACAGAAAGTTTTTATCACTAATCAAAAAATTAAGCGGCCTCTTCAACATGATAGTATTTTTGACTTGTGACTACTCAATGAAATGTCAACTATTGTGATATAACAGCTTGCATGTTTGTACAATGCCACTTAAATTGATGAGATCCCTCTTACTTTAGCTATTTTGATTCCTTGTATAGCTGTTAAACTAGCATAATGCACAGGGAAATAACTTAACGATAAGCACAATATCTTGATTAGTCACTCAAAGATAAAGAAATTCTTAAGAATATCTTCACATGCATAACTTTTCATTCTGCTTGTAATGCTGCCATGTGATTTAATCATCACAAATCACGCTTTGTCACCCCTGATAAGCATATCGTTTACCCAAATACTTGTTTTCTCTTAACTTTCAGCTTGTTGCATTAATCTGCCTCGGCATATCAAGTAGGTTTGCATTTAATTAATTGGGAGTCAAGAACTATTCATTATGTTCTTCTAGGAGAAATACAGCTTAACTAAGAATCAGTTGGTATCCCTAAAAGTTAAGATATATCAAGATAAAAGATCTTACAGGATAATGACCACCTTTAGAATCTTATAGCATTAATCTTGCAATCTTGTTCCTGTGGCATTCCGTTTAAGATCAGTGTAAAAGGGCAACCTTGTAAAATACCAAATACTACTTGTATCCACCTTTTCCTCCTTTTTTGTCCTCCAGTCCAGCTATATATACCCTTCATGACAGTTCAAGTTCCTGAAAGCAAAACTCTTACCATAAAATCTCCTTACAGTCATCCAGCAGAAAAAAAAATGTCCATTGTGACAAGATTGGTGAAAGATAAAGCAGTGATTATATTCAGCAAGAGTTCTTGCTGTATATGCCACAGCATCAAGACACTAATATGTAGCTTTGGGGCTAACCCAACTGTCTATGAGCTTGATGAACACCCGGATGGTCAGCTAATCGAGAAGGAGCTCAAAGCCTTAGGGTGTAAGCCATGTGTCCCAGCTGTATTTATGGGACAGGAACTAGTTGGTGGATCCAATGAGATCATGAGTCTGCATCTCAAAGGAAAGCTAGTCCCAATGCTCATTAAAGAAAGAGCTATATGGCTGTAGTGCAAGAACTATAGCCATAAACTATGAAAGTATATTTAAGAGAATAAGTAGCAAGTCAGGTGGCATTTTATCTAGCCATGTGATATATGTAATTCATTTGGTCATAGCCTTTTTTCGTTAAACTGTAACAAACTTGAGAGCAATAATGAATCTTTGGATAAGTAGTAACTCGGCTAGCATTTTCTCTAGACATGCCTTATATAATACATAAGCTTTGATTTCAACCTTTTCACTTCATAACAATCCGCATCCAAAATCCCTAATCGTTTCACGTTTCAAATGATCAATGGCTAGCTAGCACTAAATATAAAATCAACCACCAGAAAACAGCTCTAATTGGTGGATGTTAACCCGAAAGGAGAAAATATTCATGTTTTCTTACTCTAAACTTGTTCTTTTTCCTCTAAATTTATGGCTAGTTCATGAATCTTCCAAGTGAATAGTGATAATGCATATCACCATCAACGATCAAATGAACATACAATTAATCCACATAAAAAACATTAAATCCGCATTGAGATATCTTTAATACTTCTTCGGTAGAAGCAACAAACTACAACTCAAATTCAATAGCGTCCGATTAACAACTAACGTAGATACGAACAAACTGTTCTGAAATGCACACAACAGCTACATGAAAAAAGTGCAATTCGACAGACGATAGATAAACACACACACACACAGAGCAAGCGATTAACGCACAGTGAATCAGTAATGAACGCACATTGAAACCTTATAATAAGGAGTGAGATACCTTAGTTTGTTACAGATATCGACAATTCGGCACATCGATGATGAAGATGAAGATGAAGATCAATTCGACTTGAAAACTGACGGTTTTTACTTTTTGCGTTTTTGGTTGTTGTCGGCTGTTGCATGACTTGTAAGAGGGCGTCAAAAACGCTAAAAATATTAATAATAATAATAGTAAACTTCACTTTTGCTCGTATGGTTTGGTTCAAATAACGATTTTTATTCAAACGTTTTAAAATTACGATTTAACTTTTTATATTTTAAAAATTGTCCTCGTTAGCTACGCCAGTCTAACGCCATCCATTTCAGCCGTTATCCAAGATCACGCGCCCCTCATGTGAGAGGCATTTTTGTCTTTTCTCTTTAACACTTCACTAATTAAGGTTGTTCAAATAGCTCGACGCTCGAAAATCGCTCGAACTCATTCGAAAAAAGCTCGGAATTTTACTCGTTTGATTTTCCGCTCGGTTGTAAATGAACCGAGCGGCTCAGTTTGGTTTCAAAACGAACCGAGCACGAACAAAGGTAAGCTCACTCGTCGCTCGCTCGGTTTCTCTAGAATTATTTTTTAAATTAGTTTTTATATTATATATATATATGTTAATTTATTAAGTTATTCATCGATTATAAATATTTTATTTTCTAGTCAAAAGAATAAAATAAAATAAAATGCCCCCTTGACACATTACCAAGATCCTTGATAGAATTTAAACCCTAATTCCTAAAAGTTTCATTCACCGCCCCACTTCCAGATTATCACGATTCTTGAGTCCCCTTGAACCATCAGCCACTCGTCCGAAAGTTGCTAGTGTATGATCATCTACCATCGACCATCATCAGTCAATCGACCATCATCAGTCAATCGACCATCGTCAGTCGCTATTCAGTAAGTTTTCTTCTCTATCCTTCTAATTTAAGTTAACATCGAACCAATAAAACCTACCTTCTATTAATCCTTATGTTTATCTGTCCTAATGTTCAGCTTCTGTTTGTGCAAAATCGCATTTGGTTAGATTTTGTTTTCTTTTTCAGTCCATATGTTTTAATTTTATCAATGCTTATGTTCTATCGGACTGATTGTTATTGATAGCTCTCTGCTTAGTGGATTAAATATTTGTATTGTTGAAATGCCTAACAAAAGAGTGACATTTGATGTCAGATATAAGTGTGGTGGTGAATTGGTTAATCTAGTAGTGATAGCATATCTAATTTTGTTTAGCTCCATCATCTGTATGTTTATAATTTATTGGTGAAGTTGGTTAATTTAAAAAGTTCCATAATAGAAGCACAAACAAAACACAAATAATACCCAAACAGAATTGTGGTTTCCTATTATTTGATATTGCAGTGTATAGTATCTTCTTGACAGTATAACTATATTAACTGATCTATTTCTTCATGAAAGAAAGTATTGCAAATTTAGAAGTTATTTGATTTTCTATAAGATCTGATGACCATCTCCATGTATATGTCTTAGTTAACAGCTTGTTAAATGTGTAAACTTAATATATGTGTTATTTTTATTGTAGAATGTCTTCTCGTAAAGAATCAAATGGAATCGAGGGTCCTAATGTTGAGCTAAGTGATGGTGAGAGTGTGGAGTTAGTTGATGAATTGAAAAGCAAGGACAACACAACTAAAGATGGTGCAACAAAGGGTAAGCGAAAGAATAGTTCTGAAGCGCATGAACATTTTGTAGACATTGAAGGTATGTATAAAGGAAAAATGGTAAAAAAAAAAAACAATGCATCCATTGCAAGCATAGCTACGTAGAAAATACCTCGGGCACCATGTCAAGTCTTAAGAAACATCTCAATGAGTGTGCATTATTCCAAAGATCGAAAGGTAATAATAAAGGTTTCATTAATTTTGAGTCAAGTGCCAGTGATAACAATAAGGTTTTCATGAGTTTTGATTCAGGTGGGGGTTATAATCCAATGAAATGTAGGGAGATTATTGCAAAAATGATCATAGCTCATGAGTTACCTTTCTCAATTGTAGAATATCATTGGTTTAATCGGTTAATAAAGTATAACAATCCCTTATATCAAAAAGTAAGTAGGTTAACAATCACAAGAGGTTGTGTAAAAGTGGTGGATGTAGGAAAAGAAAGGATAAGAAAATTTTTTAAAAAAAGTTGACATGATATCACTTACAAGTGATTGTTGGACCTCAAACCAAACTGTTGGGTACATGTGTTTAATGGCTCATTTCTTTGATTTTGACCGGAAAATACAAAAATGCATAATTGGTTTCAATGAACTTGCATCACTCCATAGTGGTAAGGTTATTATCAGATGGTATCTTAGAATGCCTTATTAAATAGGGCATTCAAGACAAGATAGCCACAATTACCCTAGACAATGCATCGAACAATGATAGGGCGGCCACTATTTTAAGGAATAACTTTGAGTTGAAAGGAAAATTACATTTTGAGGGGTGTTTTTTCATGTTAGATGTTGTGCTCATATCTTAAATTTGGTAGTACAAGATGGGTTGGGAACTATTGAGAATAATAATAACCGAACTGTTTTCGAAACCAAAACATTGTTTTGAGAATACCTTAAAATTTTAAGTTTGAACAATCTCAATCTGAATAAATTGTTATCTGACGTGATGAACACCTTTAGCTCGTAACGTGAAAAAGAATCGGTTAAGGAACCGAACCAACAACAAGTTCCGAACAATCTCAATCTAAATAGATGATCATTTCTTGTGTTTTTAGACCATCTTACCCTTATCCCTATGATTAGTAGTATTATATCCGTTGGTTCAATCACTTAAAAAAAGTCTATCTAATCTCTCGAGTCTCAAAAAGGTTTAAAAACTTTATGGATGTATATATGACCTAACCAAAACGTTGTTCTGAAGCCCATTTCTTTTTTTTCTTCTATCGAGGAAATAAGCCCCAAGATAAGTGCATATATATCAGAACCTTTTTAACAGTTTCTTTAAAAGGTAAGAACTCAAAGTCTCTTAGTTGAGGGACGACCCTTCAAGGTTCATACAACTAGACCCTAGCTCTCGTAGAATTAGATACTAGAATAGAAACTTGTAATTTTTTGGTTAGTTTTATTTAGAAAATTAAAATTTTGGCTTTCAACCATAATTTAATACATTAAAGCTCTTGTTTGGAAATGTATTTGTGAAATCAACCATAAACGTTTAGCTTAATATCCAAGAAAAACAATGTGATGTATTGATTATGTTCAGTTTAAGCTTCTCGTTTATTATATCACTTATAATTTTTACATCTTTTCTTATCGCAAATAAAAGATCCGTAAATTATTAAAATGGTCAAAAAGAAAACACCACATGCGGGAAAACGAGATCATTTTAATCATTATTTATTACATTTGTTTGTATATGGTTGTAAAAATCTTGATGATGTATATATTCTTTGTTTTGACATTTCAAATAAGTTAGCACATATTAGGGTCGCAGAACAAAGTTTGATACCAACACACACAAAATATATATATATATATATATTGTGTGTGTGTGTATTCACACACACATGTGAGTGTATGTAAACGGTCATACTGTTTTTAATGCAACATTATATGATAAAAAAGCTACCCATGACAGCATTTTTGCGTGCTTTACTTTAACAAACTTTGAATAGTTTAAAACGTAAGGCAACTTGTTCAACACAAAATAGTTTGGTCGAGCACTCATTTTTTAAATGTAAAATGAAAAGGGTAACTAATAGATAAGAGTATATATTTATAAAGCACGTGGTTAAAATTATAGCTTGTTTTTTTATTTTTTTATAGCGTCAACTGACAACACAAAATTTTCCTAGTGTAGTCTAGGATATGACATATCTTTTTTTATATGTAGTATAAAAAAATTATCCATATTCATTATATATATTTAAAGAATAACCTGATAAAAGATTTCACGGCTGCCTTCTATTAATTATATTTTTACCCATTATTTATTTGGTTTGACGATTTAAAATTGTCATCATTAGGTCGATATTAGTTAAAGTAATTAACATTACACAAAGTTCGATACATGGTTCTTGCCTTTCACTGTACTATATCTTAATATGTTCACCTTTTCAATTTGTGTGTATTATAGTTTTGGTGTTTAGTGGTTTTTTAAAAGCTTTAGTTCTATCAGGGACATTTGTCAAGATTATATACATTTCACGCGCATCAACCAATGTAACAAAACCACATTTTTGATCCATGTTCATGATTTTCAAAAATTTAGGTCAAGATATATAACATATGAGCAAAGCCCTTGACCATAAAAGAAAAATAAACGTAGTTGACTTACACAACAACGAGATCGACCTGAAATTACAGAAGTCCATGAGGTTTGAATGGAAGCTGTCGAGCCACAATAACAAATAACCTAAACGACGTTATTTGATGACATTACAAACGAGAAAGCTTCATTTTAGGGTTCAAAGGAATAAAAAGAGATTTCAAGAAAGTTAAAGGTGGATATTTAAAGTCTGATAGAAAATGACTAAGATGGATGGATAAAAATACGCTTCACATGAAGAAAGACATGCAGGTCTGACTTGATAGTTTTCGGCCGACTTTAGGCTCAAGTACGAAAAGGGTTGCAAAATGCAACGTCGGTTACCAAAATGACAACTCTTTAAAGTTTAAGACTAAACGTTAAAAATCATCAAAACACACAGACGTATATATTTTATATATGTCATGGTGTTCTATATCATTAAAAGGCAAGATACTTAATCGTATACAGGTCTTTAACGGTGGCGGCTTCTTTGAAATATGAAAGTCAACACACGTGGTTATTTGGGTCAAAGTATTTTCTCATGTTTGAAGACTTTATAGGTTATCCTCACATACATGCTTACAATTTTTTTGAACGACGACTTTCACTTTTGAGTAGCGGTCGCATATCCGCAAGTTTGAGACCCATCACCTCTTTATGCCTGACCATTACGTTGTCTGAACCGGGCCCGCAGATTCAAAGGAGGGGCTAGACGTTCCTCGGGAAACCATGGAGCCTACTGCCACTTGACAATGGTTGAGCCGCTACACGAGCCGAAACCCGTTAACGTAACGCACTCTGGGACTAAAACCCGAGTTGGCTTGAATTTGAACTCACGAAGTGAAGCTCAAATCTTCATTGTCTTACCAACTCCACTAAGGAAGGTGGTTACCTATATGCTTACATGTTGGATAGCGGATCTTTCATGAGTGCTTCGCGGCCACGTCAACCAACTTTTTTTTTCTTACTAGTAGAAAAATAAGCTAAACAAAATGATTATATATTTAAAAAATCATTTTGAAATAACTATATCCGTTTGTCGGTCGTAACCGTCATAAACAGGACGTTGGTCATTTGGTTGTTGAGATTTTAGAGAAGGATCACCTTATAAGGTCGCATTTGGATTGTTTTGCTGACAGATTTACGATGTTTTGTTACCGACGGATCATTGACGAACGTCTTTAAAACTATAAACAAATAGTTTTTTTTTTTCAAAAGGGTGTTGGTGGTAAAAATACTTACCGAAGTGAGTGATTTGAAAAATATTTATCAAAATGAGTGTTTTTTTTCATTTTTTAATTTTTAACATATATTTGCAATCCTTTTATTTTATTATCAATTTTATATATTTTCCACATTTAACTCATCGTAATTTAACAAATCTATTAGGAACTTTACAAATACATTAAAAAGATCAAAATAAAACTAAAATAGTCAAAATGATTGTATATTTATTACTGGAAAATGATTCTATTTCATCACCGTTTATTAATTTTCTAAAATAACACTTAAAGATTATAACGAGCTAAATATTTAAATGAATTTCCTCCTCAAATATATCTTGTCATGGCCTGTAAAGATAAAAGCATGTTTTAATAAACCTTTTAAGTATAAATTTGATTATATTAAAGTTTAAAATACCATTCAATAAAAAATTTATTTTGTTAGCATCAATTAATTAAAAAAATAGCAACTGTATAATTTTCTTATATGTTAAAAACAATCGTAATGTTTACCAGGCAATAATAATAATAATTTCATACGAGAATATAGATGTACGAATTAAGAAAATAACATATTGATATATTTTTATTATATATTTACAAGCGTACGTGAAAGTTGAAAATATAACCGAACTATAATAAGTTGATCGAGGAAAATATAAAATAATAATAATGGGTTGATTGAATAAAAACCAAAAATTGATTGGTTGAAAATAACAAAAATAATGAAAATCACCCTTTTTAATAAATATTTTTACTTCAACACTCCTTTTGGAAAAAAACTCTTCTTTGTCCTTAGGTAATTTTGGTAAGCTTTTATTTAAAAATGTAAAACTGAACATATTTATATTTATGTCCCGATATTTGTAATTACAATTCATGACGAATTAGCTGTAGAAACCATAAAAAACTTCTCTGAAAAAAAAAGCGTGAATCTTTTATAATCTCAGAGTTGGTGTGGGTTTAAGGCCGTCAACAATCAACATGCAGAATTTTGCTTGGGTTTTTTTATATTTAATATCATAATAATTTTTTTAGGTATTTTGTTTCTAATTTAAACTTAAAAAACATAATGTTTTATTAAATTTCCATACAAACATGGTTATGACGTATTATATTTACTTACGTTTTGTATAAATTTAGTTTGAAATTGAGTCGAGTCTAATATAATATATATTTGTAATTAAGAATTTGATCTATTTATATGTACTGCAATATACTTTTCTTACAATTTAGTATAAGCTTTTTGTATATACACAGTTACTATACTTTTTATACATACCCAACCGTGTTAACACACACTGCATTCATCAAATACAGTGTAACACCTTTTTGCTAACAACACATTTATTCGTCTACATATCTGGAACTGCGTTCGAACGCATCCGCTAGTATAATAGAAAGAATATGGGTATTTGTGGATAAGAAAAGAAATAAACATAAAAAGAAAGACTTGAAACGTGCATGAATGAATTTTAATTGAATACTTTTATGTAGAATTAAAATATTCAAGATAAGTCTTACAAAAAGGGGAAAAAAATGCATGGCCACAACATGACCAAGTAACCAACTTCAACGTTGATGTCATGTGAAGTCATGTCTATCGGTTGTACCAACCCCAAAAGTAGGTACAAAGAGTTTTACCAAGTCATAAGCTTAATTATTATTATTATTATTCTTTTTTTTGTATTTTTTAGTATAGAAAATATGTGTAATTCTTTTGTTGGGTCAACTAACTTTATAGCAAGTTGTTTAATGTGTGAACAACTATTTTAACATCAAATTACGTATCATCTTGTAAAAAAACAATTAAAGTTTGATTTTGTTATTCACCTTCACATGCTTGTTTTGAAAATGAAAACTTTGTCGTATCCAATTAATAACTTAAGTACGTTTAAGACGGGTTTATAAGTCTATAAATGAGAAGCAAGCTGTGGAGTCCTAGATCCAATACATGTAAGATAAACATAGATGAATGTTTTTCTAATGTACAGATCAAGTCAAGACACGTCTTGAATATTTCAAGATCGAACTAGGAATCCAAACATGCAAAATCATACAAGATAAATACCATAACCACTAGATGTATAGAACCCAATCCTAACTAACATTTATGTATCTTTGTTTTGGTGTCTGTACGCTACGTGTTCGTTAGCACCTTGCCAATGATCATCTTATATTTATGAAAGTACCGCCGTTGGAAAAAAACTAACATTGATGTTATTTGGACATAGTAGCATTCAAGGACGCAATAATATATCATCACCATAAATGATGTCTAACAAAGGATAAGATGACATCTATAGTGCCATGAAAGCATATTAAGTGCCACACGACAATAAAAAGGAAGTCATACGTTTTACATGTGAAATACTATATACATTATGTTTACAATAATAACCTCACTAACACAATAACAACATTCATTGTCCAGATAACACATCAACTATAAATGTAATACTAATATTAACACTTTGATAATCTTTCTTCCATCCCCTGAATATATTAAAAAAATCTAAAAATAACAAATAATTCTGAAATTAATAATACACGTCTTTTTGCCATGGCAACAAAAGACATTTAATGGTTTTTATAAGTACAAGTCTTTGTTACAAATTAATAAGCCTTCACGTACTACATTGAGTTTATGGACAAAAGGTCAAAAGGTCAAAAGGCCATATGAATGATGTTTTAAAATAAATGTCTTTCCAAAAAAGTTCCAAAAACTATTGCGTATTTTAATTTAAGATTTTCCTATGATAGTGTTTAGAACTTTAGATTACTTGTCATAATTATAATTATTTATGTGTACATAATACAATATAATTTTAAAGTACAATGATTACCAAATAGTGACTTCTAACTATGTGTATCTAGCTATATATACACATGAATTTATCACAATACAAGCTCATAAGAGAGATTAGTTGGAGACTTCGTTATTAAAAGAGATGGTCGGTGTTTTCTTTCTCAAGCCATTTCAACCCGATTTCTCTGAAACAAACTATTTCACAAAAATTACTCCACACCGGATCCAACAAACCGCAACTCAACAATTTTTATCGGTAATGTGAGGGATGGTGCAGTGTTCCACTCCCACCCCCAATACTCGTATAAAGATATGCCACATAATTCATGTTATCCCTTTATATTTTAAATAATCTAATCACATAACAACAATCGTAATACACACACTCTTGACACGATAGTCTAATTATAAGATATCATAAGACTTCAGACTATCTTTTTCTATCGTATCCTAATAAATAAACCGATCAAAACCGTAAAATACATATAATTAACTACACACATTAAACACATTCTGATGTTTGGACATCATAACTCCTATACGGGGCTGGATGTTAACGTTAATCGGTTCGTTTATTGGTCTTTATTTTTGCACTAAAAAGATAAGATCTTATATAACAAGGGTAAAGACCGTATACCATCAAAACATGATGTTAAAATATCTACTAATTAAAGAACAACAAATAATAATATAAAGGTAAGTATTAGTGTTTGAAAGCAAAAAAATAAAATAAAGAATTAGAGAAGAAAAACGCGGCTGGTGAACCCCAAACCAGATTCTCCTCCGATTTTCTGTCGTTTACCCTTGCTAATTGATTTTGTCTAAACGAAGATCGTCAAAAGTTAGCACTAACCCATCTCCAGTTTCTTCGATTTCGAACAATTTCATCAACAGATCGGGTAATTAGGTGTGAGTAATCTTACATTAGCTTATTTGGTTCGGTGAAAGTTGTTTTTTACTTGCGATCTTGATGTTTCTGGAGAAATCTTTTGTGGGTTTTGATGGGTTTTCGATTATGTGAACTGGGTCGATGAGATTTTGGAGTTTAATCGTCGTTTGGTGAAGCGAGTTTCTGTTGTTTTGATTCTTTGATACAGTTTGATTTGGATGATTTCTGTTGGGAGTGGTGATGAGAGGAACGGGGTAAATTCGAGGTATTGTTTTGAAGGTGAAAAGATGGAATTTGAGGCTGAAATTGAAGAGGGGGAAGCTTGTTTTCAGAATAGTAATAATGATGATGATGATTCAGCAATTGATCCTGATGTATCTCTCTCTTATATTGTAAGCAATTGTTATATCTTAACAACTGTTCTAATTATCTTTGTGGTTCTTTTGATTGTCAGTTTCATCATTTAGTTTTGATTATTGTTTCTTATTTGCACATACTCTCTAATGAAAGTTTGGTCAAACGAATTAGCTTAATCACATTGTTTGGTTAAGTAAGGTAACTATGGATTTGACTTTTGTGGACATGATTTAGTTGTTGTTGCATAGATTTTGGAAGTTGAGTTTTGCTAGCTGCAAGAAGCTCATTAAACACTTTAACCTTAGAAAGTATCATCATTAATAGTTGATGTGTTTACGGGGTGTTAGATGTGCGCTTTCATATTAGTCATTAGATAAGCAGTTGCTTAAAGATTGTTATAGTTTGGTAATTTACTTTTTACATTCATCTCAATTTGTTAACTGAATATGCAATTCTGTCTATTTTAAGTAAAAGTCATAATCAGTTTACCTAAACATTCACAGATGACTATAGGGACTTCAAATTGCAATAGTTAACTTAAAAACTTAAATACTATCTTCACTCCATAGTTTTGCGCTGTATACGGATGTGCTTTTAAACTGATTGCCAGTTGAATTAGCACTAATCAACTTTGTGTGTTTGGGTAAACTGATTTAGAGTATGATGTTCTGTCTATTTAGTGCCAATATTTAGAGATTTGAATGTTTCATGTAAGGAGTTGCTATAAGAAAACTGTTTATTAAGATAAATGTGAAATTACCTAACTATCTCCTGGTTTAAGCAACTGCCATCCAATTATCCGATTTGTGTTATGAACTTATGATTCTTCAAGCCCCAATAATCACTCCAAACCCAAACATTCAAACTGCCTAAGTGCCTATAGTATGAACTGATGAAGTATCAGTTCTACAACTGTAGTTACAAAATTTAGTTTCTTAAGTATAGATACACTCATACAATATGTTATCTGTGTGTGTATGCCCATTATCTGCTTTTGACGAAACTCATTGTTGTAATTTTTGAAGGATGAGAAAATTCAAAATGTTTTGGGAGATTGTCAAAAGGATTTTGAAGGTGGAGTTTCAGCTGAAAATTTAGGTAGGTAAAATTGTTCATGTCTAAGATATTATTATTATGTTTTTAAATTGATTATACGTAAGATGAAACTAGGTTAAAACATATTGATGCAAAATTGTGGTTATTTGCAGGGGCGAAATTTGGAGGCTACGGTTCATTTTTGCCCACTTATCAGCGTTCACCTGTTTGGTCTAATCGAGATACATGTCCAAAAGATCTTAACTATAGTGCACCTGTTTCTCCAAATAATGCAGATATGAAGGTGGGTTGTTTTGGAGTCTGGGACTATATTCATATCTGTTATCTCATAAGTACTAATAGTGTGATCTTGTTTTTTGATAGCTTAATTTTCTAATTCTTGAACTAAAGCTGCTAATCTTAACCTTCTTCAGAATTATGATAAAGTACATTCACACTCAAATAAGAGAGAGGGAGGGGGGGGGGGGGTTGGGTGGCTTGTAGAAGACAAGGTAGGCACATGCATCCGTACCTTGACTTTTTTTAGTCATCTAAACAACATAATATTCATACTTTATGATTGTGTCTGACTCACTACCTCTAACGAAAAAAAAAGTTTTGTACATAAAAATGTACCCAACCCATCTTGTTTTGAAACCTGTTTTGACCCATTAATGGAGCTTTCACCTGCCATTTGCCACTTTTGCTGGTATGAAATGTTGGATCTACTGGCTATGTGTATTGTGTGTGAAGGGTATAAATTTTCCTCGTGTTTTCTACAAGATTTTGGTTTCTTCGACTTGTGATACTAATATGCATACATTTCTGAACTTGTATGACTATGCAGGTTGGTAATCATAACTCTGTTTCCCAATCAAACGCATTGCAACCAGTGAGAAATGGGCCATCCTCCTTTAGTTCCAGATCAGGGTCAGCCCCTAGGAAGTCAAAGTCAAACCGTAAATTGCAACAAGAAGTCAAAACATCTTGTGGTAGCAAATCAAAGTCGATTACTGACTTTGCTAACAATTCTGACCCGAAGTCTCTAAAGGTTCGAATCAAAGTGGGTTTTGATAACATGTTGACTAAAAGAAATGCTGAAATCTATAGTGGGCTTGGGCTTGATATGTCTCCTTCATCTTCTTTGGAAGCCAGTCCTGTAAATAGTGATGGGTTTTTTCATGGGCTTCAAGACTTCCCAAACGAGTCTCCCACTAGTATTCTTGAGGTTTGTACCTTTACCAATATTATGTTCTTGAGTTTGAGTAGAAATTATGAGAGAACTATAAGTTAGGAGAGGGGAGAAAAGAAAGAAAATGTGATAATGCCTTTCATTCTCGAGTTGAAAAAAGTGGAAAAGGAAGTGTTATGTTTTGATGATAAGGAAAGAGATGGGTGGGTGCAACGGGTTGGGTAATGAGCTAAATGGGATGGGTGCATGGGCTGGTCGGGTTGGGTTGGCTCACAAAGACTTTGTTAAAAAGTTTATGAGTAACTAATGCGTTTGTTATGAATAAAACACGAATAGTATTACATCAATAATTTAAGTCTTTGATTAGAACAATTTATGGGGTATGCATTTGAAATTGATTTTGGACGGCTTTCAACTCATTTGACCTGTTACCTTTTAACACTTTTTTTAGATAAAACCCAATCCAAATGATGTATTCACAAGTAAATTGGGTAGAATCTGTCACCTTTAGTTATAATATTTTTTTTCTTCCTATTCTCGAGTTGGAAAATATGGAAAATGATTACAATCTTACATTTCTACCTTTTGCGTGCAAGTTAGGCTCCTTTTTTTTGCCAAATGTAGTTTTGTCAATAAAAGAAAGCTTACAATCTTACAATTATACACATTGTGTAATTTAAGTTGGTTATAATTTAGGGTAGTTTGTCACTAGAACAGTTCACGAGTCCTTCATTTTCCTTTCTCTTTTAAAAATATATTTAGAAGAATGACAAGATTTTAAATTTAATACTGCAACAGATGATGACATCATTTCCTGTTTCTGGAAGTGTTTTATTATCTCCTCTTCCATATGATGTGTTGCATTTGACCGAAAAAAAGTTTGAGGATAATAGTTGTGGGCCTATGCACAAGGGGAGCCAAGATAGTACGGTGACAGCAGTTCATGGGTCTGATTTAGTCAAAGTTGAACAAAATGTTACTGGAGAGAAATCGAAGTCAACTGAAAAGAATTCTGTCTCAATGGAATCTACAAATGGTGTTCTACCAAATAAGGAAACAAGTGTGGACAATCTTGCCCCTGGTAGTAAGATGTCATCTTCAAGCGACAAAAGGAAAGCAGAAGGTGGTTTAAAGAATGAATCTTTTACGTCTAAACCTAAGATAAATGATAACGGGTCAAAAAACTATACAGAAGATTTTAAGAAAAATAACAGAAAGGTCAAAGAGACTTATAAAGATTTATTTGGGGAACTTGATTTAGAACAGGAAGACAATGAAGAAATGGATTTGGAGAAACCATTGGAAGGCATTAACGTAAAAGGCACACTGGAAAATAACAGTTCATTAAAAGAGAGATTAAATGGGAAGATAAGTCAAAAACCATCTTTATCTACAACAGGGAACAGGCTAGAATCTGATGCTGCTCTGTCTACGATAGTTCCTGTGGTCAATGAAGATTGGGTTTGTTGTGACAAATGTGAGAAATGGAGGCTTCTGCCACCTGGTGTAAATCCAGGCAGCCTTCCTGAGAAGTGGATTTGCAGCATGCTTGACTGGCTGTAAGTTTCTCGTTTGCATGTGCTGTGAAATTCACATTTCTGTCTGACGATGACGGATAAACACACTTTTGAGAGGAAAACAGTTTAATCCAAATAAGCATTTTTAATGTGCCTTTCATATACAATGCTATTGTTTTTGGCAGGTTCGACGGAAATGCAAAATTGGGCCTTAAATAGTGAAACTTTTGACCTAAGATAAGTGTGTGATTAAAGGAAATCCCAGATTTCATTCATTTAAACAAGAAAGAAAACTATAAACATAAAATTGGAGCCCCAACTGATGAGATTTGGGCCTAATTGCTTTTGGCCCACGCTAGTTGAGCCAGCCCTTTAGTGGGCTCCAGAACTTATGCATGCTTGAGATTCACTTGTTTGCCATGTCCTAAGGCTCCATGATTGTGTTGTCGAACTCAAATTGTTCTGCGTAGTGGTGGCAAATGGGGGGGTCAGTTTGGGTGATGGGTAACTTTTGGGTGCAGGTTGAAACAGTTGAAACGAGTCTAATATGTGCTAAGCATGATTACACAACTATATTATTGTAATAATAATCTAGTTTTTTTGATTGGATGATTTAGTAGGCCGTATACATTAATCCTACACTTTGGGTGACTTCCCATTTGACCCTTTTCCATTTTAGCTAAATGCCTAAATGTTTTTGGTTTCGGTGTTTAACCCATTTGATCTGATTCGAATCAATCCATTCATAAGTGAATGGGTCAAAATTGCCATCTTTAGTCCCTTGTCACTTTCTCTGACGGCTAAAAGCTACTTGAAAGAAATAGTGAATATTCCTGTAAATGAGTTTCTTTCTGTATATTTCATTTTGATTAACAATATGATGTCTCTAGGCCTGGCATGAATCGGTGTATCATCAGTGAAGAGGAAACAACAATGGCTATAACCTCTCATTTTCCCGGTCCTTCTATTCAAGGTTCTCAACCCGTTCATCCTGGCGGGCCCAACTTAGCAGTCACCTCACTTGATGGGACCCACCAACATATCGATTCACAAATTCCATCTTCTGGTGTCAAGAAAAAGCTTGCATTAAAAGATTTACCCAACGAAGCCAAGCGCGATGGGCCTTCAATGTCTTCTAATTCTTCAAAGAAGAAACTTCACACCTCATGTAAAACCAGAAGCTTGAATGGTGTAAACCAGTCTCCTATTGTTAATGAAGTCGCATTTCAAGATTCAGGCCAGTCTCGTGGTGTGATTGTGGAAAGGGAGAGATTAAAGCAAAAAGAAAACAATAAATTATGTGAAGACTTTGCAAATGAAGGTATTTCATTGATGGTGACCCTGAATTATACTTAGTATGTTAGAGATGGTAAACTGGGCAGGGGGTCAAAATGCATTTGGGTTGAAAGGGGTTATTCTTTGTATTGTCAAAAGGGGTTATCACATTTCCTTAATATAACATGTTTTCTTTGACCCATGCTTAGTTAAATTTGTCGAAATTACCACATCTATCCAGAACTGTGTGTTACATTTCTTAATATAACATATTTTCAGGTAGTAAAGTTCATCACTCCAAGACGGGCAACAAAAGAGAGAGCACTCAAGATTTTCCCAAAAAAATCAAGAAAGTCAAAACAGATGGTAACGGTGGACCCTCCCACATGGGAAAATTTGATAAACGAGACGTTGCAAAGAAGAGAAAAAAAGATGAAATTGATGGTACAGGGAAATATGTGAAAGAAACTAGTAATATTATCAACATGAAGGAAAAGAAGGCAAGGGTATTAAAGTCATGTGATGAGGGAGCCTCCGCAAGCAAAATTAAAAATATCAAAGATGTAAAGTCGACACATTCTTCAAGACAAAATACTGTTCGGGCTGCCACTTCAAGCTCTTCAAAGGTTTCTGGTTCTCATAAAAGTAAGCCTAATAATGGGGAATTAAAGGGGTCACCCGTGGAATCGGTTTCTTCTTCTCCTATGAGAATCATGAATGTTAGAGTTGGTGACCCTTTGGCCAGTAATGTTGATGCCCGACCTCATGAGGAAAAATTGAAAGGAGGAAGAAACAAATCTAAGGAGTTATTGCTGAACAAAAATGTTAAAGTTGATGCTGTTTCCATTCAAGATTCCAAGAGACCTTCAAAGAAGGATGTTTCAATAAAAGGAAAGTCAAACTCTTTGCCACAAGGTGAAATTGAACGGAAGGAAAACGCGGGAAATAATATGCCAATGAAGGCACTGAAAGATAATAAAAAAGCTCAGAATCAGAATGGCAATCAGCTGAATATAAAAAATCCCACTCCTGAGAAACATAAGGACAAAAGTCTGGATCCAACTGTTGTTCTTGTAAGGGATTTATCTAATCAAGCTACAACCAATGCCTTAAGAGAGGCGACTAATCTTAAGCATATGGCTGATCGTGTTAAGGTTCTACTCCTCATTTATTCACATTTATTTTGGTCTTCAATGTTTTCTATGATTTTCCTGGTTATCATGTATGGATGAGAAAATGGGATCGTTGGGTAATGGATCCAAACGGGCCATTTTTAGTATGGGTTACCTTGGTTTGACCCACAATGTTTTTTCTTTAAATATTTAATTTACATAAATACTTATTGCATTGATAAAAGATTGAGGAGGTTGTACGTGTTTTGAAAAAAGACTTGAATCAACACTCTCATAAGTTGGCAAAATTATATTGGGGGAAGGAGGGGTAACTTGCCACCTCTATGCTTTATAAAGGTGGCAAAATTAGAGGGGTGGGTGTGTGGCAGGTTGAAGTGGTAGTTTCTAAATATAGGTGGAGTGCGCCCGGCACATACTTCTTCGTTTTTTCTCAAAGTTTAAAGAATGTAATGCGTTAAGTATGATTAGAATTTAGAAACAATAATTAAAATAAGAGTTTTGCTAACATAGCCTTTTGGGCTATGATTAAAATTATAACCTCCAACCAACTTTTTTAAGAAAAGCAAAAAAATTCAATTACATTGGCCCCTTCAAAGGTGAGTCTATCGATCCCATGTTATTACTTCCTCAATTTACAAGTTATACACTTAAACATAGCCCTGTGGGTTATGGTTAATGGTTAGCAAAACCCTTAAAGTTATAATCACAACTTTTTAGTATAATGGTGCTAATAAGCGTGTAATTACATTTTGGGTGACGTTCACCCATTTGACAATTTGGAGATGAGATATTACTCAAATTGACCCATCTTTATGTAAACGGGGAAAAATTGATGCCTCTGCCCTTATGAATCCTTTATATAGTTGTTATTTCCCATGAGTGATTTCATAATTTTGCAAATATATGCAGAATGCTGGATCAAGCCTTGAAAGTAGAGCTCTTTATATGGAAGCAGCCCTCAAATTTCTTCATGTAGCCTCATTATTTGAATCCTGCCATAGCCAAACAGGGAGATATGGTGATATGATTCAATCAAAGTCCATTTATAGTAGCACAGCCAAATTATGCGAGTAAGTAATAAATGTCAGCCCTTTTATTTGATCATATTTATTAGGAGTATAAGTGTTTGCTTATGTTTTCCATCTTTTTTTCAAAAACTTGTAATATACAGACCTACATGGAAGCCATGATATTCACGTGCTTAACCTGAAAAAAGAATGTGCAAAAACAAACAAAGAGTAAAAGTAACTTTTATTATTGTAGTGCCCAAGTGCATTCCATGAATATCTTAAAGTACTTTATAACATAGAAGGACCTACATGGAAGCCATGATATGCATGCACATACCCTAAAAAAAGTTTTTATTGGGCAAAATACATGTATAGTATGTTTTCTTAATTGTAGTCCATTTCTCTGAATGATATGTATTTTCATAGACCTACGTGGAAGCAGTATATGCACGCGCATACCCCAAAAATGTTTGTATTGTAAACAAATAAGAAATGAAAAAAACGTGTACAGAGCATTCCTTGAATGAAATGCATTTTCATAAACCTACATGGATGCAATGATATGCATGAACATACCTTGAAAAAAGTTTTGTACTCCAAAAAATAAAAAGATGTTTTTATGGTGCATTCGTTGAAGTTATTTTGTTATGGAAACTCCTGGATCTACCTCTAAGTAAGATGCCATCTCATACCACTTCTATGGATATTGGATATATTTTCTTTTATGCTTTCATTTGATTTTTTTTTTTTGGTTATTAGGTATTGTGCTCATGAATATGAAAGAACCAAGGAGACAACAACTGCATCTTTGGCCTACAAATGCATGGAGGTTGCTTACATGAAAGTCATCTATTCTTCACACACAACGGCTTGCAAAGATGTGAACGAGTTGCAAACGTCTCTTAATATAGGTACTCTTGAAAGTGGACAGTCTTGAAAGTGGACAATAATTTTGGAGAGGAGTAATTATAAGGAGGATATGTAAAATAATTAAAAAGACTACTATTATAGTTGATAGAAATAGAACATTAATTGCCATTATTGAACAGAAATATACGGTAGGTCTTCATTGGTCATTTTATCTACTATTAATTAATTCATTAGAATTTGCCAAACATGCAACACCATCAAAATTTTTGGTTTTACAACTTCAAGCACAGAAAGATTTCCAAACACCATATTCCACAACATGTTTATCACAACTAATTATTTGATTTTGATTATCAAATATCACATTATCTGATATCTAATTATAATTATTCAATATTGCATATGACAGGCGAGTCGCCTTCTTCCTCTGCTTCCGCTTCTGATCTTGATAACTTGAACAATCCGGCGGCTGCTGACAAGGCGACATTAGTTAAGGGTGTTAATCAAGTGGCTGGAGATATTGTTATTGCTGCTAAAAACAAACCCCATTTTACACGGATTCTTGACTTCGTAAGTGTATTCTTGAATGCCCTTAATTACAGGCACAAAATAGGCAGGTCACAGCTTAAAATAGTTAATATGAGGTGTTAATCTATTTTCTAGTTGAGTTTTTGAACTTTACTGATCTGACCCATTGATCATTTAAATTAACCCAAATTTTGTTAACTAACTCTTGGAAAGTAGAGTTGGAAATAAGCAAGTCTGATAGGTTGTGTAATTTTTTTAATACCGGTCAAAATGGACCAGGTCGGTTCTAAACTAAATAGGTCGAAATTATATATACCCCCGTCTCAATCAACCTATTTACGTTAAATAGGTCGAAAGTGCCACCCTCAATAAATCAATGAAAACTTCTTGTTTATGTGCTTTTTGCTCTGAAATAATTTGCAGGCACAAGATGTAAATTCAGCAATGGAAGCCTCATGGAAATCAAGGATAGCATTTGCAGCCTCTAGTTCAAAGGAAGAGGCTATTTTATCTGCGATCAAAAGAGCTCTTGACTTTAGCTTTCAAGACGTTGAGGAATTATTGCATCGCGTTCGAGTGGCAATGGAAATAATTAATAGGTGATTCAAGCCAAGGTCATGATTAAAATATCTTAAAGCTTAAAATCCCACCAAAGGAGTTTCTTTATGTGGTCTTTTGCACTTTAGTATGCAATAAAGGTTAGCACCAAAACACAAGAATTAAATGGAAAGCTTAGCCACTAAGTCACTGTTTGCAGACCTTTTTCAGTCTTTTTGGAAAGAAAAGATCTCTTAACGGCGCAGATTGATTGTTCAGTCTTTTCAGAAAGAAGTATGATTCACATGTGTTAATATATAATCAAGATTATCATTATGAAAAGCTCAAGAGTAATGTGTTGCATCATTATCGAAACTTAAATGGTCAAGTTGCTGTGTAAAAAGAACATAAAAGGCAACAAGCTTCAGGTAAAGCATATTCATACGCCTTTATTTTTATAGAAATTGGATATAACAAAACTTATATCTTCATGTGACGGTCCAGGTTGGATGGGAACACTCATTCAACAAATATTGTGTCCTAGCTGATCTTCTACATTTGACCCGTGTCAATAAAATACAACCTGAATTGACCCTTTCTAAATAAATAAGTTGAAATTGCCACCTCTAATAAGAATTCTATTCGTTTTCTAATATAACTACGGTCTCTTGTTTGCAGGCCATATTGTAAAGATGTCTCTAGTTTCTGAAGGCATATATGGGTGTTTGCAATAATACCTTGTGCATATAGGGGGTGTTGGCAATAATAACTTTCAAGTGTTTTATATGTTGACAATAATCAGATGTGGAGAAGTGGATGATGATGAGCAGGTAAGAACACTGGATTACCGCGATAACTCTCTAATCATCTAAGTAAATCTAGCTTTAGTTAACTGATTATATCATTATTTTATTATATAATCACAAATCTACGTCGTAATAATCACTTTGCAGATACACGTCCAAACACCCTCATTATATGAAGCTTATTCTCTTCTTATTAGTAAAATATTTGATTTACCTTCATCTTGGTTTGGGCTGCAGTTATATTTCTGGACATGATGGAGTTGCTGAGTTGATTCAAGTAAATACTTGATGTTGTGGTGATAAAGGTTAAAAAGGTAATTTTGCATCATCAAATCTTTTAGCAAGTATTTAAGCTTAGCAAAAACAATCTTTTTTTTGTTTTGATGCTCCTATCATCACATGAAATTCACAACAATTTCCAGTTTTGCCCCTACACCATCCCCTGTTTAATAACTATTTAAGGGTATTATAGACAGTTTGCAGATAATTGAACAGTTTCTTTAGTTGACATTTTCATTTTTTTAATAATTTGTTTATATTCTTTTTTTCCAGATAAAATTAGAAGAACAAGTTTATGCTCCCAAAGGATGTTAAATTTGTAATTAGTGTTTTAAATAGATGTCTAGGATTATGTATTAGTTTTCAAATGTACTGTTAATATACAAATATTTTTCTAGAGCAAAAGTTATATGTAATTCCACTCAACAAATGTTATGATCTTATGTTCAGCAAAGTTTTTATATTTAGAATTGAATTATTTTATGAGAGTAAATTTTTTATCGAATATCTACTATATGAGTTTCTATATGTTACATATTAGTTTGTGTATTTTATGGTCAGAGGTAAAAGCTTATGTGACATGGACACTTTCGTATAACTGAACACACATAGTCGTGTGTTTATAAGTAGATCAAAATCTTTAACAAAATTTTAGAAATGAAGCCTTCCCATGTTTTAAAACTCGTATTCTATCTTATCAAGTTCAAATTAAAATTGATATATAACGAGTTTTTTTTGAAAGGTCTTTAATATATCTGATTTTAACCATAAGTGTTTTTATTTGCAATGAACTAGACGTCATAGGACTATCTAGAGAACTTCGTGTACTCCTTTAAATGGCATAGCCATATACTAAATATCACATGTCCATTTCCAAAATTGCATTTATGCACCAAATTTATCATCATTAATAATACATCTTTATTAACTTTAGGGTTAATATTCTAATTATATCGATGTTTAAAAGGTAGACACATTGTTGTAGTGAGTTAGATGTACTGTTGTAATGGATTAGATGAACTCTTGTATGTTTGTATGTCAACAGATTACAACGATGAAGTAAACCTTAGTATGTTTTGCTCACCATTGTAATTAGTTTGAAGTTATCCCGTAACCCTATAAAATCGAAAGAATGTCTTGAGTTAGATAACTTACTAGCACACCATAATGCGACAAATAATTGCGCACAAACAACATTTAAGCAAACACACAAGCACATTCATGATGAAAAAAGAACTTTCAGACAACGAAGAAAACCAACAAATTCGATCATCTAAGCATTAACATTCATGGTGAGTAGACAACAATTCTGCCAATGGTTAAAAATTTGGTTATCAAGATGAAAAACATGTACGAACCTAGTATAATATTTAACAACCATTACAAAAACTATAAATTTAAAACTTAAATATGAATTTATTTTGAAAAACTTCCATATACTAATTCATATACAAAAGGTTAAGTTGATAGAGATTCATTGCTTCCATATGTTGATGATTTGTTGCTTCAATACCTCCAAGTTTGTTGTTCCATCATATATATTGATATTGATCATCAAATTCCTAAAAAATCTACCATCAGCTTGTCACCGCCGCCACTATTGTTGCCTGACACGTGTCTTTCTAACCCCAAATCACCATCCCTTAAAACCACACTATATATGCCTACATCATTTATATCAGGATCAACACCCAAATTAGGTTTGGGCCCTGGCCCAAATGCATCTTGCTCAATGGGCTTCTGTGAGGCGTTGCTTCCTTCTGGTTGTGTTTGGATGTTATGGAATGGGCCTTGGACATCAAAGTACAATGGACTGGGCCCTGGTCCATCAGAATTGGGCTGGTCTGGGCCTGTCTCACTAGTGACATAGCTCTTTATGATATTACTTGTGGTAGCACCTACTTCAGTTGCTTTTTGAAGCAAGTCTGTTGAAGACATATGACACACATGTTGGATGTTATCTAAGCGCAACAACCCGTTTGAAGAGCTGAGCTCGATGCTATAAGTAGAAGACGCCTCGCCTCTAGGGTTGCTAAGTAAGGCGCCTGAATCACTTGAGAACAAACCCCCTGACATGTTCATCGAATCGTAAAGCATTGGGATCTCTTGAGAGTGCAATGTAAGTGGGCTTTTCATGTTGTAGTTGTTGATTTGGGGAAACCCAATTGACATACTATTTCCGGTGTCGGTTGGCATAGATGGACTGTAATGATCGGTCATCGGCTGTGATTGTAACATTCCTAGGTTCACCTTGTTGTTTTCTTCGGCCAACGCGTCACAAAACGCTCGGTGAGTGATAAAGCTATCTTTTCTGCACAAACATGTAAATACATTTGTAAACCATCACCGTTATAAGTCTAAAACAATAACTACGGCGAGTGAGAAAACTATCTTTAATCGAAATAACGAACGAACAAAAACCCTTCAACGAAGAGATTTTTATTGTTTGATTTCATTCATAAGCAACTAACGTGTTTTTGTTTATTTATGTTCCACTCACAAATATTTTAACTAACGTTCTTTTAATTAAATGAACAGAATTCATGTTCATGTTTTTTGTTTATTAATATACAAACATAAACACACTTCCTACCAAACGGTTCACGAACGGTTCGTTTTAACGTTCAGTTTGTTTACAACCTTAGTTAAAAGTCTTGGTCTAACCTTGAAAAGATGGTGCCACAATCGCACTTGTATTCTCGAGTGCCACACGTTTTTAAATGAGCTTTCCAATCCGACTGAACCGCATATTGCTTTAAACACCGATCACATTTCCATTTCTTCTCACCATGTTTCCTACTATAATGCTTCTTGATCCCGGTGAGATCACCAAGGGCTCGAGTTGGATTGTGATGAACACAAGACAACTCGGGGCATACGTATACTCTTTTTCGAGCATCACTACTCGTTCTTTGCTTAAGCTTCCATGGAAGATTATGGCCTCTTCGATGCAACTGAAGATTTTGATCTCTTTGAAACCCTTTGCCGCAAATCTCACACACAAATCGATTCGTCGCCATTAGTGACGATGGCGATAGAGCAATGACTTCTGCTGTTGGATCTGCATGCATGCATAAAACCTTTGATAAAATGTGATCTAACTATGTAGAATATTGATTAAAAGTATGAAGCAAATGATTAACTTTTTGTCATCACCATTATATATCCTACAACCTTTAAGCGTATCTAACCAAAGCCATCCCTAAGGGTCGTAGAATAATTTTGGGGCCTGAGCGAGTAGAGAAAAACGAGTCTCATATTATATAGAATTTCGGGCCATATGCAAGTACAAAAAAACAAGACTCTAGCTTGATCGATCGATCGCTCTGGCGGCTTGCCTTTTATGTTCCGATTGTTCTTTTATCACACCTACCCCGAATCACATGTTATTTTGTTAATGTTTAAAAATAGGTTTAAAAAACTAGTAATAGGTAAACAGTAGTCTGTTAAAATAATTAAAATATTAATGGCTCTAAAGTTTGTTAGGCTTACAAAACTTAAGATGTTAATAATTTTTAAATTGGTCTAATGAGATTAAGTGTTTAATTGGTCTATGTAACCCCTAGTTTTCATATATAACATGGTTTCAATATATATATATACATATATATATATATATATATATATATATATATATATATATATATATATATATATATATATATATATATACATATATATATATATATATATATATATATGGGAGGGATCTCTTGAAAGCCATGTTATATAATGAAAACCATAAAAACTAGGGGTTACATATATGTAAGTACGTGTTACGAAGTGTACAAGTAAGTGTTACGTAAATGTAGGGGTTATATATATGTAAGTACGTGTTACCAAGTATTCGACTAAGAGTTGCGTACATGTAACTCATACAAGTTACGTATATGTAAGTCGTTTTGTTATCATTGTCGTTCCTTGGAGTTCAAATAAAAAATATATTATCAACTCAAAAAATAAGGTTGAAGTTACATCAATTAAACAATTAAAAAGTTAAATCAATTATAAATTACGTGATTAGGTAATGATGGTTTTTACGATTTTCAATAATAAATATGATTTTCATTTGATTTATATGTATATACATAATACAAATTTTATAATACATGTCGGGCCCTTGAGATCGGGCCTTGGGGCGGTCCCCCTTTACACCCCTCCTCAAGAGCACTCCTATATCTAAGAAAAAAGCAGTTATAAACTACATTAGTAGTAACACCTATAAGTAGTAACTTTACTTCTATTGGCACTAACTTCGCATTAACACTTAACATACCATCAATATTAACTCTCCATCAGCAACAACTTATCTACTGATCATTATTACCTATTTACATGTTATTCCTACTGATCATAAAGTTAATACCCACAACATGAGCTTGTATTAATCAATTATTCCTGCACATATAACATTAGTATTGATACTCATCGACACCAACCCTAAACATTTCCTGTTGATTTTATGTTTGACTTTAGCAATATATTCCAAAATAAAGTATACCCGGTGTTCCTGGTAGGCTTCGTGTTTTCTTAGCAGGGGGGAGTGAAGTGTTTTCGCCATAGAAGTTGGTTTTGAGTTCTGAACGTTTGTTTTGAGTTCGCGTTTTTGATTCTCCTGTTTTCCCCGAAGAGAAACTACCATCATCTCCGACGAGGTTAGACATAAATCTAACTGATTATATGTTCTTTTGTGGAGTTGAAGAATAGAAAATGAAGTAAAATTGAGTGTTTATGAGGAAGACAAAGGGAATTTCCAAAGGGTTGTGTGTTTTGATTGATGAAACAGGAGTTTGAGGTTATGCATGTGGTAACATTTGGCTTATATAATTGTTGGATTCAGTTTGGTATTAAATAATGAGTTGTATTAATCAATTCTTTAATAAAATTGTAAAAATGTGATAGAAATGTATATGAAGTGTATTTAAATCACTATTTTGAGATGGGATAATGACAAGAAATACAATATATTCTCCCTATCTTAAATCTATTAAGTAGCAAGTTATTATGCAATTTTTGTGTGTAAAAGGATTTACTTGCTAGATATATATGTGCAAAGTATTTATGTTTCAATATTTACCAACCGTTTTTTTTCGTCTCAAATACTCAGTTTTTCTAGTAGTGTACACTGTAAATTTATGAGAGTTGTCAATTGTATCCTTTTAAATCGCATAATAGTTAGCAACGGCGCTTCTAGAACTTTAGTTGCTAACCCCATCGCTCAAACACAGACATAATGGTTAGCTGTGGAATGTTGCTCGCTAAATGTCATCTCTCAAACAAACACGATGGTCGGCTAGGAATGATAAAAAACATTTCGTCGCTGAGCATTATGACTATCTAGTTGCTAACCTAAAGGTAGCCACCGTGTTTATTCGGGTTAACAAACCAGGATCTACTCGTCTCACTAAAAGTAATAAAGCCATCAAAACTTGTTTTCAAACTTCATAATATCAACTTAAAATTGACATAATTTTGTATCTTGAAAATTTCCTATAGTTTTAGGACAACTTAATATGGGATAAGCGTACGTTTAAACAGAAAGGATTTTAAATAGAGAATTATAAGAATCACATAAATACTTATATGTTGTACATGAAAAATGATCACATGTAATGAGGAGAGAAAGAGATGCCGTTAAAAACCGTCTTATGTATCAAATTCATAACATTATGTATAGGTTTGTATACGGTCATCGCTAACTTCAAAGTTAGTTTGTGTATCAACATGCTATGAGAATAGAGAGTCAAATCAAATATCTTCTTAAATCATTCTTTGTGAACAACCATTTTATTTAATGTAACGCTGTTAAAGATACAATTTACTCTGTGATAAAGGATGACTATATATTAATTAAAATCACAATAATATAATTTTCCAACTACAAAACACTTTTTTGTATTCATAAATTTGAGTTTGACAAGGGAAGAAGAAGACATTTTTTTACATAATACCCATTTTTGTACGTTCTCGCTCACGACATGAACAAGAATATCTAGTAAACGAGTTTAATAATTAAGTCAACATATATAATTACAACGAAATTAAGAAATCTTTCTTTATGAAACATGGTTTTCATCAACGAATTTCGGTGTATCTAACATGGAAACGACTAGTCAAGCATATAATGACAAGTACAGGTTTTCTTTTGATAGATTTAATTACCAAAATATTATTTTTTGAAAAAAAGTTAGGATAGAAACAAATTAAGGGGGCTATGGCAGTGAGACATATGCTAATCGACATAAACAAAGAAAGTAGATGATTAATAATACAAATAACCAACGAGACGGCAAGGTTATCCTGTTTATAATATAAATTTGCAAGTACAATTAGGAACTTTTTTTCTAGAAATATTTTTCTTAGAAAAATTGAAAACCGACTAGCAAGAAACTAGCCGGTAATAAACAGGACAATTGCAATACCGTTATTGATTCTGAAGCCGAACAACCCGATTTATCTTCACTTTACGGTTCCTATTTATCATATAGCACACGAACTGGTAGGCTTTATCATTAATCATGAGATTAAGCTTACTCTTAAGCATGCATGTAGTAGGTTGGCATTTGGCTTGGGTAAAATCTTTTCGTCTTCTGGAAAAAAAAATCAAAAGAACCGAAAATTGCACTGGTAAATAGTATTTTAGTTATACATTGAATAGCTGAAACTAGATCTCTTTACATAGAGAGACTAGTTTAGAAACTCGTGTGGTTAAGGTGAAGTATCCCAAGACCTCATTAAAATAGGAGTTATTGAGTTTAAGTCTCACCTATAATAAAAAAAAAGGTTTCTAGGTTGGGCCAGAGGGTTTTCTCTCGCCTATGGTGCATTTCCTTTCATGGTAGTCTCGGGTTACGTACTTAAGTAATGAAGATGATCGAGTGGACCATTGATCCATCAGTGATCCAATGTGCCGTTAAAAAACATAAAAAATATTAAATTAACAGTTAGTAGCTACAAAATACGATTGGAATTACGTATAATTAACTATTTTAACTAATAAAACGATAACAACATTTTTTAAACTTTCGTCATTAAAAACTTTTGCTTGAAAAAATTGATTTTTGAACATCCTATTTTTTCTAAAACTACATTTTAAATAATATCATTTTTTCAAAAAAAGTTTTATGTATTAAAAACCTTCATATTTCATAAATTTTGTTTTAAAAAAATGTTCTAATAAATACAAACACATCTTTTATTATTAAAAAATCTCTTTTATATTTTAAAAAGGATATAAATAATATCATTATCATATAATCTTATCTTTAAATAGCTGACTTGCTATATTAGTAACATGGTCAAAATATGCGTGAGAAGATGATGACATATGCTAAAAATTATTTTGATATATTAGAGAAGATTATAATAAAGAAATAATCATGAAACTAAATAATGATAAAATGTAACGGATAAATTACTAAGAGACGAGTGTAAAGATATGTAACATACCAAAAATTGGGTGTTTTTGCATTGTAATGGTTTGGTGTTAAAAATGAAATAAAAAGATACTTTATTTGATAGAAATAAGGTAAAAAGTGTCCAAAGAGAAAGAGAGAGGGGGGGGGGGGGGGGGGGGGGGGGGGGGGGGTTGGGTTACATGACAAAAGCCAACACTAATCTCCTTCGATCCCTTTGTAGAATCGGAAAAATGAATTCTTGGATCGATTTTGGAACAATCAATGTCTGGATTTGGTTAGTTTTTATTTTTATTTTTGTTTATTTTTAGTATTTTGATTTATCTATCATCAATTTGACATAAAATGGATGAAATAGGAACTGTATAGTGGCTGGAAGTTTGGGTGTTCAAATCCATAGATTTTCAAAACCATTTAATCAAACAAGTAAACATATAAATCATACTAACCGAAAGACTAAATCTAATCCACATCTAAAGTCAAATAAATATCGGTTGAATAATCTATGCTTACAAAACCCTATTTTCAAGAATGATCGTGAATGATTTAGCCTTGCATCTTCAGAGAAATATCTTTAATCTTGAATCGGGGCATAGTAATTAATCTTTACTAGGATGATGTTTGGAAGACCTCTGACGGTGGAAAATCACCCAAAACTTCATCTCTTTTGCTCTAGGGAAGTGTGTTTTCAAAACCCTAATGTTAAGCTTTAAATAAGGTTTAGCTTGATGATTTAACTGTTAAAAATCATCTACTCACTGACACGCCATAAGCATGGTCTATAGATCATACGTTACGACCCTTCTAATGGCATACACTCTTTTCCTCTTGCTTACGATGTCCACAGATGCCCATCAGCACCAGTCGTAAGTTATGGTGGGTAGGCCATAGCTTACGACCCCCCTCCAACTTACATGCTTTACTTTGCTTTGCTTTGTTTGTAATCCCCACTACAACTATATCCATTCCAACCTTCAAGTAACTTCCGAATAGTATTATTTACGCTCTGATAACCTGCATTTCAAACATATAACAAAATCAATGTGTTCGATATCAAAAGTGAGCTAAAACATGATTTTCAGCATTCGAATTGTATACGTTATACCAAGACATCACATGATAACTCTGTATAATCAGTTATGGCTTAATCAAACCATCGCTTAATTGCGATTCAACTAATTTGGTTCGCTTAAGTCAATTAATTCGATTACAACTCGATTAATTCAATTATTAGCTCGCTTAGAAAAATGCCATGACATAATTGATATATTACAAAACTTATATTAGATTTCTTGGAATATTAGGTTAAAATGCAAAAAACATGTTTATTTATAGTTTTGTGTCAAGTATTGCCTCTAGCTATATGAAAATTAAATATATTTTTTTTGCTAGAAAAAGATATAGAAGATATATATAAAGTTGAAATATGAATTTATGATATTAAGAAGATGAAATATGTAAAAATCCCGATAAAAAGTACATACGTTTAGAATGGAAATCACAAACAAATGGTGGTCATGTTACAAAAGAGTTAAGAGAAGTTATAAGCGGGTTGATGAGCTTAAACTTAATTATTACTTGTCTTTATTCTAATTTTAAACGAATTGACCCGGTCGAAAGTTACTTTTGATACAAAACATATATGAATTGATTGGTCGACTATTACTTTTGATACAAACCAAACACGACCCTTATTAAACGGCTAGCAAAGTCAACTCAAACGTAATTTATATACTAAAATCATTAAACTAAATAACATAAAATCTAATTATTTACATATCATGTAATGTTTTGAATAATGTTTGTAATATTTGAAGTTTTATGAAATACAAGTCATTAAATACTTAGGAATGCTAGTTGGGGCCAATGTGAATTTATCTAAGAATTAGAATCCAACCCTTTAGACTTTCTAGAAACTTCTTTTAATTTGGAAAACTAAAAATCTATCGTATGGTGGCCGGATAACTTTGATTAAATCGGTTTTAAACTCTCTATCCACGTACTACTTCTCTTATGTAAGAGCCCCAAACCAAGTAATTGATAAATTAGAATAAATGAGAAAACTCTTTCTTTTGGGAGGATCTTGGAATAAAAGAAAGATAAATTGGATTGCTTGGTGACAAGTAATTCAACAAAAAGAGTATGGTGGCCTTGGCATTGGTTTGTTAAGATAGTCCGATATTATATCGATCGATGCTTATTAGTGGAGGTTCAAGGAGGAAAAAAATGGGTTTTGGTGAAGAATAATATGGTCCTATATACACCATAACTCGAGATCTTGGTCTCCTTTTCTAGTTAAGTTGTTTATTTCAGGGCACGGGAAACAAATAATAAAAACCTCTAAGGATTTCTCTCAATTTGGCATCAATCTTTCTAAGTCAATCAAACGTACGCCCAGTCGAGGGACTGGTATTTATGCTGGATAGATTTATGGATCGATTAGGAGCCCTTATATTGATTCCCAAATCAAGCAAGAGGCTATTCATTCAGCCGTGCTAACAATTATATATATGGAGCATTAGGAAAGCACACAATGACATATTCAATCAAACACAAATCTTTATCAACAACCTAATTGAAGAAGTTAATCAAGGTGTTGATGTTCTTTTTGGTGAAAAATTGATAAAAATTGAAGCTTTGTTATGGAAGCAATGATGTAATTTTGAATTACACTAATGAGCTGATCCTCTTATATTTTCTCTCGTCTGTCTATGTACTTCTATTTTCTCTTTGTAAATATTGCTAAGTCTTTTTTGGCTAATTAATGAATCTGTTTTGTTGTCTGTTTAAAAAAATAAAATACAAGTTATCAAAATACGGAGCAGTGGGATTTTTGTTATTTTGATGGTGAGAGACTGAATCAAAAAGCACGAAGTGTTATTTATTAATTATTTTTTTATAACATTGAACAACGTAAATATCTTCATAGTAGACACACATAGAAGACTTTGAATGGCCTCGAAATGAGTTCAATTCCTTAGTTCATGGAGATGACCAATAATTGTGCATTTGTTCCGTTTTATTTTAATATATTTTCGTATAAATTAGATTATAGTTCAGTTCAATTAATAAGATTAATATGAAATCATTACTATATAAGTAAACAAATACCTCATTGTATTGATATGTTTATTTAGTAAGTTAGATTTCTATTTTTTGATCCTATTTAAACTAAACACATTATTTTGTCGGACTTTAATAAAATGCTTAAACAAATCATATAGATCTTTGTTTAAACACTAAACACAAACTATTTTGTCATGAACATGTTCATTTTTTATTTGTGTGGACTTAAAGAGAATTTCTAGTGAAAAAGAAACAATCTATTTTAACTTCATTCTAACCAACATATAAAACAAGTTAGTTTTATTTACCGATTAACACAACAAATTCTCTGCTCTATAACTATTGTACTCCTATAATTATTACATTCACATTCTGTAGAATTTAAACACATAACATTTGATTAATGAGTATATTAGTTACCACCATGTCAAACTTCAATTAACTTTCATTTCACAACAAAATTTTGTCCCACATTACCTCTCCTCGAATTCTGAATCCTCTCCCTTTCTATATATAGCATCTTCCAATCGTCTCTGAATTCTCAAATCTGGTTTACCTAGTGACCCGAACTAGGCACCAAGGAAAATAGTCTGGTTTATCGTAATATATTGATGATTTTATTGTCTTAAGGTATTTTAGGTAATTGAATTCATTTATTGACCAAATAAAAAATCCTAATAGATATTAAACAACTAAGAAGGTATGAAGTGCACGTTTATTTGATGATAGTATGATTTCAAACACTAAAGAACCTTATGGATCTAAGGGGAGAATCCCTCAAACCAAAGGAGGGTTCCAAGGGGCACAACCCCTTTGGTGGGTTCCAAGAGGCAGGACCCTTTGTAATTCTCTAAGTGAATGTGAACATTGTATTCTTAAATGATGAATAGACAAGAAGATATACATAAAAGAACGAGAAGGGTTGATTATGCCTGGGAAAGAGCACAAGATGTGCAAGTTCGTTAAGTCACTATATGATTTAAACCAAACACCTAAACAATGACATCAAAAATTTGATGACATTGTATTATTAAATGGATTTGAATTAAGCTGTAAAAGACTTAATTGTGTTTAAGCCAAATTTGGTACTTTTAGTTTATAAGTTATAAATTGCTTGTATGTTGATGGCATGTTAACATGTGTCACCAGCCAAGATCAAGCAGATAAAACTAAAGAATTCACATCATCAAGCTTTTATATGAAGCCTTAGAAAAAGCTAAGGTAATCTTAGGCATTAAGATTAAACATGAGAACAATAACATTACCATTTCACAATCTCATTACATTGAGAAAGTATTAAATTTATTCAATTATGGACATTGTTCTCCTCTTACTACCCCTATGGATTCTAACATACAGCTTTTACCAAACAAAGGAAAAGTTACGTCTTAGCTTGTAGGCAATTGGTTCCCTTATGTATGATATGATTAGAACTAGAGTGGATATAACCTATGCTATTGTAAAGCGTAGTAGGTTTAGTAACAATCCAAGTTCACATTATTGGTTGGCGGGCTATAAGAAAAGCATTTCAATATTTGAGAAAAATTATGGATTATGGTTTGTCCTATAATGGATTTCATTTGGCTGTTGAAGGTTATTCCAATACAAGTTGGATAAAATCCATGTAAGATCACCCCTTAACAAAGTGGATGTGTATCTCTGTTTGAAAGACAAGCTATCTTATGGGCTTTAAAGTAACAGACAGTTACATAACTAACTCAACAATAGAATATGAGTTTGTTGTTTTAGTTGTGCCTGGTAAAAGAGTTGAATGACTAACAAATTTAGTATATGGGGTTCCATTGTTGCTTAAACCGATATCACCAATTATATCAAATGTGATAGACCTATCACATTGGCTAACGCAGATAACCAAGTGTATAGTGAGATGAGAAGTCTAGATACTTGGGTATTAATACCAAATTATGTGTCAGCATTATAAATCGTGCTATCTCATCAACACACTTATTAACCTCATATGAGGTTAATTATGAGACCAGATTATAAGGTTTGTAAATCTACTCAACAAAATTTGAGTCTTTAATATGAGTTTTGCGCCTTTTCATTAGAAATTTCGGAATGTTATGGTGCGTCAAAGAAAAGGTCAAAAATATCAAAGCCACGTACTAACGTTAGATTTAATTACAAACTAAAATCCACAGATTACAACTTCACAGTTTATCACAATGGCATGAAATCATGTATGATAAACTTGTTAAATCGTTTTTGTAATTGAAATTTTAATCATGAAATATTTAGTTTAAAATACTAAATTAATATATTATCAAATTATAGAAACATAAGTACCGACTTTGACGATTTAATTCGTTTGTGTAATATGAAAACATAATTAAATCCAAAAATAAGTGTTATATTATTGAAATTATATTATTTAACGACAAACCTACGTTACTTTTAAACTAAATCACTGTAAACTACTTTTTATCAGGTTTAAACCTGGATTTAGTTGCTCGATTGCTATTATTGACAATATATGGTACATGATTCATTTTCTTGGACACTCCCGTAACTAATATCTTTAAATATCCAGTTTGATAAATACAAAATTATCACATTGTTTAAGTTTTATATCTGCGAACAGCCTATAGTTAGGATCTGTTGTTACCTTTCTCTGCAATTTTCTTCTTTGGTTCTCCACATTAGAAAATTTAGGAATTTATCTTTTCTTTTTCTCTTTTTTTTTATTTATAATAAATAATCAGTGTGTCAAATATGCTTACAAAAGCTACGCAATTCAAGAATAATATTAATCTTTGAATAATATAATTTAGAAGGTTTTATGTATAAAAAATCTATCTTAAGTGGCTTTCAAACAATTTGATCCATTTAACATGTTTCCTTTTTTAATTTTTTTTTCACATGCTTGACAACCCAGATCTACCTAATAAAAGTTGATGAGTTTAAACAACGTTTTAATTATCACATTTACTTGGATATCATTTTCAAACAACGTTTTAATCAGATTATTAAAGAAAGAGTAAATATGAACTTATGAACGTGTTTCCAAGAATTGAACCTAATTTTTGTTGGAGAAAGTGTTTGCAGATGGGGTTTTTGATGACAGAGATGAATAAAGCATGTTGCATTGGCATCTAGGGTTTCACAAGAACCCTAACCCCAAAACATTGCAGTACTATGTACCCATAAACAATGTCATATCCCACTAAACATACTCATTATAAAACATTGGTTTCTATATAGTCAGACTAGACTCATTTGTCACATTTCACAAGCCTTAATTTCATTTTTTTTTCTTTTAACAAAGGCTGTGCTACGTAGCAACCTGTGAGATTTTGTTTGTTACTTTGAGGTCATAAGTTCAAACCATGAACTAAACATGTTTTTATACAAAATGTAGGGTAAGAGTGCATACATGATCTTGACTCATGCATAAAAAGAAAGTTAAGTTATGCATCGAGCACATATTTTTAAAATCTTTTTGAACAGTCAACATGAATTTTCATTAAGAGACAAACTAGCAATATGCTAGATTACAAGATACAATCCTTTAAAGTTTTAAGTAGTTGATTGGTTGTCTAAATGATTTAATCCTACATTAAATGTTGTTTAGTGAATGCCGTTAAAAAATGTTGTTTAGTGAATCACCAATGTTAAGTTAACAGTCAAGCCGGATATGCAATAAAATTTGAAATAATAATCAAACTGAGCTTACTTAAATCTCTTAAACTACGTAATTATATAAACAAACAATCACACTAATTAAAGTAGGCTATTGACAAGATACAAGTTACATTATAGAGCATTCAAACTAGCTAAATACGCTATGAGTATTTTAGGATAACATTGATGGCTCAATTAAACGTTCTCAGATTTGGGTATTGCTCAACCAATGATGTTCAATATAATATACGTTCATAAACTGTTAACATGGGTTAGTTATGGTTTACTATGACATAACTTTTTTTTATTTCAAGATTGTTGGGAGTGATCGGCATATTTCTAATAATTAATGACATTTGACAAATAGGCTAGTAGGTTACTTCATGCATGTTGAGGGATTTCAAGATTGTAATTATCATACATATATTTAGTCTGTTATTTTTAGAAAATAATTCTTTATACAATTAAATTTTTTTCTAAAACATTTAACTTTTTTTAAAATATAAAATATTTTAAAATTTGTATTTTTAAAAAGTAAATTTTTTATAAACTAAAAATAATTAAAATTAGAAGTTATAATAAAAAATTTTAAAAAATAACATTTTTAATACGGTTTGTTTTGAAAAAAATTGTTTAACTTTTTTTGAAAAAAAAGTTTAAAAGCAAAAGTTTAAAAACTGATATCGTTATTTTATTACTTATAGTTATTACTTATATGTAATTTTAATCATATCTTATTTTAGATTATCATTTTATACTTCATAAAATTTTATTATATTTAATATTTTATTTTCTCAACCCGTATAATACACGGGTTTACTAAAATTAGTATTAAATAAATAGTAATCAACAACTAATCAGAGATATCGCCCGATCCAACCCGATTCAATATGATATCTCTATATTTGATTACAGGATCAAAAAAATTCGAAATTGATCTAATTATTACACATAACTTTTCAGTGTATATTATTCAAATCTTAATTTTTTTATACTAATATCCTCACTCCCATTTAATATCTAGGTCAAAATTTGACCTGTCAAAAGTATTTCTTTTAAGTCTAAAAGAAGACAGTTTTTTTGACTGTATGTTTTGTTATGACAATAAACAAAAGTTAAGGTCAATCTCTATTAAGTGTCGGTTTATACTTAAAAAAACCTATTTTTACGTATGATCAACTTTATATCATCTTGTCACAAGTTAAGAGTAAAGATTGATTGAAGCTTTTAGCTTTAGATAATGAGTGTAAACATACTAATGTTACTACAAATGTAGTTTACAAGGATGTTTTTGTTCATTTGTGACCTTATAATCAAAAGTTGTTATGTATTATTTAATATATATAACACACTTGATTTTATTTTTATTTTTATGTTATTTAATAATTAACTCTCCACACTTCCGTGTAATACACGGATAATTAAAGCTAGTATATTCATATAATCTATTTCTAAGTTAAATAGGATTAAGAAAGAAAAAACGTGAAAGAAAATTGTCATACAAAATAACCAACGAACCTGTCATATCTAGCAGTAAAAGCGAAATATTGACAAAATTAAATGAGTAAGAAAAAGAACAGTTCTTCAAAACTCTCTATAATAATAAAAACCTCCTTAGTTGTTATGTATAATTAACAACTACATATAAAAATATAGTGAACATAGTTATATTAGCCCTAACTAATATCAAGCAGCACAACTCAAGTGTTTGCCTGCTATTGACAGGGAGATGAGATGCATTTTTGATCTCGTGAATTGACTAAAACATATGATTATCAAGTCAGTTGTTTGAGAAGCACCTGCCGGCTATATAGGAGTTATTTCAAGAATCATTATTTGTGTGATCAACATCAATCAAAAGACGCAGTCTATTAATCATTTTAATCACATTTTGAAGTTAAGGCATTCAAAAATCTACGGTTGATGGAGTTTTTGGCATAAATCTACAAACTTGCGTATGTGAAGTTCAAACACGATTAAACTCGCCTTCGATCTTGATGCAATTCATTCAAACAAATGATCATAGAAATATAAACCTAAAACATCATAACTTTATTCAAATAAATTCCAAAAGTTAAAATTCGAAATTGTCATCAACTCGTGTTGATAGATGGAAGCTCGAATATGATACATAAACTTCATAATTAATCCACAAAACCACACCCTAAAATTGAGTTATGTTATTCTTTTCAAGCTTATTTCCTACCCTAGATGCAAATCTAACAGAACTAGCAGATCCACTGCTATAAAACTGGGTATTTAAAATATTTAACACTATAATTTATGTCGCAAATCAGTGTACCTTCTCTTCAGCTTTTCTTTTTATTCAGGGTCAAGATCATCTATCACACAAGTATTCAAATCTCTCTTGACCCACAAAAGTAACAACATGAACCCTAATTATACCTATTTCTTTCATCTATAACACTGAATTTAAAAAGATTTGGGGAGGGCGAAACAGTAGTTTTTCGAGTAGCTTGATTACCTGCAGATCTGTAACTCGATGACGTATCTTGATGAACACGACGAATATTATTATTATTATCTTTCTCTTCATTACTACTGCTACTAGCCCCTTTATTCTGATTAGCCCTTTCACCATCAAACTCTCTAATCTTCTGCAAATACCTCCTCAATGGTTCTGCATAATCATCAAACCCTAGATTCATCATAGCCCAACACACGTCGTCCCCGTTGACCGTCTTTCTTTTCTCTTTTCGACAATGATCTGAAGCTTCTCCGGTCACAAAGCTAATGAACTCTGATACACATTCTTGCATGGTTTCTTTAGCTTCTTTTGAGATCTTTGCATTTGGGGGAAGAATTTGCTTCATGATTCGACCTACATTCGCGATCGGGAGTAATCGATCTTGCTCCTTGATCACACCTTGATCTTGTTCAGAAGCAGTAGTGCTAGTGGTAGCATCATATGAGAAGTTTAACACTTCTCTACTTGAGTTAGATCCTATATTGTTAACCATATTGGTTTAGTAAATCTTGATCCTCTAAAACACAGACACGTTGCTCTTTTATATCAATTAGTCTCCAATGTTATATACAAAAAATATATCTATATACCATGATATATATAGTGGATTCGGCTCTTTTACACTTTTAAGTAGAGGTAGTTTAGTCTTTATCATTAATTTCAAACTTTCATGTAGTAGTAATCTAAGTTTTATATTTTCTAAGTGTTACAAGACTTTTTACATATTTTCTAACTGTTACAAGAATTTTACATAAAAATATCTTATCTATAAAACAAAAACTAACCACTATGTATTTTATCTAACCATTAACTAGCTAGTAGTACTCCATAACATATATCTCTAACACTTTTTCTTCAGTTTGTTTGAACTTCAAATAAAATCTAAGATAATATCACTAAAGAGTCGTTAGAGATTCATGCACTTTATTTAGGTAACTTAAATTTATAGAATTTTTAATATTTATAAAAATATTAATAACAACGAAATAGATGTTAAAAGTTGTGTGATTTTGATAAACATTTTCAAGAACTTGATTACCATTTGATGACATTTTTGTCTTAATTTAAAACTTGATGACGTTTTGTTAAGAAGACCCAACACTAAACGTGATCTTTACCACTAATTATGATTACTCACGACATCTTCTAATCAACGGCTGAGATTCAATGAAAATATATTAAATAACTTATATAATTATCAAATGGGACTACAGAATACGAATCTTATAAACAGAAACTCATGAGTAAACAAATTCAAGGAGTTGTACAAATTAGGTTATTTTATATGATTAATTCAATTTAAAAAAAAAACTTAAGGCTTAAAGTGAGAAAATGACTTGCATTAATAACATGCAAGTAACTAATGGTCCCCGCTAATAAGGTCACTAATTAAATAGTTTGTAATTAATTTTGGTAATGGTTTCAATAATTATTGGATTAAAAATAGTTTTATATTGATTTTGATTTTGAGGAGGAGCACGTGTCCACCTCGTAACATGGGTGCTATCCAGCAAAACCTAAAAAGAATTTAATTATTAGTTAAAGCTCCATAAACTATTGGTTTGTAAAACTAGTTAATTAGGTTGCCAAGATTAATTACCAAATTAATCTTAGGTTTAATGTTTGTGTCACCTTTATCCTTTTTGGAAAATATCTGCACTTCTAGTGACTTCCCAAGGAACCTGTAACTTTTTATTATATTTAGAATAACACATATTTTAATATATATTGTCACATAAGACATGTGGATAATTTCTTTTTATTTATTATAGCTTGAGTTATATTTTGTTTCTGATGAGTGACATATTAAGAATTAGCTAAAATGGAATAAACCACTTAAAAGTGTATTATAGTTTATACATTCTCTTAAATTAACTTTTTCCCAGAGAGGTTATATCATTATTGTAATAGTTAACTTTTTTAATTATAATTTTTATATTTACATTCTTTTTGAAATAAGAATAAATGTTTTAGATAGCTTATAACTTTAATTTACAAAGTTTCATGCTCGATCTATAAATAAAAGTAATTATTTAGACATGTGATCACCTTTCTATTTCGATCCTTAAATTTAGAGATAAGGTTTGTTCTCTTGATATTGTCACATCCTATGACTAACTAGCTATTAGTGAGATTTAATTTTACTGTTGTTTGCTATTTTAGATACTTAATTCAACAATAAATTGTTTGCTATTTTAGATACTTAATTCAACAATAAACCAACTTTGTTAAGTTATAAAATATTTAAGTATTATTATGATGTTTAATTTATTATAACATATTTAAACGTTTAGTTAGTAACCTTAAAAAAAATGTCCCTATATTCAGGAACTAATTAAAGACTAAAATTAGAAAGCCTAATTGGGCTTTTATGTAGCCACTACTGTCGGTTTATGGCAGGCAATGCAACGAAATCGACTTTTGTTAATGGGGGATACTATTTAATTTGTAATTAGTTTATTCACATTTTCTTAACTATATGCATGAGCTGGACAATTAGATATAGTTAATTTCGAATAAATTAATTAATTTGAATGTTAATTTGCATTATTATAATTATAAGATTACTATTATTGGTATGAATTAATCTAGAACGTACGGCGGGCTTATAAACAAAGAGATTTTCATTTATAACAATATAATTATGATTTTTTAAGCTCTTATAGTCTCACTAAGAAATAAATATATTATTTTCAAACAGAAGTTAGGTGGATGGTTAGGAAATATGGTGTTCCTACGTAGTGTTTTGATAAAATGGTATTTATTAATCCTTGGGTCGGCTTGTGAAATTTTAAGGTGTGTATTAATTTTGCATGCGTAGTTGGATCATAAGTTTTTAGAATTAATATATGTCTACACGGAAACACATACATATACACATACACGGAAACACATACATATACACACACAGGGCGTACGTGTTTATATCATAAGCAATAATATGCTTAGAACTACAGCTAGGAATAAGCACGTGTACATAACGTTAACGGTTGAACAAAATAATAAAATCAAAATAACTTGTTTTTTTTATCACTTATCCCTCTTTCATACTTTTCATTTCATCCTCTTGATATTTTTATAAAGCATAAATATATACATGTGTGCATATAGGGTGTATATATAGATTTAGATAGAATACTATAAGTTTCATACTTCTTAAATATAAAATTCAAAATGCATTTTGGTTAATTTATATAATAATAGTAAAAGAGTAGAGTGATTCTAATAGTTTTTAGCGTATTGTTGGATTTGAGGTGAAATGACGCCCATGATATCAAGGTCGGCTCAACCTTTTGGGGCATACAACGAACTTTAAAATGAGACACCTTTATTTAAATTTCGTTAATATGTTTTTAGTATCCTATATCAACCCATATCAAAAAGTTAAATCTTAATACTTAGTAATAGTATCACAAGGTTAGGATTATTGTCCCATGAGATCATTGAAATCAATCCATCATCAAGAATACAAAGATTAAGAATTCATACACATTCGCACTAATTCCAATTGTGAACCTTATCTTTGTATCAAACTTGTATCCCGCTATTAAGTCCAACAAGGATAATGAAGACAAAATCAATGGAAACTATTTTAAACCATGTCTATATGTTTATTCACCTTAGAACTTCAAAGTCCGATTAAATGATTAATCTGTTTAGATCTACGATCTTTTATTGTTCAATAAATTGGACTTGGCTGATTTTCTAAGTATTTGTCGACTTCCATACAAATTTGCAGGGGTGACTCTTCATGTTTGGGTTCGTTACTTTTGTAATATAAACTGTTGTATACTCGTGACATTAAGCAGGTGAAAACTCATAGAAAATAAAATTAAAAAACACGGGACAAAGAGAGAGATTTATATTAAACGATATATATATACACACACACAACTTTATTATAAGATATCCATTACTCAAAATATACCAATTGTTTTCAATGGGACTAAAGATTCAATCCAATATGATAGCTTTTGTTAAAGTGGAAGATAAATTTGGCATTAAAGTGATAATAAAGCAACATGTATGCATAAGGGCATAAGGTGCTAGTTGATATATATGTTCTATGAATTGTTGTGAATGCTTGTTTTCTGTCCACATCAACAGATACAATGTTTATTTCCCCTATATCTTCTCTAAAAGAAATTGCTTGTCTTCTTAATTTTAGAACTATTATATGAAAACCTTATTCAAACATATAAACGCTACATGAAAATGGCCCTATAGCAACGGAAATTTGGCACCTTATAGTGACGACATGTCGTCGCTATAGTTAAATTTGGTCTATAGCGACGACATGTCGTCGCTATAGAGTTAGTTCGCAAAAATTAGTTGTAATAGGCTGATATGTCGTCGGGATAGAGGTCGTCGGCGCAAGTTCTTCTATAGGAACAACAAATCATCCCTATAAGTGTCGTGGTTTCTGATTTTATCGAATAAAAAAAAGAAAAACATAATTTATAGCGACGACGTGTCGTCGCTATAAATCAGTTTTTTTATTTTTATGATTTTATGCAGAACCTAATTTTTTTAAAATATTTAACAAACATATAATTAATAAAAATCCAATGCAAGTTTAACAAACAAATAATTCATACAAATTCAAATATAAATTTAACAAACAGATAATTCATACAATTAATTTAAAGTTCAACAAAATCTAACAAAAATACAAACGCTAATGCCACCCGGTGGTCGTTGCTGCTGCCAGTAGCGCATCATTTCCATCTCCTCTTGTAGCAAGCGTTGCATTTCTTGTATTTGTTGTTGTTGTTGTTGTTGGATTTGTTGTTGTTGTTATTGTATAGTTTCTTGATTTTGTTGTTGTTGTTGTCTAAGTTCTGCAACTTCATCATGCAAATGTTGTGTTGGAGGAGGTTGCGAGCTACAAAAATCAGGGGTGGGATGTCTCACCACGCGACCAACACCTCGTATATGTCCTCGCCTTTGACCTAAGGCACGCTCAATGCATTGAATCTCATCAATAGCAGATGAGTCTCCACCGGTCTCGCTAGAAGATCTCACATACTCCTCTTGAATTCTTTCCTGCATTAAACATATTAAAAATATTAGTTTAAATGGGTCATTTTCACCCAAACACACTTAAACATACTAGAATCACACAAAAGTTAGTTCAAATGGGTCATTTTGACCCAAACACATTTAAGCATACTAGAATCAATCAAAAGTTAGTTCAAACGAGTCATTTTGACCCAAACACAATTAAACATACTAGAATCACACAAAAGTTAGTTCAAATGGGTCATTTTGACCCAAACACACTTAAACATACTAGAATCAATCAAAAGTTAGTTCAAATGAGTCATTTTGGCCCACACACACTTAAACATACTAGAATCACACAAGAGTTAGTTCAAATGGGTCATTTTCACCCAAACAAACTTAAACATACTAGAATCACACAAAAGTTAGTTCAAATGGGTTATTTTGACCCAAACACATTTAAGCATACTAGAATCAATCAAAAGTTAGTTCAAACGGGTCATTTTGACCCAAACACACTTAAACATACTAGAATCACACAAAAGTTAATTCAAATGGGTCATTTTGACCCAAACACACTTAAACATACTAGAATCACACAAAAGTTAGTTCAAATGGGTCATTTTGACCCAAACACACTTAAACATACTAGAATCAATCAAAAGTTAGTTCAAATGAGTCATTTTGGCCCACACACACTTAAACATACTAGAATCACACAAGAGTTAGTTCAAATGGGTCATTTTCACCCAAACAAACTTAAACATACTAGAATCACACAAAAGTTAGTTCAAATGGGTCATTTTGACCCAAACACATTTAAGCATACTAGAATCAATCAAAAGTTAGTTTAAACGGGTCATTTTGACCCAAACACACTTAAACATACTAGAATCACACAAAAGTTAATTCAAATGGGTCATTTTGACCCAAACACACTTAAACATACTAGAATCACACAAAAGTTAGTTCAAATGGGTTATTTTGACCCAAACACACTTAAACATACTAGAATCAATTAAAGGTTAGTTCAAATGAGTCATTTTGGCCCACACACACTTAAACATACTAGAATCACACAAGAGTTAGTTCAAATGAGTCATTTTCACCCTAACAAACTTAAACATAATAGAATCACACAAAAGTTAGTTCAAATGGGTCATTTTGACCCAAACACATTTAAGCATACTAGAATCAATCAAAAGTTAGTTCAAACGGGTCATTTTGACCCAAACACACTTAAACGTACTAGAATCAATCAAAAGTTAGTTCAAATGGGTCATTTTGACCCAAACACACTTAAACATGCTAGAATCACACAAAAGTTAATTCAAATGGGTCATTTTGACCTAAACACACTTAAACATACTAGAATTACACAAAAGTTAGTTCAAATGGGTCATTTTGACCCAAACCCACTTAAACATAATACAATCAATCAAAAGTTAGTTCAAATGGGTCATTTTGACCCAAACACACTTAAACTTACCGAGTCCGATTCTACAGTTGCATTCACCCATCCCATGCCTTCTCTGAAATGCATCTTCTGAAAGAGATCAATCGGATGACTCCCCTGTGAATAATAAAAATTCTTAGAAATGAATCTTCCACTAGTTAATACTTATTTTTATACTAACAATTATACCTTTACCTCTATATGTCTCTTCTGTGCATATGATTGGCTCCCATGGAACCCTGGATAGCGTTGTTTACCTCTGTTTAATTTGTTTGCCTCAGATCGGCTCCTATAAGCGGGATCTAAGAACAACTCATTAATCACCCGAGCCCATGCTTGCAGGTCAGTTCCCTCAAGAGGACAAGTTAACGCTGTTTCCACATCATCATAACCACCCACATCATCAAAATGAGATTTTAGATCTTGCTTTCGATCTTTATGGGCTCTTTGACACTCGGCAGTGATTCCGAGCCTTACTCCTTTCCACTGTTCAAATTCCCTTCATCTAGCAAGATCAAAATATTCCTACAAAACATGTAATTAGAAAACATGTAACACTTATATAATTAAAATACGATAAAAACATAACATTGTATACTTACAAAAAGTGTGGGATATATGGCTCTCTTAAATTCATCAGGAACAGCTTGCCAACTAGAATAATGGAAAGGAACAACCTTACTAATCTCATTAGAGATTAACCTTATAAAATCCGAGCTGTTTTCTCCAACAAACTTATATTGACCCCCTTTGCTTTCAACTTCGATCGGTAGTGGTTGGCCTTTATTTTGCTCAAATTTTTTAAATAATTTAATGTTTTTTCCTTTAGATCTTTTTCTTATGGGTTGTGCTACATATATATATGCAATTGAAAAGTTAGGAAACAGAGATTATGTTCAACATAAATATGTAATTTTTAACTTTAACAAATAACTTACAAGACTTGCAACCTGTTGGGATCCTATTTGGATCCCCATGCGGAGGTAGATCCCCGCCATCCCCACCATGACCTCGAGCAGTATATGTTGTCATGTTTCAACAAAAATAGACAATAAACATTAACAATAAACACATACAAAAATAAATATGTTATAAATATATAATAATAAACATAAACAATAAACCTAAACAAAGCTATGAAGACCTTTTATAAATTCTAGAAAACTATGAAGATCTTTTATAAATTCCGAAGAACTCCGATTTCGCAATTTAATCCAACTCTTATCAATTTTCATATCTATGACAACTTTATCAATTAACATATACACAAAGATGTACTAACATTAAAGTCATATAGACTTACATATCCATACATACAAGCATAATCACAACACACAATCACTTACAAATATACAAACATACAAACATACAAATATACAACATACCTACATACACAATTACAAAAATACAAACATACTTACATACAAGTATACAACATACTTACATACACACTTACAAGTATACAAAAAACATACAAGTATACAACATACTTACATACACAATTACAAAAAAATAAACATATAATATACTAATGAACAAACATATAACATAAATACATACAAACATTCACATACAAAATTAACATAATTACATACATATAAACATATACATAAACAACTAAATACATCAAACCATATACATATAAATTAACACATATAAAAATACATACAAACTTAAAACCATGAACATATATATAGTGGCATTTTATCAAACACTTGGTGGGCATAACCTAATCTAACATCAAACCCATATACACTTACATATATATACACTTTTACAATCATACAAGCCTAATCACAAACATATTCACTAAACAATACTTAAATCATAATCTATAAACAAATTTGCAGGACTGGGTAAGGGTACTTAACACTTAGTTTCACATTGAGGAGAAATCTTAGATCACTTAGCAATTCAAATAGGGAACTGGTAACTTAAAACAGATGATACTAAGAACACAAGTAAATTAAAGAGACAGAACTAAGAACAAAACAAGAACACAAGATTGGTTTTCAAGGATGTTGTATATTGATCTCAAGTTCTTTTACAAGTGTTACAAAGCATAAAAAAATTACAAGGACCTGAGAAACTTTTATACTACAACCTACAACTATCACTTACATGTAAAGACAGTTGGGATTTAACTAATCTAGACAACAAGATCAATCTACAGTCAAAAGGCAGATTGCCTTTTGACTAGTGGCTATGATATGCCATAGCTCACTGACTTTTACTAATACAAAAAGTCTACAGGAACAAGTAAGGTAAGTTACAGACAAAGACCATTCCTACTTTTTGATAAATCATGGAAGTTTCACCAACTTGTGTAAAGTAGGTGAACCACCAGAGCAGGCAGCGGAAAGTGTGTCAGCCTTATCAAAAGTTGATTCAGAGAAAACATATTTTCTCTGTCCTTTGAAGAAATCAGTCTTCACAGCTTTGGAAGACTTTGTCTCTGAAGCTTCGGAAGATTTCATCTTTGGCTTCAGAAGATGCTGGTCTTTGGCTTCGGAAGATTTCACACTTAGAATATTTTTCTGTTTGAGTGTGAAACTTCCGAAGTAACTTCTTCTGAACTGTTAGCTTTGGAAGATCTTACACTTAGACATATTTGAGAGTGTAAGACTTCCAAAGCTAGTTCATCTTTGTTCCTTAGTGCATGCATGGAAGACTTGGTTGTTCTGGCTTGTTGGTTGCATCAGCCTCATAATCTTCAGATGATCTTACAAACTCCCCCTAGGCTGATGCTACCAAAACAGAGAAGTTCTTTAGATTTTGATAGTCCACATTAGGATCCTCAGCATACCTTTCTTCATCATTAGGTCTGGATCCTTCAGACTAACATAGAACCTTCTCATGTCAAAGAGATCATGTAGAGGAAGATTGAGCATGTCTTTTGAGGAATTGACATGCATGCCTTCCTGATCTCTTATGACATACCATCTGTCTTGATCTTCATCATAAGACCATGAAATAATTTGTCTTCCAATAGCAAGAGGCTCTACTATGATTGGAGTTTGTTGAGAGACCTCTTCATGCACTCCCTCAGGATGCTCTGACTCATCCTGAGGTTGGGAGGTGGATTCCTTTCTTCTTTTTCTCTTTGAGGTTGATCTTCTGGCCATCCTTTTTCTTCTCCCTGATGATTTTAACCGAGGGGACTGGTCTTGAGTACCAGGTTGTTCAGTTGAGTCCCCTTTAGTTGGGATCTCCTCTCTTACAGGTTCAGAAGGAGAGAGAGGAGGACCCTGCTGTGGATCAAAAGATGAAGTTGGCTGAGATGCAGCTCCAGGTTCAGGTTGTGTTCTCTCAATGGGTTCAACCTTCACCTCAACTTCAGGTTGAGCTGGACTTGGTGGAGAATGCAAGTCCACCATCTCTCCCTTCTTTATCTTCTGCTTGATTACCCTGATATGCTCATCCATTGTGGATAGAGACATAGGGCCAAGCCTCCTTCCGGAGAATCCATACAGCTTCAAGAAGCTCATCATCCTTTGTCTGTCAGCAGACTTCTTTTGGCTTTTGTGGATGATGGCCCTTGACTTTGTAGCTTCTTCCCTTAATCTTTTCTTTTCAGCTTGTTTTTCTCTTTTAGCTTTTTCTTCCATCTACTTATTGTATTCAAACAATATGTATTCAGATGGTAAGGGAAGAAGTGCATCTGCCTGATAGAGACCTGTGGCACTCAGGTAGCTGATCATCTTTAGTCTTTCTTCTTCAGTTGCTACCTAAGGTTGTTCAGTGGCCACAGTCTCTCGCTTAGGACTTTCTTGAACTGGGGAGAGGACAGAAATGTTCTTGTAGAGTCTTTTCAGCCTCATTTCTTCCTTGCGCTTGAGGAGCAATGCTACATCCTTTGCTTCCTTCCTCTCCTTTGACAACTCTGTGTCAGCCAGTTCATTCAATTCATCTAAGGGGTGAGAGATGAGTTCATCAATATTATAGTTTCTGGTTCCGAGGTAGTTTAGCCTGGCTACTCTTAACTCATCTTCCTGAGTGTTTAGCCTGGGGGCAGCCCTGATTACAGCTTCCATAAACCCTGGGAAACCACTTGAACTCTCTCCCCTCATCTTTCTCTTCCTCTCTCTCTTCTCCTCATCAATCTCCTCAGGAGTCAGTTTCCTTTTGCCTTTGTCAACCACAGGCTTTGGTGACTTAGGCTGGAGAGAGCTTTGGCCTTCATTGCTTGGTTCAGCTATCAAGCTCTGGCCAGAGAGAGGTTGTGAAACACCATCACCAGCTGGTGTTTCACTGAGGATAATAGGTGCAGAGGGAGATCTTGTCTCAAGGTTCACAGGTTCAACCTCTGGGCCTTCAGTCAAGGTTTTTTCTTTGAAGCTAATCTCCGGGTCTACCTCAACATCCAGCTGACCAAAGATCTCACCTGCTAGCCTCTGTCTATATAATTTTGATCTCAATTTAAACTCCTCTAGCACCCTATCTTGGATTCTTTCTGCCAATCTTACTGCTTGTCTGTTATTGCTTGGGTTGACAAGTGGCAGATCTACCAAGTTGATGCTCTTATAAAAACTCAGGTGTGAAATGTTGAGAACTTCTAGTTGACTCTGAGCTCTAGAGATCATAAAAGCTCTTCTATTACTATCATCCCCAACCCCAGATTGGGTTCTCAGAAGGGACAGACATTACTCTTGGTATTCCTCCTCAAACAGTTGGTGAATGAGCAAATGTAGATCACTGTCTAGAGGAGGTTGCTGAGTATGAACATCTGCAAGAGAGGATGGTGATTCCTCTATGTCCATACTCTAGGAAGAACTCCCAGGTTCTGTGATTGTCAGAATTTCCTCCCCCTTTTTGGTAGCATCACCCTCTTGCATAGGTGAGCTGGGAGATTGATCCATGACATCCACAGGTTCTTGTGGACCTGGATGATTTGTCCTCATAGGTCTCTCAGCCAACTTGCCATTGAGATCGGTGATCTCAAGTTGCTGGTCATTGACCCTCTTTTGTAAGATAGTCACCTGAGATTCCAGGTAAGCTATCTTTGAAACAAAATAGGTGCAAAGATGTGACAGTTTGTGCACCTTTTGTTGCAGACTCCCCTCATCTTCAGATGAAGAATCATTGGGGGATGAGTGAATTGGACCTAAGTCTTCTTCCTCACCACTAGCATGGGTTTCTTGGTTGCTGGCCCCTGCCCAATGACAACTTCCAGAGAAGTGTCAGGAGGCTGGGTTGCTATGGTAGAGGTCCTAGTGATGTTATCACTTGCAAAAGTGATAGCCTCTGCCATATGGATTTCCTGAATAAGTTCAGGACTATCCACCTCAGTAGGGGGTTATTGATGTGGGCTAGAGATGGGGGAAGCAGGAGTACTCATCTCTCCTTGAGTGTGGGAAAAGAGGAGAGACTCATGGTACTCACTAAAGCCCAAATCTTCATCAGAATAGAAGTCAAGGCTGGGAATGGGGCCGTTTAGATCAAGAGGTTGGGGATGATAGCTTTCCCCAAAAGGTTGATCACTAGAGTGTTGAGACTCAGAGTGATGGCTTAAGGCTGTTTGTGGGGTTGTAAGCTCATCAGGCTGAGCATGAGGAACCTCAGCACTGATTGGTTGAAAGATGGGAGTGGTCTGCTCCTCAGGGGAAGTGGGAGCTCGAGATTCCACTTCCTCCTGTATGGGTTCTGATATGGGGGCCTGCACATGCTCAGTAGCAAGTGCAGGGATTCGTTGGGATTTTCTTTTTAGGTGATGGTGATGGTAGGCTGTGTTTGAGGTGGTTGAGAGGTGGAGGGTGTTGGTTCAACACTAGCTGGTGCTGCTAGGTTTTCACCCTGAGCAATGAGCTCAAACATTTTTAGGACAAGGGCTGTTTCTATCCCAGAGAAGCCAACAGTTGGATTCTTCAAGATTTTGAAGATGCCGGGCCTCATTTGTCCTATTTTAAGAATATTACCTGTTCCCCTCAACTGTGGTCCCAACTCACAGTTGAGAATGTGTTGAACATACCTAGGAAACATGTAATACTCTAAGGAGTCCAAGTTTACAAGTAAATTAGTATATACAAACTGAGAGTACCTGAACTTGACCCCTTGTACCATCCTATGGACTATAAAGGAGAGGTCTTATGGAACTTGATCCCATCCTCCATGCTTCTTAGAAAGGTTGTGAATGACAACATGGAGGAGGTATTTCCATTGAGATGAGACCTTCCCCTTCCTAAAGGTTTTGACTGAGAAGTCACCTTCATAGCCCATCTGCTGAAAGGAGTGGTTGACAGCAGATTTGGGAAAGGACAGCTCACCTGCTTCATCATCCAGCTGCAAATGGGTGTTTATGATGGCCGGAGTGATGTAAACTGTCCTCCCCTGCACTGTAGCAGACAGTGCCTTCTCCCCGTCCATGGTGACCTCTTGACAGGTCCTCCAGAACTCAAGCAACTGATCCTCATAGAGAGGAGGATCAATTGCAAGGGAGGTGAAGTAGTGCGACGAAGAAAAGTACCTACACACATTTGAGAAGCTTGGATCCTTCTCAGAGTGTAACAGGGCAACCTGATTGTGTTGCCTGTGTAGGTGCATGGAAAAATCAGGGTCGTTGCCACGATCAATGTTGGCCATTTGAGGAAGCTTTTTGCAGTGAAGAAAGGAAGAAGAAGATGAAATTTGGGGGTAATTTTAGGGTAAGGATCAGTGAGAGTAGAGAGACGAAATAGAATCGTTTGGAAGATATATGTTGTTGATTTGAGACAAAGTTATGACAAAAGGATAAACATTAAAATCCGCAAGTGGGTCCTACTTCTAAAAAAGTGCGCCCAAAAAGTTAGTTTTCTTGGAAGTTGTAAAACTTCCGAAGGAAATTTTGGCTTCAGAAGCTTTGTAGCAAAGCTTCCGAAGGAAAGATTTGCTTCGGAAGATATTTCAAAGAATTTTGAAAATTTGGCTTCGGAAGAAGTGAACAAGTCTTCCGAGACTTAGTTTCTTTCAGAAGATATTTGTTCTTTGAATACATTTAAGTGCTTATATACAAATTTAAGCTTCGGAAGATACTCCAAGAATTTCTTCCGAAGGTAAATCTTAGATAAGCTGTTAAATGATTTAAAGACATAAATTTCTTCCGAAGGCAATTTGAGTTCTTCCGAAGGTAGATTTTCACAAATCTAAGGAATATCAGTTAAAATTTAGTTTTCTTCTAAAGAGAACTGGGCTTATGAGGTGATCTAATAGACAACTTAGGACACATAATTTCAGGAAATAAAGTTGATTAAGTTATTAAAGAAAATATATTCAAAGTTAATCATCCCAATAGCTGATACAAGATATTTAAATCTCTGTTCATCAAATGCCTTTGTGAACAAATTAGTATATTGTTCATTTGTGTTAACTTTGATTAGTTTGATCAATCCTTTTTCAAAATTATCTCTAATCAGATGATACCTGATGTTGATGTGTTTGGTCCTTGAGTGCTGCACAGGATTCTCTGTGATGGAGATGGCACTGTTGTTGTCTATGTGGATGGGAGTCTCCTTGAAGTTGAACCCACAGTCTAGCATCTGATTCTGAATCCAAAGCACTTGAGCACAGCATCTTGTAGCAGTAATGTATTCAGCTTCAGCAGTTGATGCAGACACATAGGATTGCTTCTTGCATTGCCAAGAGACTATCCTTCCACCAAGGAATTGACATCCCCCTGATGTGGATTTTACAGTCATGTTGCAGCCACCATAATCACTATCTGTATAAGCATACAAATTAAAGTCTGAATTCTTTGGATACGAAAGGCCTAGATTTGGAGCACCTTTGAGGTATCTGAGAATCCTTTTGACAGTGATTAGGTGTGATATCTTGGGGTTGGCTTGATATCTTGCACATATACATGTGGCAAACATAATATCAGGCCTGCTAACAGAAAGATACGTAAGTGACCCAATCATAGCCCTATAGAGATGTTCATCAACACACTCCCCCTCAAGATCAGGACCAAGGGAGTGGTTTCTGGCTATGGGTGTGTTTGCAACCTTACAGTCAGTCATCTTGAATCTTGTAAGTATGTACTATACATACTTTGACTGACTAATGAAGATGCCATCTTCAACCTGCTTCACTTGAATTCGTAGAAAGAAACTGAGTTCCCTCATGGCACTCATTTCAAATCTATTCTTCATCAGCATCTCAAAGTCTTTGCAGAGCTTTGGATTAGTTGAACCAAAAATGATGTCATCTATATATATTTGAACTAGCAGTGTGTTATTCTCTGTTTCTTTGATGAAGAAAGTCCCATCAATAGTACCTTTTTTGTATCCATGATGACAGAGGTATGTTGATAGTGTCTCATACCACTTTCTTGGAGCTTGATACAGTCCATATAGAGCTTTATCAAGCTTGTAGACATAATCAGGATGATATTGGCCTGCAAAGATAGGTGGTTGTTTGATATAAACTTCTTCATCAATCACCCCATAGAGAAAAGCACATTTCACATCAAGCTGGTAGACCTTGAAATCCTTGGATGCAGCATAAGCCAGGAATATTCTTACAGCTTCAAGTCTTGCAACTGGAGCAAAGACATCAGTGTAATCAATCCCTTCTTCTTGAGTGTATCCTTGGACAACCAGTCTAGCCTTGTTCTTGATGATAATCCCTCTATCATCCTTCTTGTTCCTGAATACCCATTTGGTACCTATGACAGTCTTCCCTTGAGGAAGAGGGCATAAGTTCCACACCTTCTGTCTTCTGATTTGAAGCAGCTCATCTTGCATAGCTTCAATCCAGCTTCCATCCTTTAAAGCCTCATCAACTTTCTTCGGCTCTATCTGGGATAAGAAACAAGAATGTTGACAAACATGGCTGTCATGAGTTTGTCCTCTTGTTCTTACCCCTGAGTCGACATTTCCAATGATGTTTGTGGTGGGATGTGACTTGTAGATCCAAAGTTGAGGGATCTCAGCAAGTTGGTTGGACAGTTTCTAAATTAGAGAAATTCTGATCTGGCAATGAGGTGTCTCCTACCACATCAGCACACTTATCAAGAGAAACTTGATCCAATGAGTGTGTGACATCATTCATGTTGTCTTCAATGGAGTGGTTATCAGCATCAATAAATTCTTGATCACTGTCACCACCCCCAGTTCCTCCTGCATTAGAAGTTACTTCTCCTGAATTCTGAGCCTCTGAGCTGGAATTTGAAGGCAATTCAATTGAATCAGCAGTATTTGTCATGCTTGTGTCACCACGTAACTCCATATCACACGAGTCTACTAGATCTTCTCGATTTTGACCAACCACCTTCTTTTCTTTTTCTTTGTTGATCACCTGTAACCACAAAGCTTATTCTTGATTTCTTTTTTTTTTTCAATCGCGACAATCAACTTTTTTTCAAACCGCCCCAAGAAAACAATAGTAAAATTTTACTTTGTTATCATCAACTAAACCTTACCTATGATCATGCTAGTGCTTCTCGCAAGTCAATTGCACTTGAAATGCTCAAGTTTCCGCTCACCTCTTGATTGCTTCTCACAACAGGTTTTCATAACCTTTTAATCGCATCACACGCTCGGTTTTGGCTTCTCACCTTGATCTTGATTGCTTCACACAATTGGTGTGCTTTCACAGATACTTGATCTCCGCTAACGTTTAACACGATTAGTTTTCACCTTGATCTTATTTGGACATCATCATGGAATGATTTTCCAAACTCGAATTGATGCAAGAAATCATGAAAGAGGATGATTAGATCTTGATATTAGGAGCTTTCGCATAGCCAAAATCGTCGAAGGAGAAGTTAGGATCATAAAACCCTAGAATCCCCTCTTAAATAGGGTCAAAAACCACAAAATCCCGAAGTTGACCTAACAATGGCGTATTTTACACACATGTGAAGTACTTTACGCCAACTCCCACTTTGTTATACTGACTGCTCCGCTTTACGCCATCTAGATGCCATCATTACGTCACTCGAAGTAAGGTACGACAGTAGTGGAGTAACCTACGCCATTTTTTCAGTTTTGGCTTTTGTCGCTTTTGGTCCTCAACAATTCTTTATTTCTTGCTTAAAACTTGAAATAAACAAATAAGCATCAAAGTAATGGTATTCTAAAGTAATAACACAATAAAACACCATTTTAAATTAATTTGACATCATAGAAATCCTCCGGATATCAGGTGTCTAAGAAATCAAATTTTGAATTCTCTAATTAATCAAACGAATTATTTGAATTTTGATTTTTGAAAACTGGATTTGAATTCATAAAAAAATTTGAATCCAATTTGGTTCAAGTTTAAATATTGAATTCGAATGAAATTCTTATTCACTTAATTTTTTTACTCTTAAATATTTTCAAAACTATAAATATTTATGTCAAAATACGAACTCCAACTTTTCAAGTGATAAAAACATCGAAACAAAATGAAAGTAGTCTAACATTCAAAATATTCAACAAAAAACAACCGAAATACAAACTAAAGTCTCATGAGTTTAAGAAACTAACATTTTTAACCTTCGAAACTTCACGAGTTCACAGCTACAACCTATAAATCCATATCAAAAGGAGTGCTTGGAGACAAATGCAAATTAAACAAATAAACAAGCAAAATAACTAAAGCATAAATCTGAAATGGGGATTGAAAATAGGAATTTTAAATATTTAAAATATATATTAAATAAGTATACATACAAAAATAAATTATTAATATAATTTTAATTCGAATTTCTAATCGAAAAAAACAATGAGAAAGTTGATTTATAACTAAAAATTCTAATTAATTTTGAATTGGTGATTTCCGAATCAAATATTTTAAGTTTTTCAAAACTGATTTAAAACACCCATATCATTATCTACATATTAACCTTATAGGATACCAACTTCTACTGGCAAAGCTTCATAGGGGCTGGAGGGGCGCCCGCCCCCCTTCTTTTTTCGGTCAGTAGTGTTAATTTTTGGCTCGTCAGTGTAAATTTTCGGTCCGGTAGTAGAAATTTTTTTAATAAATATAATGTTTGCTCCCTTAAAATAGTTTACCTTCGCCCCCGCCCCCTATTAAACCGTGATTCAAACTCCGCCACTGCCAACTTCAATCAAATTAGATTATCTTTTAACTAAAATACAAATACTAACATATAAATGTCAAACGGTCAAAGTCCACGTAAAATATTTTGGCTAATTTTTGTCTTGTACAAGTACCTCCCAAGTTGCCTCGAGATGCATGCAGTTCAAAACAAAAGTTGCCTCGAGATGGATTGATGGCATACAAACATTAAACTTGGAGTAAGTTATACTAACTACTAAAGCCAAAACAACTTCTTTTTAACAAGAAGCCAAACAATTAACTCAAACTCACTCGTAATTAACTCAATAAAAACTCACTTGAAATTCAGCTCCAAGTACATATTTTGAACCAAAGGTAACTTGCTCAATAAATTTTGCATTCTTGATTTTCTTGTATATTAATAATTGATACTATATTATTTGAGTTTTGTATGATTTAACATTCTTATTGGGTTGTTTTTTGAGATTTGTATAACAAAACATATATGATTGTCAAAATTAGAAAGCAAAAGAAGAAGCACGATCTGGTTCGAGTTGAATACGAGTCAAATTGCGAGCTCAACTTCCTCCTTGAAAAATCATTGCTATTGTTATGAGATAGTGCCCGAGTTGATGCTCGCCCGACTCAACTTGCTCATTGGACAATGACGGGCCGAACAGGAGATCAACCTTTTGCTCGTATGGAAGAATATTCTACATATATGCCCATGGCAATTATCCAATATTATCAATTTTGTAAAATAAAGTGGTTTTAGTAACATATTCTAAAATCAAGTTACCGAATATAATATATAAAGGAATCACAATTTACAGGTTCCACAAATCTCATATTCATTGCTAAAATGACCACTATGTGATGGCCTTTTGAAGCTATATCTTTGAAACATGAAGACGCTAATAGAATTCTACGTTTCAATTTGACTACCGTATGTATGACCTAAACGCATGAAATCTCGAATCCAGTGACTCGTTTTACGCCCTATGCAAGTCACATGTATAAGATGCTTGCATATAGTGTTTGGTAGTTTTATGATTTTAATAAGATGAGATAGTACAATAATTGTATTTAGTATTTTTGTTAGATGGGATGTGGAAAGTGAAATATTCCTAATAAAGCTAGAATTGAATGACATTAAATTTGAACAAGTGGGTGTAGGCAAGCACTTCACTTTGAACAAATCTAGGAACCTTGAGAATGTATGCTTGAGTTCCACTTGTACGTACTCTAATATATATTCTCAACTCCCTCCAACCATCCATCTCTTTCTTTAGTGGGCTAAGTATCTAGCTCAAACATTTTTAAGCAACTAGTTGTTACAAAATTGGGTGTTTATGACTAGAAAAACGATCGTAAATCTCACGACTGGTTTGCAACCGAACTAAACGGTCACAAACCGATTAGATGGTAAAATGGTGCGATAGTTTAATTTGGTCATAAGGCGGTTTAAGAAATATTCAAATGTTAATTACAATTAAATTGTAAATAGTAGTTGCAAACCGATTACAAACATGTAGATAACAATAAAACAAAAATAGAAATTGTATTTTGGTCGTAAAATAGTCACAAATTTTGTGCCAGTTTAGGCAGAAAATGGTCCCAAAAATATTAGGGAAAAAGTAATTAAAAATTAACAGTAAATACTAATTGTTAAAAGAGTTTGTGCAAACCGGTGTAAGATTTGTGAGTGCAAAAACGGTCCCTAAATCTAGTCGTAGACATTCCTCAGCCCCAAAGTGCTCGCAAGATTGGATTAACCGCTAAGATTTTTCCACTAAATTTTCGGTCGAAAGTACTGACTTACTACTGTAAATATGATCGTAAATGCCATGCTTTCTGGTAATGAGTTTGTCGGTTTTTATTCTTGTTCTTATTATGTATAGAGTATATCAGAAGCTCCAAAACCCAAGATTGTTAAGTTCGAACATTGTATAAGCTTCTAAGTGTGTTGGAATCTAAACATTTATTTATTATACCATAGAGTTAAGCATAATTTTCTTTAACAACAACTTCACACACCTACACAACTTGTTCATGACTGGACTTGAACCCTCACACCATGATACCATTAAGCTACATATACCCTAATTATATATTTCAATATCTAGCATAGGGGGTAAGGATTTAGATTGGTCCTATCGTGATGGTTTAAACGTCAATCACTCACTATTCTGCAATGAGAATGTACGATGCAACCGCCTTTACTCATACAAAAGGTTTTTGTAAATTTAATTACAAGCGCAAACTGAGATCATAATATATATAAACGATATGCGCTCCTACAAGTCAGTATTATAAGAAGTTTATATGTTTTCAATCCAAATTGATATTTAGAGCAACTCAAAGCATGCATAACATTTGATTTGTTTGAAGTTAAGAGTACCCGAGTGGGGCAAACAAAGGTTTACCTGGCTTTCAATCCCAAATTTCACCAGCATCTTGTTTTTATCGAAAAAACGTCAATCTTTGGATTATATTTTATTTATGTATATTTGATAAATTAATTTTTATAAAGAATTTTTGGTAGAAAGTGTATTTCTAATCTATATACCTCTTGATAGTTTTAGTCAAAGAACACATTGTTATAAAGTAATATAACTTTGTATACTTTGACAAAATTAATATTTAAAAGAAAAACTTTGAGAAAGGTATTTTTAATCAACCAATTACCCTTTCAAATATTACTCACCCATCACATATATTCGCCACCTCTTATCTTGAACCTCATCACTTGCAAGAGGTGAATATTTGTGGTTAGAGTCAACTCTTATTGGCAATAAATAATAGCAATTTCAAAAGTCAACGCACAATCATAGTGCTATTTTTAACGTGGGCAACAAAAATATTACATAGGACTCGTAGCAAATAAGGGGGTGACATGATGGTGGATATGAGAATTTATGATGGAAAGTAGTATCCAAAGACATTAGAATAAAGCAAAGATAAGAGTCAAAATCAATGTTTTTATAGTTGATCGTTCTACTGGTTTACTAGTTGAATAAAAAATAAGACGACGTCATAAATAATTGAAGATTAAAAATTATATATATACGGCTAATTTATAACAAAATTGGTAGATTACTTATCTTTAGACGTAATTTATAAGTAATGTTAACAAAATATACAGCTTGCAAGGGCGGACCAAAGGTGGGGGATTGGGTGTCAAAGAACACACATGAATTTTTGTTATGTTTAATATACGATAGAAACCATGATGACACCCAAGATTTTTTGACATCGACACCTAAATGTTATGTGACGAGTTACACCTGGAAAAATAATTTGAAGTTCTTAATTTTATAAACTTTACTTATTAATAAAATAAAAATTACACTAAATACATTCTCGTTTAAACTACAATATAAAGCTATTAAGCATGTTACTCACATGAATCACTCAAGATAGACATGAAAACCAAAATAAAATTGACACCCATATAATAAATTTCTTGGATTATCACGCTTGAAATAAGTAAAATTAAAATAAATAAGTAAAATTTAAAGTATTAAGTATAAATGAAACAATAACAAAACTTTTGAAGAAAAATTAAACGTCATTCATTTTTCCTTTATAGTAAACATTCATGAATAAGTCCACAGAAGCATAATGCATTATATACATGTTATGTTTTGTTCCAATTCCTCAGGTTACTTCACCTATCTTCTCATTATGTAGGTTGATGCCATCCTGGGGCTCATTCATGAGTTGGCCAAATGGATGAATGGATGAAGCCAGAAGAACAATAAATGAGTTCAACTAAAACCAAAATTAACTTAAAACAAAAACAATTACATGCAAAGAAGTGGATTTTTCAGCCACTCGATCGACTCCTATTTACATTTGCTATTAAAACTAGAAATCCACAAAAACAATGAAGATGATGATTAATTCCGATTAAAAAGAAAAGATAAAGATAATTTTATTATTTGTTTAAGTGTTAAGAGATATGTAAAGTTTATTTTATTGATATGTTAAGTTATATTAGGAATTAGATCTGAAGTAGAATATAAGTTTGTCTATTATAGATAGAGGTGTAACATCTTTGTAATTTGTGTGGTTTTGTTTTCAATAAAGTGGTATTTATCGTGTTTGCTTGATCCAAAATTCCCAACAATTGGTATCAGAACTTGAAAGACGATCTTGGACAAAGACGTGAAAATCAAGCAAGAGGAAGATTGAAGAGGTTCTGTGTGAGCTAAAGATTAAAATCAAGCAATAACTTTATACGTTGCAAGCTCTCCAAACAATCCACCAACCGTAAAAGATAATAACTTTGATAACGATCTTCTTCGGTTTAGTGATAGAAACCGGATCCATACACACAATAAGTGATTACAGACTTTAGTCTTCCTATTTATGTAACTTTTTAGAACCTTATACAACCATTACTGAAACCTAAACAAATAGTGTTTCTAATAACCGTATTTAACAAAAAATCCCCATGGTATTCTTTACCTTTCTTTTTAACTTTAATCTTCCGGCCTATTTAAAAGTTTTTGAAGAACTAACAGAGTTCATGGGACTAACGTTATGATTATCAATCGGCTCATTCACCGTGTGGCTAGCATTGGACGAAGCCTCAGCCCAACCTTCGGATTCCTCAACAGCTCTCGGCAGAACTTCTAGCTCGGTAAAAACAACATCCTCGAATCACAGTGTCAGCCTCTTTCGTTACATTCACCATAGTGTCCACAAAACATATCGAGTTAGATTGGCATTTTGTTAATGTATAATTTACAAAAAAAAGGCCTTGTTAATTTATCATATATTTGAACCACAACGCAACTTGGCGATTCATTTATTTAAGGGTTATTAGATTTTGATAATCTTAACTTTTATTTACTGGCCGGGTCCCAACTCAGAAAATATTTACAAATACTTCCAACTTTCAACTTATTTTCCTTCAACAATCCCCTGTTAACAGAGAGTTAACACCATTAGCTTTTTGATGATTTGGATTACTTATATGGCCAAAACAGCAAGCAGAAAGTTGGAATCAACCATGCATCAGGTCTGTCAATATGAAACTTCTCTATCATAAAACCCTTAAATCTTCACTTTCTAATTTGGACCACTTGACTTGTTAAAGGTAGATTTCAGGTGATAATGAAGGCTAGACAAAAAAAAATGAACCTGATGAAAGCTTGGCGGCGGAGTTGAACTTTGGCACAAAATTAGCCTCATTTCATTAAAAACTAATGGGTGTTAACTCTCACTTAGGGGCTGTTTGACAATTTCTGAATGATTAGGTGTTGAACCAATAAGAGATCTGAACCATTAAGTGTTGAACCATTAAAATGTCCGAACCATTAGGAGCTAGTAAATCGCTTAACTATTCAAAGGCAAATGTCTGACCAATTCAGATAAGAGGTCTTAACCATTCAGAGACAAATGTCTGAACCATTCAGACATTTGCTCCAGAAAAAAACAGTCTGAACCATTCAGACATCTGAATTATTAAGAGGCTGATTCTGATACTACCAAACAGTCCCTTAGTAAAGGATCATTAGAGAAAAATAAGTTCAAAGTTAAAAATGTTTGTAAACATTTTCTGAGCCGGGTTTAATCCTAACAAAAAATAAAAGTTAAGATTATTAAAATCCAATAAACTTTTATTTAAAGTCTAATAGTTTGTTGTAATTAAAGATTATAGTTAGTTAGTTTTGGAGTTAAAGCCATAAATAACCCTTCTTTGTATGCATTTAACATACAGAGTATTTGCTCTTAAAACAAATCAAAACGAAAACAAATATATCGAACTTGCGGTTCTATAGTGCACTGGGCTCACGCATGGAGCATAATCTTGGGCCACTTGGGTTTGATACATGTATAATCCTTACCCTGTGTTTTCTTTAAAGAAGTGTGTTAACATTGTAATAATATTACTGTTGCTACAAGTTTTCAGGTCTCAAACACATGACTTCGATGTCACATTGTAATAATCTTACTGGTTGCTACAAAGTTTGGTCCGGTCCTTGGTTTGATAAAATAAACTTCTCCTGAGGTTAAGTATCACGGAGAATTGTCATCGAGCATTTACCTACTCAAGTCGATCTTTTAATTTACCGTTATTGTAGTTTTGTCAAACCGCTAGTTCTGGTTAATGTGCCAATCTAAACTGCCGTTAAAAACTGTAACGTGTCAATCTATTTATAAGTGAACGTTCAGTTAACTTTTTTTCTTCTTTTGACCGGCAAATGGTCAGTTCAGTTAGAGAGGTATTTGTGCAAATGCTAGTAAAATTTCCAAAACAATAATAATTCCAATGATAATAACAACACTATTAGACACCTATAAAGATTAATACATAGTATTTTCTTTCTTAAATTCAAAAATTTACATTTGATTGCATAATTCTCAATCAAGTCAAAATAAAAATTACCAAAACATAAAAAAAAAAAAACCATAAAACGTAGTTAAAGCCCATGACTTTCGAACTACATATATTGAAGCCACAAGCATTTGATATTATTTATTTGTTCATCAAAATATGACGGTCAATTATTGTCACTAAAGCTCATAAGTCATTCCAACCTTCAACAACTTCTTATGAGGAACATCAAACACACTATAACTTTGCCTCAAGTTCTTCTTCATAAAATTATAAGCATAGTTGATCAAGAACCTTTTCCCGATGGACGACCCCGCCCTCGAGACAATCTCGTGCTCGCCCACCAAGTGCACGACCCCGGATCTCCAAGCCTTTTCTAGCTTCACGACATCCTCATCCGCCATACGCCCTTGTTGTGGCTCGGTTCCATAGTCGTATTCAATGAAATCCTTCAACCGTTTGATCAAAATCTTCTCGAACGACTCTTTTTCATTGCGCACGTCAGTGTACCCGTACCTCACCACACACCTAAAAACATACAACTCGTTGGGCTTCACGCGTCTAAACAAAAACCGCTCTTCGGGCGCCACCCGACTAACGGGTAGTGACTTGATTGAAACAAACAAGATAACCGAATGTAAAGCGGGCACGTTGTCAACATAGTGTTTGAAGATTGGGGGAATCCCGTGTGCGAGCTCTGAGTAGAAAATCGCTAGCCCGCCCATGTGACTTATGTTCGAGGCGGTAACAATGTCTTTTATCGCTTCGCGTGACACTTTGTGGTCGAGCTCGTAGTTGTACTTTGCGCGATAAACGTAGTTCCAAGTGCACATTATGAACATTAACGCTAGAGCGAATGTAAAGGGCAAGTATCCACCTTTAGCGAATTTGTAGAAAACCGCGCTTAAGTAGATGTATTCAGTTGAGCTAACAACTAGCACGTATAATATCACTAGAAGTATGTTGGTTTTCCATATGACGAGCATGATCACCACCAAAAATCCAGATGTTAGAGTCTCGGCAAATATCACCGCGATCCCTATAATATACACAAGTAATAGTTCAATCAACAAGTTAGAAAACACCACAAAAAATGTTTAGTTATGTGAATTTTAAGTGTTGAACAATGGACACTTACCATAAGCGTTACCAATCTTTTCAGTAGTTTTAAAACTAGCAGTAACTAAAACACAACCCATCATCAGTAGATAATTCATTTCGGGTATGTAAACTTGCCCTTCATACTTGGCGGATGTATGCACGACTTGAACGCGAGGAAAACATCCTAGCGAAAGCGATTGTTTGATGATTGAGAAAGTCCCGGATATCATAGCCTGACTTGCTATAATCGCCGCCATCACAGCTACCACGAACACCGGCCAATACAAGGCGTGTGGAAGCGACTTATAAAAGGTATCCGCCACCAAAGTGTCATGCTTTCGTAGCCACGCCGCCTGCCCGCTATAGGCTGTGATTATAGCCGGATAAACCACACAACCCATGCTTATTTGTATCGATTTGACCGTAAAGTGTCCAAGATCAGCAAACATGGCCTCGGTTCCTATTACAGTTAAACCAAAGATATATTATTAGATAGAATGTATTAGTAAGGTTTCATGTTTAATGTGAGTGCGTGTCTTATATTATGGGGGATAGTTGTGAGTGAAGGAGAGAGAAAATTTATAGGGATTGTACCATGCTTCTCTATATTTGGGGAAACACGTCACAACCCCATAAGTTTTTTAATATTTTTAAAAATGGTTGTGAGTGGAGAAAAGAAAAAAAACAATGATAAAAATATAAAAAGTATTATTTAATTGAATTAGAAAGTAAAAAAAAAGTGTTTTTACTATAAATATGAAGGATGGGGATGGCGATGCTGGTGTGAATGCTCTTAGAAGATATGATTTGGTTAGGTTTTTTTTATATATTTTGTAAGTATGTTAATTAATAGTACATAATATCTTACGGGATTGTACCTGTAATGGCGAGAACTATCCCACCAAGTGAAATCCAACCATCTTTTCCATTTCGTTTGAAATAATCGATGATGTATTTAGGGTTTATGGCTTTTGCGACTGAAGGGTCGTACTTGATGAAATTGTACACACCAATTCCAGCGATGAGCGAGAACCAGACGCTAATGATCAGGGCGAAGGCGTAGCCAACTTTATCAGTTCCAAATCTTTGAACCATGAATAGGGTTATCAAGATAATTATTGATATTATGACGATCCGCCCTGCATCAATCCATTTCCAAAGTGTTACAAAACTTGTTTTATACGAGTTACAAGAAGCTGAGTAGGGTATAAACAAATCAGAGTAGAGCTCGAGTTTGATTTACTTAACTTAAATAAGCTCGAGCTTCATTCTTTTGGTTAATAAATTTGTAAAATATAAAAGATTAGTAATTTACACAAATTAAACAGGTTACTAACGAAAAACCTGTTACACCAGGTATGCTTTAATATCTTCTCAAGTTGGTTACTGGTATTGGAAAAACTCGTTTTATTTGAAATAACCGATTTATTTAAAAGAATCGATTAATTTGCACATCTCTCCCTTCAAGGAGTGTTATTTTTATAATATATATATATATTATGAGGGTTAATGTATTTTTAGAGATGGACCCTCCAATATTAATGGGAAGATAATATTAAATTTTTAATGACACTTGAACTTTACCCAAAGGTTAGCGTAATGAGAAATAGTTAAGTCTTACTAGATCTTAGATTCAAATTGATATGTATATTATTTTTAAAATAAGTTCTAAACATATTTTTATCGAATATAAATATAATATAGGAAATGTATATGTTAATTTGATTAGATGTTGTTTTGGATTGTGTTTTAAAATGATTATTTAGTAATAAAAAGTTAATATATAATAATTAGCTGATTTACACATGTAACTATATATGTAAGAGTTAATTATAAAGATGTATTATTGTTACCTGAAATTAAATTTGTAATAGTCTTTTCGAATATTTGAATTAAGAGACTCGTAAGTATCAATTACTTAAGCATTTTGACATAGATAAATTTCGTTATTAGTTCATTATCAGTTTGATCAAAATCGTTTTAACAAATTCGATATCATATTATTCATGTAAAACAAGTTAATTGATCTATAATAATTAAGTAATTAAAGTTTGACAAACACTAAAATTCACTATCATAAATTTTATAATCAAATTATCATTTTCAGAGGTTTCCTAGCTAATGATGTTAATATTTGTTAAAAATTAGCAAAAGAGACCTTATTTATTTCTTTTATTCAATGTTTTCTATGACTCGTTACTTAGAAACCATTTTTGTAACCGTATTATTCGTCTTTTATGTGACATTACGTTGGAACATACCATGTAACAATTGCTAATACCAATGAAAACATAGTGTTAAAAAACGCTATAATCGATAAGACGAGACAACTATACAAAAAGTGTGAGTTGTATTGTTTGATTTTTCTTTTATTTACGATAAATTTAAAGAATGGACGTAAAAGAAAAGACAGAGCTAGATTGGGTGTCAAAGAATTACCTTCTGTCATGGATTCGGTTGCTTCTTTGAGTCCTGACACCGCGGATAATACTATATAGAAATTAGATGTATTAGAAATGATTGAAATCATCTATGTTATTTCATGAGAACAATAATAAGGGTTAAAGTAATTACCAGAGATAGAAGGAGTGAGAATGTCATCACCAACAACCATAGAAGTCCCGAGCATGGCAACGAAAAGAAGTGAAAACTTGGCGAAGTTGCTACGCTCGAGATTGTCTTTGACCTTTGATGCTATTGTGTTACGTTTGTTTGGCAGTTCAAGTTCAAAGTTTGAGACCTCTCTGTCCTCTGGTTGTTCGCTCGGGATTAAACCTACCTTTGCATATCGACACAATTTCGAGTACAGGGCAAATGTACCACCTATTAAAAAAAAGTAAAAATGAAAAATTAAGTTTATATAACACCATCATTATAATAAAATTAGATGATTGTATGCAATTTTTTTGTGTGAAGAAATCAAGTGACGGAAATTATTCTGAACTTGAGTGGTTTAAAATATTACAAAAACTACATATTAATCATAAGTATTATGCATAATCTATAATGTTTTTTAAACATTTATAAGAAAATATGTAATTTCGTAAATTTAAAGAAAATATTTGAAATTATTTCTAATTTTATAATGTTCACATTTAAGGGTTGTTCACTGTGTATATGGGAAGGTATATGGCTTACTAGGTTAGTACCCGGTGTATTACACAAGTTTAATAAATAAAATATTTAATAATTAGTAATTAAAATTTATGAATTATAAAACCATACTTGAAGATAAAATATGATTATAATTATGTACAAATAACTACTTTAAGTAAATAGACAATAATGTAGTTTTCTTAAACTTTTATTTTATAATAAAATTATGGTTTTTTAAATATTTTGTTTTAAGAAAAATGATTTTTTAATTAAAAAAAGTTTGTTGTGTTCTGTATTTTATAAAACTTTTATTTCTAAAAAGTGTGCTTTTAATATAAAAAATATGTTTTTAATTTATTAGATTATACATTTTGTAATTTGAAAATGGTACAAGTATATTATTAGTATTTAATATTATTATTAATAATAGAGAAAATGAGAAATTTAGTATGAAGATGTTTACAATTGTGTCATATCTCATCTAAGCTTTTTTTATTATAAATAGATAATAATATATTGTAGTTAATAAAAACACGAAGAGTTACAATACGATATTTTAATATAATATATGATTAAAATTATATATAGTAATAGTTTAAGAAGTAGAACAATGATGCTATTTTTTAACTCTCTTATCTAAATAGTTTATTTTTTAAACATTAGTTTTAAGATTTTTTTATAAAAATTATTTTTTATATAAATTTTATTTATTAAAAACTATGGTTTACAATTATTCTGGTTGTTTTAATAAGATTGCTTTTAGAAAATTTTATCTTTTTATATTTTTTTTAAAAAGGACCAATTTAAATATTTTGTTTCAAAAAGGTTTAGTATTTTAGAAAATTTCATATTATATAAAAATTATGTTATTTTATCATTTCTATATTAATAAAAAAAATAATTTTTAATTTTTTAATAAATTTTATTTTAAAAAGATAGGTAGATTTTAAAAATATAGATGAGAGAAAGAAATATAGCAATTAATAAAATTAATTTTTAATAAGAGAGAGAAATTAGTTTAGTGTTTAAATTAGTATAATACACTTTTGGAAGAAAAATTATGTAAGGATGTCTAGAAAAAATGACATGTAGCAAAATCGTGGGTCAAGAGAATGACACATGACCAAAAAAACCTTATTTTATTATATACAATAGATTATTTTATTGTTGTATATACGAATATTTTTATATGTTTATGTGTGGATAACATCATAAAGGACACGGTCACACGGATGTAATTTATACGAAGAATATTAATACGTAGAATTAAATTTTTATATGTTTACAAGAAAATTAATACAGTTATAAATCTGGAAAACATGTTTTTTCTAAGAAATACACTTTTAAGCATATGGATATTTTGCATTTAGAAATTTAAATAAAGAAGACTTTTTTTATTTTTATATTGTCCTCGATATTAGCGAAGTCAACACGTTATTACACAAAATATTCGTTAAAAATTTGTCATGATATACAAATCCGGTTAACACCTACCTCAGTGTAGATCTAACCTTCATGTTTCATTGCATCTTGAAATATTAATATATTATTTAAGTTTACCATCATACATATTTAAATCAAATAAACTGTTTTGTTTTCTAAGAAACACTCATGTGATCTCTTATTTGTGATCGTCAAAACAGTTGTAAAACGATCACAAATGTAGTTTTTTGATCGTTTTGCAACTGGTTTTGACTCTGAACACTAGTTACAATATAATTTTGCGATCATTTTTTTTTATAAAAATCCTCTTTGTAAAAGTTAGTAGTAAATAAGCTAGAGCGGCGAGATTGAAAAATGCCTACCGTCACCATTATCGTTGGCATGCAAAACGATCATGACATACTTAATAACAGGAATTATCGTGATGGTGTAAAAGATCAGCGACAAAACGCCCAATATGTCATCTGGATGTTTGATCCCGTCGGTAAAAGTACTAGAATACACGTACAACGGTGACGTCCCGATGTCACCGTAGACCACCCCGATGCTTTGGAAAGCAAGTCGTAGTATCACTCCCCAATCCTATAAACAATTCCACTTTGTAAATAATAAGCCACAAATTCCCAACATACACAAAAGCTTAAAAAGTTTTAAGAAAATATTACTTTTTTCAACATCATATCATCATGCACTTTATATTACTATAACTCGTAACATTTTGTTCATTCAGATGTCACTTATCATCAAGATGTCTAGATAAAAAGAAATGTATCAGCTATAAATGCTAACCTTGGTGTTATGGTGACCGTGGTGACCCTCGATTTTCGCGGCCTCGATATCTAACGAGTCGTGACGTTTCAACCCTGGGAGTAGGCTTTCGGGGAGTACATGATCGGGTGTGCGTTCGGAATGAATTTGTTCATCGTTATCTTCTACGATGTTGGCGGCGTTCGAGTTCCGTCTGCTGCTGTCGGGGGTGGAGACGGTGGAGGTTCGCTTGCTGCCGCCGGAGGTGGACATGGTGGCGGTGAGGATTCCGGTGACCGGAGTAATGAATGAAGTGGGAGGAACCCTAGAGATTGGTGGTTGTTTATATAGGGGTGTTAAAGAGTAACAATGCTTCTTAAATAAAACAAATAAATTAATAAAGTATTAATATTGCATCATCAAATTCGCTGAGTAGTTGTCGATTTAGATTAGTGAATATCCCATCCAATTAATAGCTTTTCGTGTTTTACTACAACTACTCGTTTAATATTCCTTCAATCCTGTAAAAGAACTTAAAATAATTGAAATATATTAAGTTAAGTGTCTTGAATTGCTGGTTAATACGAGTTACTCATGACATATAAATAAAGGGAGGTTATGTGTTCAAGTCTCACTCTGAGCAAAATGCTGAGGAGGTTGGGAGTGCGGTCCCGACTGGAAAACAGACAACACCTATTACTCCAAAGCAGAGTCGCACATTTGCCGGTTTAAAAAAAGTGTCTTGAATGGAAAATATGAACAACTTGATTTGCTTATTTAGTGATTAGTTATTCTTTTCTCAAGTTTAATTTAAAAAAGAGGTATTGTGATGGAAAAATTATTAATTTATCAAGTTACATAACCTTTTCGTTTAAATCACTTTAAAAATAAGTAGTAAATAGTAACTAATGTTTTATATCTTTCCATTTGGCTCACGTAATTTTAAAAAGAAAATTTACTTTGGTTAAAAATTTTGCAATATTTTTGAAACAATATTTAGAAGTTGATTGACTCTATTGTTGTTAAAAAAAGGGTAAGAGTGGTTTTAATGTTACCAATATTTGAAGTTAGTTATTATCTCATGAGTTAATCCCTTTATAATACACATTGTAGATGCTAAAGATGTTTTGTATTTATATTTAGCATGATTGTTTCATATTCCAGCCGTTTAAGTATGCTTTGATAGATGCCAATGGTTTGTCGGTTGATAAATACAATAACACATGTTATCAAGCTTATTATATTAGAGATATAAGCTCAATCCTTAAAGCACATACAATTGATTATTATCCAACGCCACATATCAGTTGACCTTGGATCTTGGCATTGTCCATGGTGTCGCACCACATTTTGGTTTAAAATGAGTGATTGTAGGAAATGGTATATCACTTACTATCTCTCATATCAGTCATGAGTCACGTTTTATTTTTTGGTGCTTTCACACTCATATCGGTCATCCAATACCCCGTTTTTCTTTTTAATAAACTGTTTAGGCGAACCTAGTCATGTTTGCTTGAATATCTAGACACAATTTGTTTATGCGCAATACTTGTTTGATAAAAACTATGCGAGAGCTTTTACCTCCTATATATCTGATTGACGCACAACTCTTATGTAGTTATTTAAATTCTTCGAATATGTAATCACAGTTTGATTACAAATATTCAAAAACTACACAAGCTATTTAGTTCAAGAACGAAAGTTCTAAAATTCAAAGATTGTATGTATATGTATATGTATATACCGTTGATATACATGATTATATGGAGTAATTTGTTTTAGATATCGTTTATTTAGGGGCAATGATAGTTTATGTGATATTTTGTTGCAATTTTACTTTGGCTATGATGATGAATTCTACTTTTTGTGTTAGCTTTTTGGCTGATGATGAGTTCTACTTTTTGAACTCCTATTGAGTGTACTCTTCCTTAAATTCAAGTGAATTACATGTTTTTGTTTGTCTACATGTTTGTAGATAAGTTAGCATAATCTTTTATTCTTTTAAATGTAGTGGGATCTTGATATTGTCTTCTATAATTGTAGGTGGAGTGAAAGATATGAACTTTGAAAGATTTTGGTGTTGGTTATTGCTGTGATTGAGAGCTAAAGGCCTAATTTTGTGTGTAGGTGATTATGTTGCGTGTTTTATTTATAGTATGAAAAAATTAATTGAACTATTAATCATCAATTATAATTTTTGTTGGTAAATGTAGAGTCGAGGTATGAAATTGTGGAATTTTTCTAGGTGATAAGTGACAATGATCGTAGCTTGAGAATAAGCAAAGTGGGTTTCATTTGTATTTTTGTAAATTTTATAAAAGAATCATGTACTTAAAAGAAACGTGTGAATGTATCCATTATGTATATAATTTTGTAAAGTGTTGCAGTAATTTTTGGTTTTTTCTGTTTTTATTTTTGTGTTTTTGAATATAATAAAAAAAGGGGGAAGGAAAACAATTTCTTTCAAAAGATTTACAAAACTTTTAGCTACTAACTGCGACCAAACTTAGTAGCAAATAATAATAATAATTGAGATTCGACATTGATGTATTGCAAAGTTCGTTGGTGATCCGATGCTGAAGCCAGTCGGTAATCCGTAGCTAAAATTCGTTGGCAGTCCTTCGGAGAAACTATTATTGATGCTCTTTAACAAACTTTCACCAACATATCCTATCTTTACCTTTGTCCATTGGTAAAGTCATTCATTTTATAGCGTGTCACCATTAACATTCGTGGTTAATTGGTGAGAAATTGATCAGATTAGAGTTAGGTGATACCTTTAGTTATTGAGAAACTTATATGGAAACATTACGAGGCTAAGAAAAAGCCGGTGCACATGATTTGGTATAGCATTCTTGTTTGTCGGTTGTGGGCACACGCCGCACACATGAATTCGATTGCACTTGGCCGTTTAAAGGTCATCCGGGCACATTTTAGATCGTTGTGAAACTCATAAAGGAGAACACAATTACGTAAGCTATTAACTATACATTATATCACAAAACTGTTCTTAATGTAAGTTTAAATGCAAAATATCTAAAACTATCTAATTTTAATTAGAAAAATATCGAAACAATATAGTTTTCATCAATTTTCTCTGTCATCTCCTATATCGTCTTTAACGATGTCTCTTTTGAAAATAAAAAATCCACATCAATTAGACTTAAAATTTTAAGATACGTTATTTAAGTTTTTTTGTAATTCCTAGGGCCAGGTAGCTACCCACATGTACTACAATTCAAAATTGTAATATTTTATTACAAATCATCCCCCCATTGAACTTTGCAAGTGCTAGACCATAAATAAATAATATTCAAGCCGTTAAATCTTCTTATCACTAGCCCATAATGTAATATTCTAATTGAATTGACTTTCCAACTTCTATTTGCAGCATCGTTAATTGCTTTATTCCAATTGACATTAATAACTTGGCAAGTAACTACTTATAGAAAATAAATACACCCAGTACGTTATTGGTAGGGTGTGATGATGACGAGTTCCTATCTCTAACCCAGGTGATAGAGAGACTATTCTGATAAAACCTCTCCATGTAACTCACTCTCAAATAATCTTGAAGTATTTTAGAGGATTTTAGTAAGTAAAACAACGTGGTTTTGACAAAATATAAATTTGGTGTTACACACTCAACACTACAGGTTAATAGTGAAGATAGTAGTTTAATCTATTATCTGTTATAGTATTATATGATGGTTTTGTTTGTTAATGATTGATATAAAATATTATGTTGGTAAATTATTTAGCATGCATCCATGGACTTATTCTTTAACATCACATAATTATAGTTTTATAATTCTTAATTATTCAAATTAGAGTTTTAAATGATTATATTATCAATTATTGCACTTTTTGTCAATGTTTAGGTCCCGATTTTCAATACCACTCATTTTATAAGAATATATTAGGTAGAGATAGGAAATTGTTCAGTTCAAAATAATGTGCTGTTAACTTTTAAGTACAACATTAACGAGATTAAATAACAATGGATCATTACCAAACGGCTTTTGTCTTGATGATACCAAGGTCTGTTGCACGGTATCTCTTCTTAAGAAGTTGAGGGCCCGTAGTGAGCATGTTGTCAAACTGTAGAGTGTGTGTAAGTTTGTTGTTAATAAATTAACCATCAACGATTAGATAATCCGTACATGCCTATTTACACAACTTGTCCCTTATTTTTGTATTATTGACATTTAGCCATTTATTATCACTTATTTATGTAACAATACAATCCTCATGAACACGATTCTTGCCCACAAGAACTAAACATGAAAGGTAGGAAAAACAAGATGTGAAATCGTAAAAGAAAAAAAAATAAAATTCCTCAGTTTTGAACGGAGTACTAAACGCAACCAATCATCAATAAAAATGATGAACGTGTTTTAGATTTACTTCTTTTAAACAGCTTCTAATCTATTGCGATTAACCACGTATACTTGGATGTCACTTGGACATATTTATATAACATCAACCCTATGTACACTACAAGAAAAAGACTCTATTGCGACTAAGTCTATGGCGACGACATGATGTTGTCGCTATAGGTCACCCTAAGGCGACGACATGTCGTCGCCATAGGGTTACTTTAATTTTTGGCTATTCTAACCCTATGGCGACGACTTGTCGTCGCCTTAGGGTGACCTATAGCGACCAAAAAAAGTCCTCGCCATAGGTGTAGAGAAGTCGTCGCCATAGGTCTATTTTTTTAGATTTTGATTTATTTTAAATAATTATAAAATTTTAAAAATTATGTGTGGACCTATGGCGAAGACATGTCGTCGCCATAGGTCAAAATATTTTTTTTTCTTCTTTTCCCCCGAAATAACTAGGAGGGAAATAGTCCGGCCATTATGAAAACTCTATGGCGACGACATGTCGTCGCCATAAAGTTTTGTGATTTTCTTAAATATGATATTAATAAAATTTATTATTATTATTATTATTATTATTATTATTATTATTATTAATTTATGTATATTTTATTGTTATTGTTATTATAAGTAATAATAATATTGTTATAAGTAGTAATGATAATAATAATAATAATATAATAAATGTTATTATTTAATTAACCGTGTGTATGTTTGTATTATTTTCTTAAAATAAATTATTTTGTAAATGGAACAAAATCTTATTAAATATGATTTTTTTAAAACAAAAGTTTAGCTATGATCGAGTTATGAATATCAGTGTTAAATTATATACATTGATGGTAATTTACGAGAAATTATGATTGTTAAGGATAAGTTAAATTTGTTTATATTTAGTTATCAGAAATGAGAGTTAAACAAGATCAAATATGTTCAGTTATGATGGTTGGGGTCGATTACATTCGTCAAAGGTTAGCTATGATCCAATTATGATCATTGGTGTTAAATTAAACATGACGTTGGTAATTTACAGAAAATTATCCTTATTAATGATAAGTTAAGTTTGTTTATGCTTAGTTATCATCAATGAGTGTCAAAAAAGGTTAAATATGTTCAGTTATGATGATTAGGATCGATCAAATATATTAAAGGTTAGCTATGATTGAATTACGATGATCAGTGTTAAATTATACAATTCGATAGTAATTTATGGGAAATGATGTATTAATGGTAAGTTATTTTTATTTACGCTTAACTATCATCAATGAGTGTTAAACAATACCAAATATTTTAGGTTATGATGATTAGGGCCGATTACATATGTCAAAGGTTAGCTATGATCCAATTATGATCATTTGTGTTAAATTAAACAATTCGATAGTAATTTAGGAGAAATGATGCTTATTAATGGTAAGTTACTTTTATTTACGCTTAACTATCATCAATGAGTGTTAAACAAGGCCAAATATTTTAGGTTATGATGATTATGGCCGATTACGTATGTCAAATGTTAGCTATGATCCAATTATGATCATTTGTGTTAAATTAAACACGATATTGGTAAATTACAAGAAATTATGCTTGTTAATGGTAAATCAAGTTCATTTATACTTAGTTATCATCAATGAGTGTCAAAAAAAGGTCAAATATGCTTGTTAATGATAATTTACGAGAAATTATGTTTGTTAATGATAATAATTTACAGAAAATTAAGCATACTACTGGTAAATTAAGTTTGTTTATTCTTAATTATCATCAAATAATATCAAAAAACCTCAAACATGATCGTTTATGATAATTAAGGCTGATTATATACGCCAAAAATTAGTAAGACGAACAAGTATTATTATACATATGATGATATGTTTATAATAATAATAATAATAATAATAATAATAATAATAATAATAATAATAATAATAATAATAATAATAATCATAATCATAATCACAGTAATTATAATAATAATAATAATAATAATAAATAATAATAATAATAATAATAACCATCATAATAATAATTATAGTAAAATACTAATACTAATACTAATAACAATAATAAATAATAATAATATAATAATATCTTTAATAATAACATTATTAAAATAAAAAATATATAAAATATCATAAAACTCCCTATGGCGACGACATGTCGTCGCCATAGGTGTTTCGTGTCGTCGCCATAGGTGTCTCATATGCCCGCGTGATTATCCCGCCATTAATTTGGGGAAAAATTAAAAAAAAATAAAAACCTTATGGCGACGACATGTCGTCGCCACAGGGTGCAGTATCTTTTAAACCATGGATTACAACCTTATCACTTTCACTTTCCTAAACCCAAATCCCACCCACAACCAGCCTTTATCTCCGACGAAAACAACCAAAATCCGACCACCACCACCATTTCTAGCCACCACAACCGTTCCTAGCCGCTACCACCACCACTTCCATACCCCCCGTTACGCCTCCCATCTACCAAGAATGAAGCATGTTTAGGTTGCACCACCACCATTGTTCCTACCACCATGACTACCACTCCTACCACCACAACCACCATGATCGATGTCGAAGTATCAATCAAATAAGATGTTAAAATGTGTGTTCCTATTCACCTTAAACTAGTTAGAGTAAGTAGGGTTGTCGATCCTCGTGGAATTAGTGGTCGGTGTGTTATACTTTAATTTATGAAATATTAATTAATTAAATTAACAAATTACTTAACTATTGCCCCTGGGCTGTGAAAATTGGATTTTTGGAATAATTAACAAATAAACTAAGAAAACAACTTTGAAAGAATCAAACTTGATTAAGAAAACGATTATAAGAGAAAGTAATCCACTTCGGTTCTAGGTTTGGTTTTCAGCAATTGTTTAGTTTAACTTCAAGGAAAATCCTTAATAGGGACTCTATACGTGCTATGATTAAGTGATATCGATAATCAGGACTTAATGGGTCTTGATACACAATACCAATTCAATTAGAAACCAAAACTTGCAATCATATAATTTCCGGAAGATTAAATGATATTCAACTAAAAGTTTACCAACATCGTTGTTTAAATAATCAAAACACAAGTTAAACTCATAAAAGAACTTAACGGGTTCTAAAGTTTAATCCAACAAAGTTAAACAAAAACAAAAACCTAATCACGCAAAACCTAATACCCGAAGTCGATCACGAGAGGATTAGCCGCTCATTGTTCTTGAATGATCTTCAAAACCGTTGTTGATTTGCATTCCGGATGATTGAATCTTGTTTTTGTGGGTTGGAATGGTGAAAAATCGATCCCAGAACTTCCAAAATACGTCTTTTTTCGTCTTAGGTCGAATGATAATCAAGTGGTGGCTAAAACCTAAATAAAACGCGTATTTAAGGGTTTTTAAAAAGGGTCCTGGCGTAGGCTACGCCAGACAGCGTAGCCTACGGTGGGGTGTATTCTGCTGATTTTTTACTTGAGCTGGCGTAGCCTACGGTGGCTACAGTAGGCTACGGTGGAAGCCTTTCTGCTGCACTTTGAAACTTCGTTTCTTGACCCCTCCAATGACTTGTTTTATCATGTAAGCTTCCAAATTCCTTGTTTTTCCTACAAAATCACTTCCAACTCATAGTCAACCTATTCAACTCAATCACATGCATATAAACGAATAATCATACGTAATATTTAACGTTTAAACACTTAAAATCTCATTCCAAGCACACACATCACATCCCCACACTTAAGCTTTGCTTGCCCTCAAGCAAATCTAATTCAAAACATTTAACAACATTATAAACCAAAATCCTTTGCTATGTCTTAGCTATGGTTCAAAGTCATATCCATTCCAGAATTTCAATAATCATGTTTGATTAACAAGTAAAGGATGTTACATTTAATTCAAAATAGAATTTGACTAATTAAACCTAACAAGCTTCCGGCTTTTATTGTCATGCGACACACCCCTCACCATTTTTCACTCCTCTCGGTTTATTTCTGGATTGGTGAAAATTGCACCAATATATCACTCGTAAGGTCCACATATGAAACTTTGTTGTCATATACTTGGGTGACAATCAAGCTTCCACGGTAATAAATTGACCATGCACACATCAAAAGGACTTACAGGTTTTGGGCTTAGGTTAAGGTAGGAATGATTGGCTGTGAGTGTGGCTAAAATATAAATTAAGCCAATACCAACTGTTGACATCCTTATTGACATAACTATTATTCAAACAAGCAAACGCATGGGTGCATATTTAACCCATAACCAACAATTTGCATCTTTCTTTTCTTTCTCTTTTTTTTTCTTTTTTTTTCTAGTTTTTTTATTATTATTTTTTTTTTTTTTTTATTTTTTGCTTTTATCATAAATCAAATACTGAAGCTAGTCTGAATGTTATCAACAGTGGTAACTTGGTCACATTGGGTAAAATTTGATTTGGGTTTTATTGATATGGGTTTGTCAAAATAAACGGTTTAAGGCTCGAAAGTGGCTACTAGGGGAATTTTAGGTAAAGTGGTGAAACACAAAAATTGGTATTAAAAGAAAAAGAATCCTAGATTGCCTTGATCATCTATGTGCACTTATCAAATTTACCGTCTCAATATGTATCAACTCACACAAGTTCTAACACAAAGAATCATATGGCCTACACTCAACAATTGAAACAATTTATATGTGAACTAACAATCTAGTAAGCTTCAAAATCTCACCAAGTAGGAATTAGGGTTGCCGGCGTGTGCATGCTTTTATTACACCATTAGCCTGTTAACCCTAACTAGGCAGTTCTTAATTTTTTCTAAAAATCTTGCTAACATCATTATTTTTGCTATCTTAGAATTAGACCATGACTAAGGACCCTTACATCAAACATGACAAGAATCAATTGGTATGCTTGTTGTTTTCATGTTTGATTGGATTGCTTAAAAACAATAAAATTTTTCCAAATTTTCCCTCATCCCCACACTTGAGATACGTTGTTCCCAATGTGTGGTATTTAAGTTAAGTGTGTGAGTTTTTTTTTTTCTTCTTTGAAAATCAATTTATTCAATTAATCAACACAAACGACTTTTCCAACCCGAACCGACCCAGACACAAACGTAACGATTATCAAAATAAACTACTTAAATAGACATATCAAACACAAAACATAAAAATTAAATTCGGGTTGCCTCCCGATTAGCGCTAAGTTTTAGGTCTTCAGCCAGACCGTACCTGCGACCACTCATGGTGGTCGAGTAGGATGCTTGACTCCAGTATTCTTCAAATGATCCGGCAGTTCTTCAACTAGATCGCATTGTGGCCCAAACATTAATGCCTCAACTCTGTCTTTTATAGGATCAAGTGGATCGCCGACTTTTTTCATTTTAGGTTTCACATCTTTTGTTTCCAACTTCATAATTGGCTCTTTCTTTTTTTTTTAAATCCACCAATTCCTTCAAGTCCACATGCTTATCCCTATCATACTCAAAATCATTCTTAAAAGTGGTGTTCATGCTTACATGTGAAGTATAAGTAGGAACACACACGTTAGTCATATCTTCCACAAAAACCTTATGATTAACAAAATAATTAATCGACTTGGAAAATACATTAAAACGTAACTTACGAGTTTCGTAAGTCATGTCAATTGTTCCATCCCGACAATTGATTTGAGCATTCGCAGTTGCTAAAAATGGTCGACCCAATATGACATTCGGTTGCTCATTCGTTCTCACTGGTGCAAAATCGAGCACCATAAAGTCCACAGGGTAGTAAAATTCTCCCAACTTGATTATAACATTCTTTACCATCCCCCGAGGACATTTTTGAGTCAAGTCAGCTAACACCACAGTGGTGTCAACTTTCTCTAAAGGACCGAAGTCATACTGATCATATAACATACCTGGCAAGATACTAACAGCTGCTCCATAATCCAAAAGTGCTCTTTTTATCTTCAACTTCCCCACTTTTATTGGAATGATGGGTGCTCCTGGGTCACTCTCTTCCACTGTATCGGCTTTCTCTTCCTTATCTGTAACTTGTTGTGAAAAAGAAGTAAAGTCATTATCAATAATTTTAGAGTCAGGAAGGATACTAACCGAATTGATGTGAACAGTTCTCATGTTTTCTGTGTTGGTTCCTTGATGTTGAGGATTGACTGTGGTATCACTCGGTAGCTTTCCATGGTTCCTTTTAATTTGAGCCACATCCTCTGCAAGTTGACCCACTTGTTTATTTAAGGCTTCATAAGCCTTGTCCCTAATTTCATTTTCTCTCTTGTTCTCTTTCATATTCTCTTTCATCATGTTCATCAAAGCATCCAACTTTGCATTTGTAGACTCTTCACCACCAAGTTGTCCCGATTGAGAATTACTTTGATAGTTGCGTGATGAACTACCTTGTTGATCCCTATGATTGTAGTTTCCTTGATTGTTTCCTTGAGAATATGAAGTTCTTTGATAACCACTTTGATTATAATTCCCTTGTTCTCGGTTCTGATAAGCTTGACCACCTTGATTATTACCTTGAAAATTAGGGTTCATCTGGTTTGAAGCATTTCCATACTGAAAGTGTGGATGATTCCTCAAACTAGGGTGATAAGTATTGGAGTTCATATCAAACTGTTTTCTCTCTCCATATACTTGATTACCTCTTCATGTTGACCTAAAAACAACGGACACTTTGCACTTGCATGCCCCAAGTCACCACATTCATTGCATACATTAAATCCAATTGAAGCCACATCTTTAGTCCGCGCATGTCCTAACTTGGCCAATTGTCTTTCCAAAGATGCAATTCTTTCTTTACTCTCATAATCAATGGTGGTTGACCTTGCCGGAGCGGGCTTTGACCGTCTACTAGCCGAAGCTTGAGCTTTGGAATTCTTGCACATTCGTTCTAGGAATTCCCAATCCATATCTTCATGATTAGATAAGAATGTTCCATTACTTGTAGAATACAAGTATTTCCTTTCTTCCGGTGTTAGTCCATCTGAAAATGCCTTAATCAATTCCCACCTTTCAATACCATGATGAGGACACATGCGGATCAATTCCTTGAATCTTGTAAATGCCTCATGAAATTGCTCACCCACTTGTTGTTGAAAAGATCGAATGGCCTCTCTTGCATCACTTGTCTTTCCCATAGAATAATATTCTTCAAGGAAAACCCTTTGCATCTCTTGCCAAGTATGAATACTGTTGTCAGGCAAAGTGAGGAACCATTGCTTAGCTCTATCTTTCAAAGTAAATTGAAACAATCTCAGTCTTACTTCATCTTGTGTGAAGTGGTTTCCACCGATAGTACTACATATGGCATCAAATTCAGCAAGATGTACATATGGTTCTTCCGTTGCAGTGCCTCTAAATGCAGGAAGAATGGTTAGGTAGTGAGGACGTACATCAAAAGATCTTCCCCTACGGTTTGGAGGTGCGATAGGATTCGGGTTTTCAGAAATAGCCGGTCTAAAATGGCTATCCACACCTTGTACTTGAGCTCTGTGAGGTCTTCTTGGTTGATTGAAATTATTATTGACTCCACCTCGTTGTTGATTGATACGTGGTGCATTCCATCCATATTGGTTGTTCCTCCCATTGTTATTTCCATTTTGTCCATTACCTCCGCCGAAATTCCCATCCCAAGCATCATAATTTGCACCATTATAGGGTTCTTCATTGTTATTCCACTCATCTTCATAATCTTCATCACCCGTGTGAACACTATGCATACTCACATGATCAAAGTCATCTCCTTGATTGAGGTTATTTTGATTCATATTATTGTTGGGTAGTGGTTGATTCAGGTTGTTGCGGTTGTTATTTGGTGGTGGGGGTGGATTTGGGTTTTGATTTTGGTTATTGGGAAGAGGGTTTGGATTTTGAGGTGGTTGGTTGTTTGGATTATCCATGTGAGTTGAATCAGACAAACTATCAGCTGCTTGATCGATAGCTTGTGAAATTGATGTAGTTGGTAACCCTGATCGATGCAAAACACGATTATACCTTGCTGATCTTTCTATCTCTGGATCGAATACTAGTGGTGATTTCCTACCTGAATATCGAGTATGCATGCAACCTGTCACCTGCACACTGAAAACACCAAGCGTAACACGAAAATAAAAACAAATAAAATAAGACAAGTAACAAAAAGATTTTTTTTAAAACAAATAAAATAACAAAACACCAAGCGCACCGATTCCCCGGCAACGGCGCCAAAATTTGATCGATGTCGAAGTATCAATCAAATAAGATGTTAAAATGTGTGTTCCTATTCACCTTAAACTAGTTAGAGTAAGTAGGGTTGTCGATCCTCGTGGAATTAGTGGTCGGTGTGTTGTACTTTAATTTATGAAATATTAATTAATTAAATTAACAAATTACTTAACTATTGCCCTGGGCTGTGAAAATTGGATTTTTGGAATAATTAACAAATAAACTAAGAAAACAACTTTGAAAGAATCAAACTTGATTAAGAAAACGATTATAAGAGAAAGTAATCCACTTCGGTTCTAGGTTTGGTTTTCAGCAATTGTTTAGTTTAACTTCAAGGAAAATCCTTAATAGGGACTCTATACGTGCTATGATTAAGTGATATCGATAATCAGGACTTAATGGGTCTTGATACACAATACCAATTCAATTAGAAACCAAAACTTGCAATCATATAATTTCCGGAAGATTAAATGATATTCAACTAAAAGTTTACCAACATCGTTGTTTAAATAATCAAAACACAAGTTAAACTCATAAAAGAACTTAACGGGTTCTAAAGTTTAATCCCAACAAAGTTAAACAAAAACAAAAACCTAATCACGCAAAACCTAATACCCGAAGTCGATCACGAGAGGATTAGCCGCTCATTGTTCTTGAATGATCTTCAAAACCGTTGTTGATTTGCATTCCGGATGATTGAATCTTGTTTTTGTGGGTTGGAATGGTGAAAAATCGATCCCAGAACTTCCAAAATACGTCTTTTTTCGTCTTAGGTCGAATGATAATCAAGTGGTGGCTAAAACCTAAATAAAACGCGTATTTAAGGGTTTTTAAAAAGGGTCCTGGCGTAGGCTACGCCATCCAGCGTAGCCTACGGTGGGGTGTATTCTGCTGATTTTTTACTTGAGCTGGCGTAGCCTACGGTGGCTACAGTAGGCTACGGTGGAAGCCTTTCTGCTGCACTTTGAAACTTCGTTTCTTGACCCCTCCAATGACTTGTTTTATCATGTAAGCTTCCAAATTCCTTGTTTTTCCTACAAAATCACTTCCAACTCATAGTCAACCTATTCAACTCAATCACATGCATATAAACGAATAATCATACGTAATATTTAACGTTTAAACACTTAAAATCTCATTCCAAAGCACACACATCACACCACCATTCATGTCTCTCTAGGCTGCTGTATCATTATCTCACCACCACCGTCACCGACAACTTCTCATTATCATCGTTTTTGTTAGGATTTTAAGGTGTGTATATTATCTATTTCATTAGTTATTTAAATATTTTGATTTGGTTCTTGTTTAGTAGAATGATATGATAATATGTTGAACTATTTGATTTTTGATTTGATTTTGTTCTTGTTTTGATTTAGTTAACGATATGATTTAAATTATGTATGTATGTATGCACAATATGTGATGAAAGTATTGTAGTTTGATTTGGTTATTAGTTTAATTAATAAGCGTATGATGAACGTATCATGAAATTGAATATGTGTGCTAGATGATATTTGTGTTAGAGATGATTTATGTTGTTAGAATTATATATTGTTATAGATGATTTATGTTGAATTATTGTTATAGATGATTTATGTTGTTAGAATTATATAAGTTGTTGGATTTGGTTATTAGTTTGAGTCGATAAAATGATATGATGAATTATGTTTTGTAACATGTTTTAGGATTAATGTTAATTAATTCAGAATCTAATTCATCAATATATGATGAATTGTATTTTAGAACATGTTTTAGGATTTTAATGGAAAATGTTTTAGGGTTTTATTTGTGTTTTATAACTTGTATTTATATTTATGTCATGTTTATGTATGTGTATAAGTCATCTTATAAATATTGTTTAAAGGAAAAACAAACGTGAAGAAGGGCACATTATACGGAAGTGTTTGGATGGATCAAATAGAGAGCAAAAGAAGATTAGATAAATTTAAAACTTTCATTTCTATTATATGTTGACTATGTTGTTATCATGTGTTCATATGTTGTTACAATTTTAATTTACTTTAATTTAATACGATGTTAGTACCTTGTTGGTTTAGTATATTGTTTAGTTTAAAGTTGGATATTATTAAGTTAAATCATTCGCACACATTTATAGACTAAATTTAGATATTATTACTTGCATTGTTGATTTATTGAAACTTAAAACTGTTATATTTTATTATTTTTAATTGTGCGTGATGTTTTTTTTGATTTTACAACAGTTATACTGTCAAAGATGATCAAGATGATGACGAAGATGATCAAGATGATGACAATTAGAAGTCTTTTGTTTTGTAAAAAATTAAAGATGTTTATGTTGGTTATTTTGTTTAAATGCACATGTATGTAACTTGAATTGTAAAATGATTTTCTTTTGGGTATGAATAATATTAGCTTTCGTTTGGTGTATAAATATGTTCCCGAAACCTGAAATATTAAGAAAAACATAGAAAATATAAATACAATTTATAAATTAAAAATTAAAACAGTAGGGTCTATGCCGACGACATGTCGTCATCATAGGGTTTTTTAATTTTTTTATTTAATTTTTTATTAAAATAAAAAAAATTGGTTTGGGCCTATGGCGACGACATGTCGTCGCCATAGACTGAAAAATAATTTTTTTTTTAAATTAAAATAAAATATGAAATTTTTTTGCAAACAACTCTTTGGCGACAACATGTCGTCGGGATAGACCTCTATGGCGACTAGGGTTTTGGCGACGACTCAAAATTACGCTATAGCGGCAAGGCTGTAACGACTAGGTCTATGGCGACGACATCGCTATAGCCTATGGCGACGACAAACCGACCCTATTGCGACGACAATTGTCGTCGCCATAGCCCTTATTTCTTGTAGTGGTATTACATTCATTGAGTTCCAACGTAAAAAATTAGATTTTTATTGGCCACTTTAATTCATTTGATAAACATGTAATGTTATAATTTATTTTTCAAACCCAATTTTATTCAAGTTTTACTAAATTTAAAAAATAGACAAGTCAAGCAGTTTTAAAATTAATAAAAGAGGAAAAACCAAAACTAAAAAACTTGACTATAGTGTCATGAGTATGGGTCGCCCTTAAAGTTAACTAGTTGTTTTTCGAGTCGCGCGTTGCGCGATTTTTAAACAGATGTGTATTTACTATGCTCAGAATACAAACAATTGTGGCTACAAAGCAAAATCACTGCCAACAATGACATAAATCTACTTATTACATAATTAACCTTAACCTATATGTGAAAAAAGAAATCTGATTACATTTTCATAAAAATTTAAACATGGCTCAAAATGGATTCTCGGTTGCGGCTGCATGCTAAAATTGGCTGCCAAGCCAAGCTCACCGAGACCATTTTTCCAATATCATCATAGCCGTAATAATCAAAACAACAACATTCAAAACGCCTACATGATCAACAACATCAGACATAAGGCAAAAAATCGTTTCATGGAACACCAAAGTCTCAGATGAACACACCCAGATCATCATCATTGACAACTTGATCAACAGAGTCTCATGTGAGCCCTGGCTCAACATCACCGATATGAGGGAAAAAAACTCGAACAGACCCCACGATTGACACCACCAACGAAAGAACATATTAGGGTTTACACCAATAAACATATATAACCAGATGTTGTTTCCGGTGAGCTAAATGCCACCGTCATCAACAACACCAGATTTGTCATCTACAGAAATACACGGCGACGACGACAATCACAACATTTGGGTGACCACCGGACCACACCACCACACGGACGCCACCAAAGGTCGTCGGTAGACATCACCGGCGACGTCCAAAGTGACCATCGGCTCCACCTCCGGCGCCAAAGCTAACGCCACTGCCACCCACCCAGGTCCCGACATGCGTCGTAGTGGAACCAAGAGGGTCGGTCCATAGGGACCACTGGCAACATCCAACAGCCCCAAAGGAGGTCCACAGTGAGTAGATCTGAAAACCCTAAATGCGTACCCGTTAGATAAAGAAGAGGTGGGGGAAACCACCAGCATCACCGCCTTAAACGTCGACGACACAAAGGCGCACAAACCACCTTTATCACACCTCCATCACGCCAACGATTATCGTGGGTGTAGCGGTTGTCCGGCAACCCGGCGACGGTGGCGGCGACGCACCCACCCTTTCGCTGTCTAAGACAACCGGCGGCCACCACCGAGAACATATCGGGGAAACGAAAAAGGAGGTTGCAGGCCTTAAAAGCAGAGGCACAAAAACCAACATAAACGTGAAATACCGATTTTACCCCCTGATACTGTTCATCGCAGTTGCATTTTTAACATATAGGAGAATGATTTTAAAACTATATTTATATGCATCATCTTAGATCTTATTTATTATTTACTAAATTTAACCCATACAAGTTGGCTTTTTTTAAACGTTAACGAACGTGTATTTGTGCAATTGTTTGTAAATTCAATTAATAAGTGATGTCATGTTCTTAAAACTTGCAATGGTACTTATGTGATGCGCGTGAGATAAGAATCAATTTGACTTTATTAAGGGTTCAATTACAATGGTACGCCTCTTAATCAAATATATCTTAAATCAAAAGTGATATATATTTTGAATTTTATAAAACTGAAGATGATATAAATAATGGGTATGTTGCCACTAAAAATGGACGATGATAGCTATAACGTTGTGTTCCCTGATTTACTTAAAAAGAGAAAAGGGAAGAAAATGTTCTTTTTTTTTTCCTTTTCTTTTTCTTCATTTTCCTTTATTTTCTTTTCTTTCAATTTCCTTTCAATTTGAAAGGATTTATTTTAAGTTTTATTTTTCTTTCATTTTCTTTTTTTTCCCTTATTAAATGAATTTGGGAACACAATTTCTTATTTTCCTTTTATTTCCTTCATTAAAAAAAAATCTGGAACATAATAATTTTTTTATTTCCTTCCGATTCCTTTATTTTCTCTGCTTAAATGAACTCAGGAACATAGCGTAAAGGGGATGCATATCGTAAAAAGAGATGAATATGATTAAATGAACAGATTCGAATAGGGAAATACATATGTACAATATCATAAACATTCTTATAAAACTAATTATCATTATCATTAGTGGTGGAATTTGATTATTAAATAAATTTGTAAATTTACGCTTTACATATTGAATAAATATACAGAACTAGTCTCCATGAGCACAACCCTTTTATTAAGAATTTACTTTTTACTTTGTAATTTTTTTCATATTAATGCTATAACTTACAAGTTTCAACCAAAAATTCAAATGAAAAATATTTATGGTTTAATTGTAAATCATATTATCATTTTCTCTTTGTATCTTTTAAAATTTAACATAAAATATTCAATCATTTTAAGTTATGAGAAAAAAAAACACATTTAAGACTAATTTAACAAATAAATTGGTATGAAGGACCAATGATCCTTAGCACAACTGGTTAAGGTGAGGTATTCATGACATGCAAACAGTGGAAGGTCATGGGTTCAACTCTCACTTTGAGCAAAATACTCAGAGTTGAGACATGGGATTTTCTCAGCAATAAGTTTCCTTCAAAGAGGGTTGGGGTGCGGTCTCGGTTGGGAAACAAATAAGTGGACCCGATTAAGATAACACATATTCTCTGAAGCAGGGTCATACATTTGCTGTTAAAAAAAAATGGTATGAAGGGTCAACCACAAACCCGCCATCTTACCCTAGATATGGCTATGTTTATCTAAATTTGTTTATGGATTTACGTTGGAACAAACCCCGCACAATTATGTATTCAAGTTTATAATGATTCTTAGTCCAACTGGTTAAGATGAGGTACCAATAACATGCAAATATTGGGAGGTCATAGGTTCAAGTCTCACTTTGAGCAAAATACTCAGAGTTGAGTCAGGAGGTTTTTTCAGCAATGAGTTTCCTTCTAAAGGGGTTGGAGTGAGGTCCCGGTTAAAAAACAAATAAATAGACCCGATTAAGATAACACATATTCTCTGAAGCAGGGTCGTACATTTGCTGTTAAAAAAATGTTATGAAGGGTCAACCACAAACCCGCCATCTTACCCCAGATAATATAAAAATCTATTATTGAAACCAACACTACAATAAGTGTAAGTTTAGTTATATTAAAATGTAATAGCAAATAATAGTGACAGTAACAACTATGGATTCATAACAAAGTATTTATAAATCATTTTCCAAATTTATTAAAAAATAGAGAGGCATGCATGAATATGGCAAGTCTTAAATACATTGTTTATCAAGTCGTTTCTTTCATAATTATATTCTAATAAAGTTGCACAACTGAATATGGATTCCTTGACGTAAAGCCAGTATTTTGTCTTGTTGGCCACTATTTTAATATTAGTTGGCTTTCAAGTTTCAATATTCATCAATCTATGTGAGATGTGACATAATAATAATAATATCTAAATAATTATAGTCTTCGAGATATATTTAATACTCAAGTTCCAACAATAATATTCTAAAGGTCATGTAGTTTTATTTTGATAGATAACTGTAATTCTCGATATATTTATTTAATTGTTTTAGAAAATATGTTGATTTTTGCTGACTAATATTTAATTCCAATTTACCTTATATGTATAAAGTTTTTTGTTATGTTTTAATAGGATATCTTTAAGCATTTAATCGTTTTGCAGTTACTCATTAAAGTAACACATTAAACAATATTTTGTCTTTGTGTTTCAACTTTCAAGGGATCATGCCTGATGCCTCATTCTTTCACGGGGTTTATTATTTGCTAGTTAAACCCCTCTTCATTGAGTTTGTTTTTAACACTTGCACTTATGTAATAAGTAGGGTTGTTTAACAGAGTACGTTTTTTTTAACGTACTCGGCTCATAAATTTATATGAACAACTAGCTTGTAAATTTAATTGAGCTTTTAACGAATTGTAACTTTTAACGAATTAGTTACAAGTTAGTTTTTATTTATCCTATCTTACATTTATGAACTTTAAGCTTTTTTACAAGTACATTCTTTTGTACATAACGTGTGCAATTCGTGTCTCAAAATATTTACTCCTTTGTGTTGATTATTTTAAAGTATTGAATTGTTTAGATGAAAAATTAAATTATAAAATCCATTAGATGAAATTTGTTGTTATCATTCCACGAATTTATTCACTCCATTATTGTGGCACTATGAAGGCAGTCAACCGCAGGCTCGTTGACAATTTATATAGATTCTTGACGAACATGTAAAGTTTAAGATTTTGTTAAATTAATGTTGAGTCAACATTTAAGGATTGTGTATATTATGAGATATATACAATGTATTGCTGCTCAACTTGATGATATGAGGTGAAGCTAGAGGTGAACACCGCGACCCTGTCTAAATTTCCCGTCGTGACGATGTCGTGTGTGGGCATTTCCCACATGACTCCTCGCCCAACTTGAAACCAAATTAATAAATAAAATTTTTTAAATGTTACCATTGTACAATGGCTTTTTGTAAAATAATATTTTTAATTTCTTTTATAAATGGCTCATACTAACAATATTTTTACATCAAAAATTCATATTCTCTCAACTGTAATCTTATACACTCTCATGGATCCAAACCAACCCAAACCCATCCCAAACCGAAGGCTATACATTGCAATTCGAACAATCGATGTGGGTGTAACAAATACACGATTATAACCACAGGCTGTGAAGAAAGATTAAACTAATCTACATTAAAGATTAAACTAATCTACATTAAAGATTAAACCAATCTACACTGAAGATTATGAACTCGAAGCAATCGATTACACAAGAGAATCAACTCAAGAATGCAAATTATTTCACTATGATTAATACGAACGATTACAAAAGAAAACAAGAACTCTATCTCTATGAAAGTACAAAAGAAAACTGTTACTTTGTTCTCCTATTAACGAACTATTAATAGGTGAACTATCATAATTCTACACCCTACAAAAAACAAAGTTAACAGAATTGGTCCTCGTACTATATACACTACATTCTTCACCTTAGTTCATGACCAATTCCTAGCCCACATCTAACATCTCCAAACACCTGGTAAACTTGGATCCAGGAACCACCTTGGTTAAGGCATCAGCTGCATTATCCTCTATATCAACATGAGCAACTCTAACTTTCTTAGACTGAATGACCTCTCGGATAAAATGTAATCTCATATTGATATACTTAGTTCGTTTATGATATACTTGATTCTTTGACAAATTCACTGCACCTCGATTGTCACAAAGAACCAAAGTATCAACCAACTCAACTCCCAATTCAGTTATAAAACCCTTCAACCAAAGAGATTCCTTCACAGCCTCAGTAAGTGCAATATATTCAGCCTCAGTAGTTGACAAAGCAACCACATGCTGAAGAGAAGACTTCCAACTCTCAACACCACCAAACATGTCATCAACATAGAGTAACATATAAACATACTCACCAGGCTTGTAGCTCTTGAAATACACACAGCTATCATAGCTACTCCTATGAAATTGCTGACTCAGTATATAATCATCAAATCTTTTATACCAACACCTTGGAGACTGCTTTAACCCATAGAGAGACCTTTTGAGTAAACACACCTTGTCTTCTTCTCCTGGTTGTACAAACCTAGCTGGCTATTTCATATAGATCTCTTCATCTATAGTACCATAAAGGAAAGCTGTTTTAACATCAAGTTGTTCAAGCTTCATATTATTAGCAGCTACCATAGACAAGATTACTATAATAGAAGAGTGTTTTACCACAGGGGAGAAAACATCATTGTAATCAATGCCTTCTCTCTTTGTAAAACCTCTAGCCACTAACCTGGCCTTAAACCTCGGTGGATCAGCCTTAGTTAACCCCTCTTTCATCTTATACAACCACTTGCAGTCAACTAACTTCTGCCCTGCTGGTTTGTCCACCAACACCCATGTTTTATTCTTTCTCAAAGAATTCATCTCATCTACCATAGCACTCATCCATTTGTCTCTATCAATTAACTCAACAGTCTCATCATATGACAATGGTTCCATTACATACTCTTCTGTAGCTACACTGAACATAAATGCAGACATCTTCATTAGTTCTGTATCTAGCAGGCATCACAGGCTGCCTTCTGGCTCTATCTCTAGCCAAACTATATTCACCTAATGAATGTAAAAAGTGAGAACCCTACTGTGAGCTTTCCCCTACTTCAAAAGTGCCTTCGGAAGAAACTTTAATACCTTCGAAGGATTTAGAAATGCCCTCGGAAGATTTAGAAATACCTTCGGAAGATTTGAAAATACCTTCGAAAGATTTGGAACTACTTTCGGAAGATTTGGAAATACCTTTGGAAGATTTGAAAATACCTTCGGAAGCTTTGTAAATGCCTTCGGAAGCTTTGAGCTCCACTTAATTTGAACACCATCTACTAGTTCCTCCTGTTCTTTCTTCTTATCAAACAGATCTCTATAAACTATCTCTTCTCTGAAGACTACATCTCTGCTGATTATTACCTTAGGACTACCAACATCAATCCTTTATAATCGGTAGCCTTTTACACCCTCAGGGTAGCCCAGTAATACACATCTTTGAGCTCTAGGATCAAGTTTGTCTTTCTTAACATGAGCATAGACTAAAGAACCAAACACCCTCAAATGACTACAATCAGGTTTAACACCAGTCCATACCTCCATAAGAGTCTTCATATTGATAGCTGATGAAGTAGAGACCTGTTAACAAGATAGGCTGTAGTTGTCACTGCCTCTGCCCAAAAAGACTTTGGCATTCTTGAGTCAGACAACATGCATCTTGTGACCTCTCGTATTTTTTTTATTTATTTAACGTTTGATTAACGTCGTTACCTCTTGTAAGGATTCGTTTTGTTATTAATGCATGTACGGGGACTTAATTGTAATTTCTTGGAAAATCATTATAACTTGGATGTAATTTAATAATTAGATAAATAATAATAATAATAATAACAATAATAATAATATTAATGAAGATAATTAATAAAGATAATAATGATAATGAAAATAAAAATAATAATAATAATAACCATAATAAGTGTTAAATCTTGAAATTAAATAGCTTTGACATAAAATAACAAAGTTTAGAACTACAGGGACTAACGCTGTAAATTGGTAAAAACTAAAACTAAAACTTTGGTTTTAAATGGATAAAATATAAAGTACAGGGGCCAAAGTGTAAAATATTTTTAAAACCCAAATTCTCCCCCCTGTCCCCCCGTTTTTCCGGAGAACACCCCGGCCGAGCTCCGGCGAGCTCCGGCCAAACCTCCAATAGTAGATTCTATCGACTTAAACTCCAATAAAACGTCCCATTACAATCGCACAACCGTTTCGAACATTACAACAACTTTAATTTGACATTAATCGCCTGTTTTCAATCCTTTCAATTGAAACCGAAACCCTTTAAGAACAACAACATTAATCAACATGAAACGGAACTAATCATGTGTTTACAACAAGGGTTAATCACCATATGAGTGTTACAAAGCTTCACACACTCCCAATTTCGCCTGAAACACATTCAAACTTCCAAATTACCACAGTGAACTCATCGGACCTGCAACCTAATCGAACTCCGACTTCCGAGAATTATAAGCAACAATTGACGGAGGGCTTTTGATCTTATACATCTGTGGAAGCCTCTGGTACTTTGAATTTGATTATAATCAACATTTCCCACTCGAATTGAAGCTAGTCCAGTCACGGTTTAACTCGGATTCGAAATTGCTGATTTCTCAACCATTTCAAGTGAGTTAAAACATCATCATACACGATTAATCATGGGGATGCAAAGCCCCATGGTTAATTTCATTGTTCCCATTTGATTGCGATTCGATTTGTTGAATTTGAATCTAGGGTTCATGTGAATTAAATTTTTGCTTCAGGGTTACAACTTTTAAACTCCATTCTTGAAGTTTAACACAGACCAGGGCCTTGGCCCAGCGGTTCAAGTGTGGGGAGTTGAAGCTAGGGACCCGGGTTCGAACCCGAGTCCCAACTTTTATTTTTAAAAGGTGTTTTTTTTTTTAATTTTCAAAGGCAGAAAACATTTTAATATTATTGTTTATCCAATAAAAATTATTTTCCAAATTAGAAATTATATAAAACTAATTCTTTTAAATTTCTTAGAAATTTAATTAATAAACTCCTATAATTTTATTTGAAAATTATAAAAATAGTTACAAAATATAAATTTGGTATTAAATTTTAATTTGTAATTACATTAGTCTCTTTTAAATTCCCAAAAGAATTTTAATTTAGTAAATCCTTCTTTATATTATATATTTATAAATTCATGTATATTTAAAAGAAAAGAAAAATATGAATATGTACATATTTAAAATGTACATCCAATTTAATTAATAGAATTATATTAATCTTTTAAGATTACAAATTTACTATTTTTAATAACCGTTTTGATAATAAAAGTATAACTTTTATTAATAGTGTTAATCACTAAAATTCTTATTTAAATCATTTAATTACCAAAATAATAATAAATTACATCTATTCAATAACATAAAAATCATGGATTAACGGTTTATAAATATAATACCAAAATCATCATGATTAACTTAACACGACGTCTTTTAGGTTGAACGTTAACGAATCATCGGTATCTTATACAAGACTTCTTATTTGTTCATCCTTATTATTCATGTGAGTTTTTCCATACCCCTTTTAATATATTTTCACACTTTGGGGTGAAACATATTAACCTTATGATAAATACACTTGTAAACTCGTTTGAATCTTGTAAACACTTGGGCAATTCTTCTTATTTGTCGTGGTTAGTTGAACTCTTGTAATTACCATGTGATGACTATAATATGTACAATCATTAACTATTGCTAGCCTGGCGACGTCATAGATCTATAGGCCTGACAAGCCTACTTGGTTAACCCAAGTACACTTAGCTAATCGTTTAATCTTGTAACCTTCTAATCTTGTAATCTGTCAAGGTTTGATTGTTACATTTGTTCATCCATCCCTAGTTACTTTATTCAATAGCCTATGACATGAATTGCCATCTTTTATTTATATTTATGTATGAAAACTATGGAAAACTCACCAACATTATGTTGACCTTTTTATTTTAACATGTTTCAGGAAATGATAATGCTTAGCTTGCTATGAAGACATTGTTACATCTAGGACTGGACCTAGATTGAAATAAATAGACATTTTGATATCATATGACATTGAAATTTCTATGTTTTGGAACTTATGTTATTTCTTAAATGTATGTTATGAATATTGATATTTAATAATATTGTCATTTTAAATTAGCGTTGTGTGGCATGAACAATCTTAACCCTCACATCTCGACGTTTCCGCCGTTAAGGTTGGGGTGTGACACACCTGACCTTGTTAAGCAAGGTCCTATTAATTCTCTCAGCTAATCCATTTTGCCTAGGGGTGTATGACACAATCAAATGCCTACTAATGCCATGTTCGTTACAAAACTGATTGAACAAAGAACAGCAAAACTCCTTACTATTGTCATTTCTTAGTTTCTTAACCCTTTTACCTGTCTGTGTTTCAACCAGCTGCTTCCATTCTTTAAACCTTAAGAATGCTTCATCCTTATGCTTAAGGACATATACCCAAACCCTTCTTGATCTATCATCAATGATAGACAAGAAGTAGCTTCCTCCATTAAGAGAATTAGTTCTTGCAGGCCCTCATAAGTCTACATGAATGTATTCAAGAACATCACTTGTCTCATGAACTCCCATGCCAAACTTGACCCTTGTTGACTTGCCCAACACATAATGCTCATATTATCCCACATCACAGCCACTAACCCCTGTGATGATTTCTTGCTTCCTCAGTTCTGTCAGTCCCTGATCACTTATGTGGCCCATTCTCTTATGCCATAAAGCTCCAGCGTTCATCCTATTAACATCAGCAACTGATGCAGCACCGCATATGACAATACCATTAAGAACATATATGTTGTTCTCCTTTCTTGAGCCTGACAACATAACCAATGACCCCTTGAGTACTTTCACCTTTCCATTCTTGAGACTTACATTGCAGCCTTGGCTTTCAAGAGAACCCAATGAGATGAGGTTCCTCTTGAGTTCAGGTATGTACCTAACCTGATTAAGAGTGAACTCCACTCCACTCTCCAACTTGAGTGTGATAGAACCAATGCCTTTGATCATACATGGCATGTCATCACCTAGTTGTACAGTTTCTAACTCCATTTTCTCTAATTCTGAGAAGATTTCCCTTCTTGGGTTTATATGATAGGAACAGCCAGAGTCCATGATCCAATCTTGATCTATCTTACCTCTAGACACCACCAGGACATCCGCACTATTATAACCATCAAGGCTACTATCAACAGACATACTACCTTGAGTTCTCTATTAAAGGTTGGCTTGTTTCTTTCGTTTATCTGGGCATTCTCTTTTTAGATGTTTATCAGAATTACAGATATAACATCTCCTCTTGAATCTGGACTTTGATCTTGAAGTTGACCTGCCTCTCGATGTTCTAGATTCAGGTCTTCCCCTCACGAATAAGCCATTACCAGCATCATCCTTGACATCAGACCTTCGCTTTAATTTTTTTGAATTTATAACAGCCAGCACCTCCTCCATTGACAATGACTCCCTCCCAAACATGAGAGTGTCAACAAAGTGCTCATACGTTTGTGGTAATGAAGCCAAGAAGATGATTGCTTGATCTTCATCTTCTAATTCAACATCAATGTTCTCAAGATCAATCACCAACTTATTAAATTCATCCAGATGATCCTCAATTGACTTACCAGCAGCCAATTGAAATGTATAGAGCCTTTTCTTGAGATACAGTCGATTAGCCAGAGACTTTGTCATGTACAGCCCTTCAAGCTTTGACCACACCCCACTGGCTGACGTCTGTTTTGATACCTCCCTGAGAACTCTATCTCCGAGACTCAGAATAATGGCACTGTGAGCCTTTTCCAAGATATTCTTCTTTTCTTTTGTTGATAGAGTCTCTGGCAAGCTATTTTCTCCTTTCAGCGCATCAACAACGCCCTGATGCACCAACAACGTTCGCATCTTCACTCTCCATAGCCCAAAATCATTCTTGCCATTGAATTTCTCGATTTCGAACTTTGTTGATCCCATTCTTCAATCGAATTTCACTTCGACACTTGAATCTTCAACCCACGAGCCGAACCAGGCTCTGATACCAATTGAAGAAAGATTAAACCAATCTACACCGAAGATTATGAACTCGAAGCAATCGATTACACAAGAGAATCAACTCAAGAATGAAAATGATTTCACTATGATTAATACGAACGATTACAAAGGGAACAAGAACTCTATCTCTATGAAAGTACAAAAAAAACTGTTACTTTGTCCGCCTATTAACGAACTATTAATAGGTAAACTATTACAGTTCTACACCCTACAAAAACCAAAGTTAACAGAATTGGTTCTCGTACTATTTACATTACAGGCTGAATCACAACCGCTACCCAAATAACAACCTTTTTCCCAATTCACAAGCAATACTCGAAACGTAAGAAGGACTGCCACGACTAGTTAGGAAACAAACGAAGACGGACTATCAATGTAGGAAGACGCTTTAAAAAAATGTTGGTGATAAATAAACTCCATGTCTACAGAAATTAAAGGCCCAAAAATAAGGTTGATAGAAATCAAAGAAGTGGTGAGAAGGGAGGAAGAAACAGAGAAGAGGGAGGATTTAAACAAATTCACGACTAAAACCTACGATCTCACATACAAGTACAAATGAGCGTCTGAGGAGCTGAAAGATTAAATCTTTAAAAAATACGGGTTCTAGTTATTGGTTATTGAAATGTTTGATTAGGTTTTAAATATTTTTAATTTTAATTATGTAATGTTTCAGTTATTAATGAATGTTCTTGATTAATTTTACTTGGTAACTTTTATGCAGTATTATTTTTGGTTTATATTAATACTTGTTTAAACATTTAATTATTGTTTTATTTAAGAAGAAAAGGGAATAGATTGTGGAGTGGATTCATATTTAAGAAGAAAGAGGAATATATAGTGGAGGTACCCATGACATGTAAATATTAAAAGGTTATGGGTTTAAATCTCACACTAAGCAAAATGTTTAGAGTTGAGCCAGAGGATTTTCTCAGCAATAGGTTTCCTCCTGAGGGCATTCGGGGTGTGGTCCCGACTAGAAAACGAATAGGTGAACCCGATTAAGATACGCCTATCCTCTGAAGCGGAAAAAAAAGATAGTTGAGTGGATTGGTATATTTCCTTAGTTGAGTGAAAGATAGTCAAGGAGAGTAAAATCTGATATGACATTAATATAACATATAAGGAAGGTTAGCGGTGAGGGATGCATACCCCTGGCCCAAGAAAATCACTAAGGAGAGATGGGATGATGCCTCCATCAACATTTTCCGATTTACGAACATTCCCCTTCCTTTTATAGTGGCACTCTCTCTTCTTCCCTTTCACATACCTTGTCGAACATGCCCTTTTACATGGACTTCCCTTTCACGGCCGCCCTCATCCAAAGCTACTCCTTCCAAGAGCTGATCCACATCACTCCACGGGCATGTCACAGCCTGTACGAAAACTAAGTTCTTTTTATATTAAAATAAATAACAATGATAATCTCATTATTCGTATGGTAAACATATGGTACAAACTCGACGCAAAACAAATTACAAAATCCCTTAACCCTAAAAATGATTCAAACAAGTGTTTTTAGCTAGTAGAGTCTTCGACTTCGTTTTTGGCTGCAACACTTGAACATATTAAGACATGAGCATTGGTTGAGGCTTTGAGTCCCTTAAACTAGAATTTAGATCTTCATAAAAGAACGTGTCTGTCTTTCAAGGTACAACAAATCGAAACAATGTGTAGTGTCGAACGACTCTTACACCCAAGATTGCACACGATCCCATCTTTATCAATAGTATTTTGAGATTCATAATTCTATTTATTAGTGATATTTTGTATTAATATTGACAGATTCTCACCTATATAAATATATCATATTAGTATAGTTTAAAACTTTTTTTATAACTGAAGTAAAATATCGTATGATGTTAAAATAGAGGTAAAAAGTGTAAATGCATGATTTTGTAACATATTATTATATCGGGTTGATGTAATTTTTGTCAAACCAACTGCGGGTTGTTTCATGTTATGAAATCAAGAAAAAAGTCAAATTTTGTGACGATGGAAATTGAATTATTTTTAACTCTTTGTTCGAACGACTTTTGGAAATTCTAGATTCTAGTCGGCAATTGACACATCCCCATACCCACGTGTTATTATTATTATTATTTTTATTTTTTTTTATTTTTTATTCTAGTGATGTTTTTCAAGGAGTATTGTGATACAAATAGAAATATTACTAGAGACGCTATTTCAAAAACATAGTGAATTTTTCAAAAGGCACCTGCGTGTTTGTTCATTTGACAATTAGAGGCGATCAGTATCTGGTTTCAAACCGATTAAATTGAAAAGTGAATGGAAATCATGAAAACCAAACTAAATTACATATTTGGTTTTTGCAGGTTATGTTTTAAACTGAAAACGAATTTGGATGTCGGTAATCGAATCTGGAATACTCAATTTGGTAAAATCAAAGAACCCGAATTACATGTATTTGCTATGGATTTTTCTACTTTTACAACTCATTACACATTTAGTTCATTATAAAATTGAGGAAACCGTAACTAGGAACCCAAAATCCAAACTGATGAACACTTGTTAAAAACTTGGTTTCTAGGTATGAACTTGAGACCGAACAGAAACAGAGTTTGGGTTTCAGTTCAGCTTTGTGAACTTTGAACTTTATTTGGGTGGTTTTCGGTTTCATTCGAAAAATTGTCAAACCAAAGAAACCAAAACACGAATTGATTGTACACCTCTGTCTACAAGAAACAGGTAAGAATAAACAGAATACCAAACCTTTGTAAGTGACGGTTAAACTTAATTGTATTTTCGGTATGTTTTAAAAGTTTAATTTTCTTTGTACAGTGAAAATTATCTAGTATATTCTTAACACCTTCTCATATCCTACATTATTGATACAATTTCTTTTCTCTAGTTTTGGAATTTTGTTTTTAAAATATATAGAGTTGTTGCAAATTTTAACACATAATTGATCATTTTATACATTACAGATGACCATATATGCCAAAATAAGCTTATATTAAGACAAACAGTGCGTTGATAGCAATTTTTTGATTGTTAACATCTAGAAAAAGTTAACTTTATATAGCGTAAAGACACAAGAAGATTGTCGGATATATTTTCTTGTGGTATTTATTGTTTCTGTTTCTTTCTCTATAAAGAAATGGAAGAGAGGGATTTTTTGGATTTAGGGGAAAAAACAACAAAACTAGTAAACTTTAGAAAGGTAATGTACGTCTATAATTATAGATATAAAAAATAAAAAAGGTTCAAATACAAAATGTATTTTTGCTACAAAGTGTGAGAAGACACAATGAGTAAAAAAATCACAAAAAAAATTATATCTCACAATCTAAATCGAATTTCAAAAAAGTAGTTCCGAGCTTTTGTTCCCCTAGCCGTCCTCACTAAGAAAAAAAATAAACGAAAAATAAAAAAATAAAAAAATTAACGTTTTTTATTGTGTCATTTATGAAAGACACAATGACGTCATTGTGTCATTATGTCATTATGAAAGACACAATGACGTCATTGTGTCATAAAAGACACTTTTTTTTCTGAAAGATGACGACGAGATGAACAAAAACTCCGAAGTACTTTTTTGAAATTCGATTTAGATTGTGAGATATAATTTTTTTTGTGACTTTTTAGCCTCATTGTGTCTTCTCACATTTTGTAGCAAACATACACTTTATAAAATAACATCACCCATAAAAAATATACATCTATAGTGGTAAAAATATTTGAAAACTTTCCCGATTTAATTTTTACTTAATTTGTTGAAATTTCTTACATAGTAGAATACCTAACACACTTTTTATTGTATTTTATACAACACTAAACTATGATGTTACTTAATTTTTAAATGAATTGTGAAACTTATTCTGTATTCCCATAGCTACACATATATTTGTGTTCCTTATGATAATAGAGTGTGATTGATTCCTAATAATTACTAGATTTATGATTTTTCTACCTACAGTTGGTGCTTTATACGAACATCTTCACTATATGCATCCATATTTGCCTAAAATTGATCGACTACGAAACTTAAGATTAATGCAACCAACAAAATATTATGAAAATCTTATCAGGTAAACAGATTAAAATTGATGAAACTGCACACACATACTTATTTGTGTTAGATATATCAACCTTAAGTGCTATATACATAAAACTATATAACTTGAACATGACTCAAGCAACATGTGTGTCCAAACAGGTTAAATAGACTAGTAAGTTAAAATAGGTTGAAGCATTGTGAGCAATCTAACGAGTATTATGCAATTGTAAATGGTTTAACTAAATTGTAATCAGTTTAAACAAGTTATAAACATGTTAGCGGGTCATAAATGGATTGGGAATTAATTGACAAGTGATAAGATCTAAAATTTTTATAAGCAAACATCACAAAAAAAACGTTTAGCGAAACCGTTTTGTCAAAATAAACATTTGACTTTTAGTCTGGTTCTATTTACCTTCAACCAATAATAACACCAAATACCCCCCCCCCCCTTTTCCGGCTAAGTTGTTGTTTGATTACCGCTGACTCAGTAAGATCTGACTGGGTCAAAAACTGACCCAGTTAGAAGTTCTGACTGAGTCTGCATCTGACTGAAACTTCTCTGTTTGATTTAGTATTTGACTGACTCTGCTGAATGATAAAAATAATCATATTGCCCTGAAGTTCTGACTGAGTCTGCATTTAACTAGTGTTGTGTAATCAATAAAAATAGCCAAATTTAAAAAAAAAACATAATAGCTTAAAATTCAAAATGTCATACAAAATACAAGTTAAACTAAATCATACATAATCTAAATAAACACATCGAATTTTAATCATATTACAAGAGTTTGCATACAAATCTAACTTGAAACATTTGAAAGCAGTTGATTAACAATTTGGTCAAGCAAAGTAGCTATATATTCAACGCCTTCTAAAGCCCCCTCTATGCCTTGTGAGTTTTGGCCCTCACTTCCTCCACCTTCACCATTAGGGGTAACCATAGTGTTCTCTTCAAAGTCTGTAAATAATTCATCATGAATATTGTATTTCCTTATAAAATTATGGACTGCAAACCAAGCAATGACTACATCTCTTTGCACTGGAAAAGTATAAGGAGCCATTTGTTTTAGGATTGGAAATCTTACCTTCAATACATCATAAGCACGCTCAATAACAATTCTAAGGCACGCATGAGCATGATTGAATCTTTCTTCCTTAGTTAACAGCCTTCGCCATCGAAAATCGGCTAACCAATACCTAGTATTGCGGTATGGAGTAATAAATCCACGAGTGTTGGTATATGTAGCATCGCAAAGGTAATATTTATTTGTAAATGTGAATGTGACATATATTATATAAAGAATACAAATAATATATTTAATAATAAAAGTTATAATTATTTATAAACCTGGTGGAGGGAATCGAAATCCAGAGGTCGGATTAAATGCAACTTCTCTTAAAACTCATGAATCATGTGCTACGCCTTCCCATCCAGCCCATACAAAGGTGAATATCATATCAAAATCACATATTCCTAACACATTTTGATAACATTCACCTTTTCCTCTTCCCCTAAAACAAGTTTGTTGATTAGCGGGCACAACTACATGTACAAGAGTTCCATCTAAAGCAAAGCATCTATTGCTCCGGGAAATATACCTCTTAGCCTTTGAAGTCGTCCGAGGTATTTGTAGTTTCATCTGAAGATGTTGGGACTATAATTTATTTAGCAAAACACATCATTGCAACCAGAACCTCGTGAAAACATTTATCATGAAAGTAAGAACATAACCATCTTCTCTTCAATGCTTATCGTCCTACTAGCTCGCAACCAATTTCGTTATGGAAAATGATGACATAATAGTACAAATGTCTTGCGTAAAAGTCTCATCATTTCTTAACATTGTGTCGAAGATCCATGTAGTAATTCATGTGTATATGCATGCCCAGTTAAAACATAATCATTATCTCTTATTCTTTCAATTCTACCCTCTCGTTTTCTTTTTCGGGCCAACTTCAACCAATACCATGAAAGTATAAAAAAAAATAAAATTTCACCATCCATATACATATTTGACCTGTTAGAAGTTATTCAAAACATCATACTAAAGTTTTACGAAAGTCATACATTAATCATACTAAAGTCTTACATAAGTCATGCAAAAGTCATACGCAAGTCATACAAAAGTCATACTAAAGTCATACAAAAGTCATACGCAAGTCATACAAAAGTCATACTAAAGTCATACAAAAGTAATACGCAAGTCATCTAAAAGAAAAACACAAAAGTCAACCGAATAATCCAAACTTCCTCCCAGCATTTCTCACCCATGACTCGCAACTCACCGGCTTAAGACGTAACCAAACTTTTCTAATATCAGCACTTTCACCGAATAGCAAAAGAGCTATGTTGTATCTCGGATCTTCTTCCCCCCATTTCATTTTTCCAGCTTATCCATGCATACATCCATTTCATTGTCAATATTATTTTTTTCCACCAACATCTTTGCAACATTGATAATTTCATTCCCAACTTCTCTTAAGTCGTCATCTATTGTTTTTCTATGAATTTCTTTGCTAATTTTAGTACTTGCCTTGCGTTTTGACCGACCAGAGGATTCTTCACTTACAGGTGGGGGCTCTGTTTCCATCTGAGTGTAGTGAACATCATCCACATCATGCTCGGAAAATCCTTCAGCGGGATGAGAAAGTGTAGAAGATGGCCCCTAACTGTGCATCCCGGTCGCGATCACCCCCTTAGACAGTTTGGTACAAAGATCAGGGCAAGGAAGGGACGTATTTCTCAACTTTTTCACAAACTTGTTCAACTGTTTGAAATTTTTTATAGATATAATCAAGCTACTAACAGAAAATAATCTTATTAAAAAGGTTTTCATATTAAAAAAATACCTTTGCCTCCGTTTCCCATTTTTCATCGCTCATATTGAAAGTGTTGGTTATATGATTATAAATATTTCCCGTTTTGTTTTTCAGTTTCACCCAAACCCCGTACTTTGATTTCAAGTAGTAATATTGATTTTTCATTTGTTTATGGTCAACATTGAAATTATGATCATTTTTTAGTTTTTCCGCAACAACTTTCCATGAGCATCCTTTTAGGCTACTACCCTCCTGACCGTTGGTTGTTATTTCATGTATACATGCTTCGAGAAAAGTTTTGTTGACACGTTCCAACTTCCAAATAACTCTAGATTTTTTTTCTGTCATGCCTAGATACAAGTTTAAAATCAAGAACTAATATCAAAACTGATTTCAAGAACTCATATAAGCAATATTATATCTGATTTCAAGAACCCATATAAGCAATATCAAATTTGATTTCAAGAACACATATAACTAATATCAAATCTGATTTCAAGAACCCATATAAACAATATCAAATCTGATTTTAAAAACACATATAACTAATATAAAATCTGATTTCAAGAACCCATATAAGCAACATCAAATCTGATTTCAAAAACCCATGTAACCTCAAATAATATTAAATCTGATTTCAATTAAGGACAAGAACAACTTCAAGAACTAGAACAAAATTTCTAATCATATAACTAAAATGAAATCTGATTTCAAGAACTATAAAATCAATCACTTTCAAGATAGCAAAATTTCAAAACAAGAACAATATTACAACTTCAAAACAAAAACAAAAGTTAAAATCAGAATATACCTTGAACAGGAGGGAGGGTTGCTGAGGGAGGAGTGCGGCGGAGGGAGGGCGGCGGAGGGAGGGAGGGCGACGGAGGGAGGGCGACCGGTGAAGAGGAGAGGGTGGAGGGGACCGGTATGTGAAGAGGAGACGGTGGAGGGTTTTGGTCAGTGAAGAGGATATTATGGTCTCGGTCAGTAGCTCGGGACCGGGTCAGTCGCCAGCTCGGGAACATCGTGGTCAGCCCTTTCAAACAGCCCCTAAGTCGGCTACACGCTCATCGACTCAATCATAGCTTGGTCTCATTTAAAAGTAAATGAAAAGTTGACATATTTAACAGACTTTACCGGACCGGATTGTATAAGGTTGTCTACAAGCTAGCTGTAAGAGACCAACCAATGATCAGATCAGTTAGAGAGCAGTTGGGTAAGCCAGAAGTGGAGTATTTAACACCTTTAAATAAAAAGTAATAAAAAATCAAGGTTTAATTAGGTTCCTTCAAATTTATAACTATGGACCTCTTTTTCTAATTTCTTACATGGGCTTTATTTCAGTGACCATAGGCCCAACTTATAGTCCCTAACTCAGTAACTCACTGAGTCAGTTCAGTAAACCAAATTAGGGGCTCAGTGGCTCACTTACGGTTAAACTGCCGTCGTGTCGCTACCAAAGGTCCGCCGTGAAGCGGCGGAGCACCGTATTCGTGTCGTCTGTTATTCTTCTCAGAAGCATAAATGTGGCGGAGCACCGTATTTCCGGTAAACTCTGTTAAAATTTCGACTTACTTCTGTGATTAACAGTCTCCAATCATCCAAAACAATGTTACATTCAGTTTAACGCCATACTAAGCGGTAGGAAGTAGATAATCACAAATTCATGATGTATTTTTGCTTAATCAATTAGAAATTAGGTCAAAAGGATGTTTAATTGTTGAATTTTGAATCTATCGTTGCGAGTGATGGCGTGTTGATTGCAGGAGAATGAAAGCTCTGATCAGAGTATATCAGGTAATGTAATTAGCTATGCAACCGATAGACCTCTAGCTTTAGTGTAAGTTGATTTAGTCTGTGACAACTACTTAAAAGGTATTTGAAATGCAAACTTGAATTTGGATTTGTTGTTTGCTGTAGAGGATGAAGAGTTGGATGAAGATTTGCTAGAGGATCACGTCTCATTGGGTAATCCAGCTGAAAAAAAGGTTAATATTCTTCTGTATGTGATTATATGTTCATATTGGTTGATATTGCTTGAAGAGGATGATGATTTGGGTTGTAGGTTTAACTAGTTTTAAACACATATGCTGTGATTTTAGAGAATACAAGATAGGTTAATGTTATGACTAAGCCTATTTGAAGATAGGTTGTCCTCATGTTGATTGTATGAAGATCCTTATGGATACATAATTGAAATTACATATGGTTAACTAGAACTCTCCATGAAAGATATACAAAACCATACATGTTAATTCCATGATTTGGTACAATCATGGAATTCTTTGACGTTTGAAATTCTTCTCATTTGATTCGACCGTGTTTTAGTTTGTTATACATTACCACCCATGATTGCCAAAATGTCAACAGTTTATGGTCATGCATACCCGCATGTTTGAGCTTTATCTCATCTTGCATTGTAAGGGGATAGAAGACTGTTTCTTCATATAACCGTCTGTGTGACAATGGTGCGACAGTGCGTAATTATTTTATCATGGGAGCTTATTATATGTGCTATTGGACAGGGTGAAGTACAAATTCTTTCTCAACTTGATAGGCTTAGAGGTACTGTTTATTCAATCTTTATTTCACTGTTGCTTGCAATTTTTATAAATTGTCACTTGAAGTTATCCGTTAAATGTGCTTCAAAGAACTATGTTGTGTTTTGGTGCAGATGCTAATGAAGTCGTTCATGAAAGAAATCAATCTAGTTTACTTCATAAGGTATGTCTGCCAAAAATAAAACAGCTTCTAAAAAGATCTAGGATGCAATTTGGCACATTAAAAGAGCAGATTGAAGGAAAAATAAGTTTTATGGACTGTAGGACATTCTTATAGTCTCTTGAAGTGGGAAAGTAGTCGCTTAGTATGTTTTTCAATTGACATGTGTGGTATTGCTACAACTATGTATTCAATTAGAGGTGGTAGTTTTGACCCATTTACTTAGAACGGATCCTTTTGGATATGTATTTATCTAAAAAGGAAACATGCTGAATGTGTTGAAAGGCTCGAAATGAGCTTCTTTTTGTGTGTGTGTGTGTATGACTTACTAAATAGCTTTATTCAAAATGAGAGATTATATTGTTTTAATATTTTTTTGTAATCATATCTAATTTGCAACTATTTATGACAGTTGAACAAATAGTGTTTAAGGTCAACCCAAACCTATTTTGACCCGTTATCCAACCAGGACAATTTTCCACCTCTAGTAAATACCACATAATGTTGCCTAGTTTTATTGTGTGCAACATCTCTCACAGTCTCACCTCTTTCTAACCAGAGACAAATCGATACCTGTGTTGAAGATGATGTCGAAATCCCAAATTTTGCTAACATGGATGAAATCGCGTACACCTCAGGGAAAGCTTCTGCATATGACTCGTATGAAGAGATTCTCTCTAAAAATAAGGTACACTATTAATGTGCTTTTGATCTGAAGTGTGGAAGCATGATGGGTATGGTTTTGAATTTTGATAGCATAGTATATGGGCATGGATTTCTAAACCAAAACCCTATAGGGTGGGTATGGAAGATTCCCAATTTCATTGGTATCAACCCCATATCTTTTAAGCAAACGTATCCAAAGACTTTCAAATCCTTACACCCAAACTAAACACCCCTAAAAGCGTTAACTTTGTGATTTTAAGGTTACAGGGAATTGCATGCAATTGAGTAAATGCTTCACTTCTGAGGCTGATAACTACCAGAAAATGAATCCTTTTAGTTCTGAAGAAAATAGAAAAGGAGTTTGCACTTGGCTTGCAGAAAATGCAGAAGCAGATGCATTATTTACTTTGAATGATAACTCTGATTGTGCTTCATTCCATTCTTTATCTTCCAAACTAAAGAAGTCATCGAAAGGTAATTACATAAATGAATGATTCATATCTATGGATGTCGATACTTGCGGTGACAATTTTAAACCATATACTTATAAACGGGTTGATTTGGGTTGTGCCTTTTCTCAAACCGCTCAAGTTGGCTAATAATTTTTTTAGCTAAAAGGAGAACATGTCAGATGTGGGATCCGTTCCAATTTGATTTGTATCCAACCTGCATAACATGCCATCTTGCCTCCTGAGTCCTGACAAACTCCTTTCTTTTTCTGTTTCTTATTTTCCTGATCGAGCATCAGAACGATAAAAGCTAGTCCACTTATTGATGTTGGAAAAATTCCCTTCAATCTGAAGATAATTGCATCTCATTGCTAAAAGTTTGTTACAATTTCTTATTATGCTTAATCATTTGCTTCCAGGTGGCCAAGGCAAAGCCAAACATAAGTTTTCTATTCGGACACAGACACACAATGACAATTTATTTAAAGATTCAGGTCATGCATTTGAAAGCCACACATCAAATGAGGTCAGTCCGTCATGTGCTGTAACTGAATCCAATTTTATACAAAAATCAAGTGGTCATCCCAATTTCCTGAAGTTTTCCAGGGAAAAGAGAAGAATGGGATGACAAATTATATGATGCCAGCTGGATTTCCAGCCACACATACTCATTCCACGACTTCGATGGCAGAGCTCCTTTTACTGGTTCAAGATGAGCATGATCTGCCAGAAGGAAGTACTTTGAATGTAGCTCATGTAAGCATATATTATTTAATTACTCTCTAGCTTTACAAAGAGATGTCAATTTCGCCCTGTATATTTATGAACAGGTCAGTTGAGTTATTTTTTTATCTCAAACGGGATAAATAATTAATTTAGCTAAAAACGTATCAAATGTGTCAAATGGTTTGATAGTCATGTTTTTTTATTGCATACAGCCCCTTAAATCATTTTATTCATAAGTTTGTATAATTATTGTAATAAATTCGTTTTAGTAATAATAGTAAACCTAGTAACTATTTTAAAAAATTATTGTGGTTCAACCCAATCTGAACTATACTAAAAATCTGCTGTTTTCAAGCTGAACCCATTTTCTCCGTTGCCTGACCCGTCCTCCCCGCCCATTTTGCCACCTGTAACTTTATATATGACACTTGTATATGATATCTTATCTCCTGCAGGACAATAAAACAGAAGGCCAGTCATTATCAATGGGTCATAGTGACATAGATGATGATCCTGATTGTTTGGGCAGTGATTCATCAGAAGAAAACGAGGTTTGTAAGTTTATGCTGCTTCACCATTTTAGTTTCTTAAGAGGTGGAAATTTTACCCCATGTACTTACTAATCGGTCGATCTAGGCTGTGTTTTTTCAAACAGGCCAGTTAAAGATAATTAGCTAACAGAGGAATGGTCAGAAATGCATACACTTTTGTAGATCCTTTTCTCTTTTAGATTTAGATTATTATGCTACTCGTTTATATAATATAAAAAATAAATTCAACATAAAATGTGACACAGGTAAACTCAACCACATCTAACATGTTTCCACTCGTACTAATTTGAAAAATGGTCTGTTTTGACATGTTACTAAACCAGCCCATTTTGCCATCTCTAGTTGTTTTCATCACAACAGTTTACCATCCAGTGGATTGTTAATGTTTTGCTTTGCTACTAGTATAACCATCAAATTCAAGAGCTTAGCATGCCAGAATCCAAACAGAAGACTATAGCTGATCAGTTTCATAAAGCCTTAGGTGCTGCTTCTACAAATGAAGATGGGTCCATGTATGCAGTTCCTCAACATACAGGGTGGGTGATATTAATTTGAATTCCCTGTTGTTTTAAACATTTCTATTGTTTATGCAGTATTAATTAAATATTTTGTGCTTGTCCTACAATGCCAAAATTATAGTTTTGGTTTATTTGGAAAGTTGCAGCGAGTAATACAGAGTGACAAGGAAAAAGATTCCATCTTTTTAAACAAGTTACAAAAAGAAGGTACTTTAAAGCATGCAACCTTATTGCATTGAGATTATATTGGTGAAAAAAAAAAGATTGTGCACATAATTTAAGTAGCAAACACACTCTTTTACTTGGTACGTGACATTCAATGATCAAAGTCGGGTCATCATTTTTGTTGCAGCAGATATGAAATTGATTTTTGTTTAAATAATCAGTTGTTTATCTATGCATTTGGAAAGTGATAAACTTGGGTTCTTTCTGATATCAGATGAAGCAAGTTGTTTGGATGTGAAGATACTGTCAAAGACTCTTGAAGGAAAGCTGACTGTTTGTTTATGCTCTACCATCAAAAGTGAAGAGGTCTGTTAAACTGACTTTGATATATGCATGTAGCAAGATTTGCTGGTTGGTCATGTAGTAACGATTGAACGTGTTTGGGTTCAACAGGTCATTTTACAACTTTTGAAACTGGATGGCTCGGGTTGTCTTTGAAACACGTTTTGTTCCCTTTAAAAAGTTCTATAAGTTAACTAACGTGTTAACTATGATTAATAAAACACCATTGAGTAGAGGTTGGATCGACCCAGAAAATTTTTCCTAACTAATTAATGTGTTGAATATGATTATATTATCATATAATATATGATAATCATCTAATATACTTTTAAATAAGGCAGTTTATAAGGTTGTATGCGGTTGAACTGCACTACCTGTTTGGCCCGACCTGTTTCTATTGAGCTAATTTTCTTAATTTTACTCATTTAACCAGTTACAAATAATATATATCCCAAATCAACTCATCACCCATATACCTATAAACAACACTATTTTGTCTGATTAAAGAATTATTGTGTGTTCTGCAGAGTTCAGCAAATAGAGATGACACTCTAAACATTATAGAAAGGAAGAATATGACGATCATCTTTAACTCAAGAATATGTTGTGATGTAGAGCTTGATGTTGGAGCGCTGGTTCGAATTCACCCTCCCTGGTATGTTCAGTTGGAAAATAAGTTGAAAGGGGTTGGGTCGGTTTGGTTTTACCCGCTAACACATTGTTTTCCAATTGTTCAAGTCTGATTAGAAATCAATTAATTAGCAAAGTACTATTACAGGCCAATTAGTTTTCATTTATTGTTTTCTAAATGAAATTGAACAAATGGAAGACTTTCCACCCGTCAAATGTACAAGACACTCCAAATCGACCCATTCATAAATAAACTGGTTGAAATTGCCACCTCTACTAAATCAATAATACCTTTTGTATTTAGTTCGAGTTCTTTCATAACTTTGGTTTCTTATAGATATTTTTCTCTTAATTTTTCTTTCAGGAAAGAAGTAAACATAAAGGGGAGCGATAAGAGCGCGATTTTATCTACCTATTTCTCAGATTTGAGCAACACACAGAACAAGTAGAATTAGTTATTATGTTATTCCTAGTCTTCTTTAGAATCAGGGTTTGATTGAGAGGCTACTAATTCTTAATCAACAATTAAATTTGTACACCGAAGCCTACTATAAGTCGTATAAATGTATGCAGTGGATAAACGTGTGAAACGGGTCATGTTAAAAAGGGGTCTCGTTGACACACATACTTAGGAAGCAAGATAAGAGTCACATTTCATCTTTTACTGGAACAAGATACAAGTGATAAAAATGAATATAAAACAAGGTACAAGTCAGAGATGCAACATAAAGATGACAAGGTACAGGTCAGAGATGCAGCTTAAATGGAGTGAAGCCAAAGCAACTTGATTCCTTTTTCTGTTACGTGTACTCCAATTAGCGAATATTATTTCTACACGAAATGTTTGCTTTGATCCCTCTTCTCTTTTCTAGCTCAACTTTTTGCCCTTACATTTTCATTGTTCGGTTACTGTTGGGATTAGGGCTGCAAACGAACCGAACGAACACGAACAAGGCCTTGTTCGTGTTCGTTCATCAAGAAATAAACTTATTCATGAACACTTACCGAACGCAAACGAACACAAACAAAATCAAACGAAAACGAACAAATGTTCAGGAAATGACGAACACAAAGAACTAAACGAATACAAATGATCACATATTTATTTTAGTTTAAAATCAGCATTTTTATCATAAAATTTACCAAAAATAAATAAACATGTAACATAAATATCCAAAAACACTTGATATAATTGTCATAAAAATCACTAACACAAAAATTAAGAATATAATCGAACACATTAACGAAAATAAACGAACACATTATTGAATGTTCACAAACGACATTAACGAACATAAACGAACACATTATCGAACGTTCACGAACATAAAAGAACGAACACAGCTTGTGTTCATGTTCGTTCGTTTAACTAAACGAACGGAATTTTCTTGTTCGTGTTCATTCATTTACTAAACAAACAAACATAAACGAACTTTCAGCCAAACAGTTCACGAACTGTTCACCGAACGTTCAGTTCGTTTGCAGCCCTAATTGGGATGACATTTTTTATTTCCGCTATTCGTTTTTACATGGTTGGTATTAGTACCCTATGGTTTTAATATATTTAGGTATTTTAGTGTGGGTACTGACCGGTATTGAACTGAAAAAATCCATATGAAATTTTGGCTTCTTTTTCACCCACTATAAGTATTGATATTTTTCCGCTCAATACCGAGTTCGTCTTCAGTTTCTACTTTTGTACTAGTATTGGCGAGTATTGGTGAATATCATTTTTGTAATACATTTCCATAATGTGGTCCAAATTCGTATATAAACTTTTTAGAAAATAGTATCGTATTTTTACTTTTTCAAAACATCAAAATATCATATTTGCTTCTTTGTTCTACTCAATTTTTGGCTCTTATATTATAAAATCAATTACGTTTAATAACTTAGTTCATTAGTAAACAAATAGATAAACAACAATATTAATATTACTCGTTTTATCATACACAATAAAATAAATTACTCATCCTAGTTTATATCGTTATAACGTTATGTAAACGAACATCAACTAAATAATGTCCATCTTTAGCAACAGTCTTATTGGATCCAAGCAACCTCTCTTATATTCACTTGCTTTGAATTATATAACAACCTTGATTAGATTCGTGAATTTAAACGAGTTTTTGCTTACATAAATATAACAATATCTACATATATTTTTAAGAAAAACATATATTCTATTCCTTTTAATTACGTATAATCGCATTTTATAGAGTTTAAACTCTTGATTTTATAGTCTAGTAATATTAGTGATTGTCCCTCACAAAAATAATATAGGACTGTGTGTTCAAATCCTTATAAGTGTAAATTTATTAAAAGGTTAGGAGAAAAAAACTATCTATACTAATATCTATACTAATAAAACAAAATAAGTTTTGACATATTGCATATTCTTACAATTATTGTGTCACATGTCACCACCATAGCAAGTCATTATTTAATGATGATATTAAATATATTAAATGTTAATTATATTGTATATCATTTCTAAATTATTAAAAAAATATTTTAATTAATAAAAAACATGTTTCTACTTATTAAAAAATGTAATCTTTTTAAAAACAAAACTTTATGAAAATGCAATCATATCTTATCTCAAAAAAGTTACTTTATAATTTATATATATTACTTTATAATTTTTATATATTGATTATCAACTACAAATTTGATATTTATATTCAATCGTGTGATACACGGATTTTCTAAACTAGTTTATAGTATATTGTCGTAAACTATAATAAATATTAATATATACATACTTATTAGAAAATAATATATACATTATAATATGCATTATACAATAATACTTAAATAATAAACGAGTTAAGTCGGAACCAAGCTCGAGTCTTAACCCTACTCCAAGTCGTTTTTAAGCCATTTTAAGCTAAAAAGTATGAGCTAATTGTCCTCGTGCTTAACTTGATTAATTTAGAGCATTCACAGCCGGTTTGATATATTTATGTGAGTGAATCCTTAAACTATATGGAATGGTTGTAAGTGGTTGTGAGTGAAGGAGAGAGAAATGTTACTGTTCAATCTGTAAATTTAAAAAATTACTGTTCAACTCTTATAATTTTTTTAATATTTTTAAAAGTTGTTGTGAGTGTAGGAGAAAAAAAAGATAATGATGAAGGTATAAAAAATATTATTTAATTAAAAAAATAAAAAAAAAATAATATTTTTAGTGTAATTATATGGATAAAGATCATCCTCATATGTTATTAAGATTACCTCCAATGCAAGTGCCATTAGACACCTTTAGGCTTTAGTCTAGACAAGGTCGGAGAAGAATTGGTTTTCTTGTGGGCCATATCATTTATTTTGTTTTTTTTTATCTCACTCAGTCTAATACGTAATACGTATAATGCAATTTGTATGTGGAAAGATATGTAAGACAGTGTTGTACGCAAAAATATATATTATAGACAAATAAAAAAAATAATATGACTTGTTTACTAGACCTGCATTTATGAATGATGGTTTTTAATGTTACGAACAGTCTTATTTAACATAAAGGCGTATATGTAACTAGGATGATATATGAGGTACCAAATGGTAATATCCATCAAATACAAAAGTTTGGATGTGGATAAAGTCATCCTACACTTCCGATCATCAATTATGGCAACCGTCTCCTCCTTCTCCTCTCCTTCATGGCCAAACCCTAACCCTAACCCTAATCCTAACCCTAACCCTAACCACCACCACTCCGACGACCCCTCCGCCGTCGCCACCGCCGTCGCCACCGCCGACGACCTCGCATCACTCCTCTCGCCGGCCACAATCACCTCCGATCAGCAACCACCAGAAGCTCAATACCACCCCCAACACCCCGGCGATAACGTCAGAGATTGGCTCAACCAGTTTCTGCCAGACACTGACGACGTTCACGATGCCACCAAATCGGGTCCGGATCCGGATCCCGCTCCGGCGACTGCACCGGTTTACGAAGGTACCGTGATTCCTACTCCTCAGATTAATCCACCTGATTTCAACGAACGTGTGTCGCCTCCGGGGCCTGTTACGCTCCTCCACGTTTCGTTTAATCAGGATCACGGTTGTTTCGCTTGTGGAATCAATCATGGATTTAGAATCTATAACTGTGATCCGTTTCGCGAGATTTTCCGGCGAGATTTTGAGAACGGAGGTGGCGTTGGGACGGTGGAGATGCTATTTCGTTGTAATATACTTGCGTTGGTTGGAGGAGGTACGGAACCGCAGTATCCTCCCAATAAGGTTATGATTTGGGACGATCATAAGAGCCGGTGCATCGGCGAGCTGTCGTTTCGGTCTGAGGTGCGTGGAGTCCGGTTGAGGCGCGATCGGATTGTTGTTGTGTTGGAGCAGAAGATATTGGTGTATAATTTTGTGGATTTGAAGCTGTTGCATCAGATTGAAACGTTTGTGAATCCGAAGGGGCTGTGTGAGGTTTCTCAGGGGTCGAGTAATTTTGTTCTGGTTTGTCCGGGTTTGCAGAAAGGGCAGATTAGGGTGGAGCATTATGCGTCGAAGAAGACGAAGTTTATTCTGGCTCATGATTCGAGGATTGCTTGTTTTACACTGGCGCAGGATGGGCATATTATTGCTACGGCCAGCAGCAAGGGGACTCTGATTCGGATTTTTGATACTCATGATGGGACTCTGTTACAGGAGGTACGCCTTGGTATTATTATGTGTTTGGATTATGAACCAGAATTGGTATTGTGCTAGGAACTTTGTCAATAATAATGTTTGATTCGGTTATGCAATTTGATATGCGAGTGTTATATGTTTGCATCATTACACACAATTGTTATGGACCGAGCCATTGCAAGGTACGAGACTTGTTACCACATCGGTTGTATGGGCAACTGATGAGGGTTTATATACCAAATAGGCTGCCTCTCCCATCAGACTAGTCTTTTGCGTTGAGTTCTCTTGTTTGGTCCATAATAACAATATATGGATTGCAGTCTTTTTTTACTAACGATTTTGGAAGAAGTTTCAATTGGGAATTGTATTTGAGGTTACAATGTTACATGTTTAGGAAATGAAAGCCTGAAAAAAAATTTATGAATTTCGGCAAAAAGTAAATAAAAACGACATGGCTCATGTGTGCTGCAATGAATGGTTATAGAGAATAAGTGATGAAGAAAGTTGACATGTGGAAATAGGTTACCTAGGGGATGACAATTTTCTTTTAGTTTCATTAATGACCTATAGTTTACATTTTCATAGCAGTGAAATTAGCATATTATACAGAAAGCATGCAGCATTAGGTTTTATTCGTTTTTGTATAAGCTAAAAGCAGTGGATAATTGGTTTAGGTAAGAAGGGGGGCAGATAGAGCAGAAATATACAGCCTAGCATTTTCATCAGATATCCAATGGCTAGCAGTCTCAAGCGACAAGGGCACTGTTCATGTTTTTAACCTCAAGTCTAGTCATGGAAACCAAGGCATTGCTAAGGCTACTGAATCATCTGACCAAAAAACGCATGTTACCTCATCAAGCTCATCTCTCTCTTTCATTAAAGGTACAGTGATTTTATGAACTAGGGATTGGCAGTTCCTTTTGGGTCGGGGTTTGCAGGTTTGGGTTGGGGTTGGGGTTTGCCGGTCTGGGTTGACGGGTTCGTATAACACAAACTGAACGTGACAGGGACATGTTACAACATGCCAACCAGGGCAACCAAAAGACGATCCATGTAACCCAATATATAAACAAGTTAAATGGGATAGCGGGTCTAAGTTGTTTTGACAAATAAGATAAATAAAAAGGTTTAAAAAACAGGTTGGGGGTAGAATTGCTTAACTTCATTAATATTTTCTGAATTCTAAATTTGAACGGATTGGCAATTTGGTGGGTTGAAACAGGATAGTCATATCAACCTATATATGATTTGGAAACATTAGGCCCAGTCCTAACTAGTTTATTGATTTCATGTTCGGAGTTGTTGCCCCTGGGGCCCTAAGATAAACTGAATTCTTGTTCTTTGCTCAGTTGATTAGTTTTAAATGTTGCAAAAGCTCAAGTCTAGTCCCCGCTTAATCGAAATATAAGTCTCTTTTTATTAGTATTTTCTCTCATGAAAAGGCATGAATTTTATTTTGTCATATCTATGATTGAGTTTAATTTCTGACATACTTAGGTGCGAACAGTTATTTTTTAACAACTATAAGATTGTGGTCAGTTACTTTTGAAAATTTTAGAGACCCAATTACAGTTCAATTTTGACAAAATTTATCTTTTCAGTAGCTATTTGATATCTAAGTTTCTAAAGATATTTAAGTTTTTGTGGCTTACCCAAGAAAAAATCATTTCAGGAGTGTTACCCAAGTACTTCAGCTCGGAGTGGTCAGTGGCCCAGTTTCGTTTGGTTGAAGGTTCACAATACATTGTTGCGTTTGGTCACCAAAAGAATACAGTTGTTATTCTTGGCATGGATGGAAGGTAAGTTATTGAAGCTGCTTCTTTTTTTTATTATCACATGTAAAGTTTTATTTGATCATTGTTCACTCCAGGAAAAAAAACAACATAAAGAATTTGATAATTAAACAAGTTTTCTAGTTTGACATTGTTTTTATTATGAATCACTAAGAAACTTCTGATGACTACATTAAACTTAATGATAATGGCTTTTTGCTAAAGATAAAGGTTACTTAGTTTTCTCCGTTCTAATTTCTGCTTTGATTTTCTTATCGGTTATCTCTGCTTCATGGTTTCTTTATGCTTTTGTCTGCTGCTTCTTTGAGTTTGTCACCTCTTGGCCTTTGAATTTGAGGTTTTGTTATTTATTGGCATGTATTTTACTGCTTGCATTTCCATGTGTAAAACCAACAAGAAACTACATAGTTATCAAAAGGGTAATTCTGTCATTTATCACAACTTAAATTCCAATCCCAACCAAACTTGTGACTAATCTAACTTTGCTAATATCATATTTATCATTTGAAAACTCTAAAGATATTATATTTCTCATTCAATAGTAAACAAAATTTAATCAGTTGTGGTTCACTGAATCAACAAATTAAAAAACAATGACATTTTTTGAATCATCTCATGACATAAGTTTCTCTTCTTTTCTTCATTGAAACATTATTTTAGTTTACTCACCATGAAACATGCAAGGATGCTACTTTTAATATTTGAAAGGGTACATAAGATGTTATGAAATTTAGAAGGATATATATAAAGTTGCCTCTAAGAACGTTAGCATTATTATTGGATATCCAGAACTGATATAATCTTTTTTGTCTTGAGATGCAGCTTTTATAGATGCAAATTTGATCCTGTAACCGGTGGGGAGATGACGCAACTGGAATATCATAATTTCGTGAAGCCTGAAGACTCTTTCTAAAAGGAAGGAAAAAACATGAACAAATGTATGTATGTTATATAATATCCATGATCTTCTACATAAATGGTAAATAATTTTGTAAATATTCACTCAAACAATTATAAGCTGCATTCTGACTTAAAATATGGGCAATGCTTCCTTAAAAGTTCTGAATCCATTTCAGTGGCTGACCTATGATTTATTTTACTGGGGTCATTCATTCTTCGAGTATGTGTGGGGTCGTCGGGGTCGTTCTTTGTTTACCACACACAAAAAACGAGGATTGAATATTAGATAACACGAAAACGCAGGTCATCCTTTGTACCCAACACTTAGGTCCGTCCCTGGTTTTCTGAAAATCTAAGAATGTAGCTGATACTCCTAGGAATAGCTTCCCCGACATAGATCATGTCTTTAGGGGGGTGTTTGGCGTTGCGTTTTGCAGATGACTAGCTGATAATTTCTTCTCAAGTTGTAGATAAGTATTAAGTAGTATCAATTGCCTGGTGTATTGATTCGGGAGTAGACTCTTTATCCCTGATAATAAATGGTTTGCGCCCTTCTAACCCTCCTTAGTCCCAACTGTACTGTACGAGTAATATTTTTGTTAGGCATGTTTGTTTTTGTTGGGTCCAAAAAGTTTGATTTTGATCGGTTTTGACTTTTTGAGATGGTTGTGACTATTCATTGAGATTATGTGTAGGGTTGGTAATTCTCGATCTGTTTATGACATGATTAAACCTGTTTAACAAAATAACATTATGTAATTTTTAAATTTTAAAAAATAATTAAAATTAGAATCTAGATTTTATTATTTAGCATTCTTGGTGCCTAAAAACTGTTTAAAATAATTATAGGCATGAGATATAGGTAGTTAAACAAGTTGATTTTATGTTTGATACTTGTGTTGTTCGGTCATTTTGAATCTGTTAAACACAATAAGACCTGTTTTGTCAACTCTAATTATGTGATTATTTAGGAGTTTTTTTACATGTAAAACACAAATCCTTAAATAACCAGAATCTAAGCAATTTGTTATCCCTTATGATATTCAAATAGCCCTTAGATATTGTTTTATAGGTTATGCTTGAATAGAGAACCAAAAGACAATTCCCTTGGGCCCTTGGCAATGGTTAAGATATTTGTCTCACTTCGTATTTGTGTTGTGATGTACAACATAACATCGTATGATATGCTTTACGTGATAATATACTCGGATAAAGCATACAAAATGAGATGCTTCTGTACCCGTTAAGATCATAGGTACTTGCGGAATGACTAGTTTTTTGAATTCAGTGACACGAGTTTGTGACAGGAAATATAAAATCTAATTGTTCATAGCAACATTTGAAAAGTTAAATAAAGCTTAGAGATAAAGATAATAAAGTTACACAATCTTTCTGATAGGGACATTAACACCTTTTGCCCATGCATGTAAAAGTTGCAACAATTGTTAGGTCCAACGTCTAGCATACCTCTTTTTGATATGAATCCTTTGTGGTGTTATATCCTTTAATTAATTTTGAAGCAAGTAGATGAGTAGATCTTTCTTGTCGACGCACATTTGACTGTTTGTACTTTGGCTTTTCTTATCATCAAAACCATATAGAATGCACATAGATGATATGATGACATCTTCAAGTGAGTAACTAATACATAGATTCTACATTTAAAGAGTTAAGAATGTATGTTTTTGAATATGAAATAGCTTGTTAGCTACGTTTGCTATGATTCGTTATTTCCGAAGATGAAAACAACTTGAGAGTGACCATGAAGATTGAAAAAACGTTGTGGGTTGTAAGGCAACATGAATTGAATGAATAAAAGAAAATAATAAAGACACAATGATTTTACATGGTTTAGTAATTGACCTAAGTTCACATGCATGAAGATTGTTTATTGTGTATTCGACTATTTCATGTGTATTACATGGATCCCCAACTTTTTACAATAAATTGCGCCATACATAGACAAGTACTTATCCCTTTGAAATTTTATTGTGAGAATCGTGACAAAATACATTTTGGTTTGGTTTAAAATAAATTTTATCACTTGATATTTCGCTCTTTAAGTAAAAATATATGATTATGTATAGTTTAGGAGTAAGAGCAAATAGATGTGAATATGTTGTTTTGGAAAACTAAAAATATAGAGTATCAATAATATAAGAATGGTTTAAATACAAAGTCTTTTAAAACTAAAAAGTGTAAGAAAGATTAAGATCTTAACACGTGTTCTTTTTAAACATTCATAACTTTTACATACAACATTATTTTTTAAAAAATTCCACCATAAAAACGAGCATTTTTTTATCTTTAAAACGCTTATAGTGTTGATATAAAAAAACAAAGTTTTTTTTTAACTTATTGTGTAATTTCGTCAATTTATTATGTAATCTTTTAAATTGATGAGGATTACATAATTATCTTATAAATACACAATAACTTGAAACATAAAAAAAGTTACATTTTTTATTATTGTGTTATTCGAAAATCACCATTTTAGAAAACACAGTGTTTAACACAATAGTCAACATTAAACACAATGATGAACACTAGACATGATGATTAACAATAGTCACAATGAGCTGTTTGACGAGCTGCTTGACGAGGATTACACAATGACATGATCATAATTACATAATGAATTGATAAACATAAAAAAGATTATATTTTTAGCATTATGTTATTTGGAAATCATCATTTTAAAAAACAATTTTCAAATAAGACAATGCATAACACAATAGTCAACATTAGACACAATAGGTAACATAATGATCAACACTGGACTCGATAATTAGCAATAGACACAATTAGCTGCTTGACAAGGATTACACAATTATCTGATCAGGATAACACAATGAACTGAAAAAAAACCGTAAAAAATTACATTTTCAGTATTGTGTTATTTGAAAATCACCATTTTAATAAACATAATAGTTAACATTAGACACAATGAGTAACATAATGACTAGCACTGGACTCGATGATTAACAATAGACACAATGAACTGATCATGATTACACAATGAACTAGAAAACCTAAAAAATTACATTTTTAGTATTATTTTATTTGAAAAACATCATTTTTAAAAGCACAATAAACAACAAAATGGTCAACATTAGGCATAATAGTTTGATAAATATTACACAATAACCTAATATTATACAATGAACTAACGAATATTACACAATGAGCTGAAATAATGTGTAAAAAAACTTTGTTTTTATATATCAAAATTATAGGCGTTTTAGAGATTAGAAAACGCTTGTTTTTATGGTATAATTTTTTTAAAAAATAATGTTGTATGTAAAAGTTATGAACGTTTTAAAAAAGAAGTGGAACTTAAAAATGTTGTTAAGACTAAAATACCATTGACCTATCATTTAAAGTTTCAACTATTTACTATTATGCCACCGAATTTTCTTAACTATTGGATTTAAGATCTAACAGATAATAATCTTTTCCATCTTTATTAGTTTTTTTTTTATTTTTACAATAACCATGCCCCAATAATATATTAATAGTAAGTTGGAGCTGTACAATTCTAAAATTAAGACTATATATCTTTTGAAAATAACTTCATCTAATATAGTATCTATGACCGTACAAAAATAAAATATAGTTGTGAAACTTTCAATCACATTGTCATTATATGTAAAAGATAAAGTTAAATATGCTTTGGTTGATATATATTAGAACAACGTCATTTTATTATTTTTGTTAGATTATCTAAAAACTGTTTTTCCTAATATTTTATTTATAATGTTTCTCTTATCACTCTTCTTGCTTTTGTTATTGTAAGCACACCCTTTTAAATTCATAACAAATTGTGATTGAAAATATTTAAGATGTAGAGAGTAAAACTAGTAGATTATTAAAAGTCCCCAAGAGGACATCCTTGATTAAATGATGTTTCAAAAAATATAGGAATTGTTGTTAGAAGAAAGATGCTTAACTAAATTGTGCTAGTTATAAAGTAAATTATCTACACAATGTAAATTTTAAAGGTTTCACATCTAAGTTAAGACGAGTGACAACACTGTTTTCGTAACATTAAAATAAAATTAAGGATTTCTTTGGTGAAAGTGAGCTGATTTGATTCGTGAAAGTCCGTCGATTTTTTTTCCTTTTAAATTATTGTCTTTCATCGTCTTAAAAGAAAAGGAAAAACATACTTGATTTTATAATGGATGCACAACCTCTTTTTCATGTATATAATATTAGTTTTGTGTTCATTTGTTTAAGTTAACCTAGCTAACTAACGAACAAAAACAATTAAAATAAAACATTTTCTTATTAATGTTTGTTCTTGTTCGTTCATGTAATAGATAAACGAAACAATGGAAAAATCCTACAACAATGCAAGTAAGAGAGAGATGAAATATACAAAATGTGACACCCATACTAGTTCATGTCATAAGTCTAACCTCGTGTCTAGTTTTCTCAATTCAGTGAGATGAGTTTGTGACATTTTTGAAATCTAACTGTTAATGTTAGCATTAGAAAAGTTAAATAGTTTGATGTTTTAAAATTAAAGATAATAATATTACACAATCGTTATGATAGGTACGTTATCTTTTGCACATACATATGTAAAGGTTGTCACTATTGATGCGTCCAAATCACTTCTTGGATGCACCAAAATACCAAATCTCTTTTCGACATGAATCTACCTTTGTATTATATATCCTTTAGTTTTAAAAGCAACTACATGAGTAGAACCCCATTGCGGGAATAAAAGTTATTTTCTTTTCAACACGTCTTTTAACTGCCTAGAGTTTTCTTATTATAAAAGACACTTAGACACATTGATAGATATGTGACATCTCAAACACATAACAATTACATAGATTGAAAGAATTAAAGAAGTATGTTTAATAATATGAAATTGCTTGTTAGCTAAGTTGTGTTATAGTTATCTCCTTTTCTAAAAGGAAAACTACACGTGAGTGACAATAAAGATCGAAAAACACCTAGTGGATTAAAAAGAAAAATTAACAAAAACAAAAGAAAATAATCAAAATATAATGGTTTTCTTGGCTTAACCGGTTATTATGATTGACTTACATCCATATGTATGCAAAAGATTTTGTATTTTGTGTTCGACTATCTAACTCAAGATTTGGATCTTGACAAAATCCATTTAGATTGCCAACTAGTTTAGAGAGTAGAGACTAGTGATGTGTAAAATCGGTCTAATAGGATAGACATTGGTTGTAAGGTTTTAATAAAACTAGTTCTCGATTAGTTCCAATTTACAGGTGAACTAATGCTGAATCTATTTAAATCATATTGATTTTCGATTCCACTATTTTTTATAATATTTTGGTCTTAATTTGGTCCGGGTCGGATCCAATTTTGTCCCCAACAACATACATTACCGAATTATCCATGCAAAACGAATAATGGAGGAAGCATATAAAATTTTCCCAAAAAAGGAAAACTTAAGTTAAGAAGTTAAAAGCCAAAAAAAGAGAAAAAGTGAGATCCCCATAACCCATTCCCCACTTTAAAAACCCAAAAAAACAACCTACCTAAAAACTGATATGTATAATGTATAATTGTATTTCACAAAACACAAAGGACCAATTCTTCTAATGGCCCTTATTGGGCTTCTTTATGGGCCACCCTCAACTTCTAGTTTTTTATGTTTCTATAATTAGCAATCAAGGTATCCTGTTTCACTCACTTCATCTCAACAAACATCATAATATTTTTCAACTTTGTTTTAGCAATGAAGCCTCAACACCTTCCAGTTCATACCACCGCGATGGTGGGGAAAAGAGTTCGACAACTCTTTCAAGCTACCATGGCAGCCGTTAATGAAAATAGATTTGAAAATACAAATTCAGATTCGAAAATTTCTTATGGTGAAAAAGTTAAAAGATTGAATCGTAGAATAAACCAAGAGGATCCGGTTAGAACAATAATGTTCTTGGGATCATGGTGCCATACAATAATGTTCTTGGGATCCATGTAAGTGGTTGTGGCCATAGGTCATAGAAGTTATTAATGCAATAACAAATTGTTAGTAATTTTATTTATGTTTTTAATATATATATATGAGTGTGTCTATATATATATATATATATATATATATATATATATATATATATATATATATATATATATATTTATTTATTTATTTATTTATTTATGTATTTTTGAATATTTTCATCTATTTATATTTCTTTTGACAAGATATGAGTGTAATATATACCTTTTCACACCTTGTCAGGGAACTTAAATAATATATATTAGTAAAAGTCACGTCCTAATAATTGAAGTTGTAAATTACAACCCGATAATCTTAATATATTTTTATACATCCAAATTAAGTCAATGATTTTATTTTCTTTTTTGACCGGCATTTAATCTGATATATTAACTAACACCATTAAACCTACATATTGCAGAATCTAAACACTCACAAGTTAGTAAACGGAATACACTCGACGTCCCAATGAGGACACCGAATTTCACAATGTTAAGCATAATTTATAAGTAAACCAACTTAATATGTATTAAAAATATATGTTCTATGTATCCTAGACTTCTAAAAAGTATGCTACAACTATATATCATTGATCCACCTAAGTTGTAATATTGTATCCTTAAATTTCTAAAGCAACTAGATGAGTAGATTCCCGGTGCAAGAATAAAAGTTGGTTTCTTTTCCACACGTCTTCTATTGTTATGGACTCTTTTCAACGTGTTTTTGACCGGTCATAGGTTTTCAAATGAACAATGATCTTGACATCCCAAATTAACAATTTATACCTAAATTCTGTGGTAAATAAGTTCATATTTATGTAGATCATATGTCTTACCACATATTTAGTTTTCACAATTCAGTAAGATGAGTATGTGACATTTTCAAATAAGGATAGTAAAATTACACAATCTTTATGATAGGTACATTACAACCTTTTGCACATGCTTGTAAAAGTTGTAACCACTAATACGTCCATCATCTCTCCCTTGATATAGCAAATCTCCTATTGACATGAATCTATCTTTTCCTTATATACTTTAATTTATTTTTTAAAAGCAACTACATGAGTAGATCCCCATTGTAGGAACAAAAGTTGGTTTCTTTTCAACGCGTCTTTTGACCGTTTGTAGTTTCCTTATCGTAGAAGTCACATTGACAGATATGTTGACCTCTCATGCGCGTAGTTTGTATTCAATATGTAGGTTATATGTTAAAAGGAGTTAGAATATAAGTTTAAGGATATGATCGCTTGTTAGCTAAGTTATGTTGTGGTTATCCTCTTTTCTATGAGTAAGGACTTGTGGTATCTATGAAGATCAAAACACTTGGTGGCTTGTAAAGAAAACAAACAAAAACATAGGAAATAATCACAATACCATAGTTTGCATGTATGAAGATTCTTTATTATGTATGTATAACAAAACAAAACAGTTGTTCGGTTTGAAAAGTAACAAATTCTAAAACAGAACTAAACTAAATCTGTTTAGATCATTTTGATATTTAGTTTCACTACTGTTTAAACTTTAGGGTCTTGGTTCAGCCCATGCCACATCCAATTTCATCGGTGTGTTGGTGCATGGACGGTCATTATTGGTGTTAGTTTGTTGGTATAATGCACCTTCCTAGAGGTGCACAAATCAGGTTTTGGGCCCAAATTGGTTTGGGTTGAAACCGGTTGGCGTTGGGACAATGATGGTCAAATCGGGTTTGCCTAAACTGGTTTAGATTGGGATCAGTTTTGGATGTGAAAAGGAGCGTGTTTGACCGGTTTAAAACCAATTCAGTTTAGGTTTGTCCAATTTCAAAGTATATGATGACTAAAATAACCAAGGAATTCCAGGTCTACAACAAAATACATTAGCGAATATCTATGAAAAAAGAATGAATAAATATTATAATCTATGTTATTTAAAGAAAGAAAGAAAGAAAAGAAGAAAATAAAGTTAAGGAGTTAAAATAAAAAGCCAAAAAAAAAAAAAGTGAGATCCGCACTTTAGAGTTTAGAAGCCCATAAAAACACTACCACCTAAAAGGCTAAAAGCTTATCTGTATTCCACAAACAAAACATAAGGACCACCCTATCGGCCTATCTTAATACTTCCAATGGGCCCTTATTGGGCTTTTTTATGGGCCACACCAAATTAATAGTTCTCTATAAATACCAACCAATACACTTGTATCATGCTTCACTAGTTCACTCACTTCATCTCAACAAACATTCATACATCTCAAACTGTGTTCTAGCAATGAAGCCTCAACATCTTTCGGTTGACACCACTTCGATACACAAGTGCGAAAGAATGGCGGGGAAGAGACTTCGACAACTTTTTCAAGCTACCATGGCAGTCGTTAGTGATAATAGAACTAAAAAAGCAAATTCAATTTCGGGAATTTCTTATACTGAAGAAGTAAAAGGACTGAGTCGTAAAGTAAACACAGAGGATTCAATTAGGACGATCATGTTCTTGGGATCATGGTGCCATACATAGTTATGCTAGCTGTATGTATACGTATACGGTATATGTGTAGCATGATCAATGTATATGGCATGCAAATGACCTTGATTATTTTATTTGAAAACTATGTGATCAATGGTGCATGAAAGGATGGCCATAGGTCATGGGAAGCATTAATGCAATAAGAAATAATTAATACTATGATTTATGTTATTAATTTGTGTGTGTGAATATGTCAATCTATTTGTGTTGCTTTTTAACAAGATATGAGTGTAAATATATATTTTTTATACCTTACCCATAGATTTTTATAAAGCATATTTGTAAAAGCCACATCCTAATTGAAGTTGTAAAATAGGTCCCCGATAATCTTAAGGTCACTAAATTTCTAAATGTTGAAACATATTTCTAAATAAACTTACATAAAACGTATTAATAAAAGTATGTTATGTATATCATACACTACTAAAAGTATGATACTAATCATTTTGACTACTTAACTAGTGATGTAGTTGATATGAATCAATCTTTAAGTTGTATGCGTTAACTTTGAATGCAACTAGATGTGTATATCGCCATTGCAATAATAAAAGTTGGTTTCTTTTCCACGCGTTTATTATTGTTTCAGTCTCTTACTTTCTTTCTATCACGATGTTGATAGGTTTTCTTATTGTAAAAGGCATATTAATGGTATGTTGACATCTCTACTGATAACTTATACTTGAATTTTATGGTGACTTATAAAGCTATTTGGCCATAAATTTTCCAGTAAATCTTGATGAAGAATAATTATATTTTCGTAAAAACAAACCTATATCAATGCTTAACAAAACTATGAAATATCATACAAAGAAATTTCTTTGATTCACGTTTCCAATGTTTAGTTAAGTTAAAATCCATTAGGATCACCAATGACTTCAACACATATTTAACAGAGATGGTCAGGATATATAAAGATTATTTTAACTATAATACGTCAACACTTAAGAATCAACTCAAATTAGATTTAACTAAACTAGACCCATAACGAATATGTTTAGTTAATAAGTTCTCAATCCCTCGTGTTCAACTTTTTAACTTTTGATTTGGTCTTGGTCCACTTATGTTTTATCCCAATTGATGCTACATATAAGCCATGGTTGGATATTGTTGTCAGATTAGTATGTATCTAACATTCTCAAGTCAAAAGAGTTTGTAGCCTAATGGCATAACAGTATTTAATAATGTGTCTCTCGTTATAAAATTAAGAATTCAAGTCCTACAGTAGACAAGTTGTGTAAAAAATATCGTTAAATAAAATCTAACATTCCCAAACCATATCACGTAAACAATTTGTTAAAATTTCAACCTAATTAGTTTGTTGGTATAGTGCACCTTCCAACTTTCAACTTTTCAACTCGAATTAGTGACAAATCCTAACTAAACTACTAATTAAACAACATATATTACCAACGAATAACGAATAATTTCTGCAAAAAGTTTAATTGAGGAAGCCTAATAAAGTCGAATGCCCATTATATTTAGTGCATGAAGCGTTTAAAATATACATTATTCTTAAAGTTTTTAAAGGAAATTATACGCTTTTTAGTTTGCATTTTGGAATGCTTTTTGGAAAAGTTAATGCCCTTGTCAGTAATGTACAAAAAAAATATATGTATATATAGAAATTTAGCCAAACAAGTATAACAAGAATATGCTCTATTTGATTAAAACTTATGACCTAGTAGTGTTATATTGTTTGCCTCACGTGCAAATTAAATCATTGTAACTATAAGATAAGTGGTATTTAGATGTAAAACAAATTGTTAAAGAAAAATTTATTTAGTTCAAGAGAAAATAAAACCGTAAACAACAGAATTCTTATATTTTATTACTACTAGTAGTGTGCCTGTGCGATTCGACTGGTTAAAATCAAATATGATATGTAGTTAGGTATTAAGAGTTGTAAAACTCATAATTTCAAGAGATTTGGTCAACTATTTATAAACTGGACTATATATAGTGTGTATTTGTAGGCTGTTTTTTTTTTTAAACTAGCTGTAACTGTTTCTTAAAATCAAAACAAACATTTTCATATTTTAAGTAAAAACATCTAACAAAGCACAAACAGTAAATTATTAACAAATAAAGGGATCAATGTGTAAATAGATTTGAATATCCATGTTTTTAGCATGGTTAAAATGATAGTATTGCCCTTAGAAATAATTGATTTTAAGTTATACCTTGTGCTTAAAATTTCAAATCTCTTAAATTATGACGGAACCCCTCTTTCGTGCATTATAATATAGTGTAGATATTATTTACCTTATGGTTTTATTTATTTTAGATATAAATAATTATTTTCCTCCAAAAGATTAAAAACATCAATTTAACTTCAAAGGTTTTAAGTTGTTTCAGTTTCAAACAAAAAGTTTCATTGATTGTTTCTGTTTGATCCAATATGATGAGATTTTTGAATTAAAATTGAAACAATGTATGAAACTTTCGAAGGTAAATTAATTTTTTAATCTTTTGAAGGTAAATTGATTTTTTCATCTTTTAAAGAAAAATTATTACTTTTACCAAACTTTAAAGAGTAAAATTAAAATTAACTTTTTATTTTATTTTCACAATTGTTTAAGTTTAACACAAAGCAACCTTTCTTATAGAAAAAAAAATAAATAGTAATTTTATCTAAAAGTGTTTAAATTAAGTGAGGTAAACTAAACACTTAAAAATAGTCATACTAACGAAACAATAAACCCACTAGTAGAGCAACAGTAAAATTTGATTACTAGTTAATCGCGTTCTAACATTTTTAACAAAATAATAAATAATATAATCAAGAGGATTGTTGAACTTGTAAACCTATAATTGACAACATTCTTCTTATGAGTAACTATCGTATCCGACTTTTGAACTGGCTAGGTAAGTTGAATCCGAGTGCACTACTACACACACTCGACACGTAATAAAGCCTTTTTCTTAAAGATTTACAAACGATTAAATAAAACACTACTAAAAAAGAATATTACCTAATCTTCAAATATCTATCCTCAACCAGGGTTTTAACCATAAGTTTGAAATAGCCCTTTGGAGATTCTTTGATACACCACTATCACTATGCGCAATTGCTAATCAACTATACAAAGTATGTTTTCTCAACAAAGAGAAAAAAGTGAAAAAGAAAACTAAAAAGCAAACAAAAAGAAAAAGCAAAATCCCCACTATAGAAGGCCCAAAAAAACAAATACCTAAAAACTTATCTGTATCCCACAAAACATAAAGCATCAACTATATCCCAATATTAATAGTGGGCCATATTCGGGCTCCTTTTTGGGGCCCACACTAGAGTTGCACAAATCGGGTTTGGGCCGGACCCGGGCCCGGGTACAAAACCGGGTTTGGGCCCAACCGGGTTTTTTGTACCCGGGTATTGGTGAACCCGGGTACGAACCCGGGTCGGGTTCAGCGAGATACAAACCCTACCCGGTATACCCGGGTAGGGTCGGGTCGGGTTCGGTTCGGGTATGAAACCCGGGTTCAACCGGGTTTTTGCCTTTTTTTTTTTTTTTTTTCTTTTTTTCTTTTCTTGTGTGTGTGTCGAACACCGGGTCGTATGTTTTTTTTTTCTTATATTTTCTTTCCTTTTTTTTCTTTTTATTTTTCTTTTCCTAACCGGGTTCACTTGAATGACAAAAATTTAAACAACTTAATATATAAATATATACAAATCTTGAGTAGAAAATGTTACACTTATAATATACAAATATTAAATACTTTTTATATAAAACATTTGAATGACAAAGAAATTTAAAAAGAACATGAAAGACATATAATATTAAAACAACTTAAAAATAACAATATCGTTTAATTTTATCTACTACGAGATGCTTGATCAAATGCTAATTCTTCATCGGATATGCCAGAAGATACTCCGTCTTCTACCTCTTCATCATGTACTTTAGCTTCGAGTGTAATCTCGTCTTCGAGGCTTGTTTGGTCTTGTATACGATCCGTTGCGTCTAAGTGATCCTTTAAACAAATGCACATCTCCACTGCTTCCGGAGTTAGTCTTGTTCTTCGTAATGATATTACCCTGCCACTAAGAGAAAAAGCAGATTCCGAAGCTACCGTAGAAGCTTGGACGCTTAGTAAATCACGGGCCATAGCAGAAAGAATCGGAAATTGAGATTCTTTTCCTTTCCACCAAGCCAAAATATCGAATGCACGATAATCTTCGGTAGTCATAGTGGAAATAAAATCCGTTCCACTATATCTACCGAGCTCACTTGTTGGGGTGTTACCTCTTTGACGTTTAGCCGTCACATCCCGAACAACATTCAACATAGTCAAAACAGGGTCTTTAAACGAGGTACTAGCACTTGAGGTTGATCCGCTTGGCATGGTTATGTTTACGTTAGGCCCATATCTATTTAAATAAAAATTATAAATTGTTTTCAAACTATGATTAAAATTTTCTTTTGCCTCGTTTGAAAAATCAGGGTTTTCGTCATGCATATCCAAATTGTCATTTATCTCATCTATCAAACATTCAACCCCCGCAACATTTAGAAACGGATTTAAAGCGGCGGCACACGTAAAAACGGGTGGTAAGTCCTTAAAATATTTTTTAAACTTTTCTTTCATTGGTTCTATCATTTGATTAAACATATTATTTTTATTTTGAAAATTTTTAAAATTCAAAGACATAAAATATAGTTCTTGAAGCACCGAATAACTAGTGGAATAATAAACTCCCGATAATTTTGTTGTTGAGTTTTTAAAAACCTCAAGAAACTCGGATAGACGTTGAAGATTCTCCCAACCCGCATCCGGAAATGGGTCGGCTTCACCATTATCCGAAAGACTATTATGAAAAGCTTTCAAAGTGCCCTTTTGTTTTAAAGCACATTCAAACATGTGACAAGTCGAATTCCACCGAGTAGGTACATCCCAATTAGGACCTAAAAATCTAGAGTGCGTATCCTTACAAAGTTGTTTATAATCTTGATATCTTCTTCTACTTTTTTTAAAAACGTCATGTAACATAAATCGAAAAGATGTAATAAAGTTATTAACATATTGCCCGGATAGTCCGTCTTGCACTACTAAATTAATAATATGTGCAACACAACGAGTATGGAAAAAATCACCGTTTGCAATCGGAAGATATTTTAATTTTAATTTTTCAACCGCGGTTGTGTTGTTAGAGGCGTTATCAAATGCAATTGAAAAAAGTTTATTTTCTAATTTAAAAGTACTTATTACATTATCTAAAAAGTAAAACAAAAATTCTCCGGTGTGTGGATGCGGAAAAAGATCAAATGCAATCGTACGTTTCATCAATTGCCATGAATTGGGATCCACCCAATGAGCGGTGACGCAAAGGTACGATTCGGGTAAACCGTGTGGAGCCGACCAAACGTCACTAGTTAAGTTTACACCGGTATTTAAATTTTCAAATAATACAATTAAATCATTTTTTGCTTGTTTCCATAATTTTAAACAATAACGTCTAAGTGTAGTACGACTTACGTGAGTGTAACGAGGTTGAAGCGTCTCTCGAATTAAGTTGGTCAACCGAGGATTGTCGAAGTGACTAAAAGGCAAAGCTTCTTGAATCACGAACTTCGCCATTCGATCTCGAACCGTATTAACATCGTAATTAAAGATTCCACCGTCTCCACCCAATTGTGTTTGTTGTGAATCCGGATTACTTTTCAACGACTTACAAAACTTCTTGCTAATGTGTTTGTTTAAAGTCGTGTTAGAATCTTTAGCAAGCAAAGCTCCACAAAACTTGCAACGAGCCTTTACAGACCCGTCACTCAACTCAACCATATCCCAATTGCACCAAACATCCATGTTACGATTGTGTGCAAGAACACGAACGACGGTTGGAGCGTTGGACGAACCTTGACCAACGGAAGATTGTGAGTGAGCCATATCAAGATTGAAGAGAGTGAAAGTGTAAAACGAGAGAGTGAACGTGTAAAGCGAGAGTAAAGGAGAGTATTTTTTGCGTTTTTTGCGTATGTTTTTGCGTTTGAGACTTGGGTACTAAACCATATCAACCCACACCTATTTATACTAACTTATAAGCCTAAAAATGACAAAAAAACGGTCACAAATCGATCCCAACGGCTATATAGCCGTTAAAAAACGGCCACTTTTTAAAAAAAAAAAAAAAAACGGTCGAAACCGGGTACAACCCGGGTTCAACCGGTTCCGGGTCGGGTCGGGTCGGGTCGGGTCGGGTTCGGGTTCTAAGAAATTCTAGAAAATCATACCCGGTTCCAACCCTACGGTTTTTTTTCGGGTCCAACCCGGGTATGCATATACCGGGTCGTACCCGTACCCGGTTCCGGGTCGGGTCCACCGGGTCGGGTCCGAACCCGGTTTTTATGCCCACCTCTAGCCCACACTACTTGTGCTTCTCTATAAATACTAATCAATATTCTTCTATCTTGCTTCACTCTCTTCATCTCACAACAATTCAACAATCACAATTCTATTCAACTTTCAAACAATGAAGCCTCAACCTATCTCTTGTGATACCCCCGCGATCCACGAGTGTAAAAGAATGGTCGGGGGAAGAATTCGACAAGTTTTTCATGCTACCTTGACAGTCGTTGATGATAACAGCAAAAGTGTAAATTCAGAATCAACTGTTTATTATACTGAAAATGTTAAGAGACCTAATAGAAGAGTAAACACAGAAGATCCAATTAGAACAATCATGTTCTTGGGATCGTGGAGCCATACATAACTATAATCATGATAGTTTGTATATGTTGATCGACGGTCTATGTATATGTCGTGTATTATATGACTAGATGATTGGCTGATCATAATTATTTGATTTAAATAATAAAACAAATTTACAAGCGGTTGTGATCATGGAACATTATTATTATTAGCTAAATAAAAGTTATTAGTATTATTATGCTTTGTTTGGATCTTTCCATTTAGTGTTATTACTTTGATAATATAACATAAGTATTAATGTTTTTTTGTTGGTTTTTTTATGAATATATAATTAAACAAAGACTTCAATAAACTTGCTTGTAAAATATTTAGCTTTAAAGATATAGATCTAAATTTTATGATTATGACCAAAGTTCACGTTTATTAACTTCTAATTTTCAATAATTAATATTTATTAAAAATAAATAATATCTTATGGTTATTATTATCACGTGAAGACAGTATATAATAAGTTATAAGTTGATGATTACTTCTTATAAAATTTGATATGAGTACATTTCAATTGTCCAAATTTACTGGCATGAGCCGTGCCAATGGTCGCAAATTATGCAAAAAAATATATCTTAAATAGAAATTAAAAGATAATATATTTTTGTGATTTGTCATATTTTCTTATCTAAATGACACATTATAAGATCCGTATGAACATAAGATATATTTTAACTATCACCAAAACAAAGTATGCCTTTTAGATTGTCATCATGCAAAATATAATATAAGTACTAAAAGATGATCTCAACTTATAATCGACTATTATAAAACAAGTATAAAATATTGTTTCATTCATAAAATAGATAATATGGTAATTAGTGGTATTTAAATGTGTTGGGAAACATTCATAGCAAAACATTTAATCAGGGTTGTTTATGAACCAAGCTTGAGTTGAGCTAGTTTAATTCAACCTCGAGCTGGAAAGTATACAACTCGTTTTGAACTTGGTTCCTACAATTTAAACATGTTCGTGAGTGGGAGAACTAGCTCAAAATTATAAATATATATATATATATATATATATATATATATATATATATATATATATAAGAAATCAATAAAAAGTTAACTAATATGTGCTGGATGGATGTTCGATGAATCTGGTGGGAGATTTGATGGTAATAAATGGTCTGCGCGTGAATTAATATACAAATATGGCTCAAAAACATATACGCAAATCAACGGCAAATACAAATTTGCTCAACATTGATACAATTGGCGACTGTCTGAAGACTGTGTTCTTCAATGGCTAGGATAGCACGAGTGATAGTGGTGGCTTGAAGTGTCTATGAGGACTCAAAGAGACAATGGTTGTGATATCAAGCAATCGGAGTTCTTGATTTGATTCCTCTTAACCGTCAAGTAACGGTTGCTTCAAAAACACTATAAAAAGGACAAAAAGTTATATACTTGATTGTCAATGGGAAAAGAAATCAACCTATTAGGTGATAAATAACTGGCTAACCGTCCATTTGTATATTGGTTTCATTAAGTTTTTCTTAACAACACTCAGTATTTCTACTATAAAATCATCACATCTTGCATTCCGTAAGACTAAAACCTATAATTTTATAATTAAAATATTTATCACTTACGATTGGTGTCTCACTAAAAACATCAAAAATGCTTTCTAGAGCAAGTTATTTTATTCGAACGGGCTCAAATCAACTTAAAAAAATTTAAAACTTAGTATACGGCGGGGATTTTTCAAATTATTTTCTAGTTCTTTTAGAGTTAATTACATGAAAGGTCCCTGTGCTTAGGTCTGTTTTCACTTTCGGTCCCCAGGTTTGAAAAATTAAAAGGTCGGTCCAAAGTTTTGTCAAAACGTAACACAAAAGGTCCTTGACGTGGATGGCCGCTAACATTTTTCGTTAAGTCCTAGTAAAATGACCAAAATACCACTGACCATTAAAAATCAATATTTAAAAAAGATGGGATCCGTAACTTCATCTTCAGCCTTAAAACTCTAACCACCATTATTCTACCAAACCACCACCACCACCACCCTACCAGATCACCACCACCGCTACCCCCCATTGCTGCCCACCACCGCAACCCACCACCTTAGCCCAACTCTCTCTCTCCCTCACCACGGAAGTGTCCTCCCATCCCTTCATCTTCATCTTCATCTTCAAACAGTCACTACAGCCCACCACCATAACCCACCACCACCGTTTCTTGATAGGTTTGTGGTAACAAAAGCATCACCCTCTCACCACCATTGCAGCCTAACCTTGATTGGATTCAAGGTGGCGACTTGTGGTGTTGGAGATGTGGTTGCAATCCGATGGTGGTGGGGATGGTTGTGGAGTTCCAGTGGTGTTGGAGATGGTGGTTGCAAACCTGTGGTGACAGGTATGATGATGGCGTTCTGATGATGTTGGGGATGGTTGTTGCAGAGTGGTTGTGGTAGGGATGGTGGCGTTGTTCTAGTGGTGGGGATGGTGGTGGCGTTTGGGTGGTGTTAGAGATGGTGGTGGTAGACTGGTAGTGGTTATAGTTTCACAAAAGATAGTTTAGTCATTTTTAAAAATTAACAGAAAAAGATAACAGCCATCCACGTCAGAGACCTTTTGTGTTACGTTTTGACAAACCTTTGGACTGACCTTATAATTTTTTAAAACTGAAGATCGAAAATAAAAACAAGTCTAAATAGAGTGATCTTTCATGTAATCAACTCTTTTTTTATAAACAATTCTTGTTTTAAGGTATCAACAAAACCGAACACAAACCCGATCCGGTTAACCGGAATGATCCGAACCGGCGGCTGATCTACTGATACACGACAAAAGAAGCTTGCGATTAAAACTTCATCATCATTCATCAACCACCTCACGATCTCTCACTGCTACTGGATCAAAACGATTACTCAAAGGTTATGCAATTATACCATCTGGGTGTGTATCTGTTGTAAAAAGCCCTAGATTTGTGCTCTTTGGCTGCTAATCAGTAAGATTCTTTCACTCATGTTCGCTTTTATTCAGTAATTGAGATGTAATCTTAATCCAGATGTCATTACTCATGAGTTTGTTTGATCTAATTCGATTCAATGATTCATCGCAAGTGGGTTTTGTAATTTGTTAAGTAAGTTGTGTTTGGATGTGATTCTTCGAATTCAGTGTTACCACCAGCTTTTTAAAATCTGATTATACAGATTCTAAAAGAATTAGAAGTTAGAATCATCATTATATTTGGGAAACTGCTTATTTCTGATATGGATATGGTTCAGATAGTTAAGTTGCTATCAAGCACTTAGCATTGATTCAACTTTTTGTTGGTATTTATATGATTAATTGTTTTATTTGAAGTTAATTCTGTTAGTTTTTCTACAAATATGATGGTTCTTGAAGGTGTGTTTGGTATTTGCTTGTTTAATTAGCTCATCTTCTTATGGGATTTGTCAAAATCAGATATACACTTTTGAGTGTTTGGATGGAGTTATCTGCTTACTTTAGGGTGAAATAAGTTGCTTTCAATAAGCAGTTTGAAATTGGTTATTCTTGATGGATTAAATTTACAAGTTTATACTTTGGGTGAAATAAGATGGTTATCTGATTCTGTGTATAAGCATAAGTTGTTTGAATAAGTAATCCCGAACACCCTCTAAGATATACCAAGCATCAGAGTTTATATAACATGTCATTTCCCTTGTTTGGTCATTTCTTACATTGAACGTTTCTTGATGCTATCGCCGAATGTACTCAAGTTTTCTTGATTTCTCGGTTTGCAGTATTGAGCATGTGATTAACAAATATAGTTTGCTTGTCACAGGGTAGGGGGAATCTTGATATCTTGGTTATTATCCACATGGCATTGCCAGTAGATCATAAAGCAAACATCATTGATGGAAAATTAATTGCACAAACAATTCGTGCTGAAATCGCATCTGAAGTCAGTAACTTGGTTGAGAAATATGGCAAGGTAATTTAGCATATCTTGCAAGTTTGTATTGTATCAGTCTGAAATATAACATAAATACCATTCTAGACAAATACTTTCGTATATGTATTAGAGGTTTCAATTTCAAATCATTATATTCTATTGTTAAAAAAGATAACACATGTATTGAGTTTGTAGAACGTTTCAAATCATTATATACGAAAGTTTTTTGTTTAGAAAGTATTTCAGATCGTTATATTCTACATACTTATCCAAATCTGATTATTTTGGCCTTCAAAAGTACCAAAAATTAGAATCATTATAAGTGGTTTCAATTTTCAAATACGAAGAAACTGAATTATTACTTTCAGGTTTCTTTCGCTTCATGTTCAAAGCTTTGAGCACTACATTCAAGATCACTTGGTTGACTTTTTTAAATTTATGTTTTTTAGTAGTCAACATTTGTCTTAGCATAATTCTGTGTCTACAAAGTTAAACTTATAACACCTTTCTATCTGTTCAAAAAATCATTTCTTAATAAAAATAACTTAGGAGCTTTTGTTTATGAATACACTTTGAGTGAATTTAGACCTGTTTATCATTTTATTTGATCCATTAGGGATGAAGATAACCTGATGTTACCCCTAATACCTTCAACAACAAGTTCGAAAGACCGAGTGAAAGCATGATAATTTAGTTGACTGAACGTCAAACGTGCCTTGGCATAATTCTATGTTGACAAAGTCAAAATCATAACATATTTTCTATGTTTCTTTTAGGCACCTGGACTTGCTGTAGTAATTGTTGGAACTCGAAAGGATTCTCAAAGTTATGTTAACATGAAGAGAAAAGCGTGTGCCGAGGTTGGAATTAAGTCAATTGACATTGACCTTCCAGAAGAAGTACCCGAAGCTGAATTGATAGCAAAAGTTCATGAACTTAATGCAGATCCTAATGTACATGGTCAGTAAATCTGTATTACTATTACTATCACCATTATAATATAAGTTTGATTTATCCTCGGTATTACATCTGTGGCCCCTTATATATTTTATATCATAATTAATTAATCATGGTGTATACAGATTGCTGTACCTTGGTGCACCGTATATGGTATAGTGGACAAGAATATAAGCTTTTCACTATCAATTTTTCATAATGGTGTGGATTAGAAGTGGCATTAATTTTTATCTCAAATAGGTCAAGTCAAAAGTTAAGCTAAAAGGGGAGCATGTTAAATGTCTCGGGTTGGAAGCTGCCCAATGTCTATTACAAATGGACAAGAAAGTGTGTTTTAATTCTGTGCGGCCCATTTCAACCCGAACCTGATTTGACCTGCCACCCAACCCGCTCGTCTCTCCATTTTGCTCCCTCTTGAGTGTATATAGCCTGAAAAGGAATTTTGCATTGCTCTTGGTATAAAAATCTGAATCAAAAAGTTGCAACTGTAGTGCGTACATAGAAGACATTGTTACAGTAGACCTCGTTTTAATGATTTACAAACAACCTAAAAACAAAACTTCACTCCCTTAGTCATTGTATCTTATCAAGAAATGATTTTGGCAATTTCATCAAGATTGAAGGTTAAAGAAACTATTACAAATGTGATCATTCACATAATAGCTAATCTTTAAACGTGCGTTTTAACTAATTATGGCAACTTCTAGTTGCAAGAATCTGCAAAAGCTGATTATGATTATGTTTCTCAGAGGACAAAATATTTAGAGAAGTAGTTAAAGAGTTGCAGTATGAAAACTGGATATTATATTAAAGGAATGATTTCATATACACTTATGCATTCTATTAAAATATGATGCAGGCATATTGGTTCAACTTCCTTTGCCAAAACACATAAATGAAGAAAAAGTTTTAACTGAAATCAGCATTGAAAAGGATGTTGATGGCTTTCATCCCCTCAACATTGGCAAACTTGCTATGAAAGGCAGAGACCCACTCTTTCTTCCTTGCACCCCAAAGGCAATACATATATAGTTGATATCTTATTTTCTTAATATTAACATTTGGCATTTTTCATTTTGTTGGTTTTATCTCTGTTAGAGGTGACAAAATGGCCAGGTTTGGAACAACGTAATTTGGTGTGGGTTGAAACGGGCTGGGTTGACCTCAAGCACTTTTTTGTCCAAATTTTTTTAAAAGTTTCAAATAGTTAAGTAGCAAAGTTGATTACAAAAAAATAATCTAGCTTTGTGATCAAAATGATCTAAGATATGATTGAAAATACAATAGTGAATTCTGACTTTTGACCTGGTCAGCCCGTTTCTTTTTATCTAATTTTTTTATATGACCCATTAGGGATAAAGCGTAATCGTAAGTAAAGGGTCGAAATTGCCACGTGTGATGACGAAACCAAGATATGATTGTTTGGCCCGTTTAGAAGTTATGGTATTAAAGGAATATATGCTAATATTCTTTTTTATTTTCTTCCAATAGGGATGTATTGAACTTCTGAAATGCAGTGGAGTTACCATAAAGGGTAAACGGGCCGTGGTTGTTGGTAGAAGTAACATTGTTGGGTTACCAGTGTCATTGCTGCTACTGAAAGAAGACGCTACAGTCACTGTAGTTCACTCGCGTACAGCAGACCCGCAAAGTATTATTTGTGAGGCAGACATTGTTATTGCTGCAGCAGGACAAGCTATGATGGTATGCATAGCTTGTTGTTCATACATTTTAGGTTTATAGTAGAGGTGGATATTTTGACCCGTTTATGTGTAAATGGGTTGATTAATGCTGTGATTCATCGGTTTAAATGGACTAAGCTAGAGAAATTAACTAAACATGAACCGGGTCAAACGGGTTAAAAGTTATCCAATGGGTATTAAAATGCATAAAATTTCCTAAACCGCTTTACTAAAGAAGGTTGGATTATTTTTTGTAGTAATATAGTTTTTGCAATCATATTCATCTCATTATTTATTTATACAATTCAAATATTAGTCAGCAGATTCGCATTGACCCATTTCTTACGGATGTTAAAAAATTAAAACTTCCAAATAATATCAAGGCATTCATTGTATATAAAACAAAAAAAAACTTCTATAAGGGGAAACAAAGTATTAGCGGGTCAACTCAATCCAATACTGTCCATTCCGACCCGTGCTTAAAAATACTTGTTACAACCAAACAAACCGTTTTGACCTGTTATCCAACCCACCACCCGGCCACACCTACTTTTGGGTTAGATCTCTTTTCTAGGCACAAAAGAGGCATTCTTAGTCATGTCTCCTCTCAGAATAGACCAAACCGTTTTGACCCATTACCTAACCTGCTATTATCTTCACAAATAATTTGATGGTATTGGTTGATTTATGTCAAAATATTATTTGATTAAAGAATATATTAGATTTCTAAAAAAAGCTAAAATGTTTTGTTGTAATTTTTTAAATTTATTTATAATTTGATTATATTTTTTCAGATAAAAGGTAGTTGGATTAAACCTGGTGCTGCAGTAATTGATGTGGGAACAAACGCAGTTGATGATGCTAGTAGAAAATCAGGGTACAGGCTGGTGGGTGACGTGGATTTTGCGGAAGCATGCAAAGTGGCTGGATGTGTGACACCTGTCCCCGGGGGTGTGGGACCCATGACTGTAGCAATGCTGCTTAAGAACACGTTGGATGGTGCTAAACGTGTCATTGGTCAGTAGATTAATCTTAAATTTTGTGTTACGAGGATTTTGATTACGCATGTTGTAACTTTTTCGTCGTTTGATTTTGAATTTATAGTGTACTAAGAATAATGTTTTGTTTTCTTTATTCAATAATGAGGTATACATGAATTTATATTTCAATGATGAAATTATTAGATACCATAAACATACCTAATTGATTTTATCCTTAGCAAAGCCATCGACGTGATCGGAGTTGGCTGGAGACAAACCTTATATCTATCACAAATAATAGAGTCCGTTTTCAGCAAGACCGGAGGGAGTCATGCTGAAGCCACATCACCATAACGCATCTTGTTGCACATGAGCGAAATTGGTTTTTCGCTTGACATAGCTTCTCTGCCTAGATTCTCCATCTTAATTTCTCATCTCCTTTAATTTATCTCCGCTATGCTTATCCCTCACTTTCAACATTTGTGGTACCACATGAGGTGGGAATAGACGTGGGACGGTGCTTCACGCGTTACCATCGCTTTAACTCATTGTCACTTTAGCTTGTTGCCCTGACTCCACTACTCTCACCCTAATATTTACGTGATTAATGATATAAAAAGTATTTTTTTTATGTTGATCAATATTTTTATTATGTAAAATAATCATTTTGATAAATTCAATTCATTCTTTATGGGGAGTCTGAAAAAGTTAATATATTAAATACTAAAATATAGATTAATATGGTGTTTTTTAAGCTACCTTAATGAACATACTTCATTGGATTACTTGAAATAATAAGTATTAGAAGTTGTTATTATACATTTATAACCATTAGATTTCTTCTAGACGTATAAATTTTAAATTTAGTTAACAAGTATAAAAATAATGTTTTTTTAGGCATTACTATCGTTGCTACTAGTACTATTGATCATTATCTTCACTGCTACTATTTCACACGAAATTCGTTCTCAGCTTGTGTTTCAAAGAATAAACATATAGGAAAACAACCTTGTTACTATCAATCATATATTGTGCTTAATGTTTCCTTTATGTATTCACTGAAACACAATGTTATCAGTAATTGATTTTGTTTATTAATTTTCTTTTATTATGAGATGTGTAAATATTACAAATTTATCATCTTGAAAGAGTATATATGATATTATGAATTTAAAAGCATAATTTTTGCAGTACATAGAGTTCAAATTTACCATTAGATTGTTTGACCTAAGAAGGTAAATAATGGAGCAACAAAAATCGGATAGCGTTACACCCCAAGTGAGGATGTGTATATTATACTACATCTAGATGGTCATATTTGAAGATTAGAGAGCGTTAGTGTTTATATTGTTTTTCATATTATTATTTCGATTTATGTGAATCACTTTTATAGCCATAGTAATTGGTCCTTCAACTTCATTTGCTGGCAATAATTACCGCCAACTTTTTTTAGCTTGTCAAAACTGCCGTTATTGAAAAGTTAAGGACTAAACCGCTAAAAGGTTGAAAGTTTGTTGGTTTTATTTGACGATCGATAACCTAAGTGTAATTTTCTCCTTTTAATAGATTATCCCAAGTAGCTTATTTTTTATTGGAAGATTTGCAATGAAACCCAAGTACGATGACTAAACAAGTTAATTACTTGTGCGTATATGTTGATTTGTTTGACTTTTGAGGTCAAACTCCTAAATTCTATTTCAAAATGTTGTATACTTCTACTAGGCATTGCTTTGCAAACTAGAAAGATAACACAATTATTCATATGCTTCATTCTGATAAAGATAACACTTTTCATCATCTTCACTTTTGATTCTTTAACATTTTTATCATATAATTCTCACACGAATCAAATTGTTCGGTTCTTATAACACGCGCAAACTTGTGCATCAATCAAGTTGTTTCATATTCTCTACTTTAGTATCAACCCAAGATTGCATTTTGGTTCATGTGTTGTTTTCTAGTGTTGCTTTGGCATCATGTTCTTGTAAAAGGTTTAGTCCTCTAAATTTCAAGTAAATAAAATTTCCATTTATTTAAAATAAAACACACAAATTACAATTTGCAAGATAAAGAAATTACATATATGAAGGAGGTTTAACAAAGTGTCGAGTTTTCATAGCAAACGATAATAATTAAGGGAAAGATTAACTTAATATGTCACGACCAGCCACTAATGATGTGCGCCTTCGTGTTTAGCTTTAGGCTTCTTCACCACCATCACGGTGCAATGAGCATGATGGGTAACATAATCACTTACACTTCCTAAAACCGCCCTACAGAAAAGCAATTTTATACCAATGTTATAGTTGCATACATCATATCACTATCCTTTGAATGATTAATAGCATAAAATACTAACACACTTTTTTTTGTCTCATTTAAATTCTCATACATTTGAGTTATTAAAAGATTGCATATTCATATACATTTTTGAAACGCTTCATACATACATGTACACACACTTGCATATATACATGTATATTACGTACATAATTGTATCTTTGTCTCAATCTTACTATATCTTTGAAACAGTACGTACAAATGCTTATATAAATATCCATAAAAGTTATTTACTTAAAGTTGATTTTTGTACTGTATAACGTAACACACATATCTACGCGAACGTTATTTTCATAACCAATAATATGTTGAGAACTGTAAGAACCACATAAATAGTTGCATATGTGGACCCTCTTTCTCTCCCCTATGTTTATCATGCAATACACATAACAGCTATTGCGGTTTTCGGTTTTCACAGTTCACTGCTTAAAATTCGTTCATAAAATAATAATCAAACACATATATATGTATTACCTCTTGATTGCTCCATGACCATGGCTACCAACAGCCAATATGGTAGCATGATGCCTCTCAACAGCATCACACAACACATTTCTAGCATCACCTTCAACAATCTCCAGTGTTACATCTTTCACCTGCATACACAAATCCATCACAACACTTTAGATCTGAAACAAACATCAAAATCGAATTCGATTCACCAAAATTCATCTCAATTCAAACAATAAACACCAAAATCACTAACCGATTTCGAACCACAGATCTCCTTGGCCCTCTCCACCACTCGACGAGCGATCTTCTTCAGATCCTCATCGACATGCGACAGAACATCCACACCTGCGATTTCACAAAATCAAGCAACAAATCAGTTACAAATCAGTTATAAGTACCGCGGGAGAAGAAGATCGTCGCCGGAGAGTCAGTTTCAGTCACCGGGGACGGCGAAGCCCATGGAGGACACCGGAGTAGGTTTGGAGTGCACGATGATGAGGTTGAACGGAGGGTTTGAGGCCGAGGGGACGAAGAAGTGGTCGAGAATCCATTCGAGTGCGTAGAAACTCTGCTCGCTCTCATCGACTCCTACGATCATCAAAGGTGCGGTGGTTGTTGTCATTGTTGTTGTTGATTTTGTGTGTGTTGTGTGTTGTGTGTTGAAGAAGTTGTTGCATTGGATTTGAGAAGTTGGAGGTTATATAGAGGAGAAAGGGGGATGGAGGGAACTGATTCGGTTAGTGGTTAACGCCGTTAGTTTTGAAACGTGCAAAAGTGGTTCGATTATTTTCGGATATTTGAAAATGTATAATTTGTTACACTACTGACTTATAACCCTGTGTATTATACTGATATTATTAACGAAGAGTTAGAATTATAAAACGTTAAATATAAAAGTACCTTGATTAATTGATAAAACATTTTTACTATTTTAAAACTTAGTTACTATTCTACAAAGTTACCTCTTAAAAGATTGTTGTTTTGAAAAAAAATCATTTTTTACCAATATCTCATTGTTTAAAAACACCAGGTTTGTTTTGTAAAAAATAATATAAAACTTTTATTTTTTAAAAAGATTGATTTTAAAAGATTTCATAAATTAAAAGAGTTTTGTTCTTTTAGAAAAATTCATAGTTTTAGACAATTTTTGATTTTGAAAAAGTATATTTTTAATCAAAATACTTAGTTTTTATTAATAAAAAAATATCTTTTTAAAATTAATGATTAAAAAAAAGACTTGGATTTATAATATAGAAAGAGAATGAGAAAATTTTGAAATTTAGTTATTTGACTTTTATAGTATGGGCGGGAAAACTAAGGTGAAATAACTTGTGGGAATGTCATGTGCATTACATGTAAATGATTATTAGGTTAGAAGAGTTATACACATCAATGATTCTTAGCCCAAATGATTAATGTGAGATACTTAAGACATATAAATATGATGAGGTTACGGGTTCAAGTTTCAGCAAAATGTTTAGGGTTGAGCTACAGTGTTTTTTCAGTTATGAGTTTTCTCTTGAGAGGGTTGGGGGTGCGGTTCCGGCTGAAAAACGGATAGGTAGACACAATTAAGATAACATATATCCTTCGAAGCAATGTCGTACATTTACCGTTGAAAAAAAGGTATACACACCACTTCTCCATCTTCATTATGTAGTGTGGAAGGGTCGCCGCTCGTCGCCTTCTTCATTCCATTCAATCGCCCCCAGTAGCAGTGTGTGCACCGTATGGTTACTCTCAATTGTAATAAAAAAAATTTAGTAAAATATTTTCCAAATAACCAAAGCAGATTTGATATTCATATGTTGAACTTCATTACTTTCTAATAGTTTAAACCTTAAGTTATTGTCGAATGGTTAATAAAAAGTATGTAAAGAAAATTTCTACTATAAATGTAAAGAAAATTTCTACTATAAGCTTCAGGAATGTAAATGAACTGAGCTAAACATCAAGCTCGCCTAAGGTCAAACCTGGCTCGTTTTAAAAATTCAAGGTCGAACTTGGCACGACTCGGCTCTGGCAATTTATTATTTATTTCATATTAGATTCATTTATTTATATATAAAACAATTATTTATATATATACTTATAGTATATATAATAATATTTACTGTGTAACTATATATTTGTTATATAATATGAACATTGTTAACCAAATAATAGGCTAGTGAATATAATAAGTTCGGTATGTTAAGCTCGAGCTTGATCATGCTTACCTATACATGCTTCAACCAAGGCTCAAGGTCAATTCAGTTATGATCAATATAAGTATCAGCTAACTGATCTCGGATAGCTCTAAAACGACTAAACTTGTTCGCTTCCCTAAATCCGAATAGCTTAAGTTACACCACCAAACTTAAGTTATTTATCTATATAAATAAATAAAAATATCAAAATATATATGAAGAAAACGTGTTTAAAAGATGCTTGTTGGAGGTTAAAAGTGGGATTGCAAATTGCAATTGGGGATTGGGGATATAAAGAAGAGATAGAATACATCAAGGATGATGGTTTTGGTTCTTTTTATCGTCTTGGTAAAGACAATAATCTTTTGAGTTAGTGTCCCACTAACCCAACTTGCCTAAGATCCAACAAGAAATCTTTTCGGTTCAACTTTTGGGCTTATTTCTTTGGCCCACTAACCCAACTAATAAGATCCAACAAGAAATCTCACCTAGTTCATACCTCAAAATACAATTTCAGACCCAAACCCATTTTGTTCAAGGAGAAAAACCAGATTACAAACAAGGATTTTGGGCCAACCAGAATGGGTTCAAAGTTGAAAGAAAGTTTTATTCGGATCAAAAAAAGTTAAAAACATACTTTTAATCGGTTTTTAGGGTGGAAATCATACTCTTTCATGAAAAGTTATAACGTTTTTTATTCCGTTTGTTCCCCATTAATGTAAGGGAATCACGAGGTCTTATTAGCGAGACCAATTATCAAATCGTTTTCATAGAAAAGAATAGCACATTCTTAGTAAATTTTATGTCTTATTCGATTATTAATTTCATGTACTTTCACACATGCTTCAATCTTTAAGTGAGCTCAGAATTCAGAAAGCTATGTAAGTCAAACGACACCCTCTTATAATGGTTTTTTTCCTCATGATCTTCTACCTTCTTGCTAGTCAATTAGTTGTTTTAATATTTTCATCCTTTGCGAAAAGTCATACCACCATATTGCATGTATTCTTATCTTATTTAAGCAATAAATTAGATACTAATGTGTTTTACGTATTGAAATAAAAATATATATATATATAATAATTTATAAATACATATAATTTAATATTTATTATAGATAACATATCAATGAAATTATTATATATAGCAAACATATTTACATTACAAAAATAATATTAAAAAATAAAATTATATTATTTATAAATATCCGTAAACTTTTTATCCACCTTTTACACTATGTTTCCGAGTTCATTTAAGGTGATAAAATAAACGAATTAGAAGTAAAGAAAAAAAAACAGTTGTGTTCTAGAGTTTGTGTTTTAGATTTTTTTAATTGAAGAAAAGTAATAAAATTGTGTTCCGAGTTCATTTAATGGGTGAAAAGAAAGGAAGTGAAAGAAAAATAAAACCTAACGTCAATTCTTCAAAATTAGAAGGAAATGAAGAGAAAAAAAGGAAAAGAAAACAAAGAGAAAAAAAGAAAGAAAAGGAAACCTTATAAACTCGGAAACAAAGCGTTAAATTATTTTAGTTTTAACAATAATTATCTAGAAACTAAACTTTATTATTTAAAAAAATTAAGACTTATTAAAGTACTTTTAATGAAATGGTCTATTTATTATAGAAAGAATTTAATCTATACTAATAAAAGAAGGTTTTTTAGTGACATATGACACAATTATAGACAAAAAAATTTACAAATTAAGAAAATAGATCTTTTTATAAATGCAATTTCTAGAGAAACAAATTTTTTTATAAAATAAATTATTTCTAAAACATTAAACTTTTTTAGAAATAAAAATTTCTAAAAATGACATTAAAACGGTTTGTTTTGAAACAAAATGCTTTAAACACTAAAAAAATTAAAATAATGAAAATAAAAGTTAAAAAATGATATCATTGTTTATTACTTAAAGTTATTAGTCGTACGTAATTTAATAATATCATATCTCAAGATAATGTTTTATAATTCATAAATTTTCGTTACTAACTATTTGATATTTTTTATTCAAACTGTGTAATACACGGGATACTAACATAGTTGATTAATATTACTAGAAGGACAATATTTAGATGAAGCTTAGATAAAAAATGATACGAATACACTAGAAAATAACCATATGGCAACAGTCATTTTATTTTATTTTATTATGTTAGATGATAAAAATAATAATAAACAAATACAAGTATAGAACCCCTGTTTGGTCAAAAATAGAAAGAAAAAAACCCATTAACCGTCAACAAAAATTGTCGGTATCTATGAGTGATGATTATATTGCACTTTCTCTTAGGCATTTCACAACCATCAATCGTGTACGCCAAGTTCTAATTTCCACCAAGAATTGTATACGACAAAACAACATTTTTAAAAAGAATTAAACATCTGCTTATTCTCTAAGTTTATTTGGTGAATGTTCATCGGTAACGATTAATTAATATATATATATATATATATATTTAACCGCTCCAGTCCAAGTATCACACTTGGTTTTACACACATTTTAAATTGTTTTACAAGTTGTATTGATTTTTTGAATTTATTATGCATCAGGATTCGGTTCTACTATGAGGATCTAGATGTCTTTGACAAAAATTTCACATCAAATGAGGTGGCATCAACCAATGACGGAACCAGAAACTTTTTATAATGGGGTCATTAACATTCGGTGCTCGGATGTGACACTCGACTATAGACTTTTTGGTATGGGTTGGGTCGGGTCACATATTGTTCGAAGGTGGTTTTAATGTGTTAAATGATTTTGAATGTGACTTTACCGATAATTTTGAGTTTTGAATCAATGTGATATCTATAAATCTAGTTAATATAGTAATCTTAAATAATTTATAACTTCAAATATTTATATTTCAAAATAGTTACTTCAGTAGACGTCTACATGATGTAATCTAGAAAACATTAAAACTATAAAATGTTTTACAAAAACCACAAACATAATTTATATAAATCCAATTTTATTCAATTCAGCCCCAAAATAACAAATTCACATAATTATCTTAATTAATTTAATTACGCAATGGTTAAATACTAATTTTGAAATACAAAAGATACAAAAGAAACACATGATGGATAACTATTAAATCAAAAGTGAATTAATTACGTAAAAGACTATGAAAAGATATAAATTAAAAGAGCCTAAGATAAATTACAACTTGCAAAAAATAAAAAAGAAAGATGAGCCAGGAGATAAAAGAGATTTAGGAAAAAAAAAGAGAGAAAATAACTGGAAAAAATAAATAACGGATATTAGATTCAAACTCAAGTTGCTAACTAATGTTAAGTAATTGTTGTTAAGATTTACCACTCTACCAATTGGAAAGTTTGTGTAATTTTCATGGGGTCAAGTATATAAATCTACGGGGTTCACTCAAAATTTTGTTATATGAACACCACATGAAAACGAAAACTCATTGGGGTCACTTGACCCCATTCATCAAGGCATGTCTCCGCCCCTGGCATCAACAAAGCTTTGAAAGGCATCAACCTAAACGAGGACATCTTCACAGGTACATTTGTTATACATATTACCTTTATATTAATCCACGTGGTAATGAATAGTTAATTTTGTTTTGTTGGTTTATATATATTGGTCGTTCTCTTTTCTAACAAATATTATGTGGTTGGATTGGTAAGGGGTTTGTTTATGATGCTAATGGTCCGGGTTCAATTCTTGTTGTGTTTAATTTTTGGGGGCCAACAGTTGTTATCTTTAGGTTGTACACGTGTTCAATCAGTTGTGTACGTGTCTTGTTTCCCTCTGTATTTTGTTTCTTTTTCACGACGCTGCTTCGTCCAGCTTATTTCTTTATGCATTTTGAAGGTTGTGTTGCTTTTGCAATCTGTCTGATATGGTTATATCTGCTGATTGGTAAGTGTTTTTTTGGCAGTATGTTTTCTGCTTTGATTTAATGATTGATGCCCAAGATGTTGATGTTTTGGAATTGATGGATTCGGCGCTGCGTGTGTTTGTGTTATGTTTATGGATGATTGTTCTATGTTTCTTTGATTTGAACACTTGTATAGGTTTAGAGTGTTTAATTAAGGGGTTTCTTTAGTTCATAACAGTTGTACTTATTTACTAATTATCTTATAAGGGTTTAGTGTATACATAATAACTACCTGTAGTAATGATACGCTGACCTGAAAGTAAACAATTGTACTTAAGAGGTTTCTTTAGTTCATAGGAGAACCATGTCAGTCTATCTGTTTTAGGAGATCAACTGTGTTGTTTGTTTGAATTTGTGTCCGGATGTATGTAGTCACATATGTATTTCAATTAATAAGTCTGCATCAACATGTATGCTACAACGCATTTACTTTTTATTTTTGTTAATGATTATGATAAATTGTTTTTGATTAAGATAAAACAATGTCAATGATTGTTCTAGGCTGGAGAGTATTTGGGGTTTTACCTGGTAATTTACATGGTACTTCTGTATCTAGAAGTTCAGGTAACATTCATTTTCGACTTTGATTTATAATCATCTTTTAATTTGTGTGTGTGTTAGGCTTTGTTTTCCTACTTATAAGTGGGGTTCTATTTTTTTGCATCCTTATATAAGTAGCTTTGGTTATACTTTAAAATCTGAGGTTTTATTGATTTGTGTTATGTTGTTTTGTTACTAAGTAAACCTGTAGGTTTAAACTTATGTGGGCAAAGAAGACATAAGAATTTGAAGACAAAATGTGCAGTTCACATTTGACATGTGTTAACACTTAGCCATATAGATGCCATTATGCCAATTTGCACTCTAAAACCTTATTGATATATGTGAATGTACTTTTGCTGTTCATGGTGTTGTGGTTTATTAGACAAAATACATAGGGAAGAACGATACATACATAACTGGTTGAACAGCGGTACAACCTTAAAATAACAATCGAAGGCCCCAAAAAAATGAACACAAACCATTAGCATCATGAACAAACACGTTACCAATTCAACCACACAACATTTGTTAATAAAGAGAAAGACCAATATATATGAAGCAACAAAAAACAAAAAACAAAAAATTGATAGTTTGCCTTGATTTACATGGGTATGGATTTTGAAACATTCAAATTGGTTCAGTTTCTACATTCATTAATTGTACCTTTGACCCATGTAGCTATGTACTGATATATGTCATAGGGTACTCGATATCGTTTCACATTTTGTTATTTGGAATTTACGTTATAATTTGTCATTTGATATTTGCCTGGATTTTCAGGTTTTTCATGTCACTGTTACAGTAGTTACTTTGGAAGCGGGTATGACACGATTTTGAGGCCAGTGTTTCGGGCTTTACAATCAGGTTACTGTTAATGTTTAATTCTTTTGCTTAATGTATCTATCTTTGTTAATGGACTGTTATGGAAATGGTCAATATTATTACTTTACCGATTGTCCCATATTAAATCGATGGTAGTCTCATGAATGCCTATTTTCAGATGGGTTTAATGTGCTTTTTACATTAATGTCCAGTTTAATCCAATGTAACCAGACCATATCCCAACACCATACAAGCTTTTGAACATATTCAGTTGCAAAAACAATAGAAGGTAGGTTAATAAATGTTTTAGACACAACATGTAAATGGCAGTAAAGGTTAACCCGTTTACATCCATCGCGCAACGCGCGATCGGGAATATTTATCTTAAATCACAAAGCGAATGAATAGTGTTTTTGTTTATGTTATGTTATAATAAATTCCAAATAAAAAAATCTTCAGAAGGAAAGAAAAAATTAAAAGCTCCTGAAACTATCAGTAAGGTGACAAATTTATATAAATTTCTTGATGAATTATTGATAATTTAGTATGTAAACGCCGGGGCGTGTTTAGAACAAGATCAATTAGAAATAAATAATAGCAATAACCGTATAAACATCAATACGTAGTGCATAAAAAATAATTAACTATAGTGGAAGAGAAAAGGAGATGCAGTTAAAAACCGTCTTATACATCACAATTAAAGAATCAGCTCAAATATTTATACAGTTCTTGCAGGCATCTGTTTACAATTGATTTTTTTAATTATGAAACAACTCTCTAATAGTTCTAATCAAATGTTCTTAAGCTCAAGTTAATCTAAACAGCCATGGCTTATAGGTCCTTAAATTCATAGGTATCGACATCAATGGAGGTGGAGCGACGGCGGTTCAACATCAAAGTGGAGTAATCAATGGCAAGCCGGGGATTAACAAGAGATGAGGATCGTTGTACAAGATGGCACATGAACAAGCAAAGATGAGTCTCCCTCTCGAAACAATCGCAAAGAAAGATGTTGTAAGTAGGGTTGAGAGAGAGAATGAGAGATTAATGAGATGAAGATCGAATGAAAACTGATGTTATGTGTTTTTATTTTTTTTATTTTTGTTTATTTGGTTTTATACAAGTAAGCGTAGATTGGTCTTTTAAAATGGATTTAACATAAGATTTTAAGTCAGTTATTGTAAATTATAGAATCTGTGACAAACCCTAAATATAAAAGGATGAGTGTAATTAACAAAGATTATGGATGAAAATATCTAGCTGCCTAGTTAATGAAAAATATCATTTTATTTTATTTATGTTCATGTCTAAATTATGTTATTTTAATGTAAAAGCTCCATACGTCTACAAAAAGAAGAAGATATTTAGTATTGGCAGACAAAATGTGAAATTTCCACTTGTTTTGAGCTTTTTATTTAGTGTAGAAACCATAAAGCAACGATTCATATTTGTAGAAAACGGGCACCATCACTCAAGTGGGTAGGTGAAATCATTTCCCCGATGTCTCAAGTACAATAAATAAATTAATAAACAATTTAATCTTATGATTTTTTATCGATTAAAACACACTCTTTATCTTATGTTTATTTTACTTTTAATGTTAAACTTATACACTCTGTAGAATTTAAACTAAAACAATCTTTGATGGGAAATACGTAAGTGATGTATGTTAATTTTCCGTCTAATGCAAATGGACATCCTTAAGAAACAAAACCATTACAAAGTAACAAACACTTGGTAATAAATGTGTAAATTATATGTAGAGATAAAATCTAGAAAATCAAATCCGTGAAATTCACTCTAGACTTTAGTGTCAGAATTATTATACAGGAATTCCAATGTCTTTATAAAACACAATTTTTTTATTTATCATATCATATTGTTTAGTGAATAACAAAAAAGGAGGTTCATTTACCTTTACATTAATAAATTACGTGAAATTATTTAAATGTTTATTACATTTCACGTATCATCGGTGATAGCACATTGAAATGTATAAAACCCAGATTTAATTATTGAGAGAATTTCAATTATACCTCTATAAAGTTTTAAAAATATCATATATACCCACACAAAATTTAAAATATTATTTATACCCTTATAAAACTTTTGTAATATCATATATACCCTTACTAAAATTGTCAAATATCAGATATGCCCAAATCAAATTGAAAATATCATATATTCCCCTAAAAACTTTTCAAATATCATATATACCCTTATGAAACTTTACAAGAATCATATATATCCAAACTAAATTTAAAGTTTCATATATTTCATTCTCTATAACTAAAAATATCATATTTCCTCATATTAATTTATTTTGTTAGAAAGAAATTAGAATATGTCCGTTCAAATATTTTTTATACTTTACAATTTAATATTTAGCAAATTTTTATATTTTTTTAAAAAATTACATATTTATAAGGCCGGGTTGAAATCAAAATTTATTTTTAAAATCTCAACTAATTATTTTTTATAAATTATAATTAAGTAGGTATATGAGGTTTTACATCTTAAAATTCTTAAATTCTTAAATTTCTTCAATTAATTTTAAATTGTAATAAATTGTGATAATCTAAAAAAATTAAGATAAAACACGAGTTTTTACATAAAAATAAGTGTTTTTGTAGCAAATATGGTCATTATGCTTTTTAACTAGGTTATTGATGTGTGCTATTATTTTTTAAAATCTAAAAAACAATAATTTTCCTTAAAAACTATATTTGTCATATGAATAAAAAAATATAGTAAATATAGTACAAACAATAATAACAATTAATAATAACACAAAAAGAAGTAAATTGATTTTTATGTATTAAATATATTTTTGAATTTTTAATAATAAAATAAAAGATTATATTTGATATTTTAATGTTAGTATAGGTCTATATGATATTAGCAAGAATCCTAACGGTATGTGAATATTTTAGTTTGGTTAGGGTACATATGATACTATAGAAGTTATTTATGGGTACATATGATATTTAAATTTTTTTCTAGGGATATATATGATATTTTATGTTAGTTTGGGTATATATGATATTTTAAAAGTATTATAGGGTATATATGATATCTAGTAAGTTTTTTAGGGGCATATATGATCTATTAAATTTTGTCTGGATATATATGATATTTTAAAAGTTTACAGGGATATATATGAAATTCTCTCTTAATTATTTAATATTTTTAATCACACGTTACTTTTTTTTCACGTGAACATGCCTACATGTTGTAGAAATCTTGGTACAAATTCACATGAATCACTCTTTCTTTGTGACAAAAGCATTTTGTTTTAAACATAGTAAATCATAAGCAATATTCAGGATTTAGGCTATATAACTTTTAATTGAGCACTCTGTTTCTTTTTATAATTTGGCATTAAATTTATTTTGCATTTAGTGTTTATATTTAATTATGTAACAAACAATTGTTACAAGCAACAAAAGTAATGTTTTGTATTTTTCTTGCAAGTGGCAAACGTAGTAAAATGCAATGCAACTTTCTTCTTCTAATTTTTTATTGTTCATTAAATAATGAAAATAATATTAAAATCATCCAAAATGTTGATAGAATAAAATAATCAAGTCAAAGGCAGAGCTTTCAAGAGCCTTTTTTTCTCAAATATGAAATTTTATGTGTATTAAGTCAGAAAATTTTATACCTATTGAATCCGACCCTCATAAATTATAGAAAAATTTTTATGGATCTTGTGACTTTCGACCCACCGTATACTTATTCAAATTTGTTGCTGTTAGTTAACTTTATATGTCACTTATCAAGTTTTATTTATATTAGTTATAGTACATGGAATGACGAAAGTGTGTTTCATTTTAAAAAAGTCAAACTCATTGATAGTCTTATGTTGTTATAATTAACATTTCATTTCTCCAAAGTATCAAAACAATTAATGTCACCATATAAATAATTTAATATCCAAATGATATCAAACTGGATATTTATTCTAATATAATAACATTTAAGAAAGGTTGTCTACGGTATATCACTTGATTAGTTTATATATCCAATTGGTTTTTATTTCATTTATTTTTTTTCTTTTCTTTCCCCTTTTTTTCCATTTGCTTTTCTACGATTTAGGAAAGGGTCGTCCAAGAACTTAATTTATTATAGGGTTTGTTATTTATATTTTTCAGTATTCATTTATTTATTTCTAGTTTTTATTTGTTTTTTTTAATTTTTTCTATTATGTAAATGAAAATTAAATTATGTTTAGTTTCTTTTTTATTTCATTTAATATATAACTACAAATTGTTATATCAATTATATAACTTATTGTTTTTACTCACACAAGTGTTATACGTTTTTAAAAGTTCTAATATAACATTATAACATTTTCATTAATTTTGTAACATTACTTACCATATATCTATGTTTCAAACCGCCGACATGCGCAAACATACATGTATAATGACATCCGAAGCGTAGCCGCACCCGCCGCAAAGTGCAGGGTACCTCCTAGTTTATGCAGTGGTAGAGCTTGAACACTCCTATAAAGAGGGCGGGGAATTAAAAATTTTTAGGGTGGGGGGAGGCGAACGCGATATATAAAATAATTTACATTACCAGGTCAAAAATTTACACTTACAGAAAAAAATTAACATTACTGACGAAAAAAAAAACGAGGAAGGAGGGGGGGGGGGGGGACGTGACCCCCCTTCCCCTTATAGACTTCGCCCTTGAGTTTATGTTATTTATAAAAACTAAACTCAATTATGATAATCCAAACTACAAGATATCGATCGATAATGATTTATACTAATAAACCGAAAATGCCCCTCATAACCTTCACCTTTGTTGTAAAAAAAAACAATCGCACTTGTTTAGTCACCACAGACATGATTTCCACTTTATTTTAATCATCTTTGTTAGTGAAATATATATATAACAATTATGCGAATGAATTTTCCTTGGTAGAAAGTAAAAAAATAATAGTGTTATTAGTCATATTGACATAATGATTACTATTGGTCAACGAGTTATAATTCAAATTATTCAAGTCCAATTTGCATATATAAAATTGCTATAAAACTTATTTGCTTGGCCAATATATCATCGAATTATGGTGGAGATTCACACTTGCGGTTGTTTTTCCTTGTATTTATTTTCACTTCATTTATTATCATTATTACAAAAAAAATCAAATATAAATATTTGATATTATGTTCCGAAGATTGTCACAGTCAACAAAAACAAACAATTAAAATTATCACTAAATTATTAGTCTAAACTATTATTATTATCGACTAATAAATAATAATTTAAACCTTTAAATTATCTGGTTATAGTTATAAAACGCGGTTTAAATAGTAAGAGAGAGTGTCAAGAAAGTGACCGTTTCTCGTGTTTATCTTCACGAACGGCAACACGCTATCGCCAGGTGTGTCTTTTACACATAAAAACAGCATCAAACAAAGCGAATAATAATATCAATAAACCGCATTCACTTTCGCTGATTAAATTTCAATCTCCATCATTTTTCCTTCATAATCACGTAACATAATAACCCAATTCGATCGACGTTCAAACGACGCATCGAATGATTGTTTTTCTTGATCGTATCGACGAAGAAGATGAAGTTCTGCAAGAAATACGAAGAGTACATGCAAACACAAGATCAGAAGAAGCTACCCGTTGTGGGTTTCAAGAATCTCAAGAAGATCTTGAAACGATGTCGTAGGGACATGGGTCGTTCACAGAAGCCACAATCGTCATCGATTGTGAATGATTCTTCTGATAAAGATTCAGCGAGTTGTAGCCACCCTTGCCCTGGTATTATTATAACTTGAGCTTAATTCAGTTAATTGATCTTAATTTGTGAATTGACATGTGTTTGTAGCTCTTAATTCGGTATCTTTTTGGTGGGTTCTTGGTTTCTTAATTGAATTGTTGGGTTTGTCTATAAGGTGTTTGATGTAATGTCACAAAGAAACTTGTAATCAGTATATGTAAGAAAATTAAGGAAATCAAGTAGTGGGATTCATAAAGAATCTAATTTATTGATGTTATTTCATGATTTTTGTGTTAGTTAGTGTAATTCACATGCTTTATGCATACTTTTGGTTTGATTTTCTCGTAATCTTTGTGTAGTTTGCGATGGGAGTTTCTTTCCTTCTCTTATGAAGGAGATGTTTATGGTGGTTGGATGTTTTAACGAGCGCGCGCAAAAGGTGCTTGATGTTCATCTAGCAACAGGGTTCCGGAAGTACTTTGTGTGGTGTAGAGACAAGTTTCAGGGGAACCATAGTGCTTTGATTCAAGAAGGCAGGGATCTTGTTGGTTATGCAATTATCAATGCCATTGCTATGAGAAAGATTCTTAAGAAATATGATAAGGTTTGTTTGTCCCTCAAAAGTTCTATGTTGATTGTGAAGATATTTCGACCTGTTTAGATGGATTGTATGTGTCAATTCTGTTTATGTTTTATCTCGAACACATGAAATTAAAATATTTAGCTTAAAATGGAAGGGTCAAATGAATTGAACAACTTGAATGTCGTTCGTGGTATATGTATAATATATACGGCTATCGTAATAGATACTATCTTGACAAACTAGCTGAGTATTGATATAATTACCAAAAGAAATTACATAGCTCAGTTACTATGTTCTTGTTCTATCACATTAGCTCTTAATTATCTACTGTTTGTTCAAAAATGGCAAGAAGTGTATATAGGTTCACCCAACGTACTAATGTGATATGTCTATAATTTTAACTTGTTTTGACGTGTTAACCAAACCACCACCACCACTATGTTTTCTCATCTTATACATGAAATTTTTTACTTTCTATTGCAGATACATGATTCCAAGCAAGGTCAAGCATTTAGGTCACAAGTCCGGAGCATGCACATGGACATCCTTCAGTCTCCATGGCTTTGTGAGCTGATTGCTTTACACATTAACTTAAGGGAAACAAAGGGTATAGTGGGAAATGATTCTGAATTATTTGAGGGTTGTTTTCTCATATTTAATGATGGGAAACCGTCACTTTCTTGTGAGCTTTCTGATGTTGTCAAGCTCGAGATAGATCTAACTTGCTCTATATGCTTGGTGAGTTCTTAATACTTTCTTTCTCTATTTAACATTTTAACTCTTGTTTTCAACAAAAATTACATTATTGGTGAAACTAGTTCATAACTTTAGATTATCCCGAATTGACTCCAACCACTTAAAAGGATATCACTTTTAATGATTTAAATATGATAACAAAAACTATATTTTAAAATTAATAATGTCTTCTTTTTGAATATGTAGGTTAATCTTGATGGGTATGGGGTCGGAGTTGGGTCAGCAGGAAGTTTAATTTACTGACATGTTTTTATGTATTTGTAGTTCATGGGTAGTTAGCTTGTTAGTGTGTCTAGATCATGGGTAGTGGGATAGTTGGTTGTCCTTCTCGTTGCAAGAGTCTTTATATATGTATGTTGCAAGTAATGAACAAAAGAAAAAGTTTAAAGTAGTAAACTAAAGTGTACTATTAGTGTGTTTTGTGTGTTCGATTTTGGGGCATAATAAAGCAATTTAGGAGGTGGTAAGCGTCTTTATGTAATAGTTTGAATTTATTGAATGGGTTAAGGTGTTAGTAAGCATTTGAATACTCTTTGGACATCGTTCAACTCGTTTGACATATTTGACCGATTTCATTTGTGGCTAAGCTTTTCACTTTTACCATTTCGATACGTTTTTGGTGTTGACATTACCACCTTTATTCAAATATCGGCTTTATGCATGCATTCTTTTATGGAAAAGATAGATAATTTATTCATTTTTTGTATTTGTTTGGTCCAGGATACTGTATTTGACCCTGTATGTTTGACTTGTGGACACATCTTTTGCTTTATGTGTGCTTGCAAATCTGGATCAGTGACAATTGTAGATGGACTAAAGGCAACACAGCCTACAGCAAAATGTCCTCTTTGTAGAGAAGTATATACCTTATTCTTTTAGATACACACACACACACGTGTGTGTGTGTGTGTATGTGCGTCTTAAAATTTGTTTTCATCTTGGACATTTGGTGAGCTGTTTTGGTTGTTTTACAGGCTGGAGTTTATCAGGGATCTCTTCATTTGGATGAGCTTAACATTCTACTAGGTCGAAGGCAAGTTCATTTTGCTAGTTATAAACATGCTCTCAAGTATAAGTTTAGAGGCGGGAACTTTAAACGATTTACCTAAATACGAGTCAATTTATGTTACATTGTATCTCGAACGGGTAAAATAAAAAGTTTAAAAGAACTTGTTAAATAGGAAGAAGGTCAAATGGGTTGAAACTTGTTTTTTTCAATATTTATATATCTATTTTGTTTTAATAGGGCGCTTAACTCTAGTTTTTTTTTATTAAGTATATAGAGTTTTTTATGATAACCCTATTCATTTACTTATAATCTTCAACAAAATATAAAGAAAGTGTTGGCTAGTTAACCAACCTTACCTATTTGGACATGCACTAGAAATTTATCATTTTGATTCGAACCTTGAGCCATCATTTAGTTCATCTAAGCCGTCCATTTTGCCACCTCTACGTAATATGAACTGAAATTCTATAAATTTGTGCAGCTGTCCAGACTACTGGGAGGAAAGGCTTAAATCCGAGAGAGTAGAAAGGATTCGGCAAGCAAAGGAACATTGGGAATCACAGTCTCGTGCATTCTTGGGATTTTAGACAAACTTGTATAACATAAAGGTTTGTTTTACAATCAAGTAAAAGTTAAATAATTTGTTGTATGCTTTTGGTAATACATGTCTATTGATACCTAGTCAATGATTCATTCCTCCTTAAGTGATGCATAACAAAGGCAAACACATATAGAAATATATAATATTTCCCCTTTTGTTCTAGCACATCACATTAGATGATCCTCTGTGTGATAGATAATTAGATATTAAGGAACTTGTCATGGTTGTCTAGCGATCTTTACTTTTTGCAGTTATAGAATATCAGCTTCAACTATCTGAACCTTTGTACACTTAATAATAATAATCTTGAAACAAAAATCTTCACGTGATAAGGAAGTTTATTTATTAACTAAGGAGAACTTTCATATTCAATGAAAACTGCATATCCCATGCCATGTAATTCAAGCTCACTAAGTCAACAATTGAAGAAGTAGAAAGATAATCAAGTGCACATATGTGATGATCAACCTACTAAGTCAAAGTTCACAATACCAAACACATTATTTCTTATGAAATCAAATATTCCTAATCAACACCCAGGCATCGAGTTCCCATCCGAGAATCATCGATATACCCCAGCTCATCGAGAATCTAAAGTTTAACCGATAGACCCGAACCTACACGACACATTACCAACTCATTCAAACCGCCCATTTTGCAACCTATTCTTGTGCAACAAGATCATATTCTAAACAAAAATACACCCCTTGATGGGCGTATAATATCTGATAATAATTTGAACGATATACACGATACATTCAGTATCTAGGATGTCTAGTGTCATTTTACTCTCATCATAAACCAGATGATCGGTTTGCATACTCCTGAACCAATGCACCAAAAAGTGATGGCCTTTGAATCAAACGTGAAGGTTCGTCAAATTCTTTTGCATATCCTGTTACAACACAGAGAATTAGTTGGTGATTAGTTGACCCTCAAAGTAACTAACTTGACTTCAATGGCTGGTGTCAACTTAAAAGGCCCCCTATATATGATTTTAGTGATGGTAACTTTAGAAACCGTATCAATGCATTAACCTTACAAAAGTTAAAAAAAACGAAGAGAAGAGTTGACAGGGTGATCAAAACTGACCCGACTCTTTTGACTCCCACATAAAGTTACCAATATTGACCCGTTACTTATCCAGCCCGTTCTACCAATATACAAGAAATTACCTGCATCAATGACTAGAACCCGATCACAGTCCATGACAGTAGGTATCCTGTGAGCAATGCTAATGATAGTACAGTCAGCAAAATCTTCTCTTATAATTTTCTGAATTACAGCATCTGTTTGTGAATCAACCGATGCAGTCGCTTCATCCATGAACAATAATCTGCTGCGTTTCAGCAACACCCTTCCCAGACAAAGAAGTTGTCGCTGTCCCACACTCCAATTATCGCCATTATCGACAACTAAAAAACCCCGTAACACATAAGTGAACAGTAAAAAATTCCGAAAACAGTTATGGGATTGATTTTAGTTACCTGTAGAATCAAGTTTTCCAGGTTTTGCAGCTACAACATCACTGAGCTGGCAGCGTTGGAGACTCTACAAAGCAGGTTCTTCGGTTAGGTGGTATAAAGAAAGTTGATAAAAGATGGGCCCCTCCTACTAGAGGTGGATCGGATAATGGGTCAAAATGGCCAAATGGGTTCAGATGAAAACAGGCTGCTTTCTTTTCTGGGTTAAAACCTATGATTACAAAAACTATATTTATGTACTTTGGTATCTAGTTTCATTGTTAAAATTCATCCCTAAACTTTACTAAAGGGCCTTTTTTGTTTACTTAAAAAATCTAAAGAAATTAATCATGCAAAAATAAAGTTTAGCGAAAGGCTGAAGATTTTTTAAATGATTTTCGATAATGAACTAGAAAGTTTTATGGATTTTGAATATTTTGGCGAACTTTTGACCCGTTAAACTCATTTGACACGTTTCCATTTTAGCTAAAAGAATATCTGCCCATTTTAGAGAAAAAGTAAAACCGAGTAAGACTCGTGAAATTGCCATCTCTAGATCCTGCACGATTGGAGTATAAGAAAGAACAAACTCGTTTTTACCCTCCATATCTCATCATCAGAATGCACACCAATCGGGTCAATGTTGCTTCTCACGGTTCCTTCAAAAAGGATAGGTTCTTGAGGAATGATGCCGAATCGGGACCTAAGATCGTGAAGCCCGAGTGTCGAGATGTCAATACCATCAATAATAATACTTCCTGCAGCAGGCTCCACCAGCCGAAACAGAACTTGAATCAAAGTTGATTTCCCACCGCCTGTTCGACCAACAACGCCAATCTTTTGGCCACCTTGAATGTTCAGTGAAATCCCTTTGAGCACAAGAGGCGTGTTTGGACGATATCTAACCTGCTCACAAGCAAACATTCAAGTACTTAAGTTATGCTTGGACAACATACCAACACGTTCATATTAAGTCTTGTTTCTTGATTTTACCCAGTTGACCCGTTGGACATAAAATGTAACCCAAACCAACACGTTCATAAAAAATGGGTTAAATTTGCGACCTCTGATCTTGATTATAGAATTTAAAGGTTACCTGCAAGTCTTTGAGCTCCAAACTGCCATGAGTAGGCCAATCTGGAGGTGGGGGGTTGTCTTTCTTCACCCATTCTGCTTCTGATGGTATGTTGGTGAACTGTTTTATCCTCTCGACCGAAACCATTCGGTTTTCGACAAAGCAGCTAGTGTATAAAGCCCAAAAGAGAAGACCGTTGAGCGATAACCCATATGAAAGTGACAATCCAACGTACTCTGTGACCATATAAGATCCCGTTAGTTAACACAGAAGCTCATAAAAACATTTCAGGCCAGTTCCTTAGGTGTACTTACAGGTGGGCATAAATCGGGCCAACCTGAAAAACCTGAGAAAAGTAACTAGACCGACCTTAAAAACCCGAAACCGACCAAACCCAGTCCTCGGGTTTCATTTTCCAGTATGATCAATTTAAGTTTCGGGCTAGTTTGGTTTTGACGCGATGCACGCACCCCGGGTATATTGCTTTATTCATACAATTATCATACAACATTTTATCACTGTGCGGTAGATATTCTTTACCATTTAATGCCAACATACTTTGCAATTTGTTGCATTGTAAAGAAATAATATGTAGCCTGAATCAACTTGTTTAAAAGTATTTGGGTCGAATCGACCCATGTACTTGACAAGGTAGTGAGATGTACCGGGTTTGACGATGGTGCTCGGTAAGAGGATCATGAAAACAGTTGAAACACAAAGAAACAAACTTCCGAGAAACTCCATACGAAATCCTAACCATCCATTCGACCCGTTGTTGTGGAAATCCATTCGTAGATTTCCGTCCACACGGTCGACATTTTCTTGAATAAACTCGTCTTGTTTTCCAAAACACCGGATTGTCATAACCCCGGAGATGCTCTCCGAGAAGTGATGAATAACGGGTGCTTTTGTAATAGAGTCTAGTCTCGTTATTTCACGAGATGTTGCTAGGTAATAACCCTGAAGCGTTTATTAGATAACATCACATATCGTTAGTACTTCTAATTGTTTAATGTCGTGTGTTTAAACAATGCGTTCGTGTTTTGCTTTTGTTCACTTACCCGATACCAGAAGTTGAGCCAACCAAGTGGAACCAATAGGAAGACCGTCGGCCAAGCGTATTGGCAGGTTATGATGATAACGCTGATCACCGACATGTACATAGCAATGCTCAAGTTCATCACGAACGGAAGGAGTATGTCGATGTTGGTTTGATCACTTGATGCCTGAAAATTGTTTAGCAAATTGATAGTTTAAAAGAATTAACGAATACTTTAGTAAACAAGTTTGTTCAATCTTTTATTCTTATGATTTTATTAGAAATCATTTTCTGAGTTTTCTGATAACGAGTTATAACAAGCTTTACCCGACTAAGAATTCTTCCAGAAGGGGTGGTGTCGAAAAACGACATAGGAGCATGAAGGATGCTATGAAGAATCTGTTTAAAGAACTTTTGTGCGGTCTCAAGCCCTAGGAACATGGAGAAAACAGTTCTTCCAATAATCAAAACGAAAGCAGCTCCTGCGATAATCGCATAAACTCCGATGAACATTGAAGGATCAAATGATGCAGCTCGATCCTCTGATGTTTCGTAAGCTAACCAGTAATCGCTAGCCATTTGCGTCGATTGCCACAAAACCGATAATAGCAAAACTAGAATTGCGCCAAACCACCCAAGAGCCTCGGTTGCGTATACTTTGTAGACATGTAGGCTCACTCTTCCTGTTTCTCGTTCTTCGTCTTCAATCAGTTTTGATGTTCCTGCAATCGAACTCGATTGAGATCTTTCTAAAGGTTTCTGATTTTCATTGTGTTCGTTCGAATTAACGCTGTGAGATTTTGTTAGCGTTTGTGGTTCGTTTGATTCTGCTTGTACTAATTGCATCGAGCTCTCATGAGCGGATACTAGTGCTTTGAAGTCGAGTCCTGATTGGATTAATTCGTCATACTTTCCTGATTGAACGATCATCCCATCGCGCATCACCTGAGTAAAATAAGTTCAACTTAGATGAGCTAAAACGGGCGCGTTAAAAACAGCTTTTGATAGGAAAACTTTCAAAAGTAGTGAATCCTAACAAATCATAAACTCCAAGTCCTAACCATAAAAATCTAACGAGATTACTTACGAGTATAAGATCAACGTCGCGAAGGAAATCTACTTGGTGAGTAACAAGTAAGATTGTCTTGTCTTTGAGGACTCCCCTAACACATTCCTGCAATAGAGTTTGTTAGAATTTATGTATTTAGAGAATAATATAAGTTTTAATGGTTTAGAGTTTATAATTACCTTGAATATTTTTGAACCAGTATGAGCATCAACGGCACTAAACACATCATCAAGAAGATAGATGTCGGAATCCTGATAAACAGCTCGTGCAAGCTGAATTCGTTGTTTTTGGCCTCCACTAAGATTGATCCCACGCTCTCCGATTTCAGTTTGATCTCCGAATTCCATCATTTCTAGATCCTTTTCTAAACAACAAGTTCTTATTACATTCTTGTACTTACGTCGATCCATTGGCGAACCGAACAAAATGTTCTCTTGAATCGTTTTGTTTTGAATCCATGCCGTTTGTGCAACATATGCAGTGCTCCCGAAAACTGTTACTTTGCCGGTGGTTTTGTGCATCTCGCCGATAACTGAAGCGAGTAGAGACGATTTCCCTGAACCAACGGTCCCAACAATGACCGCGAGTTCGCCTTTTTTTATTTTAAAGTTTAGATTCTTGATGGTTTCCCCTTCCGAAGGGTCGTCGTGCCAGCTAAACGACCCGTTTTCGACCTCAACAGCGATAGTACTTTCACTCTCATCATTTTCGTGTCTTTCAACTGAGTCCGCTGCCAACTCATTACTCATCATATACTCATCTAATCGTCCCAACGAGATCATCGCTTGAGAAAGCGAGATCATCGATTGGGGAAAACTCCAAATCGGTTCTTGCAAGTTCTTAAACAACGATGTGGCCGTAAAAACGGTTCCAGCGTCAAGGTTTATCCCGAGCAAAATCCCGCTCGCGAATGTGACCGTGGAGATAAACAAAGGTGTACTCCACAAAATGATCATGTTCGCACCGATCGAATACATAAACTTACAAAGCCACCCGTATTCCGACTCGCGAAACGATTGAATCCGTTCGTTGAAATGTTCTTCCCATGCTTGAAACTTGATCACTCTCATGTAGTTTAACATCTCATTCGTCGCTTTCATCCTCAAGTCACGACTCGTCATTATGTTAAACTGAAATCGATTGTTTCGCTTAGTACCCAAATACACAAACACCAAAATCACCAAAACCGCAACCAATGTAACCACGGCCGATAGGCCTAGGTACACATAGAGAATGACCAATGCCACAGTGACTTGAACCGGCATGAGCCAGATCGCGTGCAACTGAAGCATAATATCCGACAACTGTTGCGCGTCGACCGCCATATAGTTCACGATTTGACCCACGCCATGAGACTGTCGAGCGGAACACGAGAGTTTTAACCCCTTTCGATACAAACACGTGATCAAACTCGACCGTATCAACATCCCAAGCTTCTGCGAGTGGAAGTTAAAATGATGCGACGCCAAAACTTCCATAAACTTGGCGACCAGGAGAATCGTCACTAAATAATATCCTTCGTAGGGCGAATTCGCCTTTCCCGACGTGAAGTCGACGAATCTTTGAATCAGCAACGGCCCGACATACGCGACGGCCAACTTTACCGTCGCTAAAAAACCCGTAAACACGACATGCTTCCAAAAACAACGAATGAGGGTGGTTCGAACCGGATGTTTTGAATTCTCCTCCGGTTTGGGCCAGTTTTGCTCGAACATTAGCGACATTTTCTCCGCTCGATGCTCGGGTGAAAGCGTCGGGATATCATCGATCGTTAATGGGGTCTTGTACCCCTTCTTTAGCAACGGATTCATCCAAAACCAGAACGTTTTCGACGCGATTGAAGCCGACACCCATCCGCTTACATTCGATTGTTTTTCGAGTTCATCTGGTTTCGATTCTACCATCACTGTAACCCCAGTTGATCCGATTACTGATGCAATGAGGAAGAAAGCCGAAAACGGTACCGAAATCGACGAAATCAAGTCTCTGGAGTTCGATACACCGGAGATCATACAGGTGATACTCGAAGCAGAAATCAATGCAATGGCGATGAAATTAAGCATCCAAAACACACGAATAGTGATCGGATGAGTTACAGAGTGAAATTTCTTCGAATTGTAGATCAAAACAGTGATTACTATGAACGAAATTGCTTGAACTAACCAACAAATTCCGTGGATTAACTTCAATTCGATCTGGGTGATCTGTAAAAAGCTCAAAATCGATTCAACAATGGCTAAAATCGATATAATTGTTGCAAAGAGGAGGGATAACTTGAACCAGAGGTTGATTTTGACTGAAACAGGGGATTTTGGGAACAGGGGTTCGTTAATGGCGGAATTGCCATTGTTATGGGAGATGAATCTTGAACAGAGCTTTTTAACAATGAAGATGAACAAGATGAGTAGAAAGAGGGTGTCAATTGAAGCTAAGAGGAGTGTTTGTGGGTATGGAGATTGGAAGATAAATGATGAAATTGAGGTGTGTTCCGCCATTGATGAGCTTGAAGAATGTTGCAGAGATGAAAATGATGAAGTGGAATTCATTTTGATTGGTGTAAGTAGATGTTAGATCGTGTTATTGTTGTTCATCTTCAACAATCTGCAAGTAAAGAGGAAGAAGAAGTAAGATTCTGATTGAAGAAATTGAAATTGAAATTGAATAATATTAAGAACAGATTGAGAACAGAGTGAGGTTTTCATATTTATGAATTGCAGGCCTGCAAAATCAAAGAAAAATTATATAAATGTTTATATATGTTTGTGTATATGCTTTTAAAACGGCAAACCTAGTTTTAAAGGTTAATCTACACACTCTTGAATATACTTTATTTTTTTATGATGAGACTTAGAACTAACAACTTTCTGATAATGAGATTTTATATAAAACATTTAGGTATCATCGGTCAGAAACCATTTTGTTTATACATGTATTTATAAATATAAATGTATTTATATACATGGATGAACCTAGTATAAATGTGCGGAGTCAACTAACACGTAGTTATTGATGGTGTATATTAAGATTTTTCGACTGAACTAGAGATGAAACCAGGATTTTTAAACTTAATTTTAAACGTTAAATATGTTATATTGAAAAAAGTAAAAGATATAAATAAATTGAATTACATGCTTCACTTATTAATTCTTTATGGTTATTGAGTGGTGCATAATATTCCTATCGTGTTCGAAATTTGTTTTCACCGATAGAAACGTAGCAAAATTCAAGTTTTAAATGTCATGAAATTCCGGTAATTTTGGCATTTGTTAAATATTACAATAAAAAAGAAATAATAATAATTTTTTTGACTGTATATATTATATTACTAAAATAGTGAATAACTTGTTTTTAAATTTATCAAAACAATAATAATAATTTTGTTGACCGAATATATTACTAAAACTACTTTAGTAAATCTATGTATCATACGAGTTGAATAATTAAAATATTAAATAAATTAAAATTTACATTATAAGTTTAAGATAAGATTTAATTGAAATTATGTATGAGTAAAAACTATAAGTAATAAAATAACGATATCAATTTTTTAAACTTTTTACCCAAAAAAAATAAACTTTTTTATAAAAATATCATTTTTATTTTAATTTTTCTTGTCTATAAAAATTTTACTTTTATAAAAAACCAATTTTAAAATATTTTTGTATTTTTAAAAAAAATTTGATCTTTCGGAAAAAAGTTTTATTAATAAATATCTTTTAAAAATAACATTAATCAAAAGATATCTTATTTTAGTTTCTGGAAAAAAAAATTTGATCCAAAAAATAATTAAATAATATTATTAGTAACAATAATGTAATAATTTAATATGAGAAAAGCGGAAAATTTTGTTAAGAACGAATGTGATCATAGCACATGTACCCGCTACTTATTTTTTTTATCAGAGTAGTAAGATAGTAAATAATTTATTTTTAAATTTATCATTTGATCATTTTAAATCTTTATGAAAAGGAAACCAAATCAACATATACCACTTTTACGTAAAACTTAGCCACAACGGTCAAAAGTTGGTAGACCCTGCCATATAGTAAACTAGGCTATTATTACACGGGTCGAATAAATAAAATATTAAATAATTAGTAATTAAAATTTATGAATTATAAAACCATGATTGAAAATAAATTGTGATTATAATTACGTATAAATAGCCACTTTAAGTCAATAAACAATAATATATTTTTCTTAAACTTTTATTTTATAATAAAATTACGGTTTTTAAATATTTTGTTTTAAGAAAAATGATTTTTTTATAAAAAAAAGTTTGTTGTATTCTGTACATCATAAAACTTTTATTTCTAAAAAGTGTGTTTTTAATATAAAAAATAGGCTTTTAATTTATTAAATTATATATTTTTTAATTTGAAAATAGTACAAGTAATATTATTAGTATTCAATATTATTATTAATAATAAAGAAAATAAGAAATTTAGTATGAAGATGCTTACAATTGTGCATATCTCATCTTAGTTTCTTTTTATTATATATAGATAGACAGACAGATAGATAGATATGCTAAAAGCCTATTTATTAAACGGATTATAGTTATTAATAAACACAAATAGTTACAATACGACATTTAAATATAAGATATGATTAAAATTATATATAGTAATAGTTTAAGAAATAGAACAATTATACTATTTTATTACCTCTCTTATCTAAATAGTTTAATTTTTTAAACATTTATTTTAAGATTTTTTTATAAAAAAATTATTTCTTTTAAAAATCTTGTTTATTAAAAACTCTGATTTGTGATTAATCTGGTTGTTTTAATAAGATTGCTTGCAGAAATTTTTATCTTTTTTATATATTTTTTTAAAAAGGATCGATTTAAAATATTTTGTATCAAAAAGATTTAGTGTTTTAGATAATTTCATATTATATAAAATTTTTGTTATTTTATTATTTCTATATTAATAAAAATTTTGATTTTTAATTTTGTTAATATATTTTATTTTATTATTTCTATATTAATATAAAAATTATGTAAAACTTAGCCACAACGGTCTAAAGTTGGTAGACCCTGCCATATAGTAAATAACAATGATAAATATAATCTATTAGAAATTGATGTAAAAGTGCTAACTTGATGCAAAAGGGCTAACTATATCATTAAAATCTTCCATCCATTATAATAAAAGAAGGTTTTATGATGACACTTGTTATGATTCTAGGTCATCTAAAGTTAATTTTCCCGTTTCTATCTCATATTAAATAAATACATTAAATATTAATTATATTATTTAATTTCTTATAAGATTAAAAATAGTTTTTTAATAAATTAATAAAGAGATATTTTTATATATATAACTTTAATAAACATATATGTAAAAATAAGAACGTTTTCTAAATCATCAAACATTTTAAAAAATATGAAATAATTTAAAAATGCCTTTTAAATGAATTTTTTTATAAAATTAAATAATTAAATTTCAAAGTTATAATAATAAAAAATAAAAATTTGCATTTTTAAACGGTTTGTTTTGAAATAAAATGTTTAATTTTTTTTAAATACAAAAAAGCTTTAAAAACGAAAGTTTAAAACAATAATATCATTGTTTTAGAGTTAATAGATTCTTACTCATAAGTAATTGTTCATATCTTATCTCAAAATATCGTTTTATAATTAATAAATTTTTATTATTAACTATTTAATATTTTATTTATTCAACCCATGTAATACACGGGATACTAACCTAGTGATAATTTAAAAGAAAGTGAATACAATTTTATTAAAGATATTAGGTCAAATATATACGTTTCAAAGATTCTTTCGAAGATTAAGTCAATATAATATTTTTTTATTATGTAGAATAATAATATGTTTAAAGATAAGACAATTTACTAAATCATATCAAGAGATCATTAAAATATAGGGTTGTAAATAGATCGAACTAAACAAAAGAACTAAACAAAACAACCATTGTTTGTGTTCGTTTGTTTAGTATTGATTTTATTCACATTCGGTTCTCGAACACTTAACTAAACGAAATTTTTTTTATTGTTCGTTTATTAAAAAATAAAACTTGTTTACGAACATTTCACGAATACAATGAACTCACAAGTCCAATTAAAGTAATGAACACTTAATAATATTAATGGTTATCTTATAATACATGGGAACCAAAAGAAACCAAAGATATTTATCTGGACCCATAGACTGGATACTAATAAACCCTAATAATAATATATGTTTCAGCGGGTACTATCAACACTACTAGGGGCTAGTACTCGTCAACACTATGAATCGGTGCCAATTTTGATCTCTCTATCGTGAACTTTTTATAAATTGAAGAAGTTTTTCTGAATGTTTGTTTGAAGAATTCAGTGAAACTATTTATAATTGCCATTAGATTTACATGGAGTTGTGTTTGTTGACCTATACATGAATACATAAACCGGGTTTTGTTTAATGAAAACTTTGGAGGCTTGGGGTTAACTTTTCTAAGGTTCAAATGAAGATGATGATAATTTGGTTTCGCTTTTTAAATCGATTTGACAGCTATACACTTTGAGACCCAAACAATTTGGTTCACGGATTGTTTTCACAGTTTGATGGCTTAGTGATTCGAGCCGGATTGAAACTTTGAACCGGTCATGTCAATTGAAACCGGTTTATTAGTTGAATATATAGGTTTTCAATTTTGAAACATACAGTTGTGTATGTGTATATAATCATAAACCATTTTGTTATCATAGATCTTTTATTACAAACTAAGAGTTTAAATAAAAGGGTGAGGTTATTCTACAAAGTGTTAGAAGACACAATGAGGCTAAAAAAGTCATAAAAAAATTATATCTCACAATCTAAATCGAATTTCAAAAAAGTACTTCGGAGTATCTGTTCATCTCGTCGTTCTCTTTCAGAAAAAAAATAAAAATTTTTTTCATTGTGTCTATTATGACACAATGACTTCATTGTGTCTTTCATAATGACATAACGACGTCATTGTGTCTTTCATAAATGACACAATAAAAAAACATTGATTATTTTTATTTTTCGTTTATTTTTTTTCTTAGTGAAGACAGCTAGGGGAACAAAAGCTCGGAATTACTTTTTTGAAATTCGATTTAGATTGTGAGATATAATTTTTTTGTGACTTTTTTTTTTGACTCATTGTGTCTTCTCACACTTTGTAGCAAAAATAAACTTTGTATTTGAATCTCTTTCTAAATAAAAAAATCAACAAAAAAATTGGTTCAAAGTACCAAAATAGCCAAATACCGGACCAATAAATTGTCAAACTAGTAAACCTCGCCGGTTTGGTCGTTGTTCCTTAAAACTGTAATTAGCGGTTAGGTCTAAAATGTTCAACTAAACTAGCTAAACCAACAAAACTGGCTGAACCGAACCATGATGACTATAATCGTTTAATATCAAAAGAACTTGTGTGTGACGTGCACATTAGATGTATGCGTAACTAGTTTTTATCTTAAAGTATATAAAAAGATTCCAATTGACAACTCGTGATGCGAGTCAAACTGATTTTAAGCTATTCGAAATCAGCTTGTTAGAACTCGAATCGAATAAGGTTTAAACGAGCTACTAATGCAATTAATAACAATAACAATAATAATAAAAGCGATAATATGAGATGTAAATATGGTAATAGCAAGATGAAAGTAGTATCTCACCTTTCCTATATGGAAGATCTACTCAACTCACCCTTGTTATGGTGCTTCTAACTTCTAAGTGATTCCACTAGCTCCAAGACCAATACAACACACGCTCTTATATAAAAAATATGTGGTTCTTAAATTCCACAAGTTGCTTTCGTTGATTTGAATGAGTGTTGTGACTTTTGGTGATTGATAGAAAAGTATGCTAAAACGTTTCTCATATATTATTTATCAAAAAAGAATATTATATATGCAATCAAAGTGACGTTAGTGTCTAAACGAGCACGCCGACTAGACAAGTTAAAGGTTGACGAGTTAGAGGCCTGTTTGACGTAGATGTTATGAAAACTTTCGAGTTATAATTCTGTTTTAAGAAGTTTTAGCACGTCTAGCTTGGTTAATATATTTTTGTAGTTTGTTGAAATATAAGCTCTGCAGATAACTAAGTCACTTGAATAGTTTTTGTAAAAGTTAGAGCTTTTATTGAACAAATATATTTAAAAAAATAGTTTGGTTAATAATTGAATATATATGAAATAAATAATGTTCGGAGCGGGATATACAGCATTCTTCCAATAAATCATGACATTTTACACATTAAATTTGTTATTAAAAAATATAACTTATAACTATTATGATATAGTATCATTGTTAAAAGAATCGGGTTGATAACGATTTTATTATTCAACATTAGGGTATAATACCACCACAATGAACATGAATTCTTTATTCTGTGTTATAGTCTTCATAATATTATAATCATTTGTTGTTAATCATATTGTTAATCATGTACTTAAGTTCTTACAAAAATAATCTGGTTATGATGAACCTTGCTCCTCACGCATCACCTAAATTTTGTTGACCAGACATGAGGCACAATGATTACAATGGAAACACTAAACGTTAATCCAACGGGTAACCTAGAAATGATAACGTATTTAAATATGAGACCACATATGAAAGTAATAAAAAAATATTCACGTGTTAAAGTACGATATGGTATGACTATACCTGCAATAATATCTTTCTTTTTACTTTTTCTTAGTCATTTAATAATGGAGTAATCCACTAAATTGACTTGCTTTTTAATTTTAGATGTCTAGTTTTCTTGGGTAATAAAGTTATATAAAGCCTGAAATCTCAAATGATAATATTTAACAAAATTAATGTGTATTGCCGATATGCACGGTACCTGATGGGTAATAAGCGGTTGGTTACCTGACGTGTATGAGACCTAATATGCGACATTGTTTTACAATCAGGTTCGAAACTCATACTTCCAATATCCCTTCCAAACTCATGTAATTTTCATCCTTTGAAGGGTAGATACATCATTATTAGGACTTTTCCTCCTCTTTTCCATCTCTTTATTCTTCTTTTAACGCTTCAAACTTGCATAACTAAACTAATTAAGTTATAGTTAATTAACCATCAATTTATTTTATACAATTTAATAATTAAACTGAAGTTGATACAATATTACTTTTTCATAAATTTATAACTCTTCGATCTTCTCCAACAGAGATGGGAGACAAGCGTCAGCCTCTATCCTCTACCATTGGCTTTGCTCCTCCATTTCTCACTAGCGTGCCTCTCACTCCCTCTTACTTTCCCCGCCTGACCCATCCCATATTAACGGATTTTACCCCTTTTTCTTCTCGTCATGTTCTCCCCTGTTTCTTTCTTTCACATCCGCCCACTAACGTCCCGGTTTAAAGTGGTCTTTCACATCTGCTAGGTGTTCATTCTAAAGATCCCCTATTTTTATCTTGTTAAAATAGTGGAACGGTTGCCATTTTGGAATTTCCATCTAGGGTTATTTTTTTGTCTTGTTAAAATAGTGGAGTGGTTGCCATTTTGGAATTTCCATCTAGGGTGCTTTGTTTCCTTTTGGCATTTTCTTTGTGTATCACATGAGATAACTTTTTAGATATTTCTTTCTCTAAAACTACAAAATTTGTCACTGTTAACTTGAATTTTTTGATAAGTTTAAATGTATTTGGTTAATCTTGATATAGAATTAATGTCTCTAAATCCACATTATTTTCTATTTTGAGAACCCTCTTTTCGGTTTGATTCATTGACGTTTGAGCTACATTCAAATAGATACAATTCGAGTGTTCACGTTTGCTTACTACGCTCGGGTGGATTTTGATTAGATCCATCAAGTATGCAGTCCTACTAGCATAGTGGAACATTTTTTTAAACGATAGGATTTTATAAAGCACCAAACTAGCAGTTGGAAGAACTGTAAACAGGTACCAAGAAAACGATGAACAACGAAAACAAGAAAACTGTGCATCCGATTAACAATTCATTCAAAAGTTCATTATATATACGTTTCAGCACTCAACAAACTAAAACAAATTTACAATTACAGTCCTTCTAACATCTTGGAATTACAAAACAAACCTAAACTTTTCTAACAAACTCCCCTCTAATTTCAAAATATTAAGTCAGATTCTCAACACCAAGAATAAATCTCATCTCTTCAAACTTTACTCTTGGTAAAGGCTTTGTTAGCACATCTACTCTTTGCAAATCACCTCCAACAAAATCAATTTGAATTTGATTTCGTTCTATACACTCTCTAATAAAGTGAGACCTAGTATGAATATGTTTTGACCTTTCATGAAAAACAGGATTCTTCATTAATTCAATTGCAGATTTATTATCAACCAACAACACTAGCTTCTTCTGTTCTTTTCCAGTCAACTCTTCAAGCAACCCATTCAACCACACTACTTGACAGGCTGCAGAGGTTACAGCCATGAATTCTGCCTCACAACTGGATAATGCTACTATCTGTTGCTTTTGTGAAAACCATGAAACAATAGAATCATTATAATAGAAAACATTTCCTGATATGCTTTTACCATCATCACAATCAGTTGAATAATTACTATCCCTATAGCCTACTAATGCACTTCCTTCAAACTTCCTGTACTTAATTCCATATTGCACTGTGCCTTTTATATATCTGACTAAGTGTTTCACTGCCTTCAAATGAATCTTCTTTGGACTCTGCATAAATTTGCTTCCATAACCCACATCAAATGCAATATCTGGCCTAGTTTGGGTTAGATATCTTAATGAACCCACCAACCTTCTATAAACTGTTAGATCTACATCTTTCCCTTCCTCTTTCTTTGATAATCTCAATCCTGGTTCCAGAGGTATTCTTACTTCATTACAATCTTCTAACCCATCCAATTTAACCAGCTTAGCTGCATACCCAGCTTGTTAATCTCAACACCCTCTTCACTTTGCTGAACTTCTATTCCTAGATAATAACACAACAATCCCAAATCATTCATCTCAAATTTCAACTTCATTTGCTTTTTAAATTCTCCACCTCTTGTGTGTTACTCCCAGTTACCAACAAATCATCAACATACACACCTAGAATCAACACTGAATTATCTGTGTGCTTCACATAAACAGCTTGTTCATGTTAACACCTTCTGAATCCCAACTTTATCAGAACCTCATTAAGCTTCAAGTTCCAAGCTCTAGGTGTCTGTCTTAAACTATAGAGAGCCTTCACCAGTTTATAAACTTGTGCCTCACAGCCCTTTTTCTCATACCCTTCAGGCTGTCTCACATACACATTTTCTTTTAACTCCCCATGTAGAAAGGCTGCTTTCACATCTAAATGATACACATTCCACCTCATTCTTGCTAACAAGGCTAATATTAATCTGATTGTCTCTATCCTTGCTACAGGTGCAAAAGCTTCTTCAAAATCAATTCCTAGCTATTGCACACATCCTTTTGCAACAAGTCTAGCACTATGCTTTATGACTTTCCCTGATGTATCTCTTTTCAGCTTATATACCCATTTTAATCCAACTGGGTCACACCTTGAAGAAGGCTCGGTTAGAACCCAAGTCTTGTTCCTCTCTATAGCCTTAATTTCCTCATCCATTATTGCCTTCCATTTACTATCCTTTGCAGCTTCTAGATAAGTCTTTGGCTCATCCATTAACAACAACAACTCAACTACTTCTTCTTCCTCTTGTCTTTAAGCATTGTACTTTACCCTGCCATCAGGTACATAATCAGCTAACCTGGCTGGCAGTGTTGTTATCCTTGCAGGCCTTCTTAACTTAGGCTGGTTACTCCCAACCCCTGTATCATCTCTGCTGTTAACTGATTGCTCTGTTGTTACTTCTTGACTTGGGAGATGTGAGTTCTCTAACTGTGATGTTGTCACCCTATCTTGATTCATCTGACTAGACAAATGTTGTTCATCACATATGATGAACTCATCAACCTCAGAAGCATCACTTGCTTGCTCACTACTAGGATAGTTAGCCTAGTCCCATCTTCTTTCTTCCTCAAACTACACATCCCTACTCACAACAATCTTGTTTTTGGCAACATGATACATCCTGTGAGCCTTTGTACCTTGTTCCACCCCTAAATACACCATAAGCACACTTCTACATCCATTTTATTCAATGTATGAGACATCACTTTAACATGTCCCACACATCCAAATACCCTTAAATGTTGTAGCTCTGGTTTCCTTCCCTTCAAAGCCTGATAAGGTGTGCAATCCTTTAGTGCTTTAGTATAGACCCTATTAAGAACATAGACTAAATGTCTAACTCCTTTTGCCCAGAAGGTCTGTGGTAATTTCATTGCATGCAATATGCATCTTGTCATGTTCAAGACAAACCTATTCCTTTTTTCTACTATTCCATTCTGCTGAAGGGAATAAGGGGCAGTTAGTTGTCGGGTTATTCCATTCTTCTCACAGAAGGAATTAAATTCTTAAGAGGTAAACTCTCCTCCCCTATCAGATCTCAAACATTTTATCTTTAGATCAAGCTTATTCTCAACTTTCATTTTAAACAACCTTAAAGTTTCAAATGCTTGATCCTTACTTTTAAGCATGTAGACCCACATATAACGTGTACAATCATCAACAAGAAGCATAAAGTACCTATTCCCTGCTTGTGTAGCTAGGGTGATTGGTCCACATAGATCCATTGCACTAGCTCGAGTGGGTTCTGTGATCTATATGATGTACTTGTCGGGAATGATTGCCTTGGATGCTTGCCTGCCATTGTGACATTTCTTATATTCGTTAACTAATCGTTATCTTTCGTTATTCTTTTAAGGATCATTACTATCAATAAAGAAACCCTTTGGAACATTCGGGTCTTAATCAATTTGCAAACTATAATGTTTTATTAAACGTAGCAATTAACCCGTAAACCCGAACCCACTTTGATTGTTCATATAAAGAAAATTTTATTTAACTCGATAAGATGCGTAGAATTCCACACGTAGTCGAGAATAAGTTTTAGAAAAGATCAGACGCGGTAGAACTTAAAGGCATAAGAAGAGAATTAGGAAGTTTCTGAGTTTCTAACCGATTTTTTTTTTCTTTTCGTTTGCTAAGTCTAGCTTTGTAATAATATTGTGTGATAAAATCTTTTAACCGTTTTGCACCATAGGAAATGCAAGGGGTTGCAAGTCAACTTATGACTAAGGACGCTCGAATCTCCTAAAGAAAACTATCTCATCTAGACAAGAGTGAATTCTTTATCTTGATGACCATTTCTTTTGTCTTGTTCTTATGAATTCGTATTTTACCAATGAAATTACCTCATTAAAATGAGATTAAATTTCGTACTTCGATGATGGCTTCAAACTTTTCTATTGTTGGTTTTTATGAAATTTTATCATTTGGATAGGGGTGATTTCCTTATTTTAAGGACAAATTTCATTCATTTTTATCATGGACTTGTATTTCACGAATGAAATGACCGCACCAAAATAGGAGTGAATCCCGTACTTTGGTGACAAATTTCAATTCTCGATTGTTTTCTTATTATTATGAAATTCAATCATCAAGATAGGTGTGAATTCCATACCTTGATGATAATTTCACCCATCTAAATTTTATGGATTTGTATTTCCTCAAATGAAATGACCTCTTCAAAGTAGGAGTGAATTATGTACTTTGATGAAGATTTTCAATTGGTTATATATTGTTTACAAAATTTCACTGTTAAGATAGGAGTGATTTTCCTTACCTAAATGACAATTTACCTCATCTTATTCTTGTGAATCCTTAAATAAATTAGGATCCTTAAGAGTCCTTATTTATTGTGATTTTTTTTATCGACGATATCTTGAATTATTCAAACTTTTGTTCCGATCATGAACGACATTTTTGGTTACATCTTTTAATCATAATTAAAAATGCAATTCCTATTGTTTACGTCACTTCTTGGGTCATCTTTAAATTTTTAATCTTGAAAATCTCTAAGTCTCTATCATGATGGTGACTTACAAGGCTTGTTATTATATTCATCCCGATGCGGATAAAAAGGTTCAAGAATTTTCGTAATTAGTATTAATGGTTTGGCATAAAGGAAAAGAAGGCATAGCTTGGTATGTGTCCAAGTGCCTCACCTGCTCAAAAGTCAAAGCCAAACATCTGTATTCTTATGAGTCGTTTGTTTAACTTGAGGTTTCTGTGTGTAAAAGGAAACATTTATCGATGAAGTTCATCATCAATTTGCCTCTTATTTCTTGACATCATAATAACACTTGGTTCATCGTTGATCGAATAACTAAACCGGTGAAATTCATATCGATTCTTGAGGAATATTGAGTTGAGAGATTGACTCGTATCTACACCAACGAAATAGACAGCCACCGTGGTGTGTCTTAGAAAATCTTTGATCGGGATGGTCTGCTTATCTTTCGAAAACACAAGACAATCTTAGTACAATTCATCATTCGCTGAACAAAGCGGAAAGAACGATACAACCTTTCAAGGTCTTTTCATTAGCATCAAAATGTCATCTCATGTTGTAAGCTCATTCAAAATGCTTGAGTGTATTGAGAAGGTGGCTTATAAGCTTAAAGTGCCCTAAGAATTCAGCATTTCTAATCCAACATTTCATGTGTCAAATCTCAAAAATTTATCTTGTCAATGATAACTTTCGTATCCTACTGGAGGAGTTCAAATTGCATGCATCTTGCCAAGAAACCTGTAAAAAATTCCATAATTCGCAAAGTGAAGCAACTCACCCGTAACCAAACACCAATCACAGTTCGTTAGAATTCTAAACGTGCCCTAAGAATTCACTTGGGAACGCGAGGATCACATGAAAAAGAAATACCCTTATCTTTTGTTTAACCTTGTCTTTAATTTCGAGACGAAATTTCTTAAAGTTGAGGAGACTGTGACATTTCTTATATTCGTTAATTAATCGTTATCTTTAGTTATTCTTTTAAGGATCATTCCTATCAATAAAGAAACCCTTTGGAACATTAGGGTCTTAATCAATTTGCAAACTATAATGTTTTATTAAACGTAGCAATTAACCCGTAAACCCGAACCCACTTTGATTGTTCATATAAAGAAAAAGTTTGTTAATAAGTTATCTTATTTATTAAATAAATTTTTTTATAAAGTGATAAAGTTTAATGTTAAAACATGAGTTTTAATATTAAAATAAATAATTAAATCATAAAGCGTTATTTACAAGATTTGAAAAGCTTATAAAGTTTATAAATATTTATAAATTAATTAGCTATTAACTAAATTAAAGTTTTTATTAATTATGAGTCTATTATGAAAATAAAAGGTTTATTACAACATTTATAAGTTTGATAAGTTTTATAAATAGATTAATAAATTTTGGGTTTAAATTGTTAATTTTAAAACATAAAATTTAAAAGTTTTGTAATAAAAAGTTAATGCTTGCAAACTTAGGGGGCTAAAGCTGTAATTGTTTAAAACCGAAACCACATTCCCCCCCCCTCCCCCGTATTCCCGTCGACCACCCCCTGTCGGTCTTCTCCGGCCAAACTCCGGCCACACTCAGGCGGCCGTTTTATTCGAAAATTAAGCACTTGTAAAGCTAATTAACCGCTTCCCGACCTTCGTACACCGGTTTCGAACTTTCAGCATGCTTAAATTCAAATTAAAACCACCGTTTCTCATGATCTCTTGAATCGAAAACAGTTCGGTCAAATTCAAACTGAAAGTTAGTCAAAACAGAGCAAATTAATCAAATTAAAAGCTCAAAAAGGTTCGTATCATCATGAGTAATTCAAGTATGCATCTAATTAGCTTTAAAAATCAGGTTGTAACTCTCGAATCAAACCGAAACAGTCGAACGGTACATTGAAGTCGTTCGGTTCGTAACAATCAGAATTGAACCTTTATAAGCAGCTCTGTAAGTTCCATTCGATCTCTTTCAACCCTCTGAAATCTCAATTCCATGAAAATCACTCATCACACTACTGTTGATCGCCATTATCCATCGCAACCCACTTGGATTTATTCTTCTGGTTTACATCAAATTAACTACAATCCAGGTAATTGGATACACATATACGTTCGGTTTGATGTGGGGAACAGAAGCCCCATATTTAATTTGGTTAACAACAACAAAATGGTGTTCGATTTGATCATCTAAAAAAAACTAGGGTTCTTGAAGAAATTAGGATCTTCTCGTTATTGTTTTTAAAACACTTTTTGTGGGTCTGACCATACTTGGGCACTAGCCCAGCTGGTTTAAGCTCATCACTCACACAAGGGAGACCCGGGTTCAAATCCGGTCATCCCAAACTTCTTTTTTAGTCATTATCATTTTTAAGCTTTAATCCATAAAATCATTAATATACTTTTATATTTATTATTTTGTTAATTCAGAAGTTATAAAGTAATTTCTAAAAATTAAAAGGATTATAATTCCATATATATAAAAGTTTGAATGTTATAAAAAAAACCTATAAATTTATTTATAAGTTTTAAACTTTATAATTAAATTATAAGTCAATATTTTTCAAGACTTTTAAATAATTAACCATTCAACTAATTTTTTTAATTTATTAGTTATTAATTGTTATTATTATTTTGTTGAGATTCAAACTTTGTTTAACCAAATTACTATTAGTTAATGTTTATTCTTTGAATCTAATATTATTTTCTTATTTAAGAAACCATTCTCAGGTTAACCGTGAGAAAAAAATTATTGGTGTCTATTCTTGTATGTTTATTCAAGTTATGTTTTATATCATGTGTGTTTTCATACCCCATTTTATATTATTTCTCACTTTTGGGGTGAAACATGTTAACCCTATTATAAACACACTTGTAAACACGTTTTAATCTTGTAACACTTGTGCAAATTATTTTATGTTGTCATGGTTATTTGAACACTTGTAATTATTATGTGATGACTCTTGTAAGATACAATCATTAACTATTGCTAGCCTGGCGACGTCATAGATCTATGGGCCTGACAAGCCTATTTGGTGCTAAAGCCGAGGTTATTGCCGGCTCCTAGTGTCGTATTCTTGAGCACTATGGGAACCAAATACACTTAGCTAATCGTTTAATCTTGTAATGGCCATATTTGTCAAGGTTTGATTGTTACATTTGTTCATCCATCTTTATTTACTTTATTCAATAACCTATTATGTGAATTGCCATCTTTGATATATACCTACGTATGAAAATCTATGGAAACTCACCAACATATTGTTGACATTATTTTTAATATGTTTCAGGAAATGGTACTGCTTAGCTTGTTATTGAAGACTTGCTTACATCTAAGATTGGACCTAGATTAAAAATAAAAAGACAATTATTATCACATGATGTTGGAAATCTTATGTATTGTTGAATGTTTGAACTTATGTTATTTTTTAAATGTATGTTATGAATCTTGATATTTAATAATATTGTCATTTTTAATTTAGCGTTGTGTGGCATGAACAATCTTAACCTTCACATCTCGACGTTTCCGCCGTTAAGGTTGGGGTGTGACAGCCATGCATGCTTCACACAACATAGTTGGGTGATTTATCCGAGGGACTCCCCTTAACATTTCTTTACTTATTATGCTTCTCAATGAATCAAAATTCACATGACCCAGCCTATCATGCCACAACCAAGGTGTGCTTCCAATCTTTGAATGAAAACATATGGGTGACCCAATACCTAGTCTTGCCTTATACAGCTTGTTCGGGGATCTTCCCACTTTTATTAATAGTTTTCCATTCTTTTCATATAACCACAAAAAGTCCCCTTTCATCTTTACTTCGTAACCCCCTTCAGTTGCCTGTCCTAGGCTTAAAATGTTGTTTCTCAAATGTGGAATGTAATAAATGTCAGATAGCATTCTCTGTTCCCCATTCTTACCTTCTAGGATCACAATTCCTCTACCTTCAATTTCAACACAAGAGTTATCACCAAATCTTACTTTTCCACCCACATTCTTATCTAATCGAGAAAACAATGACTGATAACCAGTCATGTGATTTGAGGCTCCATTATCAAGAAACCAATAGGTACGTTCATTTGCATCTTCCAAATCTACCTCGTACCTTGCAGGAAGCACCCTGTGTTCATTCAAGAACACTAACTCCTTCTTGGCTTCCTCATGTACTGTTATTAGCAAGACAAGTTTTTCCACTTTGGCTTGAGTGAGGTTTGATTCTGAGTCCAATGGTTTCGAAGTTTGGCATTCAGAGGCATAGTGTCCAAGTTTATCACACTTGAAACACCGTATCTTTGACTTGTCTTTCTTGAACTTTTGAGCTCTTGAGCGATCTCGATCAGCCTCCTTTCCTTTGTGGTTTAATCGATTCTTCTCACCAGTCCTGAACCTTGATTTCCCTCCTTACTTTTTCCCCACTTCTTACTCTTTGACTCTAAATCTTTCCGTTTAGACTGCCATTATACGTATGTCAGTAACAACTGGTCTTCCTTAGCTGCGTTTACTTTTATCTTCATGCCGGTTCTTTCTTCGAACGCCTTCAATCTTCCGATCGCTTCTTGAAGGAGCATCATTTCAAGATCCGCAAATTGTTCTATTGAAGCAACAATTTGAAGGAACCTCTCTGGTACGACATCAATAAATTTTTGAATGAGAACCGATTCCCCATACGGCTCCCCTAACTCGGATGCTCTCGATGATATCGCACTCATCCTTCCGGCAAAATCATCGATGGTTTCGCTGTCCTTCATTTTCAGACTTTGAAATTCATTCTTCAAGGTCTGTAGCCTGTCCTTCTTCACACGATCAGCACCGACAAATCTGGCTTTCAGTGACTTCCAGATGTCCTTTGCAGTCGTCAGGTTGGCTACCTGCAACACCATTTCTTCTGGCATCGCCTGAAACAAGCACGCAATCGCTGCACTGTTCTTTTTGGGATCAATTGTTGTTCCCTCGGCGTGTTCAATCACTTCCCATAGACTGTGAACATTGAATATCGCCTTCAATTTACCGCCCATATGGTATAATTCGAGGTCGTAAGAATAGGGCATTGTAATGGAATCATTGTGAAGTTGTCCCTAACTGCCACGACATTCCCGGTGGTTGCACCAGCCATGTTCATCCTTCGCTTGTATGTCTGACCGAACCGTAAATCCGGGCTTCCACTCAATCAAGGGTTTGAGCTTCTTCTCCTTGAAGCTCTGATACCAAATGTAAACAGGTACCAAGAAAACGATGAACAACGAAAACAAGAAAACTATGTATTCGATTAACAATTCATTCAAAAGTTCGATACATATACGTTTCAGCACTTAACAAACTAAAACAAATTTACAATAACAGTCCCTCTAACATCTTGGAATTACAAAACAAGCCCAAACTTTTCTAACAAAAACATCTATAACATTTTCCAACTAATACTAATCTTATAATTTGTATTAACAACCCACAAATGCGTTGCTCTAATAATATTATTATATAGTGTATAATGTTCCTAAACATGAACATTAGATGATTTGTCCCATGGATAATAATTCATAAAATAACATTTTTACCTGTAGAGGACATGGGAATAAAAACCGAAAAGGAGTGGGGAATACTCGGCCTCAGGAAGAAAGACCATTCCTGAACCTGATAGCAAACCCCTAACGTGGTGAGAATTCACGGGTACTCACCGGACTTATCTGTTTCCCTTTCATATTTATCCCATTCACTAGTACTTACTCATGAATAATTGGGAGGACACCCTTGAAAACATAAAAAATGTTAGGAAAACCGCAGAAAATGAAAAAAAGTTACAAAAACTGGAGAAAAGGAGGCGACTCACTCTCCCTTTAAAACGAATAATTTACTCACTGCTAAACCTCCTTTTAAACTTAACCGATGTTCATCATAAGCATAAAACCAATAAATAAAACTCTACATCTTTAATATCCTTAAATCTTTTGAAATTTTACAAAGTTTACAAGGACAACTAATTGATTCATGTCCTTTATTCACTCGATTAGCTTTGACCATCATAAAAAAAAACTTTACAATCGGTAAAAAGCCCGTAACACAACATGCTTCCAAAAACAACGAATGAGAGTGGTTCAAGTCGAAAAAACTTTACGCTCGATTAAACTTTTATTATTATGCCACCAACTCAAAAAGTCGAAATTTATTATGTATAGATATTTTTTGAAAAAAGGCAAGTCTCATTAATAAAATGAGTGGATCAATCCACAACGACAAGCACACCAAGCCATTTATGTCTGGAATAAATTAGTGGATAGACTCTAGATTTAAGGTGTGTATATTTTTTTGAGAAACTTTTATTCAAGGTGTCGGTTTGTCTGCCTTCAACTTTAGAAAAATTATTTGTGATTTTAGTATCATTATACGAGTATATGGGATGAAGTTAAGATCAAGTTAATAAAATAAAATATGCACTGATACAAGTTAGAATGCGTGTAATGTATATTTAATTAAAAGTATTATATTTTTTGATGTTCACATACCATGCATAGGCGCTAACCTGTTAAACAATGGAGGCGTGGGAGCAGTGCCACGCTCCTTGAAAGCATGGCCATTTAGTGAGCTCTAAGGCGCAAAGCTTAATACTTTTGAGATTAAAGAAAATAAAATTTGTTTTTGAAAGTTGTGATTAAATGAACACACTTAATATACCTTTTTATACTAATATATGAAAGTGAAAAGGTAAATAGAGAAAAAAAGAAGAGTTAATTTTGATGAAAGGTTCCTGTATTTCACTTTCGGTCCACAGGTTTGAAAAATTACAAGGTCGATCAAAAGGTTTGTCAAACGTAACACAAAAGGTCCCTGACGTGGATGACTATTATCTTTTCCTGTTAATTTTTAAAAATGACTAAACTATCCTTTGTAAAACTTAAAACTCTAACCACCATCATCTCCAACACCACCCGAACACCACCACCATCTCCAACACTACCTGAATGCCACCACCATCCCCACCACCACTAGAACGCCACCACCATTCCCACCATCACCACTCTGCAACAACCATCCCCAACACCATCAGAACGCCATCACCATACCCATCACCACAGGTTTGCAACCACCATTTCCAACAGCACCGGAACTCCACCACCATCCCCACCACCACCGGACTGCAACCACATCTCTAACACCATGAGTCACCACATTGAATCCAATCAAGGTTAGGCCACAATGGTGGTGACGGCTGATGCTTTTGTTATCACAGATCTATCAAGAAATGGTGGTGGGTTGCAAACACTGTTTGAAGATGGAGATGAATGGAGGGGAGGGCACTGCCGTGGTGAGGGAGAGTTGGGCTAAGGTGGTGGGCTGTGATGGTGAGCAGCAATGGGGGGTAGCGGTGGTGGTCTGGTAGGATGGTGGTGTTGGTGGTTTGGTAGAATAATGGTGGTTAGAGTGTTAAGATTGAAGATGAAGTTGTGGGTCTCATCTTTCATAAATATTGATTTTTAACGGTCAGTGGTATTTTGGTCATTTTACTAGGACTTAACGGAATAAGTTAACGGCCATCCACGTCAGGGACCTTTTGTGTTACGTTTTGACAAACCTTTGGACCGACCTTGTAATTTTTCAAACCTGGGAACCGAAAGTGAAAACAGACCTAAGCACATAGACCTTTCATGTAATTAACTCAAAAAAGAACTTGACACCATTAGATAAAGTCAATAAAGTACAACGGTAAAAACGGTCCCAAATCAGTTCCCGACCCATAAACTCCAAACCGATCCCAAACCGACGTATCGACTCGTTTTGCTACTGTTTCACCCCAATCCAGTTTCAATATCGTTCTGTTGTCAAACCGGTTTTTCTTTCACCTCTAGTCCTCCACTCCTAGACCCCAAAAGCAAAAATAACCTCAATTAATAATAAGCCCAGTTTTATAAAGCCCAAAAAGATGACCTAACTGAAAAGCCCAACATATATATGTTCCCCTGTGTGCGTCCACACGGTATATCTCGAAGGGTTTAAGACCAAATCAATCACACTCGACTATCCTTCAGTACTCAACAGCTTTTTCTAGGGTTTTCTTTACGTTCTTTCTTTCCTCTTTCGGATACAAACATGAGGTAATCTTCTTTACTGTTTGCAGATTTCAGTTTAATTAATCTTCGATCGTCTGTTATCATCTTTATACTCATCCGATTGTAGTTTACAGCGTCTTATCATATCAACTATTGATTTCGTTTCTGAACCCTCGTTTGATTCATAAAGTAGTTATCTTTTGGGTTCTTGGAAAATAGATATTATTATTATTATTATTTTTTTTGCGATTGTTTCTGTAATTGGTTTGGAGTTTTGAAGGTTAGATGTTTGATTAGTGTGGTAAATTATTGATTAGCAGTTTGAGGTTAGATTTTGGGTTTTTGTAATGAATTGAACAGGTAATTACTAGTTAGTTTATTTGGATAATGTGTTGGATTGTGGTGGTTATTCTTTGTAGTGTAATTGTGTTTTTCTTGGATATGAAAGTTAGATGCTTGATTAGCGTTTTGGGTTTTTGTAATGAATTGAGAAGGGTAATTAGTAAATTACTAGTTAGTTTATTTGTATAAGTTGTTGGATTGTGGTGGTAGTTTATTGTAATGTGTATGAGGATATGAAAGTTGGATGCTTGATTAGAATTTGAGTCTTCTTTTAAAAGATCAGTGTTTGTGATTTGACTATTTTGAGTAATAATTTAAGCAAAATAGTTACTTTAACTGGTGAATTAGTTGGGTTATACTTATAATATCGTTTTTGAAATTTTGTTGTAATTATGTCTTATGGGTTTAAAAGGTTGGTAGTTGGTTAATGAGTTGGATGTTGTAATTAGTTGGTAGTAATTTTGGGATTTTGTCGGTTAATGAGTTAGATGCTGGTGGCCTTTTTCTTATTTTTATTGTACAGATCATTGGGGCTTTGATTGTCATTTAAAGTTTGATTTTTGCTTATCATTTTTTGCTTTCTTGACTTGGTTAACTGTTGAGAGTCAAAGTTTTGATTAAGACTGGAAAATTAGTGTTATTTTAATAATGTGTTTTATGCAGGTAGTTTTTCTCCTATTCATCTATCATTTAATTCTAAGTGCCCAAATATTTTGAGGTCATGTCATGTTTCATTCTGGTTTTTTAATTAAGTTCCATATCTTCATTTTGTTTGATAGTTAAAATGACTGTCTTTGTGTTCAAATCTTTGCTGAGATTAAGTATTGTCTCCTATAACCTTTCAGCTTCTTATAGTCTTCTTTATAGTATTATAAATAATCAATTACGTATGATTACGAATCACAAATACTGTTGTTAAATTAATGAACACTTTTCTAATAAAACAATTCACATGATTTTAAACACTTGAGGGTGCTTCGGTTACTTTTAAACAATCTGATTTTATATTTTCGAGCTGGTCTTTTTCTATTTTAGTTTTACCAATTTCATCCATTACCATGTTACCAACTATCCACCAAATTTTTTTATACTTGTAGTCGTCATCCGGAAGTTAAGTGGGCCCAAAGGGAGGACAAAGTTTTTATCACCGTAGTATTGGCGAATACAAAAGATGCGAAAGTTAATCTTGCCCCTGAAGGTGTTTTTATATTCTCTGCTAAAGTTGGTCAGAATGAGTATGATCTTAAGCTTGAGCTTTTTGACAAAGTTAATGTAGAGGTAAGTAATAAGTTTTTTAGTAACTTTACCGTTATACACTTATACCCTTCTTGTTTATTAGTCATTTTCCTACTCAGCTATTTTATTGTTAATATTATTTTTTGCTTATACTCAGGAAAGCAAAATAAATATAGGTGAGAGAAGCATATTTTGTATTTTGGAGAAAGCAGAGGCGAAATGGTGGAATAAACTTCTGTCTGGAGATGCCAAAACACCACATTATGTGAAAGTTGATTGGGACAAATGGGTAGATGAGGACGATGATGCGGGTATGCCATGTCATATTATAACTTACTGTTTATCAGATTCTCTGTTGCTGACTGGGCGGGTCGGGTCACAGCCTAACAGGTCAAATTGGACATTTTTTTACTAGTTGGCCGGTTGGTGAGAAGAGAAAATTCTTTCTATTTTTCATAAAATATCAAGTATACAATTAATGTATGAAATATGTTTACGAATGTCATATTGTTTTAGTATTGTAAAATTGTTTTGAATAAAATGATTCAAGAGGTTATATCATATATGCATTAAAAATACACTTGGAGCAAATTTTGACCCATTTCATGGTGCCAAGCTAAAGACAAGGATCACATCGATATGCTAAAGTACTTCACATGATCCAAATTGGCTTATTTATAATGCAACCTATACTAAAGTACATTGTATTTACAATTTGGATTACATATAATTCATATTTGCTTGTGGTTCAGGCCCTGCAGATCCTGACATGGGAGGAATGGATTTCTCAGTAAGAAACCGCAACTTAAAATTCTATATAAATTCATGTATATCGCGTGAATGACTTTCTTATTAAACTTTTGTACAGAAATTCGGAGACTTGGGCGGCATGGGCGGCATGGGGATGCCGGGTATGGGCGGCATGGGGATGCCGGGTATGGGCGGCATGGGGATGCCGGGAATGGAAGGCATGCCAGATATGGGTGATTTTATGGGTGGCGGTGATGATGACACCGATGATGAAGGTAACCGACTAAAACTTTAATCATCTTGTTAACCCACAACAAAAAAAATTTCTTATTATTTCATGATGTGGGTCAAGAAAACTCATATTTATTTCTTGTTGTGCACGCGATGGTATGATCATTTGTTGATTAATGACTTGATGATGCAGGTCAAGAAGCGGAAACAAAGACCGCAACCAGCAAAGCTGCAGAAGGGGTCTCTGAGGAGAAAACTGAAGGTGCAGCAGCTAGCAGCTCATAGATTATTTGGTCAACATGTGTGGTGGTTTGACTTGGTCAATGGGTTTAGGGTATTGACTTTGGATTATATTTGCATGATTTGTACCCAATCCATGTGTGGTGGATGTTGACTAAAACTATGGTTTCTACTTGCTATCTCATTTAAATGTGGACTTTTGAGTGTTGCAATTTCATTAGAGGTTTTATATTTCAAGGCTGCCACTCTTTTTAACCTTTTAGTCATCTGGATTAAAGTCAATCGTTTATGTTCGTTAATTTAATAGATAGTGTTCGCTAAAAGTGTAGTGAACCTTTCGCCTCAGCTTTGTGTCATGAGATTGTTGCTCATCGCCTTTTCTGGTGTGTTTTCTTCACATTGGTTGTCGTGTGCAAACTCGCAGCAGGCGTGCTTAAAGTGTCATTTTGTGACAAGCTCTTCTTGAACAGCTTTTGTTTGTAATGGTCACAAGTTGGGATGTTCTTTCTTTTACATATACAAGTTATAAAGTGATTTTGTTGAATTCAAGTTCAAATACTAAAACTGGCAAAACAAGAAACATAGTAACAACTAACAAGTTGTGTTGAGGGTTTAAGTCATGTGGTAGACAATGTTACAAATTTTGGAGTAGAATTAGATGGGTATGCTTTTGTTGTTTCTTCTAACAAAAACTAACAATTTGGTTTAAGCTTATATAGTGGGTAATCTAGACTCAGTGGCCGGTTGGTGACACATTTACATTTACCTCTAACCCAAGACACCTGAAGCAACGCGTGCTTGTCGTGGAAAAAACGCGCCGGACTTGCGTCGAACATGAGTAGAAAGTAGGCTGTGGGGTTCCTGCTGGGGTTCTTACGCCACACTTGCATTGCACTCACTCACCTTCCTCCCACTTAAGCTAGATGCCCAGACACGTTTATAAAGATTAGAATTTATTAAGTGATTTCGAGTTTTAATTCTAATACATATTCAAGTTTAAATATGAAAACAAGCAACACAATAACGAGCCGAGTTTTAGCTAATAGAGATTAGAATTAAGCTTATAAGTGAGTTGAATAATCATTAATATTATTCGAGTTTCAGTTCTAATATACTTGTAATTACGATACCTAACGGATGGTGTTTTAGTCTTTGTCGAAATGTTTAGATTTTGCTTGATCGACTGTGATTTATAATGAATATAACAACATAACACAAGCGGTTTCGTGGTGTAGTTGGTTATCACGTCAGTCTAACACACTGAAGGTCTCCGGTTCGAACCCGGGCGAAGCCACTTTAAATTTTACTTTTAGTTTGCTGTTTTTTTCTGCCGGTTTACTTTAGTTAAAGAAGATATATTCTGTTGGAAATAATAATAAATGGTAGCTGAACCAATATTTAGTCATTGTTTCGATATTTGCTTGGAATATTATCAAAATAGCAAGGTACTTGTATTATTTTGATTTAACGGTTTAAATGGTAGTTACAAACGACTTGCTGGGATGGTTCTGTGTATGGTTAGAATTCATATCCAGTCATTTAAAAGAATTACATCCTTCAAGAAATTCAAATCTTGCAGTTTTCACCCCACCAATAAACAATTTACAATTAATTTGGGTCCTATTTTATTCCTAACAGTAATAAGCAAAGCAAAAGAGTAGGTAACAAGATTATAGGAAGTGTTCCCGAAAAAATAAACAAAAAATTGTTTACAATACCAGCCCAACCCGTTTTGACCCGTCCTTGAAAACCAGTTGTATTGATCGCCATATTAACTTGTGACCCAACCCGACCCGATAATCTGATGTACCCATTTTGTCATCTCTATCAGTAATACTCCATCCATTCAATTCCCTTTGCATATCAAACAGAAAACAGTCAAAATTAGGTGGGCAATCAGCATCTTTAAGCTACAAAGTGCACCAGTGGAGTCTTAAGGATTAAAATTTTGGCTAAAAAAGTAAAAAACTATTATCTTTACTGCTAAAGATGTCCCATGTAATTGTAATTCTTATCATCATCAATATCCAACAAAAAGTAGATGGATAATGATATTATCTTTACTGCCAAAGATGCCCCATGTAATTGTAATTCTTATGATCTTATCATCATCAAAATGATATAAAATAAATAAATAAATAATAATATCCAACAAAAAGTTGATGGACAATGAGAATTAAGAAGCTTGCATTCTTCACCTTCATGTCTGCTTTTTAAGAGAGATTGTCCACAGAAGATCAGAGTCAGATCTAACAGTTACTGTGTCGGCTTTAACAACGTTTGAAGTACTAACTAAACCACCAAATCTCATTTCCGTATTATCTGTAAACATTAGAATTGTGTATATAAACAAGTGAAGAGATATAAAGAATCATCAAACTCTAAAAACCATGTCTGAATTACAATTTCTTTCCATGTTCAAAATTACCAATTCGCCCTTACAAGCGAACTGATGGTATATTGCCATATTGGTATGCAATTTGTTATTTTAGATAGCTAGTTCAATGATAATAGCATGCATCACAGTTGGTGTCATCGCTCAAGATTGCAACTTTGACCTATTTACTATGAATGGGTCGATTCACCCGCCAGGCCCACCTATGTTTTCACCCATAATGATTTGTAATGTGGAACAAGTACTTACCGAGATTCCATTTAACAAGTACTTACCGAGATTCCATTGTAGCCTGGTAGTCGTAGAGCTTCCGGAAGGGGTGCCAATGGGAATAAGACCACAATGTGGGCCCTCAACCGAAGACAGGACATTAATCTCATGATGATGTGTACTAGGAAGAAGTTGGATAAGACAATCATCAGACAAAAGAACAATCCGTGTTGTTGAAAAGCGGCACAGCATGTTAACATTTCCCATTTCATGGTCAAACCTACCACCAAGTGCTCCAGCAACAAGTACGCATAACTGTCACTCAAAAGAACACAATAAATATTACAACTTTGCAAATTGCAATAATCCAATCTGATAAAAAATAATAGTATGTAATGAAATTGACTTGCATTTGATTTCTCGTCATCAGACACAAAATCAAGAACATATGCGATGCATTTATGTAAATCTGTTGTGTCTTGGTCATCAGAATTATATATAATCTTTGTTCCCTGCATTTGATTCGGAAAAAAGGACACAAGTTAATCTTTAGAATAATAATAAGAATACATGTTATAATGGGGTGAATGGTTTAAAAGTGGTTGAAACTTTTAAGGTATACTAACAACAAGCCACTTCACTATAACACTAAATATTTACTTAAGAACCTAATAATCCTATATGATTACTCATTTTGACCCGAAACATGTATTTTGCCACTTATAAATGTTTAACATATCTTATCAATTTTATAATCTTATACAAAGTTTGCTATATCTTTTTATAGAAATATTATCACCGGCTTACCAAATTGCTGTAGAAATTCAAAACATCTGGTCTGATTGAATCCATGTCTCCTTTTATTACATCTGGTTTGTACCTACAACATTTGTGTATTCAAATTAAAATCCAAAAAATACCTTTCTATTGAGCAAAATAAGTAACATATAGCAATGTATATCACTACCGATTCGGGCATCATATAGCAAACACAGAAATCCCCAGATTAACTGTTAACCATAGTTGTCAACAGCGAATAGCGATAAATAGCGACAGGCCACCTATATGCTACGTAGCGAATAGCGGTAAATAGCGACCGCTATTTCGTGTTTAGCGATTAAGTAGGATAATATGTAATAATGTTTTACATTCAATAAATAAGCATGTTTAGCAATAAAATAGTAGAAAATCCAAGCAAACACCTCCAAAATAACTAAAACACTCTATTACTAATCATCTAAATCTCATATTTACCAAAAAAATATTAAAAAAAATTAAAAAAATTAAAAATGTCGCTATGCAGTCACTATTTGCAAATAGCGAGGGAGTACCGCATCGCTACATAGCGAGGGAGTACCGCATCGCTACATAGCGAGCTATAGCAGTAGCTATAGCCGCTATTGAAAACTATGCTGATAACCACCAAATCAACTTAAAAACACAGTGCAAGTTATCAAAAACTACATCTTAGACATGATCATATCCCAAAACCCTACAGCAATCAATCAAAATCACCACTTTAAACATTTTAAAAATAACAGAGGCAACTTTATGAACATTCATATCTCTTTAAAACGACCCTCTTTGTCTTTATACAAAAAAGCAAACCAGATAGTGATTCTTTACAAGTGTTGAACCCAATTGTCACTTTACCCTTTTACAAAAACCAAAACAAACAAACAATCAAAACACAAACTCTCAGAGGCATATGATCAAACAGTTTATGTGCAACCAATAACTAGTATAAAGTTAAGGGAACAAACAATCAAAACCTTTCACGAACAACAGATACATCATGTTCATGATCCAAGAGCTCAAACATGTTATCATACAACCGATTAGCTCCACCATCAGCACACATACGAGTTCTTGCTGCTCTACAACAACACCAACAACAACAATCAAAAACCCACAACATCTTCATCAAAAAACACGAGATTAAACTCACCGTGTTCCCATAATAAGGGTGAGAATCGAGGGAGATGTTGATTGAGGATAATAAGTGCGTATGTCGTCGGTTGAAGGTTGTTTTTGGTGTTGGTTGTCGTAGGGGGTAATAGAAAGGTTGAACGATGAGTCATTGGTAGGTTTTGTGCCATTGATTTGATGAAAAACGAAATCTTTGAGGATTATAGGAAGAAGATACGGTGTGAATGAAGAAAAAGATGTGATCTTTGAGAAGATCTGTTGGTGATTTGAGTGTTAAATCGGTGGAAATGAAGTCATTGATTGTTTAAATTGTTACTATATCATCATATTCACAAATAACATTAAACTAGCTGCCATGAAACACAACACGATTTGTAACAAAATAAAGTACGAGTTATTTTTAGGTTTATTTGTTCAACGGGTCAACTCATCAGCACGAAATCAACCTGCCACTACTTCATACAATTGACACGCCTACATACCATAAACCACCGTTAGACTAGACTACAGTGCTTAAGTTATATTCCCAACCCAAACCGTAAGACTAGACTAACGGATCGTTTCGGGTCGGCAAAACTCGCTAATAAAGATCTGTTTTCTCAGTTTTTTAGTTTTAGGCCAATTTAACAATTAGGTTGGTTTGGTTGATGGACTCATGGATTTAATCTATTTCTTTTGTTGTTTATCATCAATAGGTTCCTCGAACTGGGCTTAATTTGGACTGATTTAACAATTGGGTTGGCTTGATTGATGGGCTTAATTTGTTTGGTTCGTCGTTCGTAGTCTACTCACTACTGAGTTCATCGATGGGCTTAGTTTGGACCGATTTAACATATTGGGTCGTAAAGAAACAGTAACATATAACGCTTTCCATATTCATGACGTGATAATTCTCCATAGACTTGGGCATAAAAACGGGGTTCGGACCCGACCCGGTGGACCCGACCCGGAACCAGGTACGGGTACGACCCGGTATATGCATACCCGGGTTGGACCCGAAAAAACCCGTAGGGTTGGAACCGGGTATGATTTTCTAGAATTTCTTAGAACCCGACCCAAACCAGACCCGACCCGACCCGGAACCGGTTGAACCCGGGTTGGACCCGGTTTCGACCGTTTTTTTTTTTTTTTAAAAAGTGGCCGTTTTTTAACGGCTATATAGCCGTTACTTTCGATTTTTGGCCGTTTTTTTGGTCACTTTTGCCCTATAAGTTAGTATAAATAGGTGTGGGTTGATATGGTTTAGTACCCAAGTCTCAAGCGCAAAAATATACGCAAAAAACGCAAAAAATACTCTCGTTTACTCTCGTTTTACACGTTCACTCTCTCGTTTTACACTTTCACTCTCTTCAATCTTGATATGGCTCACCCACAATCTTCCGTTGGTCAAGGTTCGTCAAACGCTCCAACCGTCGTTCGTGTTCTTGCACACAATCGTAACATGGATGTTTGGTGCAATTGGGATATGGTTGAGTTGAGTGACGGGTCTGTAAAGGCTCGTTGCAAGTTTTGTGGAGCTTTGTTTGCTAAAGATTCTAACACGACTTTAAACAAACACATTAGCAAGAAGTTTTGTAAGTCGTTGAAAAGTAATCCGGATTCGCAACAAACACAATTGGGTGGAGACGGTGGAATCTTTAATTACGATGTTAATATGGTTCGAGATCGAATGGCGAAGTTCGTGATTCAAGAAGCTTTGCTTTTTAGTCACTTCGACAATCCTCGGTTGACCAACTTAATTCGAGAGACGCTTCAACCTCGTTACACTCACGTAAGTCGTACTACACTTAGACGTTATTGTTTAAAATTATGGAAACAAGCAAAAAATGATTTAATTGTATTATTTGAAAATTTAAATACCGGTGTAAACTTAACTAGTGACGTTTGGTCGGCTCCACACGGTTTACCCGAATCGTACCTTTGCGTCACCGCTCATTGGGTGGATCCCAATTCATGGCAATTGATGAAACGTACGATTGCATTTGATCTTTTTCCACATCCACACACCGGAGAATTTTTGTTTTACTTTTTAGATAATGTAATAAGTACTTTTAAATTACAAAATAAACTTTTTTCAATTGCATTTGATAACGCCTCTAACAACACAACCGCGGTTGAAAAATTAAAATTAAAATATCTTCCGATTGCAAACGGTGATTTTTTCATACTCGTTGTGTTGCACATATTATTAATTTAGTAGTGCAAGACGGACTATCCGGGCAATATGTTAATAACTTTATTACATCTTTTCGATTTATGTTACATGACGTTTTTAAAAAAAGTAGAAGAAGATATCAAGATTATAAACAACTTTGTAAGGATACGCACTCTAGATTTTTAGGTCCTAATTGGGATGTACCTACTCGGTGGAATTCGACTTGTCACATGTTTGAATGTGCTTTAAAACAAAAGGGCACTTTGAAAGGTTTTCATAATAGTCTTTCGGATAATGGTGAAGCCGACCCATTTCCGGATGCGGGTTGGGAGAATCTTCAACGTCTATCTGAGTTTCTTGAGGTTTTTAAAAACTCAACAACAAAATTATCGGGAGTTTATTATTCCACTAGTTATTCGGTGCTTCAAGAACTATATTTTATGTCTTTGAATTTTAAAAATTTTCAAAATAAAAATAATATGTTTAATCAAATGATAGAACCAATGAAAGAAAAGTTTAAAAAATATTTTAAGGACTTACCACCCGTTTTTACGTGTGCCGCCGCTTTAAATCCGTTTCTAAATGTTGCGGGGGTTGAATGTTTGATAGATGAGATAAATGACAATTTGGATATGCATGACGAAAACCCTGATTTTTCAAACGAGGCAAAAGAAAATTTTAATCATAGTTTGAAAACAATTTATAATTTTTATTTAAATAGATATGGGCCTAACGTAAACATAACCATGCCAAGCGGACCAACCTCAAGTGCTAGTACCTCGCTTAAAGACCCTGTTTTGACTATGTTGAATGTTGTTCGGGATGTGACGGCTAAACGTCAAAGGGGTAACACCCCAACAAGTGAGCTCGGTAGATATAGTGGAACGGATTTTATTTCCACTATGACTACCGAAGATTATCGTGCATTCGATATTTTGGCTTGGTGGAAAGGAAAAGAATCTCAATTTCCGATTCTTTCTGCTATGGTCCGTGATTTACTAAGCGTCCAAGCTTCTACGGTAGCTTCGGAATCTGCTTTTTCTCTTAGTGGCAGGGTAATATCATTACGAAGAACAAGACTAACTCCGGAAGCAGTGGAGATGTGCATTTGTTTAAAGGATCACTTAGACGCAACGGATCGTATACAAGACCAAACAAGCCTCGAAGACGAGATTACACTCGAAGCTAAAGTACATGATGAAGAGGTAGAAGACGGAGTATCTTCTGGCATATCCGATGAAGAATTAACATTTGATCAAGCATCTCGTAGTAGATAAAATTAGACGATATTGTTATTTTTAAGTTGTTTTAATATTATATGTCTTTCATGTTCTTTTTAAATTTATTTGTCATTCAAATGTTTTATATAAAAAGTATTTAATATTTGTATATTATAAGTGTAACATTTTCTGCTCAAGATTTGTATATATTTATATATTAAGTTGTTTAAATTTTTGTCATTCAAGTGAACCCGGTTAGGAAAAGAAAAATAAAAAGAAAAAAAAGGAAAGAAAATATAAGAAAAAAAAAACATACGACCCGGTGTTCGACACACACACAAGAAAAAAAAAAGAAAAAAAAGGCAAAAACCCGGTTGAACCCGGGTTTAATACCCGAACCGAACCCGACCCGACCCTACCCGGGTATACCGGGTAGGGTTTGTATCTCGCTGAACCCGACCCGGGTTCACCAATACCCGAGTACAAAAAACCCGGTTGGGCTCAAACCCGGTTTGTACCCGGGCCCGGAAACCCGTTTTGTGCAACTCTAATTCTCCATGCTCATTTTTTTCGTAAACACGCATGGCTAGTAAGCAACTGAACCATCTTTTACAACATAACTAATCTTGCACTCTTTGTTTTTTCTAGAACGACTTCTGGTCTGCTACACTACATGTTAGTTACATGATTTACAGTCTTGACCTATAATATAGACAAGACATTCATTCAATAATATAACCGACTAAATTTTATATGAAAAAAATATGCAATTTACATCATATTAACTTTGTAAACTTGATGAATCGTATTTTGTTGTGATTAGCTGGTGTGCCACGTGACAAGCCACCATTCTACCAAAGAACTATTTTCTTTTTTTTATATTATAGTTTTATTTTTAGAGATTAGTTAATCTATATTTTATATCTATACTATATAATAAAGAAATAACTTATCTGTCACGTGTCGTCTTTTTAGAGCATCTGCTAGTTTATTTTCCCACCAAAAAATCATGTTTCATGATTGTTTTAAAATCTTTTTCAAAATGCAATTAATTAAGTAAAAAATCATACATTTATGACATCCGTTTTCTTCAGTTTTCTTAATTCAATCCTGATTTAAAATTAAAAATTAAAACATACTATACATAAGTTAACTTTATAAATTTATAGTTGATTCAATCAATTTATAATATTTTTAAAATCTACATGTATCGCCATATTTGAATCATGAAATAAATTTATTTATACTAACTAATTGATTTCACATATTGAAGTTATTACAAATGTTTGACAAGCTCGATACTAATTATTTTTTTATAATTTTAATTATCAATTAGTTAATGTTTTTACATTGATGCCTTTTGTGATTTTAGCAAACTTTTCTAATTATCTTTGAAGGCCATATAATACAATATAAAGCAAAGATATTAAAGTTATTACTCTCAGATAGAGATGGTAATATTATAAATACGTTATAAAATGTTGTATACAAAATATAATTTAAAGATCTATAAATTATAATAATTTTTTATTTTATATTTTTTTATTTATTCAGTTTGTGTATCACACAGATTTTAACCTAGTTTTGTATAGAGTATTTGATTATAAGTGTTAACACCAAAGAGTTATTTGTCCAGAGGTAGAGAGGCGCGTTGTCAACCCCATGCCAAAAGGGTTTGAACCTTGGGTGAGACTTTCTCATTCCATTTTTTATTATTTATTTTTTCTTTTTTTTTGCTTTTCAGTCTTGTTTTCTTTTTTTAAAACACAACTTACCTCACCGCTTAGTAGGGGTTATAATTCTAGTTGCAATTAATATAAAACTTGATAATGTGATCTTTATTTAATAAAGCAAAACAAAATCTTGTTAAATGTTATATTCTTACATCCTTTTTGTCACATGTTATCTTTTCATACTTTTCTTCAAACGTGTTAGTAACATAAAAAGTTAACTATTTAATTATCATGTCAAATGCTAAAGGTATTATATATATTATTTTCAAATTACAAAACATTTTTGTATCAAAAAATATAATTTCTTTCAAAATAAATAAATAAATATGATTTTATATTTAAAAAGCATTTTTAAACAAATGTTTAAAAAGCATTGGAATGTTTAAAAAGTATTTTTTAAACAAAATTCTTTTTAGAGACAAAAATTTAAAAATAATATTTTTATTACTTTAATACCCAATGTAGTTGATTATACCTAAACCGACTCGTATCTTATCTAAAAAATATTTTATAATTTATAAATATTAATTACTAACTATTTATTTAATATTTCAATTCAATCCGTGTAAAACACGAGTTATTAAACTAGTTATCAATATAGAAAGATAAACTTTAAAAACGTAAAATGTTGGATATCTTAATAGTTTTTAATTAATTATATAAAGATAGAATATTGAAGGATAATGGCCAGTTGAATTAGAACCAAGCATATGTAGATACTAGATGAGGAACTTGAAAGCAAAGCGAGGAAAACCCAATCCTCAAAGGATATTTTCTTTTGTCATATCGATACAAACTTTTATTCTGACTTCATGCTCTCTCTTTTCTAGAATATCTTAATTTTGTTTGTTCTTATATTTAGTTTTTAAAACATAATCAATTAAATAAATCTACATGTTTTATGTTTATGATCTTGATCTATAATATTTACAACTTAGGTTTATCTAAGTAATGTCGTGTTCTTAATGGACATTATAATGATAAAGTGTTTACCCTATATTCTAGAGATTGAGGGAATAATACTGTAACTAAGCTATAGGTATAGATGGTTTATAAGAGTGTATATACTATAATTAGATTATAAACAATTAAAAAAATAACAATACTGATGCAACTAATGAGATGTAATTTGAAATACATGAGCTATCTTATTTAGAAATAGCTCTTGTATCCTTAAATACCACACACATTATATAACATATGTGTGTAATTCATACATGCATACATGTATGCATGCATATACGTATGTAAAAATATTAACTCATACCATCGTCAAGTACAATACTTGATAAACTATAATGTTGTTTTTATATTTGCCGTCCCACATTAATTGTCACAAGCAACTTTGCAAAGATACACGTTTGGCTTTTAGATGGTGAATGCATTGTTTGGACCAAACAAACAACAGAAAGTACGAAAATCTCGAACTAGGCAATATTTACAATGTTTTTTAAGAATAGAATAACATAATGTATCTTGAAAACAGTGGCGGAGCTTGAACACCCCCGTAGGGGGGGCGGGGGCGGAATTAAATTTTTTTAAGGGGGGCGAACTTCATATTTATATAAAAATTTACACTACCGGACCAAAAATTTACACTACCGGACTAAAAGTTAACACTACCGACGAAAAAAAAGAGGCCCCCCCCCAACTATCTTTCGCCCCTGCTTGAAAACATACTAATGTAACTTTGTAACATAACACCTATTATAATTAATTTCATTAAACAGTTAATTAATTATCCCTCAAAAACACAATTTTTACTACTTAAAAAGTAGCACTTTATTTTTTAAACGGTTAGATGTTACACTAAATCTCCTGCCTCACTTAAACTACACCACAAATAATATACACCGATTTGTCTTAAGCGGGGCTCGAAACTCAATGGAAACTTCTACCACTCTTGCTCCAATTTAACATTTTACTCACATTTCACTCTCGCTTTCAATGTATACTTTGCAATATTAAATTTCAAAGTAATAGTAAAAATACGATAACAATACTCTGTTATACACACCGACCTTGCAAAATACTTGTTGGTAGTAGTATTAATAGTAAGAATGTATATGGTTTTATCCAAGGTTCTCACGCTTATTGTGTGAGTTTTTATTATTATTATTATTATTATTATTATTATTATTATTATTGTTATTATTATTTATTATTATTATTGTTATTTATTATTATTATTATTATTATTATTATTATTATTATTATTATTATTATTATTATTATTATTATTATTATTATTATTATTATTATTATTATTATTATTTAATCATTTTTTCAAGCTTTTGGATCCCTTTTGCATTCCAATGATCACTCTTTCAAATTCGAAATGACCCTTGTATGATTGGTGAGGGTAGTGCCTTAGAAAAGTAGGATCAAGGGTGGGACTACGTGTTTGGGAATACACCTTACTCACACTCTATGTATTAATAATGTTTAGCTATATGTTTAATTAAAACCAACCAATAATAACTCTTCCAACATTTGTAAACGAAATGAAATGCATTTACTAGAGTGCGTGAGACCTTGAAATGAAATGCATTTACTAGAGTGCGTGAGACCTTAATTGTAATACGTTTTAATAACGTTAATATGACGTATATCGGATTATATCAATGGTTTTTATTTTTTAATCAAGTTTTCAGGTTGGATTATGAAATATTCTAACTTCAGGTGGGTTTTTTTTAGTGTGGTATAAGGTTCAGAACTGATAGAATGAATTGTTGTACGAGCTTTCTTGCGGGGACTTGTCAGGCTAGCGTCCCATGATTCCGTATTTAAGTATTGAAAATGAGCAGGCGGAGCAATGACCCGTCAGTAATCTAATTAGTTATTTAAAAAAAAAACAAATAGCAAAGTAGCTTAACAACTGTTCTAGAAAAAAAAAACTCGTATGGAATACATACGCTTTTTCAAGAGCATCTTTTTCAAAAATAGGTAAAGGTCTGAGGGTTAAGTTTCGCATGATACAAAAAAAAAGATGTTTCAGGTTGAGCCAGATAGTTTTCTCACATATGGTGGTTCCTCGTAATGGTGGTCTCGTATTTGGGATTGATGTATGAGATTTCATTCGAGAACATGCCAGTCTAATGCTTCAAAATTTAGTATTCCAAAATTTAGTATTTGAATAATGAAGATGATGTGTAAGTCAATAATCCGTCGATGATTCGATTAGCCGATAAAAATAAAATATAAAAATCTATGATCACCACTCACGTGACAACCACGGGTAATTTCGTCAAACCAAAAACACAACGAAAGCCCAACAAAAGCCCCATCCCCAATCTATCAAATACCTCTACAAAGGATTCACTTCATCATCTCTACCAAAACCTTATCTCCCTTCTTGTCCTTCAATTCACACACTTATCATAAACCCTAATCCCCAATTTTGCATCCTTTCTTGTTCAATTCCACACACAACATCCGTTGAACAACTTCAGAGCCCATGGATTCAAAGGAAGCTGCATCTCTACCAGGTTTTGATTCTGTTTCCTCTGATAAAACTGAAACTGTTAGCGACGTTAATGGTGTTAATTCTGTTGGTAAAGTTGATAATAGTAAGGATAGTAGTGGGTTGAATGGTGGTGGTTCTGATGATGAGAACGAGGGTTTTGCTAGTGGTCAGGAAGAGGCTTTTGAGACTGTTGTCGATGACAATTTAGTGGCTGATAAAAAAACCCTAGAGAGTGTTGATGATGGTGGGGATAACGGTGAGACGTTTTCGGAGCCTTCGGAATTCACTGTTTCGAAGGTTGATGAGGTTGGTGGTGGTACTGATGATGCCCAAAAGGATGATTTAGGGTCCGGTGAAAAGCCTGAATTGGGGGATAATTCGAATGAAGTGGTGAAAGATGATGTTAGTGAGAAGAAGGGAGATGTAGTTGATGAAACTTTATTGAAGGGTGAAGAAGTGAAATCTGGAGGTGAAAAGGAGGTGGCTGTTGAGAATGGTGTTAGGACTACTGCAGAAGGGGATGCGGTTGTGGAAGAGATAAAGGTTGATACGCCTGCACCGGGTGTGGCTGTGGTTACGAATACGGAAGAGGTAGAGGTTGAAGATGATGATGATGATGATGAAGATGATGTGTTGTTGGTTGGTGGGGATGATGAAAGCAATCCGGTTGTTGAAACAGATGATGTTGCAGATGATGTGAAGGTGACCGATGAAGGTGATTCTGTTGTGGATGCTAGGGATGTTGATTTGTCTGTTGTTACTAAGGTTGACGACGAAAAACCTGAGTTAGAATCTGTTGATGCAAAAGATGTGAAGGCGACCCCTGAAGTTGATTCTGTTGTGGAAGCTGTAGATGTTGATGTGCCCGCGGTGGTTACTAAGACTGATGATGAAACACCTGTTGATGCAAAGGATGTGAAGGAGACCCCTGAAGGTGATGCTGTTGTGGAAGCTGTAGATGTTGAATTGCCGCTACCTGGAGTGGCAGGGGTGGCGGTAGTTACAAAGAAGGAAGAAGATGGCGGTGCTGTGGCGGCAACTGATGAGTCTGGTTCGTCTGAGAAGATGAGTTCTGTTTTGGAAGAAGTGGTGGATAAGGAGGTTGTGGGAGTAACTGACAGCAAGTTTTCACCTTTGGATGTTGAAGATGTAGAGAAGGAAGTTGATTATGCAGGTGAAGATAACGGGCCAGTGGCGGTTATTAAGGCTGATTCGAATGATGTAGAAGATGTTTCTATGGTTGGTTTGGAGGGAGATGCAGCTCAGGAAACAGAAGTTTTGACCAAAGATATGCCTGATGATGCAGATAAAGAGGTGGAAAACGGACCGGCTGACAAATTTGTTTTAGAAGAATCTGCAGAAAAAGATGATGCTGATGCACCGGGCTACACGAATGGCGCCCCTTCAGATGAAGAGGACACAGATGGGGCAATATTTGAAAGCTCAGAAGCTGCTAAACAGTTCATGGAAGAGTTAGAAGGTGGTGGTGGAGAGAGTTCTCAAGATCGTTCACAAATGGACGGTCAAATCGTCACTGATTCAGACGAAGATGATGACGAAGAAGACGGGAAAGAGCTCTTTGATTCAGCCGCTTTAGCCGCCCTTCTGAAAGCAGCGGCTGATGGTGGTTCAGAAGGCGGCAACATTACATTCTCTTCAGAAGATGGTTCAAGACTTTTCACAGTTGAACGCCCTGCAGGGTTAGGGCCATCACTCCAGGCCATGAGAGCCGCCCCGAGACCACCCCGTGCCAACATCTTTAACCCTTCGAGTCTCATGAGTGCTAGTGAAACCGAGCCCAATTTAAGTGAAGAAGAAAGGAAGAAACTGGAGAAACTACAAGCCATCAGGGTGAAGTTTTTAAGGCTTGTTCAAAGATTAGGGCTTTCACCAGATGAATCAGTAGCTGCACAGGTTCTTTACAGGCTGGCACTCATTGCGGGTCGACAAACGGGTCAATCTTTTAGCCTTGATGCTGCTAAAAGGAAAGCTATGGAGCTTGAAGCTGAGGGGAATACTGACCTGGACTTCTCTGTCAATATTTTGGTCATTGGTAAAGCTGGGGTGGGTAAAAGTGCTACAATAAACTCCATTTTTGGTGAAGAAAAAACCCCGGTTGGCGCTTTTCAGACCGCCACTGGTTCAGTGAAGGAGATAACTGGTGTGGTCGCTGGTGTTACTGTTCGAGTTTATGACACACCCGGGCTTCGGGCCTCTGTCATGGAACAAGGGTTTAACAGGAGTGTACTTGCATCAGCTAAAAAGTTCACAAAGAAAAACCCACCAGATATTGTTCTTTATGTAGACCGTTTGGATGCCCAGACCCGAGATCATAACGATATCCCTTTACTGAAAACCATCACCAGCTCACTGGGTTCAGCCATCTGGCGAAGCGCGATTGTTACTTTTACTCATGGCGCGTCAGCTCCACCAGAGGGGTCGAATGGGACACCTTTGAGTTATGAAATGTTTGTGACCCAAAGGTCACATGTGGTTCAACAAGCCATTGGTCAAGCGGTTGGTGATCTTAGAATGATGAGCCCGGGTTTGATGAACCCAGTTTCGTTGGCTGAGAATCATCAGTCTTGTCGTAAGAATCGTGAAGGTCAAAAGGTGCTTCCGAATGGGCAAACATGGCGCCCGCAGCTACTTATGCTGTGTTACTCGATGAAGATCCTAGCCGAAGCGAATTCTTTGACTAAACCACAAGACCCGTTTGACAGCCGAAAGCTTTTTGGCTTCCGTGTGCGGTCTCCACCACTGCCATACATGTTGTCCTCAATGCTACAGTCACGGGCTCACCCGAAGCTGTCGGCTGATCAGGGTGGCGATGGCGGTGATTCAGACGTTGACCTGGCGGAGTTGACCGATTCTGATAACGAAGATGAAGACGAGTATGACCAGCTTCCACCATTCAAACCATTGAAAAGATCTCAACTTGCAAAGCTTACTAGAGAGCAGAAGAAAGCTTACTTTGATGAGTATGATTACAGAGTGAAGCTTTTGCAGAAGAAACAATGGAAAGAAGAAGTAAAAAGAATGAAAGAGATGAAAAAGAAAGGACCCGATGGTTTGACCGGTCAAACTTACCAGGAGGAAGAAGGCGAAGGGGATGCACCGGCACCCGTGGCGGTCCCATTACCCGACATGGCATTACCACCGTCATTTGACAGTGACAACCCCGCCTACCGGTTCCGGTTCCTGGAGCCCACTTCGCAGTTTTTGGCCCGGCCCGTTCTTGATACCCATGGTTGGGACCATGACTGCGGTTATGATGGAGTCAATGTCGAACAAACCTTAGCCATCGCGAACCGGTTTCCAGCTGCTGTTTCTGTTCAAGTGACTAAAGATAAGAAAGACTTCAGCATCAATATGGATTCATCAGTTGCCGCTAAACATGGGGAGAACATATCTACTATGGCTGGTTTTGACATTCAACCGATCGGGAAACAACTCGCTTACATAGTCAGAGGCGAGACCAAATTCAAGAACTTGAAGAAGAACAAAACTGCTGCTGGTATTTCCGTCACGTTTCTTGGTGAAAACATTGTAACTGGGCTAAAACTCGAGGATCAAATTGCACTTGGAAGACAGTACTCCATCATTGGGAGTGCAGGCACAGTTCGGTTCCAATCAGACTCAGCTTATGGAGCCAACATTGAGGTCCAAAGGCGCGAGCTGGATTACCCGATTGGTCAAATCCAGTCAACGATCGGGCTATCGATCATAAAATGGAGGGGTGATTTGGCATTAGGGTTCAACAGTTTGGCTCAGTTTTCGGCTGGGAGGAACTCTAAGGTGGCGGTTCGGGCTGGGATCAATAACAAAATGAGTGGTCAGATCACGGTGAAAACGAGCAGCTCGGAGTATCTTTCACTCGCGCTTGCAGCGGTTATTCCTTCGGTTATTTCGGCATACAAGAAGTTGAGGTCTGGTGTTGGTGAAGGTGACAAGTACTCTCCGTATTAAGCAGGCTTTATGGTCAGTTTTATCTGGTACTTTTAAGATATTGTTTTTGGCTTTATTGAATAATATGTTTAATTTGGTTTATTCAGAAATCAAGCAGTTGAAAACTTTTGTTTACTGTTGAATTTTGTGCAATCAACTCTGTATGAAGATGATGAGATGAAATGATGAGGGAATACTATATTTGTGTTGTTTTAGTTGTTGTTTACTGATCCTTATCTGTGTAGATATATAGATTATGGTTTTGTTTTATATCTAACCAGTCAAATAAAAAAAAGTTTCAAGTCTGAAAGAAATAAGTCTAAAAGAAAATTGGGTCAAAATGTGTTGAAAGTTTAGAGCGTGACTCTTTAAGCGGTTTGGGTGTGTTGCATAGATAACAATATAACATGCAATCGACTAGGGTGGCCATGGTTTGTGGTTTAGCTATATGATGTTGTCCCTTGGTAAACAAAGTGTGGAAAACGAACCACTGCCGTTTGTTTTCTTTTTCTTTAAGGATTAAGATACACTCTCACACTCTTAAACCGTGTTCAAATTCAGCAGTGTTGGTTTGAACGGATGTAAATAGTTTCTTTAGTCGAGTACTTGTGCTTCAAGAGATCGTGTAAACATGATCCTTCGCTTAACAATCTCTTAAAACGTGATTCTATTATTAACATTATATCATAAGGTTTTATTTGTATACAGAGTACAAATAAATTCGAAATGACCCCCTATACGACTCATATAGAGTTACACGACGCGTATAGCAAATTTCGACACTGATTACGAGGAAAAATTCAAGAGGCTGTCAGAGGGGTTACACGTCTCGTATAGGGCTATACGACCCAACCGTACGACGTGTATTCTGTTATACGACCTGTATAAGACTGTACGTCTAGATATCAAGCCCTTTAAAATACATGACTAGTGTTGGAACAAAATCGAATCCACAATAAATGTTTGGACAAGGTAAGTTGGTAACCAAATGTGACATCATTTAAATTTAAAAGAAAATACTATTGAATGTTTGGGGTGTGTATTTAAGGGTCCATCACTGATTCACTGGCCAAGGATGGCGGATTGCCCCTAGACATTTAACTACATAAATTTAATAAAATATTGTTGTATAGTTATAAATTTATAATCTACATAAATATAAAACGTATTTACAAATTGTTATTCATTAAAAAAATGATGGCAATCTATTGTAGTTTGTTATACTTATTTATTACTTTCACAACACTTAAAAAGAGTAAATATAATAATCTACCTATATAAAATAGTAATTTAAAAAGACACGTATCATCATCATATTTATTTTTATCAAAATTTTTCTGTTTTTTTCTTCTATTAAATATTAACATTAATTACTAATAACCTCTTTTGAGATTAAAAATAGATTTTCACAAATTAAAAAAAAATCTTTTATTAATGTTATTTCTAAAGATATAAAATTTTGAGTAAATTACTATTTGCATCCCTGACGTTTTTTTTATTTTAACCGTTTGCATCCCTATAGTTTTAAAATTGTCATATGCCCCCTGACGTTTTATGTTATATTCATTTGAGTGTCTGTCGTTTTATTTTTATTTCAATTTGAGTTAATATAATTAACACTGTTAGTTTTTCTATTAAAGTTATTATTGAAAAAACTAAACTACCTCTAAAATTAAATAAATAAAAAAACTCATGGGACTCGTTTCTCAACATCTTTTTCCTTACCACCACACCCATCACCACCACCACCACCACCACCGCCACCGCCACCGCCACCGCCACCGCCACCGTAACCTCCTTCACCATCGAGCTCCCCGCTGGCACCGCCACCGCCACCTTCCTCACCATGGCCTGCATCCTAGCCGTCAACGCCACCATCCTCTCCGACTCTGGCGCCACCTGCTCTGTCCACGACAGCACCCCCTCTGCCCCACCACCACCACCAGAGGCACCGTAAGCGCGTGAGACGCAAACGCCGCGCATCCTTCCGGTATCCGGCATAGAAGCTCCACCGCCGCCAACGCTCTCTCGGCGTCGCATTTCATCGCACGAGGATACGTTAACGGATAGTTCAGAATTCCGACCACACGGTCGAAGATCTCGTCGTGACTGCTGATTTCTGCTCTGATCTCCGGCGATCTCGTTCCGGCGAGGAGGTTTTCAAGCAACGAAGCCGAATTAACCCTAACATCAATCGACGAATGCGATAGAAGAGAAATCACATAGGAAATCCGATCCGGATCTGATGAAATCAACACGCACTCCGATTCGGATAGCGAAAACGACGACAGAATCGCGAGCGACTCCAGATTCAACTCCGGTGACACCCCGTTCATTTGCAAGAACAATATTCCGATCAGGACCTCACGTGCGTTACGCGTTGAGATAACCGAACGGTTATTCTCCGAGTCACGTGCCAACTCTCGGAGACGACGAAGAGCAGACAGCCTAGCGCGAGACTTTGATCTCTTGATTGATGATGAGAAGTGTGAATGATACCATGGAGACGATCAACGCCGCCGCATCGGCGATTGCATCGGCGGAGAACAGAACACCTCAATCTTCTTCCGTTCAGGTAAAAATCTTCGATCTTTATGCTGTTTTTTGATTTGATTTTGCTGATTTGAATTGATTTCTTGGTGGGTTTTGTGTTTTGAGGGATATTATTTGGTGGGTATTCGATTTGATGAAGTTTAAGATGCCGGTTTGTTGATTTACCGCTGTCTGAATATGATATCGTGATTTCCGTTTTGATTTGAATGAGTGTGATTGTTTGTTTGGTGATTCTGAATCGATTTGGAATAAACGAATTTGATTTTTGTGTTGCACTGGTAGATTGAAAAACACAGAAAGGGAGAAGAGAGAGAGAGAAGAGAGAGAGAGAAGAGATAAGGGATGAGAGTCGGATGAGAACGAGAGGTATGTGATTTAATAAATAACGGTAATTTTGTCATTTTATAAAAGTTAACAGAAAAATCTAACGACGTTAGTTTTTTGGACTTAAATGGAGATAAAAAGAAAACGTCAGGGGCAGATGACAATTTTGAAAATATAGGGATGCAAATGGTTAAAATGAAAAAACGTCAGGGATGCAAATAGTAATTTACTCTAAAAATTTTATAAAATAAGAAATTTCTTTCTAAAACATCAAACTTTTTTAAAAATACGAAATACTTTAAAATTGGTGTTTATAAAAAGTAAACTTTGTATAAACAAAAGATAATTAAAATTGAAAGTTATAATAAGAAAATTTTTAAAAATGACATTTTTTTAAAACGGTTTATTTTAAAACAATATATTTAGTTTTATTTTTTTGAAAAACTAAAAAGGTTTTATAAATTGATATAAATATTATATTACTTATAGATTTTACTTATACATAAATTCTATCATATTTTATCTTATAATATCATTTTATAATTAACAAATTTACATTATATTTAATATTTTATTTATTAAGCCCGTTTAATACACGTGTTATTAAAGCTAGTGTATTATAGTTATTTATATCCTATTAAAAATATGCTGCCTTTTTTTGTTAACGTTAAATTTCAGTTTGTTGTACTTATATATTAATATTTATTGCATTTATTTTATTACTTAGAAGAACTATAATCATCCATCTATTTTAATAAAAACGTATTTAGGAGAGACAAATGTCAACATCATATTTTTTTTTATCAGTTTTTTTCCGCTTCTTTCTTTTATTTAATAATCACATTAATTACTAACAATATTATTTAATTTTTTTAGATTAAAATTGTTTTTTAATTAATTAAGAAAAAGATCTTTTTATTAATGTTATTCATAAGAAAATATTTTTTTATAAAATTATAAAAATTTTTAGAACATCAAACTTTTTTAAAATACAAAATAGTTTATAATTGGTGTTTTTAAAAAAGTAATTTTTTGTAATAAAAAATAATTAAAATTGAGAGTTATAATAATAAAGTTTTTAAGTATGATATTTTTTTAAAACGTTTATTTTGAAATAAAATTTTTATTTTATTTATTATAATAAAATTTTTAATCATATCTTATTTTATAATATCGATTTATAAATAATAAAATTTTATTCTATTTAATATTTTTTTATTCAACCCGTGTAATATACGGGTTTACTAAAGTTTTTGTTATATTATGAAAACTAGTGGGTTGCAGCAACGCGCGTTGCGTGTGTGATGGATATCATTGTCGGGGCTCAGAACTAGTGTTCGGTTGTGGCCACTAACCATAAATGATAGCCACGCCTAGGAAACCGACAACACTCCGGTCGTATCATCACGACCCATAAAATTCACTGCACATAAACACCGAAACAACAACGCACCCAATGGAACAACCTTCATCTCATAAGAGCAACATATATCTATAACATTAAAACAATGACATACCAAATGCAGTCGGTCTCGGATGAGCTGGTTCATCATCATCGACACCGATTTACGACAAAACAATGGTAAACGATTGTTAACCTACAAAAATCAGATACAAAATGTAACCCAGATTGGTCTTAGATCTTCGTACGATCATCATCATTGACCAAGCATCGCAATTACCATCATCGCAAAATGTTGTCTCCGAAAAAGCCTCTCCCATCACCACGCATGCAACAACCAACAAAAGTCAGTTGTACCACATGAACACAGAGGGCACACCAAAAATAACTATTCATCCCGAAGGCACCCAACCACCACCAAAATCGCTGGACGTAGGTGGCGACCGACAACGACCGTAGTTAAATAAAACGGAAAAGGGGGTGTAGGCGACAGCGGGCGGTGGTGACTAGGAGAACAATCCCATATATAAGGGCCGAAAAAGTTGTGCAATAAGTACTTATACCATAAGCATAAAAACTAGTAAATAAAAAATAATTGTTTATCCACACATTAGTTAATATAAAGGTAAATTATATTAAAAATCCATATATGCTAGTAAAAAGTGAGACTCTATTAAAAAAACTACGAAGATGGTTGTAAGGACATTTTTATTATTGTGTGTTCTTAGAAATAAAGAGTATTCAATGGTTGACATGATGTGATAGTTATAAGTGAACTTACAGTAAGTGTCATATTTTAATATTAGTGTGTGTCTTATATTATGATGGATGATTTTGAGTGGTGGTGAGTGAAGGTGAGAAAAAATTTATGGAGATTATACCGTGATTCCTTATATTTGGGAAACACGGTACATCCCCTAAAATTTTTAATATTTTTAAAAGTGGTTGTGAGTGAAGGTGAAAGAAAACGTAATAATAAAGATATAAAAATATCATTTAATTGAAAGAGAGAGTAAAAATGTAATGTTTTTAATATAAATATGATAATGGAGATGAGAAAGCTAGTGTGAATGCTCTAAGACTATTTACACCGTTAGATTCGTGAGGCATTTCGTGGGCTACGCGACAATACGTATCACTGGAGAAGAAAGTCTACGATGCTCGTCCGTCTCAACGGATGCAGAAGAATAGGGTTAGGTGACCCAATGGTTGGTTTTGTATAATGTGGAGTGAGTTTTTACAGGACTTATGACTTGTATCAACTAATGACTTATGCATCATATTTATTTTGTAATTTTAAATACAGTAATATGGTAGAATAATAAAAATATGTTATGTTTAAATTTTAAAAATATTAATTTACATAATTTTTACACTAGCTATATTTCTCTTATTTGATAATATTAGTTTATAAATTAGTTTACTAACAAAGTATTTATCTATATAACTATTTAATTTACTTTTGATAGATAATTTGATTTATTACAAAAAGTAATTTTATGTAAAAAATAGTGATGATGTGGAAATGTAAGAATAATCGTGAAGCACCTAGCATTGAGAAAAAATATGTCTTTAAAATGAGAAGAAATATTACGTGACACTTTATTAGGGTGGATGGTGTGTTCTTGTCACACACCACATCACATATTTACCCACCAATCAAATTTTATCATGTCACATTACATCACAAACTTAAATTTGATGGTGGCGCATTACCACGCTAAAACACTATACCACACACACACACAAAACCTCACGGCGAGTTCTCGCCGTTAAAGGAGAAAAAATACAGCGTGGGGGGCCGGCGACAGTGTTGCCGCGTGGTGTAGGGGGCCCCGCACCCTCACAGCGGGTGCACCCCTCCCACCATTAGATTTGCTTGTGGAGCTTTATAGTTGTTAGCGGTTTGGACACTGTAAAAATCTAATGATATGTGAGTGCATATGGTCTTATACTCTTACGGGTTGTTGTGTTGAGTGTTGACGATGATCAAATATATTTCTCGTTAAATCCGTTTCATGATAGTGAATAAAAACCCAAAAATAACCAGAGAAATTTAAGGTGCATGAGTTTCAAGTTCAATCAATGAATTAATGTCATGTCTCAATTTATGTCCTTTGCTCTTATCACTAGCCACATGGTAAACTATAAAGTCTTGTCAGTTGTTAATGTATGTACTTTACTCTATTACTAGCCTAAGGACACATGTCACACACACATGCTCAACTATAAGGTCTATTAATGACTAGTGAGTGGTCACATGGTTTATTAATCTACCATTAAAATCTCAAAACGTTAGCACAAAACAAGATTTGATAAACATTCAAAGCATAATAGTATAAGTTAAACTATTGTTTTCAACACCTATCTTTTGTCAATTCTTTAACATCTTACTTCATAAAAATTTTTAGGTGGTTCTACTTTGATTTCATTTGATGTAACTAATGACTTTTAACATCATTTTATTTAAATGTAACTGTATAAAAACTTATTAGATATGTATCCCGTTTTACAAGTACCATGGGCAAAATAATTTTACAATGATTATATTATTCTATTGTGACTATTTATGTATTAGTTACCGTAGTTGCAATGATTCAGTATGTATCACTAGCTTACAAGTTATAAATATGAATTAATGTAATCATATTCAATAGACAATATATTTTTCTGCCTACTTGTTGAAGTTTTTACATCACAAATCGAATTGTACACAAATTAAAACCATAATAATAATAATCCCAAAGTAATTATTGCCACTATCTAATAGATTGTTTTTAAATGGTGAATGTTACTCTACTTCTAACTATACCACCACTAAATTAAACCAACCTATTTCAAACAGAAACTCGAAGCCTTGATCTCACATGAAGCTACACTCTTGCATCACTCTAACTATGGTTTTACCATTGGACCCAACTTCACCTAAACAATATATGTGCCCCCTTTAACAACATTAAGGATTTAAATCTACCATTAAGTTCATTATTTATTTAAGTTATGAACATAACCATTGGAAACTTAAAATTCATAAATACAAGCTTTCATGTCAACTAAAATGTAAATTGCCATTCTTGTTGAAGTTGACACGTGATGTGCATATCAAGTACCATCTAAAAGAATTTTTAGAAAGATAAGGGTGATTTAATATGCTTTAAATTATCCATGTTTTATACGAGATAGTCTTGGATTATGATGTTTTTAGCAATGATAACATGTAATTTGTGCTCAAAAGACTTCATATAAGGACTGCTCATGCTAATCCCCACAAAAGTAAAAGAAAACCTAACACAAATTTCTTAGAAAAAATTAAAGAAATATGAAAGAATTAGAACAAACTACTATGTGATTTCAAATCACACAACGGTATCATACGCTTCATGAACCTCTTCAAGATCATCACAGTGGCGAATCCAGAATTTTTTCATGAGGGCGGAGATTTTTAAGGGTCATTTGACTATCATAATATAATATGTTTTTTTTGTCTGGTTCGGGTCGGATCTGGTTCATTACCGAAAAACATCGTTAAAATGGTCCCTAAAATCTTATATTTTCATATATATCAAGAACTACATTAAAGCAATTATACTCATAAAAATAGTTATATATAATGTTTAAGGTAATTATACTCATAAAATTGATGATATGTAATATGTTTGAAACAATTATACTCATCGAAAAAATGGTCCCCAAACTCTTTAATGCTGATGACGCTTAACATGTTTGAGAACAATGTCGGTCAATATAAATTTAGCTTACTTAATAGTAAAAAACATTTATCTTGATATAATTTTTTTCTTCCTACTAGCTATTTGATTATTTGAGGGTGTAAATATTAAAAATCTACTAGTTTATAGACCTCGATTAACGAGAAAATATGATTTGTTAAACTATAACCATGTTGTAATTCCACCCCTAACAATGTGTATGTGATATTATTGTTTTCTCTTCAGTTTCAAAAGTTCAATGAGGGCGATTATAAAATTTTAAGGGGGGCGGTTGGGATTTTCTCATATACATAACACTGAAATTTTTTCGTTTAGGGTGGTCGACTGCCCCGTCAATATATAGATACGCCCATGATCATCACATAAGCATGTTAATCTCAAGGGTTAACAAAAAACGAACCATTAAAACGCACTGCTATGTAAATCATTAACATATTTGCGTACCCGTTTTGACTTTTAGATAAACTTTCACCAAAAGAAATTTTCTTAGAATATGAGCTACATATCAAAAGTTCCAATTCATGTAATTATTACTTGCAAAAGAACTTTTGTCGTTAGTAATCTGTTTGACATAATACATCTAGAGGATCGGGATCATAACTTTCTAACTACACAGTATGAGGATCACTACTTTTTAAACTAGAGCATTGAGTATGAATGTTTTACATTTGTTTACCAACATCATGATGTTGAATAATGAAACTATACATAATTCAATCGACTGAAAGCTTAATGAATCATCCATATCCTCTCAAGTCACGCCAGAAAAAGCTCATTTCAAAAGTAGGTAATAATAATCAATTATGAATGTTATCTTCTCTTTAGTGAAAATGAAATAACAGAGAAAACAAGGATCAAGGGGCTAACGAATGAATTTTGTAAGAGAGAGAGTATGATCAAATCACCACAAATTTAGTGCAATAGGGCCCACAAAACAATGGACTTGGGCCCACTGACGTTTGCTAAGCAAGAGTATTGGATACAAGTGGCTATAAATAAACAGATGACCAGCGGACAGAGGTCCACAGCGACCAACCACTCCTTAGTCATTATAGTCTGACCTACCATAAGCTAATTATATGCGGCCAAACTTAGTGGCCCTGGCCCAACATCATATGTCACAAAATTTTTAAGGCGTTTATATACATCCACTTTAGACTAATATCAATATCTTTACTAATAAAAAAGGTTAATTATCTAATCTTAAAGACTAACTCCAACATGAATGTCCTATGTCCTTGACTATCGACCGATATGAAAGGCCTGATATGAAAGAGACATTGGTAAAAGACGTAAGGCGGAAAGAAGAACAATGACAAATACCAACCAGATAGGTAAATCGGTAAACCCTAAAATTTCATATCAATTCAAGCCCGATCTATTTAGCTTAACGTGCCATCATTTCATTCAGAAACTAAACTATAACCCGCCCTTATTCACGTCAGATTAGTGACATGTTTTCATGTCAATTTCAAAGATCCAACAAACTATAGAAACCCATCTAAAAACCATCTTAACAGCACATATATTATAAGAAAACTAGCCCACAATACCATAAAAAGGCAAAATAAAGAAAGAAAAAAAAAGTTTGTCACACCACTAGAAGTGAACCATTAACATACGCGACTTCTAACCGCAACACAAATCATGTATCAACCGGACCACTTTGATTAACCGGTGACCCACTCTCACCCTCCTTAAACACCTTTGCAATCTTATCAATCGGAACCAACGGTAGATACTGAGCCACTGGATAACCTTTCTCCGCAGAGTAACACACCGTGTCATTGTATTTCTCAAGCATATACGCGGCGGTGGGAACCACGATTTGAGCCACTTGAGGGAACAACGGAAGCTTGTTCATCGACCGCCAGGTGTACACTGCATATTTCTCGGCAACCGGCTCGTAGTTCTTGTATAGTTCTTTAGCAGTCGGCTCGTATTTAACGTACAACGTGTGAACAACGTTTGTTGCGGTCTTGAAGGCCTCTGATGCAACCGCCCGAGCCACCTCTGGAAGGTTCTGAGCCACGTACATGGCCTGGCTCGGAACCTGTTTCATCAGCGATGGCACGTGACGGTCCAGCTCAGTCAACAAGTCGCCTACCTGCACGTCACGATAACACCAACTAGTTATTTTTCAGAACACCAAACACACACTCATCTAATTTTATTCTTAAATCTACACCAATGTTCAACGTAAAACTTGAACCATCAACCTTATGAAAAGGAACACCACTATATATACACCATATACCATTAGATTACTAGCGATTATTACATATCAAGTATTAAATCTATACCAATAACTATTATGAGATTTGAACTCTTAAGAAAAAAAACACCACTACATACACCTAGATATCATTAAACTACAAACGTAACAATATCATTAGACTACAAACGTTTGTTACGTATCGAGTATTAACTACTCTGCCTAACTATTTCAGCTACTCTACAACAAATGAGGTCATGCGCACGGTGCGCACGATAGCAAAGTGAAGCATAACAGAAGACGCACCTTCAGATCAATGAACTTGAGAGTCTCAAACGGAACGTTGTGATACTTCTCGTAAACCGGTCCGATGACGGTTCGAACGGTGTTCTCGACGGTCTGAACACTAGGCTTCAACGAACCGGCGTTCTCCTTCGCGTACTCGTAAACAGTCGAGAAACAAACAACAAAGTAGATCACAGCGTTTTGCACGAAATCAAGGTATTTAAGGTGCTCCTGTGCCTGTAAATCACAATCAAATTGAAATCACATCAATCGAACCAAAAATACACGAAATCAGAACGTAAATGAACAGATCCGATCTACAACAGCGAGAAATCAGCCTCGATTAAACGGAAAAGTGAGAAAAACGCAAATCATCATAAATTCGAGTCGTAATTTTGCGAAGAGCATAACGAATTCAAACTCATCCGATAACAAATCTGTTCTACAGATAAAATCACAAAAACTGCAGTTTCCGGCGAAATCACCGGCGATTAGAAGCAAACTCCGGTCAAATCAAACTAAACAACAAACTAATTCAAATCAACGACAAATTCTCCGTAACAAAAGCTGTTTTCGAGTTATGAAGTGCTATTTACAGCAAAACAATCGTCAATTGAAAAGAAGAAGACGGAAGAATCAAACTGACGTATAATCATATGATCAATACTTGGCGTACCAGAGGTTCGGTAGTCTGATTGGCTTCAGATTCGGCCATGATCTTGAAGAAGAGAAGCTTCGAGAGAGTTTGACGGATATTTCTATAGGGAATAAGTGGAGAAAGTAGCAAGAGATTCAAGGCTAAATGCAACCAATGGAATGATATTGGCTTTAATACAAGGGCCCGGATCTGTTGCGGAAACCTCGAGAAAACTCGAGGGCTTAAAATGAAAAATATTAAGTTTCATCGCTTATTGTGATGTTTACACGTGGCATGTGACGATATGGGGTTTAGTCATGGAGAAGATGACAAAAACAAGTAAACAAATACTTAACAAGCAAGATTTTGTAATAAAAAGAAAATGGTAACTTTATATAAAATAGTAATCCCCAGGTTTTGATATTGTTCTAATTAGGTCATTTAAAATTTTGTTTTAATCAAGTCATTAAAATTTATTTTGATGTTTTAATCATATTTATTTAACTTGAATAACAGGTAAAAAACTTAAAATTGTAACTTTGGGTGGGCGATGGTGGTCGAAGATGATGGGGCTGAGATGAAAGGGTCACAAGTGATGGAGTCGAAGGTGATGGGGGCGGTTCTGGGTGGGTTGCAGATGATGGGGCGGGGATTTGGGTGGGTCGCAGAAGTGTGGGGCGATGATGGTGGAGAGACGACAGTGATGTTGTGGTCGAAGGTGGTCAAAGGTGGAGGGAGAGGGGTGTTCGAAGTTGGAGCTGTGAAGGAGAAGGGTGGTCGACGGTGCAGGTAGAGGAAGATGGTTAGAAAAATAGTTACCTGCTAATAAGGTTAATTACATAGTATTAGAACACCAAACTAAAGTTAAATAACTTAATTGGAACAGTTAAAAAAATAAATGACCTAATTGGAACATTTTTAAAACTTGGTTACTATTTTGTGAAGTTTTCCCAAAAAAAAAATTAAGTGTTACACATTGGGAAAGAGATGTATTTGGTATGGTTTTTGTTTTTGTTGACAATAAGAGGAGAAAGGGTCGCCTCGGGTTGACGCATTAAATTTTTTGTTAAGTTATTTTGTTTTTTCTTATTTTGGAAGTTGTCGTTTCATTTTTTTGTGTTTTTTCTTATATTTTTCTAGTGTGTTGTAGAAGTTGTACGGTATAATTATCAACAAACAAAATCAAACGATGGAGCCCAACGAGGATTGGGGTTCAATAAGCTAAAACTTGACTTTAACTTTTCTTTGAATTTACCTATCTCTTTTTACATACGTGTATGAAAGAGCATAGAAGGACTCAAGAATTTTTCTTTCAAGGTTGATTTTCTCTTGTTCTTGAATGTATCTCAACTTAAATCGGAATTCTGATTCGGAGTGGGTTGGGTCACATATATTACAATATCATTATAAAAAATTATTAGTCAAACAAAAAATTTAATAGTTTATATCAATAATCACTCAAACACAAATTACAAATCAATAATAAAGCCTTGAAAAAAAGTCATACGTAGTCATAAAAAGAAGTCTTAAAGACTCTAAATCTTACTATACAGTCACAAATAATCATTTACTATGTAAAAATAAAAAAGTCTACTATGTAGTCGGTTAGACTGATGCAAACGTTTTTGTAGCGACGAGCACACAGTGACAATAATTTTTTATATTAGAAGATAATCTTTCTATGTCCGGGAGATTTGGGTAATTTTCAGGAAATGAATGGTAATTGGTTAATTTATTTAAAATTAATTGGGCTATTAATGAATAGTAGATAATATACCAAATTTGTTATTGGATTTTGTGCTCATTATTTTAAATAAAAATCTAACTTTTTTAGTAGGTTATGTTTTTTATGGTTTTTATTTTTTTATTTTTTAGGTTTAAGGATCGTAAATTTTTTCGTAAGGGTTGAGGTTAAAAAAACATAGAGAAAATCGAGAAACACTAATATAAATTATATATTTAATAAAATAATTCTTAAGCGTTGGTTGACATCTCTGCACTTATGTGCAAAATAGGTTTAGTGATAGAAAGAATGGTCAGTATTTGTTACCTACTTTACCTTTTCATGTGCTTAGTTTTACTTAAACAAGATAGTCACGTATAAGTTTTTCTATAAGTTTCTTTTTGGTTTCAGGTTAATCAAGAAGAAATAGGTTCAAATACCAAATGTATTTTTGTTACAAAGTGTGAGAAGACACAATGAGTCAAAAAAAGTCACAAAAAAATATATCTCACAATCTAAATCGAATTTCAAAAAAGTAATTTCGAGTTTTTGTTCCCATAACCGTCCTCACTAAGAAAAAAAATAAACAAAAAATAAAAAAAATAACGTTTTTTTATTGTGTCATTTATGAAAGAGACAATAACGTCATTGTGTCATTATGAAAGACACAATTACGTCATTGTGTCATTATGAAAGACACAATGACGTCATTGTGTCATAAAAGACACAATGAATTTTTTTTTATTTTTTTCTGAAAGAGGACGACGAGAGGAACAGAGACTCCGAAACACTTTTTTGAAATTCGTTTTAGATTGTGAGATATAATTTTTTTGTGACTTTTTTAGCCTCATTGTGTCTTCTCACACTTTGTTGCAAAAATACACTTTATAGAATAACCTTACCCAATCAATAACCCTTATGTTTCCATTTTCAGTCTATCTCCCTTTATCAAAATCTCCTACCAATTTACTCCGAGTCTCACTAGAATCATATATTAGTGTCGTCTTGCTACCAACGAAAGACAACTTGAGCCCTACATTCCACACCTTGATCTTAACTCTTTAACATTGGGAAGCCTGATACCATTAGAGGCATTAAAATAATTGTAAACCCGATTTTCAAAAATAGGATGGTCTAAAAGTTTATCAAAAAAGAAGATACTCACTTTTAGGTGTACTTTGGATACTCATAGGAAACATCTTAGATGGTGTTTGAAATTGCATTTAAAAGACAGTCGATTTCTAATGGTTTTTATCATAAAACTGATATTTATTTAATTATTCACCATCAAAACATTAGTTTTAGTTATCTAATTTCATACGGGTCATTATACATATAAACTCTTGAAATATTTAAATTTTGTAAAAAGCCAAAATAACTAATTATCTATTATTACAACTCCAAATAATAGGAACATGCAAACGGTACTCATTCTTCCGGTTTATTTTGTTATAGTTAATACCAGATTATGATTGTTTCATATCGCGTGACCACTTTCAAAGCATGATGTCAAGCACCCTTTAAAACAAATTTCTATAAAATCTATCTTATATATGCATATATCAAAAAGAACATCTTAAAGTACATAATATAGATTTACAGACGTTAAAAACCCAGTCCATACCAAACAAAGCTTCACCATGTCACCAGATATTGGATTTATCCGGCTGAACATTTGGGAACATATGAATATGGTAACCAACTGGCCCACGCTCAGGGCCAATCCCGTCTGATTTGGGCCTGTTTTGAAAAAGATGGTGTCCCAAGCTAAGCCGAGTCCAAGTTGAGCCAAGTACATAACCATAGCCATGGGTGTGCGATGAAACCCGCTCTCGGCCCACACGAGCCACGCTGATAACCCCATTAAGAAAGCTGATGACAAAGAGGTTAGGTGTATGCCCCATAAGGGTGGGATCCAAAATGGTCTGGTTAGGTTCTTGTAGGTGTGGCTCTCTCCGAACCATAAGATGATGGTTAGAGTGAGACCCACAGGGACCGTGATGGCTAAGCTTAGTGATCGGATACCGCCACTAGCCGTTGACGGTCTCTTTTGGGATCTTGTTCTCGCAACATTGTAAGTCATAATGCCTTTCTTTTTTATCTCGTTTTTTGTAATCTATATGAAAAAAGGTGTTGGATGATTAGAGTACATGTTTAAGGAGATGAAATGTGTCTTATGTTATGGAATGGTAAAGAGAATTTGTAGGGAATTTTAGTTTTAGTGGAGAACGTTAATTTCGCGGGAATTTGGGAGGGGAATCACACGTGGCATGAGATGTTGAGAGGAGATGAATTGATGCGTCACAAATCAAATGAAATGCGTATTGGGCCTAATGTAAGAGCATCAAAGAGTTGGCTTTTTATTACTTTATATGCATTGGGCCTAAACCGCCCATATGCTCTTATATATGGTTCCTAATTCCTACCTTCCTGCTTCCCAGAATACTAGTATTTCACTACTTACGTTATTTGTAATGTTTTTAGAACCGGATGGGATAGCGAACCGGTTATTTTACTAGTCGACTGGTTGGATCGGATTTAATAACCGGATGAAGTCATAATTTTTTATATATATTTATATTATATATATAGTTATATATATAATTCAATATAAGTATTTTATATGTATATTTTATAGTTATATATAAAACTCAACAATAATTATAAATCCAACACTGGAATTCAGCATCCGACTTACCCGTTAAACCCGTTAAAATAAAAAGTAAAAAACAAAAATAAAAAAATGGAAAATATGGTCCGAATCGGTTTCTAGTTCAACCGCCGAACCGATTCGAACCGGCCGGTTCTTGAAGAAAGAAATAAATTGGGGTGGATCGGACCGGTGGCCCAACCGAATCCCGGTCGGACCGGCCGATCCGATCTGGTCGTGAAATCATTGATTACATGCAACCCAATGGAAGTCACAATCAATAATTTATTATTGGATTAATTTGATATATATCCGTACAAAACAAATTATATATAAAAAATAAAAATAAAATTTGTCGCAAATTTTTATTGTTTTTCTGATAGACTCTATTGCATTTCGTTTTTAAATAATTGAATAACATTTTGTTTTCATATTGGTCATATTGTTGTAGGTTTAGAGTTTCTTAAAAAAGCTATATGTTTTGTTAACATCAAGAAATGTTACTCAATTTTAAAGCGCGATGATAAACTTGTTTAGAAACCTAAAAAAGTTATACAGTTTGTGCTATTTGACATAGATGGTTTAATATAAGTACCCTAAAATTGATATACAATTAGATATTAAGTCAACAAAAAGATAGTAAAAATTGGTAAAAGTTTTTGTAAAAAACAACAAAAATCACTATAAATAATGAAGTCAATTGAAAAGCATTAAAAAAGCCGTTATAAAAAATGAAAAACAAGAAACAATAAAAAGTGCAATAGAAAGATGAGTATAAAATGATTTAAAAAAAGTTTTAAGGTTTTAAGAAAATTAAGGATAAATTAGTCATCTTTATATTGTTTGTTACGAAAAATTGTTAAGATATAAATATATATATATTATTTTGATAAATTTACATTAATATATATGATATTTAGAATCTAGTTTGGATTTACGATATTTGATAAGCTTTATAAGAATATATAAGATATTTATTATGTGTTGTAAGAGCATTTACAATGCATCCCCCATCCCCATTCTTATAATTATACAAAAATTATTATTTTTTATTTCTTTTTTTAATTAAATAATATTTCTTATATCTTTATCATTACTTTTTGTTCTCATCACTCACAACCACTTTTAAAAATATTAAAAAATTTATGAGTTATACCGTGTTTACTTATTTGAGAAAATACGGTACAACCCCATAAATTTTGTCTTTTATTCACTCACAACCACTCATAACCATCCGCTATAATATAATACACATAATCACATAAAAACAAAGAACGAGTTTTGAATGCTCTAAAAATACATATGATATTAAAATTTAAAATTGAATTTGAATATATATGATACTAGCCTAACGACCCATGTTTTGCACGGGTTGCAAATTAAAATTGTCATTAAAATACATTTGAAATATAATAATCATGAGAATATAAGTCTGTAATGTATAAGAACATGAGAATTAAAAAATATATACAGAATAAAATTACATGAAAATTTTAAAAACATAGAAAAAAAAACAAAATGTATACAAATATCTAAAAACCTCTTCGTATATGACATATGAGGTTGTACTTGAAAGTTCACCATTGTCATCCAATATAACCAGTTTTAATCCATCTTATCTTGTAACTTTGACAATATGACATTCAATTATTCATGTGTAATAACTGGTTGTTTTAAAAAAAATTAACAACTCTTGATAATAATTGACACTTACTCTTGTTTATAGTAATCACAAAACACACGAATAAAGCGAATTGCCTTTGAAACTTAAACGGTATTCTTTTGTCAGTAGATATCATAGAAATTCTAGGGATAAAAATACATTCTCTAATATTACTGTGAAATTTAATCTCTACTTCTAAGATAGATACATACAAAATTTATGAAAATAAATTTAATCTCTCCAATAATATCTTTGAGTTAATTTTAGCAACGTTAAATTCAAATTTTAAAATTAAAAACTTAAAAATATGATATTGTGAAAAAATGTATATTTTAGATCATTTGATATTTAATAGTCATAATTATTAATTTTGAGAGGATACTAATTTTTTATAGCATTGATGAAATGGATGGTTAATTGTAGTTAGTATAATATAAATGAAAAGTAGTTAGTATAGTGTAAATAGAAAGTAATAATGAGTTTATTAATTGATTGATGAAATTGATGACTAATTGGAGTTACTATAAAATATGCATTGAAATCAGCCACGTGACAATTGTTTGTTGAAATCATATTGCTAATAAAACGACACTTGATAATTGTTTGTTAAGAATATGTCATGTAACAATACATTATTTAAAATCATGACACGTGTCTAAAACTCCTTTCATTTATTATACATAGAAATTTGATAAGATATATATAAAATTATCCCATTTATTATTATACTAGTTTATAAACCAGTGTGATACAGGGGTGGAGAAGGAAAAAAATATTAAACTTAACAAAATTAAGATAAAAATTATAGACATAAATTAATATCGTTATATAAAATATTTTACAAATTGTTGAATACTTCATTACATGCAACATTTATTATTCTAGTAGTAACTTGATTTTAAAAAAAGAGAAGCGCACCGATGTGACAATGTCTAAAATCGAAACGCAAAAATATCAGGCTTTTCGTACGCGAACCGTTAAACGTTTTTATTTTTTTAATATATCCTAAAGATTTTTAGCATCCCCCACTCAAAATATAGCTAAAAATAAGGTTTATATATCTATACTTATTAATAAATTAATAACTTTAGTGACATGTGTCATTCTCTTAAGGCTCTATTTTTCTTAATTTCCGCCTAAATATGTATCTGTTCTCAACGTTAGTCTAGATTCCTTTAGAGACATTTGGGGAAATTTTGAAAATTTAACCCTAAATTAGAGTGCATCTTTTTTTGGAAATGAAATCAAAACTGATGATTCTTCTTTATTCAAATAATTCATCTACAAAAACTGCTGATCACTTTTAAATCCATAAAATGCTCGGTTTATATTCGAATCGTGACAAAAATTACAGGATTTCTTCATCGAACCTCTTCAATTCGAAGGAATTCATGGGTATCTTTCTTTGGAAATGAAATCATACCCGATTTTGTAACACACAAATAGAATAAATAAAATATCAAATAGTTTGTATAAAATTTTAGAAAATATAAAACAATATTTTCATATAAAATATGATTAAATTAAATATGTAAATATTTCAAGTAAAACAACAATAATATCTTTTTAAAATTTCGTTGATGAAATTGTTTTTTTAACTGTTTCTTAAAAAATAATTTCATTTTGTATAAAAAATCATCCTTAAAAATCTTTAAAAAATGGTATATGTTTGGAACACTCGTAATTTGTCTTTATAAACTCTGATGATAGCGCATTCGACAGACTTCATCAACGTTATCATTTTGGCTTCGGTTTCTTCAAGTTTTCTTCAAGAAAATGTATTTATTTTTGTTATATTTGAGCTTTCATCCTCTGCAGTTTTCTTCAAGAAAACGTATTTATTTTTTGTTATATTTGAGCTTTCATCCTCTGCGATTGTGTTTTTGGATTGTTATTATTTCTCTTTTATTTTTTTGATTTGAAGGTGATCTGATTCGACAATCCATCTTTGAAGAGGTATTACATGCTTCTGGTTTTTAAAGTTTTTTATTTCTTTTTATGTTTACTGCCATATTATTATTATGTTTGATTGGAATTCTTTTGATATGGACAAATTATTTTGATGCATCTGTAGTTGGGCAAATGATGGTGAATTTGTTTTAAAACTCTATCTTAGCTTTCTAGATGATCTATTCAACACGTTTTGAAACTATATATCTTGAAACAATTATAAGATGTTGTTTTGTTCATCACTTAATATTTGATTATGTGATATTAAGTTTTAAAAGAATTGAATGATTAGTGTCATTTGTTTACTCTACTTAGGGTTAAAACATTATCTTATATGTTTTCTAACATTTACTTTAAATTATTGTGATTTTTTGTTGTGTTTGTATCATTTTACATTACTATGATGTAACATTTAGTTTAAATTATTATGGTTTTGGTTGTGTTTGTATCATTTTACCTTACCATGAACATCAATGAAGCACATTCTTTTACTTTCCACTTAGTTATACACAACAGGGTGTTTTAGATGCTTACTTTATCTGAGTTGTATTGTAATTATTTAATTATATGAAAGTGTCAAGTTACCATGCCTTTAGCTATATATTACTTAAGTTGGTTCAATCATATGAGCAAACTATTGTTTTAGATGCTTACTTTATCTAAGTTATACTGTAATTGTTTAATGATATACAACTTTCATTGTTACTTTCTCTGTTGTTTGATATTCTATTTGCAAGTTGAAAAAATCATAGCATATATACCTGCAAGTTTAAACTTATTATGTACCTGTAAAGATTGTTTGATGCATACTACAACCTGCAACCTGTTTATGTACCAGCAAGCATTGTATATCAATTTAAATATTTAATTATTTTGTTGTTTAATTGAATCAATACATTGTTGTTTATAATAATTTTGTTGTTTATAATAATTTTTTATCTAAATCTATCTGCTAATAATATTTTTATTATTTTAATTAACCCATCTGTTGACCATATACCTACCGGTTGACTATATGCTGGGCAATTTTAATTATGCATGAAATTAGTTCATATATATATATATATATATATATATATATATATATATATATAACATTAAGTACAACTATCTATATAATTCACACAACCTTTTGATGAGGTATGTATGAAATGTTATGCAGATTAACTAAAGAGTCAAATTTTATACTCTTTTTAACTTATTGTTTGTATCTGTATACTATGATGTAATATTTAGTTTAAATTATTATGGTTTTTTGTTATGTTTGTATCATTTTACCTTACTATGAACATCAATGAAACACCTTCTTTGACTTTCCAGTTACTCATATACAACAGGTTGTTTTAGATGCTTACTTTATCTGAGTAGTATTGTAATTGTTTATTTATGTGCAATTGTCAAGTTATCGTTCCTTTTACTATATATTACTTTAGATGGTTTAATTATATGCAAACTGTTGTTTTAGATGCTTACTTTATCCGAGTTGTATTGTCATTGTTTAATGATATACAACTTTCATTGCTACTTTTGTCTGTTGTTTGATATTCTACCTGTAAGTTGAAAAAAATCATAACATATATACATATAAGTTCAAACTTATTATATACCTGCAAAGATTGTTTGATGCCTACTGCAACTTGCAACCTGCTTATGTATCAGCAAGCATTGTATATCAATTTAGATCTTTAGTTACTTTATTGTTTAATTGAATTAATACATCTAAATCCATCTGCTAATAATATTTTCATAAAAGTCTATATACAAAGTATTATCAACAACAATATAACTTACGAACCTTTTTAAATAACAAAAATATTTTTGGATTGAACCCGTGTGTTACACGGGTTTTTAGCCTAGTGCTTTAATATATAAATTACCTATGTGTATAACCTTTTTAGCAATATGTATAACATTGAAGCAAAATACACCCCCTCTACAATTTGGTATCGTAAAAAAATACACCTCCCCATTCCACATGGATTTGAACATAATAAGTCCATGAAACGACCTAAAACTCTCATTGTGTTTTACAATTTGTTATAATAAAAAATACAAATCTTATATGGACTGTTAACATACTTAAAATTATTTAATGTCTTTACTGATAGTAGGAAAAAATACTAAATGTTTTTATTGATAGTAGGGCAACTAATTGTAACGTCCTTGATTTTTCATGCTTAACTCTTTGATGATTCTAGTATTTCAATGTAACCATTTATTAAATTTAAGAACCTATTTATGAAAACTATCTCATGTTCTATGTATTATGATTCATGATGAAAATATTAAATGTTAGTATAATTATATGATAACACGTGTGTAAATACTAGGTCTTGCTATAACAGTAACTTGGAAGTGCCCTAATATTAACCTAATTTTAAAACAATACTAAAATTTTAACATAAGTAAAACATATATACCTATAAGGGCAAAAATTTACATATGTGTAACTTAGGGTTACATATGTTACTATTATTCAAAGGATAAAGATTTAATTAATTAAATTAAGTCTTATAATTATCTAAACATAATAAAATATAAACACACACACACACACACACACACACACACACACACACATATATATATATATATATATATATATATATATATATGCATGGACAATTACAAATATATATATATATATATATATATTATTTTATTATTTTAATCATTGAAGGGATATATATATATATCTAATATATTATTAAATATTTAACTAGTAATTATCCTAAATCTAAAAACTAACAAATTAAACTAATATTAAATCATATCTATCTATAAAAATTCGTTCAACCCCTATCTCTACAAAAAATATGAATTTTATTAATAAAATATTAAGAAAGCTTATCATAATTAGAACCTAAAACCCTAATTTTTCAACTACAAATAGGGGGTCTTATTTTCATTATCTTTCATAATAAAATCTAAATCTAGAGCTTCTATAGAATCAAATATCAACTCATAGCACATATCTTGAAGATCCAAGAAGTTTTCCCTATCGAGTAAATTTTAGTGTTCTTCGTGTTCATACATTTCCAATTTTGTTTGATCAAAATTCAATCATAAATAGCTTGGATCTAGGATTACATAACATTTTTGTGAAGTAATCATAGATCTAAGTGGGATAAAAACATCAAATAAACATAAAATTATCAAAACTTTGCTTAAACACATCAAACTGAAATTTTCGGATTTTGACAGATTCACAAGGCAAACTTCGTATAGCCATATCTCCCTCATAACAAATACTTTTTTAATGATTTTTTTTCATAATTAAATTCAAAGTCTTATCTTTCTAACCATATAAATAACGTCTTCTAACTCATTGATTTGACCTATCAAACAGCTCGTGCAAGTTTAGTGCACGAATCTGTTCAAAGCTGTCAAAACCCTAAATTTTACAACTTTTCAATATTTTCATAAATATAATATAAAGCAACGATTTTTATTATAAAATAAATAATGTAAACATGTTTTAAACAATAAAAATTCAATCTTTAATGATTCTTATGAGTATCCATCAACTTGAATCATGTTTCTAGTAAAATTCTTCATATTTTCAATTGTAACCCTATACTATACAACTTGTCTATTCCCAACTTTGCTGAACTTATATTTAAACTTATTCCCTATAATTTATAAACATACCAAACACACCTTTGACTTGGTCTAGTTTACATCTAGAATCGTTTCAGCCAGTATGTAGTTATATGACAAGCAAAAGGTTTCGGCTAAGGAAAGACGGGGTACTTAAGTGATAAAAATTTACCAACTCTTTCTTGTGAATCCTTTTGTTGGATGTGCTACTATGGGATGACACATATCTAGTATACAACAACCATTCTTGAACTTTTACAATAACAACCCCTCAACTATCGACAAATACAATAAACTAACTAAATAAATTTACTTATGACAATCTTCACTCCAAGTTACTAGAATTTGCAAGATCAACCCACCTACTTTACAAGGTGAGTTCATAGGCCATTTTTTTTTTGTATTTTGGGGTGAAAACATGCTCTCTATATCAAACTGGGAATTCAAATTCTAAAGTCAAACTAGTTTTTTGCAAACTTAATGACAACTTTCTTATACTAGTAAAACTAAACTGATTATACATGTTGCTATATTCTATGACACTTTTTACTATAAAGTCCATCTAATTTCTAAAATCTACACGATCATTAACTTCGGGAAAGACACGGGAGTACGTAGATAGATCTATTGGCCTGACAAGCCCATTCGGTACTCGGGTTGATGCATGCCAATCAATACCGAGCGTCCTTTGAGTCGACGTATTCTTTTTGACTTGAAAGGAGCTGGATGTTCGGAAACTATATACTAGACAAACGTACTATTAGTCTGACCTCTTGTGTTAGAGGGTTAGACGGGAAGGCATTTGATCACTAGGGTTGGTTGTGGACTCACGTATAATAGTTTACTTACTTGTATTTAGAAAATTATTTATTGATTTATACATTGTTATCTACTATATTTATACTTCTAAACCTATGTGCTTACCAACTTTTTAGTTGACATATTTTTAGCATGTTTTTAGGTAATGGAAACTAAGTTCGTTACTTTGCTCACGCTAGGTTTCAAGGATAAGCTTTAGTTGGACCTAGTTAGACTTTGAATAAAATAAAAACTTATTTACTTGTTTGGTTTATTTGTTATTAGAAGTGGATGTAAACAACTATTTAATTTTAATAATTAATTTTCTTTAATACTTTTTATTTTTATATTATGATTCAATTTCATCATTTCTTAATGTTTCCGTTTTAACCAGAATGTAATACTAATATTAAAACACACTCATTGTTTCAAAAATCCTACTCAAATAAATTGCATGCACTTTGATACTATTATATATAGAAATTTGATAAGATATATATAAAATTATCCCATTTATTATTATATGTATGCTAATGCTTTCTCTGTGCAAATTATTCATTCGAAAGGTTACAAATCCTACATGTAATCAATCATCTTCTCCATCAATTCCCCAATTTCAAAACCCTAATTCCCAAATCACACATTGATCTTCAACAATCACCTTCAGATCAATGTCACCAAAAACCGTAGGCACCTCCCGTCACGCCATTGAAACATGCATCTTCAAGCTCCATAGCTGGAGACCCTTTCACCTCCCCACAACCTTCACCAAAACCCTAGAAAAATCCGACACCACCACCATCGCCAACAACAATCCAACACCTTCATGTAAACCTCACAAACGCCCTTGCCTCTCCGATCGAGCAACATCGTTCTCAATTGAAAATCTTGATATGTCGAGATTGACATTGTTCGATGACGATGGGTCTCGATCGTCTGTCAAATCGAAGCGTGATCGGGTCCATTGGATGGCCGGAAAGAGGCGGAGACGTGGGTCGAGGTCGGTTTCGGGTCGGAGCAGTGACCAGAGTGGGACTCGGCGGAGGTGTTGTTCGGTCGGTGGTTCGAATGCGAATGCGTATGGAACTTGTTCGGATTTTGTGATGGCGAATAATGCGGGAACGGATTCGAGTGGTGAGTTGTTTGTGAATGGTGGTGGTGGTGTTGGGGATGTGAATTGGGGGTTGGATGCTGGTGAAGGTGTCGGTAGGAGTTTGCGACGAGAGAGCGGTGATCGGGAGAATTCGAGTAGTTTTAGTGGATTGCAACATCATGTTGGGAGTTTGGATAATCAGGGGAATGAATCAGGGTATGGGAGTGAACCTGGGTATAGAGGGGATGCTGAGTTTGGGTATGGTGATGAGTTTGATGAGGAAGAAGATGATGCTAGGCTGTTGTTTTGGGGCAACAAATTTGGAGGTAAATTGCTAAATTTATCAGTTCCTAATCTCATGATTATGCTAATTTTAGAATTGTTAGTAGCACAATTCTTGTTCAAGATCCATGTATTGATTGTGGAGTATATTTCTTTATGTTTTATAGTTTTGAGTAGTGAATAACTTTTGATTCAACTTTAAATTGCCAAAATTCTATTATAATATGCAACAAATTGTTTAAAATGGAAGAGGTTTAATTAGATATGTGAACTCTATTAGATACTTGAACTGTGTCTAATATAGTATCTGCAAGAACTTATTAAGGTTTGCTGTTCCAAATTTTTTTCTAAATGGCCATATCTCTGTCTTCTTTAGATTTAACTTTCAAAGATATGAACTTTATTAGATACTTGAACTGTATCTATCATTATCTGCAAGAACTTATTTGGTAGTCATAAACATATGTTAGTTATTAGAGTATTAGTAATGCACATCAAAACCTTTACAATGATGCTTGGTTTGGCATCAGTCTAACCTCTCAAACACATGTAATGGTGAATCTATTGTCACTCGCATTCATAAACTTTGACTGCTGCTCGATTGTATCCTTACTGTGGGAAAATTTGTATCTTTTTGTTTATGCTGCAAGCTTCGGAAGCTGTTAAGGCTATTTTTCACACTAGTTACTGATTTTTTTCAATGTCTGTTTTTAAATCAGATGCACTAAATAGGGAAATAATAGGTGAGAATACATTGCAAAAAGCTCATCACAGGTGTCGACGCAAGAAACATGAGCTTAGAATGATTGATGCTGTTTGAGGACATGGGATTTTAATATTAACTACATATCTGCAAATGATGGATTTGAATAAGTTATAACAACTTTGTTACATCAAAATGTAAACTACTTTTACCTTTTTGTTATCATATGCAAGAAAGAATATATTTTTCCTTTCTATCTTATGTAAGCAGCCTTCTATAGCATGTGAAAATGGTGACATGGCATGCTGCCATGTCAAAGAACATTCTGCTTTAGGAGCCAGGAGGTGATTTACATACAAGAGGAGGAAAAAATATATTTTCTTGTATATGATAACATAACAAAAGGTGAAACTAAGTTACACTTTAATATAACTCTTGTTATAACTTATAAAATGGCAGTCGACTCTTATCATCTGCATATTAATTGAACTCTTATCATCGTGGTATATAAGTTTTCTGATATTCTCCAATCACTCAGGTTTGTCCATTTTTTTGTGACTGTTTGTAACCATGTCTTGCTAGCAAGAAAAGATTGGATTGATTGATCAAGTCTTGGTGATCTTGTTTTAAGAGTGACTTGATCTGACATTACTGTTTATATGTACATTCGGTTGATGAATATTCTAAGTTTATTGTTTATATCAAAGTTATACTTGTTCTCCATCCACTAATAATTTTAATACTATTTGATTGGAACATTGGGTTATTCTACTAAATTGCAACAGCTGATATATGTAATAAACTTCCCTTTAAGTTTGGCATGCACAAGCTGGATTTATACTTTATGCAATTCTTTTATAATGTATTTTTGTTATTATTTTGTGTTAATGGCATCGTCCATCTTGCCAGTATTGCTTCATCTGATATTTCATCGCGTTAGCAAACAGAGGTATGTGATCGATCGGCAAAGGTAATTTTAAGTCAAATGCAGAGAATGATTAGCAAGCTTTGATGAAAGGAAAAGAAAACAATTAGAAATCTTGAATCAGTTGCAGAGATGTAATCTTTAATCAAATGCAGGTGGGTGATCTTTGTATCAAACACAGATTGATGATGAATCAATTTTTTGAGACATAAAGAGTCGATTAGTAGAATCAAACCCACTAAAAGGCATTTGGTCTTCATAAAATGTCCGTTTTACCACTTATGGCCCCTTGTTGCTCCATCATCCATATTATTCGCCTCCTCGACTTTGACAAATGCAAGATGCCACCATGTGATTTTGTTTCGACAGTGAGTACTCTCGTCAAAAACAACACCCTTTTTCGGGATGCCAATACTCCCTCTACAGATGGTTAGGGATGCCAAACCATTGCACCAAGTACTTGATTTGTTCATCTCAACAATTTAACTCTATTGATATAAAAAGTTTTCAAGAAAAAAAAGGTACTTTTTAAATTTGCCACTTGACATAACCTGATTAGCTTCTATTCTTATAGTTTATAATACTCACAAAAGGTCTTTTATTGAGTTTTACAAGGTTATGTAACTTAATAACATTGATGATTTGGTGATCTTCCATTATTATATAAAAGTAGAGCAAGTTTTAAATCTTTAGAAGTACAAAATTAGGTGGTAATTAGTAGTAAGAACATTGTTGTTAAATTTTAACAACATGAATGGATCACCAAAGGTCTCCATTTATTTCTAAGGCTATGGTTCATTCGCCGGAGATTCGGAAACTTCTCGACGAGGCACGTGAAGCATCTGATTTCATATCGAGCATGACCGTTCAGGCTAAGCTTATTATTACACAGTTTCTTAGTTGTATGGTTTGTATGTATGAACATGCTATGAACGACGGATTTGCACTTTTTTCATCTGGTTTATTTTTTTGATTTAGATTCACTAATCATCGTGTTCGGTTTCCTAAGAAGCTTCTGTGATTGATGCTTGGGTGATTAGTTCTTAAATTGCAATGTTATGAGCTCCAATATTATAGGTTTAGTTCTTTCATTAGATCATTCTTGTAAATGGATTCTAATGATTTGATTTGATTAGTATGATTCCAGTTCAAAAGTAGTGGTTTTCAGTTTTCTAGTGTTTGCAATTGTTTCTGCACTATACGAAACATGTATTTTGTGCCATTTCTCTTAGAAAGGTCATAAGTTTTTAAGCATCTTATTCTAGTTTACCACTCCGATGTCAAAACCCCACACGGCGTGCCCCTAGGCGCTTACGTGCAGCCTTGTCACCTCGATTCAAAAGCCTCATTTTTCAAGTGTATTTTCAGGCCAAGTTACATCTGAACTGGTCTGAAACAATTACATTAGCTCTAAGCACGTTTGGATTCTGGAATCAACCCAAAAAAGCCTAAACTATACCAAAACAAGCCTAAAACATGTCTAAAAGCCCGTAAATGGTATATTTATACTACCTGCCTCGCTTCTTAAGTGCCATGTGCTTGGGCCTAAGGCTCAACTTTTGCGCCTTGAATGTACCTACCACAACTATGGTTCGAGTCACTAGCTGAAGCTAGCTAATCAAGTTTAAGCCATGTTTGGGATTGTTTATTTTAGTTGAAAAGAACTTTTGACAAAATAAATTATTAACCTATAACTTTTCAAAAGAAGTTTTTAAAAAAATGTTTGAATTAACATATAAACTAAAAAGTTGTAAAATGACAATAGATAACATATTTTTAAAAATATTAAAGAGAGTTAATAGGAGGTAGGAGAGAGATATAATAAAAAAATAAACAAAAATAATTTTTAAAAGTTAATAAGTAATAATCTTCTTACTTTTCAGAAACTCTTTTTTACCATACATTAAAAGTCAATTTGAAAAGTGTTTTCGTATTTGCCAAACATATTTTTTTGACTTATTAATTTCTCAAAATTTAATAATTTAAAAGTAAGTTTAAAATAAGCAATCCTAAACATACACTTAATAGTGATAATGGTTGAATTATGATTTCAAGCTTTAGTTTCATTTTGCTTGTCAGGGTATTCCTTTTTTTATTTTATTTTAAGGGATGCCCTTTGTACCTTTGGATGATCTTTTTTATTTTATTTTTTGTAATCACCACACTGGACAAATTTTGATTGAAAATTTATAAATAAGCAAAAATCAGCAGATTGTGTGATACAATGTTCTTCTTATGATATGGGTGGGTAAGCTGGTATGATGGTTATTTTGACTGCATGTATCAAGCATGATAATTATAAAAGTTTCTTGTTAGATACTTAGATTTAATAGTTTTAAAACTAATAATTTTATTTTTCACATCAATGTTTCAAACTAATTATCTTGTTTCATAACATAGCCCTCATTTGTTTTCTGCAGAAGTGAAGCCAAGCAAAGTCCCTTCAGAAGAAATTCCAGAAGCTAGTGATTCTATACTTCATCGTTTTAAAGTTTCTTTTGTTTTCTCTTTTTTTTTTTTTAATCTGAAATCATATAATGCTACCTCGATTCACTTTTGATTCTTCATTCATATGATCGTTTCTACCTGCGTAGTACGCGTATGCTCACTCTGCTTGACTACAACATAATTTAATGCTACACATGACTGTATCAATATTGATCACCTTTCCTGTGAACATATCTATCTGCCATATCGCGCTCTGGCTTGATGTGTATTATGCTACCTACATTGATCACCTTTTTGTGCTTACTTGAGCATAAGGCAAGACAAATATCATAGAAAACTTTAGAAATTCATGGTGGGCCCTCTTCATTTTCACATGATCATCTAGACACCATTTATATCAGGTTACCCTCCCACTTACCTCTCTTTATTACTCTCATCCTCTTCTTGTTTTCAGTACACTTTCCACATCACACAAAAGCCTTCACTTTTTGCATATTATATTAACATATTCATCATTTCAACTCCATACTACATAGAGTAAGTTTTAAATACTTCTTTTTTTTTAATTCTCTCTTTGGTTTCCAATTTTTCATCTTTTTTAATGGTGCGTACGCGAGTTACGTTTGTAACATTGTTGTTACTTTCATGGTTAACAGCCCCATCATGCTCATGGGCATCTAGAGGGGACAATAGCTATGTTAAAGACGCTTGTAGTGTTACAAGATATAAAAATCTTTGCATCGAATCTCTTTCTTCATACTCAAACACAGCGAAACGGGACCCCAGTAAGTGGGCCCGGGCGGGTGTCTCTGTTACCTTAGGTGTGACCAAGAGCACGACCCGTTACTTAATGGGCCTAAAGAAGAAGAATTCCATGAAGGGTAGAAACCGAGTGGCGGTTCTTGATTGTGTGGAAGAGTTTCAAGATGCATTGGACAATCTTCACAAGTCATTAGGGGTGCTTAGACATATTAATAGTGAGTTGTTTAATACCCAAATGGAGGATGTAACTACTTGGATTAGTAGTGCACTTACTGATCAAGACACTTGTTTAGATGGGTTTGAAGGGCAAAAAGGGAAAGAATTAAATAAGTTGGCAAAGAAGGTTAAGAAAGTGAGTTATTTCACTAGTAATGCTCTTGCTCTTGTTACTAAACTTGCTTCAGCTGGGCCATAGCACAATACCCATTTGACCATTATGCCCCTTGTGGCAAACCTACCCTTTTCTTTGACTTTACTCTATCTAGAATATTAGAATAAGTAAATGAATTGTTGGTGTTGTAGCAAAATGTATGGAGAAGTTGCAAAGCCATGCTATAGCAAATAATCCAAGTGTTGTTTAGCGTGTTCTTTGTTTGTTCTTTCTTTCTTATATGGAGTACCAACATCTTAATTCTTGCTAATGTTTCATGTAAAAAAGTTCATAGCTCTCTTCTTAGACAAAGTGTTAGAAATTTCGAATGTTTGGATGGTGAAAAATGCTTATGTTTATTTGATTTTTTAGTATGAAATGAGTTGTTTTCAGTAAGCAGTTTGACATATTTGAAACCACTTATAATTTGTGGATTGAAGGTTATACGTATCTTTATGGTAAACTTGTGGATTATAAAAGTATTTTGAAATTATTTATTTGAAGAGTTCATTTTAGTAGTGTCATTTTTCATAACCATCAAAACTACTAAAAAGTTACCTTGGATTGTATTAACATACCCTAAGTGCACTCACGGTATAAGGATAAGTTCAGGTAAAGCAAGAAAACATATAATCTTGTATAGTTAATATTTTTTCTTGAGTGAAAACATATTTTCCAATCGACTCATTTGATTAAGAACTTACTTAAAAAACATTTTATTCACCAAGTTTTTGTCAGCTTTAATCAACATACTTAAACATTAAATTATATCAAAATTAGGTTAGTATTCGTGTACTACACGGTTAGTGAAAATAAATATATGTTATTAATACCTATCTAACACAACTTTATAAATAAAATAATAATTAAATATAAGAAAATAAAATTTACAATTATATATACAAAACTTATTTCTTCATAAATCTCTAAGTATTTCCTGGCATAAAACATTACTAACATTCGTTATTTGATTGGTATTTTCATCAGCGTCACCAACAACATTATTAACAATTCCTTGGATTAAAATGCTTATAATACGAGTAGTCCGAGTAGCTTGGCATTGCAATGGCGTAGCATAAACTCTTTCTTCTAGTGATATAGTAGCTCGTGTGATTGAGATTAAAATAATCCCATATACATCATAAAAACGATCCATAACTTTGCATCATAATTTCAATTTACTACATCATTGATCTGCACATGCAAAACTCTAAATCAATAACTATTTCATCTTTACAAAAACATGTCTTCCGGGCAAATGACCATGCTCATATATGTATCTAAGATCTATTATACCAACTTAAACTTTTAGGAAGGTTTCAAGAATCTTCCTCTATCTTTAAAAAATATTATATTTTCTTAATCATGAGTAAAAAGAATTATACATTACATATTTAGAACTTCTGATTTGAATATATATATATACACACACACACTCACTCTCACACACACACACACACACACACATATATATATATATATATATATATATATATATGTTTTGTAAACTTAAAGGTGTATTATTATTTTCATATAGCAATGTTGATAAAAGAAGTATGATATTATTCCCCAACTTTTTTATTATAATCTTTTAGAATTATTAAAATGATAAGACATCTATTCTCTTAAGTTCACTAGACTCATGTAAAACACATGCTTCACACGAATTATATGATTGGTATCTTTGAAGCACTATAAGTATTGACAATTAGACTCCAAAAAATCTTAAGAGACAAAAACTACATAAATGATTCATTTACGATTATCAAAAGTGACATGTAATTTCCTAATATTCTCCGTAACATATGTTTGGTATCATAGAACACAAATATGAACTTAAATAAACACAAACAAGCACTAAGTAAAAAGTAAACAACAATATATTCATATTAAAATCTAAATATTAACGTAGCATTATAAAAGTAAGCATCAATACGGGCTGGACTAGGACAACGACCACAAATGAGTTGGACTCGACTTCATTTAAAGGACACGTAAATGAACACAAACTGGTTTTTTCCACAAACCTATTCGGGTTCAAACTAGATTTGTTTGGGTAAGAAGAAATATAGACCAATTTTTTACCATAATGGTTCAGGTTTGGTACCTGTTTTCTAGGGGGAAATGAGTAAATGATCCGTTACGTTTGAAACCCATTTTATCCGGTTTGGTTCGGTTTCAACCGGTTACAAACCGGTTTCAATAGATGAGGTTTAACTTATAAACAGATTTCAAACCTATGATTTAGTTCATATCCATATTGTATTTCGGGTTTGTTCAAGCACTATCAAGTATCAACTAGAGGTGGGCAAAATACCCGGGTACAGACCCGACCCGGTATAGGGTGTACCCGGTTTGGACCCGAAAAAAACCGTAGGGTTGGAACCGGGTATATTTTTCTAGATTTTGGTAGAACCCGACCTGGACCCGAACCCGACCCCGATCCGAACCCATTGAACCCGGGTTGGACCCGGTTTTGACATTTTTTTTTAAAATCTAGCCGTTAATAACGGCTATATAGCCGTTAGCCCCGATTTGTTACCTTTTTTTTTTGTCTCTTTTAGCCTTATAAGTTAGTATAAATAGGTGTGGGTTGATATGGTTTAGTACCCAAGTCTCAAACGCAAAAACATAAGCAAAAAACGTAAAAAATACTCTCGTTTAATCTCGCTTTACACTTTCACTCTCTCATTTTACACTTTCACTCTCTTCAATCTTGATATGGCTCACTCACAATCTTCCGTTGGTCAAGGTTCGTCCAACGCTCCAACCGTCGTTCGTGTTTTTGCACACAATCGTAACATGGATGTTTGGTGCAATTGGGATATGGTTGAGTTGAGTGACGAGTCTGTAAAGGCTCGTTGCAAGTTTTGTGGAGTTTTGCTTGCTAAAGATTCTAACACGACTTTAAACAAACACATTAGCAAGAAGTTTTGTAAGTCGTTGAAAAGTAATCCGGATTCACAACAAACAAAATTGGGTGGAGACGGTGGAATCTTTAATTACGATGTTAATACGGTTCGAGATCGAATGGCGAAGTTCGTGATTCAAGAAGCTTTGCCTTTTAGTCACTTCGACAATCCTCGGTTGACCAACTTATTTCGAGGGACGCTTCAACCTCGTTACACCCACGTAAGTCGTACTACACTTAGACGTTATTGTTTAAAATTATGGAAACAAACAAAAAATGATTTAATTGTATTATTTGGAAATTTAAATACCGGTGTAAACTTACCTAGTGACGTTTGGTCGGCTCCACACGGTTTACCCGAATCATACCTTTGCGTCACCGCTCATTGGGTGGATCCCAATTCATGGCAATTGATGAAACGTACGATTGCATTTGATCTTTTTCCGCATCCACACACCGGAGAATTTTTGTTTTACTTTTTAGATAATGTAATAAGTACTTTTAAATTACAAAATAATTTTTTTTCAATTGCATTTGATAACGCCTCTAACAACACAACCGCGGTTGAAAAATTAAAATTAAAATATCTTCCGATTGCAAACGGTGATTTTTTCCATACTCGTTGTGTTGCATATATTATTAATTTAGTAGTGCAAGACGGACTATCCGGGAAATATGTTAATAACTTTATTACAGCTTTTCGATTTATGTTACATGACGTTTTAAAAAAAGTAGAAGAAGATATCAAGATTATAAACAACTTTGTAAGGATACGCACTCTAGATTTTTAGGTCCTAATTGGGATGTACCTACTCGGTGGAATTCGACTTGTCACATGTTTGAATGTGCTTTAAAACAAAAGGGCACTTTGAAAGCTTTTCATAATAGTCTTTCGGATAATGGTGAAGCCGACCCATTTCCGGATGCGGGTTGGGAGAATCTTCAAGAAAAGAAAATATAAGAAAAAGAAAACATACGACCCGGTGTTTGACACACACACAAGAAAAGAAAAAAAGAAAAAAAAAAGGAAAAAACCCGGTTGAACCCGGGTTTCATACCCGAACCGAACCCGACCCGACCCTACCCGGGTATACCGGGTAAGGTTTGTATGTCGCTGAACCCGACCCGGGTTCGTACCCGGGTTCACCAATACCCGGGTACAAAAAGCCCGGTTGGGCCCAAACCCGGTTTCTACCCGGGCCCGGGTACGGCCCAAACCCGATTTGCCCATCTCTAGTATCAACTATCAAGTATCCACTACGAATATGTTCACAATCTTTCCTCACTAAACTTTTGAACAAATACGGGCCAACGGCCCAAATCTTATTGGGCTCAGAGCTTCTACAAATAAAGCCCAATACACAACCCAAAAGTCAAAACCCTAAAACACTTCATCTTCCCCTTATATCACCACTCTTCACATTTCCCCTATCCATTTGCAGATCGCCGTCTTCGAAACCACAGGTATTTTATACATTCACTCGCTATTTATCATCAATTTCATACACTCAAATCCGTTAATCAAGTAGTCTACTCATCAATTTCATTGATTTCATCGATTTCATTGACATCATTGATTTTGTTTGTTTCGATTCGTAGAGAAAAGATACATTAGCGAAGATGAGTCGAGGAGCTGCCGGTGCCGGAGCAAAGGGAGGAAAGAAGAAGACATCGACGTTTGTGATCGATTGTGGAAAGCCTGTTGAGGATAAGATCATGGAGATTGCTTCACTTGAGAAGTTTCTTCAGGAGAGAATTAAGGTCGGAGGTAAAGCTGGTAATCTCGGTGATTCCGTTACGATTTCGCGTGAGAAGAACAAGATCTCCGTTACCGCTGATAGCAACTTCTCTAAGAGGTAATCAGTTTTGTTAGCAGATTATGTTTCAGTTACGAGTTATTTAGGGTTCATCTTCAGTGCACATGATATAAAGTTTCTAAATGTTTATGGTTTTTGCTGTTTATCAAGATATTGAACTGTATCTGTTTGATTGAATCATTGAAACATGTATTAGCTGTAGTTTTCAACATTTTGTTGATATTGAGTCTGTTGGTTATTAGCTTTTTAAGGAGATGATGACAATGATGATGTTATGTGAAGATTTTGATTACTCTGTGATGGTAGATTGAAATTTTGCTGTTGTGTGTTATGAATTCAATTTGATTGGTGCATGTTGTTTGCAGATGGATCATATTCTTAGATTATAATTGGGTAGAATGTGTGTAGATTAATAAGGATGTTAGAATGACTCCCTAACTTAATTCAAATAGTATTGAATTTGCCAATTATCACCGTTTTTTTATAGATGATGCTGCTTTTGATGGTATTGATATTGAGGGCTTTTGATCACTAGTGATGTTTATGTTCCTTGTTAGATGGTGAGCTGCAAGTATGCAGATATGATGTTCCTTTTCAAATAATTTTGAATGACTCTTTAATTGAATTTGAATATTCTTTGAGTTTCTCCATTATCAATCCTTATTAAGAAATGATGATAATGATATTGATATTGAAGACTTTTTGATTCCAAGTGATGTTCCTTGTTAGATATTGAGCCGCATGTATGCAGTATTGATGCTACTTTCACTAGGTTAACTAACAGGGGAATTTATTTTTTAGGTACCTTAAGTATTTGACAAAGAAATACTTGAAGAAGCACAATGTGCGTGATTGGCTTCGTGTGATCGCGTCCAACAAAGACCGCAATGTTTATGAGCTACGATACTTCAACATTGCTGAGAACGAGGGTGAGGAGGAAGATTAAGCAAAATGTTTACTTTGTTTTATGTAGGTTTTGTTGGCATGTGATTCTTGAACTTATTACATCGGTTTTGTTTTGGCTTTGGATTTCCAGATATTGTTTTGCAGTAAAATCTATCGTTTATGTGCTTTTGCCAACTTGTCTCGTTTTGTCATTGGCTAATTCAAGTTCTACTTTGACACCATCAAAGGGGGTTTAAATGGGTCGTGTTTACAGTACCCAAGCACTGTAATGTGTATTGTTATTCTAGTTTATATGTTTTTGACATATATATCCAGCTAATTTATGTTTCAGCATAATATGCTTTTAAATTTTTGTAAAAATAAGCAGCTCAACTTTTAAATCTATCAAATTGACATGATCATCACTTTTAGTTAAAATGTTTCCAAATTCATCTGAATCTGCTTGGATAAAGCTTAAACATGTGAAATTCATACATCATTTACATTAATGGTGATTGTGGATTTCTGTGGGTTGGTCAAAACAGAATCAACTGGCTACAAACTGGTAAATTGACTAATTTCATAGCTCACTAATCGTCTAGCGAGTCTACTTTTCAGAATGATGTAGCTAGGTTTCGTGAATGGTTTTTAGTAGATGTTAATATGATCTCGTGTGGAGTGGGTTTCTTGCTCGCCACCCCTTCATTGTTTATTCCTGACATTGGCACCATCACACGTCTGCATGCACCGCAAGTACCATCTCTCTACCACCTCATCCATTTCACTCCTAGTCACCCATGTCCTTCTCACCTTTGCTACCCCGCCCCTAAGCTACTCTCACGACTGTTAAGGGGGTGCTTGGTCCATCTTAGTCTTGGGTTGAATTGGGATATTCTTGACATGAAGAATTGTTAGTAAACCACTTTACAACATTACGCGTCTCACAATCTGGGATAGTAATCATTTCCCTCAAATTGGAAGCCTAGGATTGTTCAATTCGAGTTCTAAACGAGTATTTATTCAAATCTGTTTAATTTTTTATCGATCAAGTCTTACTTATTATAAAACTTAATTAGTTGTTAAGTAGATCATAAGCGGCTCAGCTTGTTTACACAATTGTTTACACCCCTACCAAATGAAACTAGCTCTGATAGGTTTGACTGAATCATAATCCATTGTTTTGAGGAGTTTTGTTAGTAAGATTATCAAACAGGACAAACGAATCAAATAAAGCAGAGTATGGTCTTTATACATAAACAATTTTAAGTTAAAATTTTGTTCCAAACTCTAAACTTCACTTCACTTTCAAGACACACCAAAATTCCAACATCACACAAACTCACCTCTAAAATAAAAAAATACAAAGAACCTTTGCAGGAACATGAATGTAGTACTTTGAATTTTTGATCAAATAGCCCAAAGGTTTTGGAGATCAATGACCAAAGAAGAATTGAGACGTTGACACCGACAACTTTCAAGCTGCGACTGGAGCCTTGTTATGTTGTTTCGACGAACTGCATTTCCTGGTAATGAATCTGCATTCTCCAAAAAATATAGAAATTCAGATATACGGGACAATATCTTATTTCTCTGTGAAGGTAAACTTGTAATATAAAAATACGGGTACGTTTGTTTGCTTATAGAAAACAATCACTTAGAACGTGCTGATAAAAGCTTATTTAATTATGAAAAAAAATTAATAAGCAAATAACCTGCGAATATAAGTAATCTTAAACACCCTACAATGGGTCAAAAGAATGTTTAAAACTGTATTCAAATTTACACGAGCATTATGAACACTTAAAAAAGATCACTGTTCTTGTTAGTATCTATTTCAAATAGTATTAAATGAGATCGATCGTCTACTACTGAAGATAAAAATAAAAAAAGCAACGGAGCTCAGCATGAACTCTGTTAAAAAAATTACCCATTTGACCCGTTGCATGTTTCATGTTGGCTACATTTAGAAAAGCAAATCAAACCTAAAACAATGAATAACTAAAACAACTTGCCTGAAGAAGTCCCTCCATAGGAGCTCATACATCAACCAATTCATCCCAGAATCACCACCATCTTTTCCATTCGAGCCAGCAGAAATTGTTCTAAAATTGACTCTTTTTGTTAATATACATTGCATACTTGAAGGCAAATAATCCCATTGAAAAGGATAATATGTGTGGAGGCCAAACAAGTATTCAACTTTATTCACCAACGCCATTCATGTATCGAAACTACTTCATAGGCCAAGAAGTATGTATATGGTTCACAATTCTGACCAAAAGAACACGCCTTATAATGAAAATGCCTTTGATGTTGTGTCAACATATTATATTATAAAATTATTGTTTTTTCAGGGGAACAAAAATTTACTAACATGTTTTTATTCCCGGAACTGGTATAGATTAAACTATATACATACTTGGTTGGCCTATATATTAGTTTTAATACTCAAGTGTCCTTGATGAAAAAATTTGAATACATGGGCCGCCTTCACATGCTTCATTTGGATGTATGTACGTGTATACAAACAATAAAATATAAAAATTGGGCATACCTAGAAGTAGATTTTTTCAATTCATCAAACACGGCACGAGGAGAAATACATCCCGTTGCAAGCCATGGAGAGATTTTACAAGAAAAATTTGCACCATAAATGTTATCGTTATTTCCGTCTTTGCTTTCCTTTGGAGGCTGGGCTTGGCATTCGGCTGCAAACTTTTTAAGCCTGTTTAATGCTTCGGTTTCGCCTCCAATAAGAGGACCACTGATAACTGGTTTGACCTACAAAAAATTCGATAATGTTACCTCAGTGCACGACTTTTGGGCCCCATATCATTTTTAACTAAGACCCATGTAATCCTTTTTGAAGTAATGTCTGTGATTTGAAGAACCATATCAGAGAATTAGTTAATTACAGGGAGACATTAGTAACAAGTTTGATGTACATGAAAGTCAATGATATTATCACAATGTATGGCTTTAGGGCTAATTATCACTCTTAACTAATGCAGTAATACCCATAATCCGCACACACAAGAAACAATACCGTGACTTAAAGAATTATAATTAGATAATTAGTTGATCAAAGAGATCATTAGAAATTAGTTACAAAAGTAAATGATATTATCACAATATAGGATTTTTCAGCCCGCCATCAAATTGAAATAAGACCAGAATCTTCCCTGTCTAAAATCTAAATTAAGTCCTGGGGGATATTTGGATGCTTTTGCAGTAATTATTGCAACTTTAAGCATCATAATCATGAAATTAGCGATTAGGGGGGAGCGTTGAGCGCTTATTAGACCTAGTGAACCTACAGAGGAAAATCAAAGCTATTATCACAATGGTTGATTGTATTGACCACGACTTAAGATTACTCGGGCCTTTAAAGTCCACATAATCAGGGAGGGAGAGACTTAAAACAAACAATTATTATGATAAATAAAGTCGCCTAACAACCTTCACTTTACCTGATTTTGAATCTTCAAATCACATTACTAGCTATAAAAGGTGGACGTCCAAACACCCCTAAATCCTAAACCCTAAAATAACGCCAATGGCCTCACCTTTATACTAAATCAAACTTCAAAGCCTTGTCAGTCTATACATAAAAAACTATCAAAGAACACATAAAAATGCTACAAGATCAACAAAAGCATGGTAACATAATCAATTAATCAAACGCAGTTATCCACAAGCTTAAAAATAGATAGGTTGTAAATCTTTATCTGGTATGCAAATTGCAAACAAGTTGAACTAGCTTCTGCTCAGCACTAGAAAGATACATTCTTGATTTGCGAGCACAATAACACATATAATGCATACATAGAGCCAGAAGTTCATACATAATACCACATATATCAAGCTAGAAGTTCTTATAAACTCAGAACTCAATTGGTTATATGTTATTATGTTTACAGCTCATATTCGTACTCAAACTCAAATAATGTTAAAAAATCTTGATTTATTAGCAAAATACAACATTTTAAATTCAAATGAATTATTCATACCTGAGTCATATTAGCAGTAGGATTAAGACCCAAATCAGCCAAAGATGGAATCTCACCAGGCTCCACATTACCACCAGATGGCAACCCCTTCAACTGATCAACAACCTCTATAGTCTTCCTCACTTTCACACCCTTCACTTTCTCCCTAAATCCACCGTAATTTGTAGGCATTTCTTCCAACTTAAAAGGTAAATCATCAACATGATACAATGTACTCCCCCAAAAGTACTTAACTTCAACATCTTCATCTTTCAACACAGTTTCAATCTTCTGTTCCCCTTTAAACTCATCATTAGACACCTCTCTATGCATATACACCGCTTCAGCCCCAACCTCCTTCACCAATTCAGCTAAAACCGATTCGGGTTTCCCAATTCGGACCACAAGATCCGACCCTCTTGCCCGAAGACTCTCCCTCAAATCCGAAACCGATTCGATCAAAAAACCCGCCCGATTGGGTCCGGTTTTATCAAACCCGGATGACGAGTTCCCAAACTCACTCAAATCAAAGCAATAAACGGGCAAAACCGAAATCGACTCATTATTGGCAGAATTCAAACACTCGTTATCATGAACACGAAGATCGTTACGGAACCAGACAACGGAGACACGGCGGAGGCCGGCGGCGTTTGAAGGGTCGGAGGGGCGGCGAGGGTTGAGAGATAATGGGTTTGAAAGAGGGTTTGCGGAGACGGTTGATTTCAACAACGATTTGGTGACGGGGACTGCAGATGATGAGATCGAACAGCTGAAAATTGAAGCGATTTGAGATGGGATTTTGAGGGTTGTGGGGATTTTGGGGGGGTTAGGTGAGATTGTTGGTGGAGAGATGAAATGGGTGGGGATTGATTTAGGGAGAGAAAGTGTAATTGATGTGAAAGGGATGATTGGGAGGTGAGATTGGGGTTTTGAATCTGGGGCTTGTGAATCTTGAGATTTGGAAGCCATTGTTGTTGATTGAAGAAGGATGAAGATGAAGGTGGAGGTTGAAGATGAAGGTGTTAAATTTGATGGTTTGGTGTATGGATTTTGTGGTGTGAAGTCTGCTTTGTTTTTAGTGTGGTTGGTGTGAGAGAGATGTGAGGGGGTAGGTGGGGGGATGTATGGTTTTGTCTATATACCAAATCAAAAGATTTGAACAATTTTGTGTTTGATGAATATATTCACAATAGTTAAACTTTGTTTTTTCTCCGTTTGGTTCTACCAAAAATAACGGTTTTCTTTCGTTTTAAAATTATGATTTTGCTTTTTGTAGTTTTTATTTTAATTTAATTAACTTCAATCCATTAACTTTGTTAATTTTTTATGTTAAATGAAATAGTATTTTTGTCAATTTACTGATAAGGGTTAATTATGTAATTTATCTAAAGTTATGGAATGACTAATTATGTATTTTGATAAAAATATCTAAATAATTTACCTAAAACCCAAACCCCTCCCATTTCGCCTTCGTCATTCCACCACTACCAGAACCCTACACCGGCAACCATCCACCACCACTGTCATCCAAATCACCTTTGATGCCACCATCACAATCTTCATCATCTTCATCTCTCACCAATCGCCCTAATACCACTGATACCACCACCACTACCATAACACCGCCACCACCCCCATACCTTCTCAACCCTAGAACACGAACCCAAATTGTCAGAATCAACCATCGACCCATTACAACTTCTCACCCCCTTCCCACTAAATCGGACCCTAAAACCCAAATCACATAATCAAAAAATCACAACCAACACCGTCGTCCCCCGCCGCAATACCACCTCCGACGAATACAAGAAACCACCATTGCTACCTCTTTCTACTAATGACCAGGAACCCTTCGAAAATCTCTTGTAATTGCAGTAGACCTGAGTCGGGTTTTCGGTGATCAAAAACCCCCAAAACTCGTTTTATTAATATGTGGTGGGTCGATGGTGGAGGTGTAGGTCGACGGTGGTTGTTGTATTGGTGGAGGTGGAGGTCGACGTTGGTGGTTGTTTTAGTAGAGGTGGAGGTCGATAGGTGGTTGTGTTGGTGGAGATGGAAGTCGATGGTGGTTGTTGTGTTGGTGGTGGCTTGAAACGTGGGTGGTGGTGCAATAGGTGGTGCGATGGTGGTAGTCATCTCTATGTCCGATTGTTGACGGTGAATGGGGTGGTGGTGGTGAATGGGGCGGTGGTGGCGGTGAATGAGGCGGTGGTGGCGGTGGTGAATGGGGTGGTGGTGAATGGGATTTAGATCAGCAAGTAGATTTAGACATTTAGTTATTTGAATATTTTACATAAATTACAAAATAGTCTCTTAACTAATAGAATATGTTAAAAAGTTACCTAATTAACCTTTATATGTAAAAAGACCAAAATATCATTGCTTTTAACAGAAATATTTAACGGTGTTAGTTGGTTGGCGTTAACTGAGACAAATTAAAAACCACAGGGAGTAAAATCGTAATTTTAAAACGCTTGAAGAAAAACCGTTATTTGGACCAAATCACATTGAGCAAAAACGAAGTTTACTCTTTATTAAATTTTATTTCTTTATTTTTTTAATTGGTATAATTAAATTGTCATGTACAATGCATATTTTTAAAACTATTCATGTCTTCTTTATAATCTTTTTCTTGTTTGTCTAGTGTTTGATTTAGTTTGTAGGATTCAAAAAGAACTAACGCAACTTTACCTTAAAATCTTTGCAGAAAATTGTGTTTTATGTTTTTAACCCATAATTTTAAAGTCATAAAATAAAAATCTTATCACTTGAGTTAAAGCCCACGCTCACATCTCCTTTATAATCTAAAAAATAAATTATTATAAAAATAATTGAAAAAGTATATTTAAAAAATTACAAACTAAAATTTAAGTATTAAAACATATGTACAACAGTTACCGGAAAATAATCAATCCTTATCTCCGTATATACAACATAAACGAAAAACTAATATAGAACTCATCGTAAACTACATAATTGAAAATTTTCATTGATTTATTTTAAATAAGCTTTATATTATCTCCATTATGAGAGAAAGAGCCGTCCGTTTTTCAACATGAAAAAAAGAGAAACAGACTAGGAGGATATGAAAGAAAGACACAAGGAGAAATTCATCTAAAATGACACGGGCTGTGAAATGACACAGATATGTTTGGCAAATCAACTTCTTAATTTATTTTTGACTTGTTAACTTTTCAAAAGTTAATAACTTAAAAAATATGTTTGGGTAAAAGGATGAAAAGTTGGTTTTAAAATGTTGAAAAGTTGATTTTGAGAAGTTAAATGAACTTACTTTGAAAAGTAACTTTTGAAAAGTTACTTTTAAAAAAAATAAGTATTTCCAAACAGTCCCGGACTGTGAAATGAAAGGAGAGAGCGAGGAAGTGGATGTGAGGAGGGATGTCGTTGAGTAGCAACACGATGGAGATTGTCTATATATGGTATGCAAGATATTTTAACGTTTAAGTTTTCAACTTTCTAAGTCTCAATGGATAATGATCATTACTATAAGGAGAGGGGGTTGAATTACTGGAAATAAATAAATACAATCTTTTAATCTTTTAACTCTAATAAAAAAGTAATTACGGAGATACATGGCACAGTCACATTCCTCGTCATCACAATTTTTTTGTTTCTCTTTACTATTAAATAATTATATTAATTACAAATAATATTACTTAATTTTTTTATATTAAAAATAATTTTTGAAAACTTAAGAAAAAATTATTTTTATTAATGTTTTTAAAAGAAACAATTTTTATATAAAATAATAATTTTTTTCTAAAACATCAAATAATTTAAAAATACAAAATATTTTTAAAAGCAATTTCTATGAAACAAAATAATTAAAATTGAGAGTTATAATAAGAAATTTTTTGAAAATGACATTTTTTATAAATGGTTTATTTTAAACAAAAGGTTAAAAATAATTTTTTGGGAAAAAACAAAAAAAATTTAAAAAGTTGATGTCATTGTTTTATTATTTATAGTCATTACTCATACGTATCTCAATCCTACTTTATCTTAAAAAATATTGTTTTACAATTAATAATTTTTTATTATATTTTTTATTTTATTTATTCAACCTTTTGTAATACACGAGTTTACTAAAACTAGTTATAATATAATAGAACTAAATAATAGATCTAAATATGCTACAATTCCAAAAACCATAAAATCATGAAAAAAATAACGAGTCAGACACTAGAACTTAATAAGTTGTAATTGGTACGAGCCGACAATTTCAATAAAAACTAGAATGAATAATCATTAATTAGCTAAACATAACTTTCAAGGTGTTTGGTATTGTATGTGTTAGCAAACTGACCACCAGGAATGAGATAGACAGGGAAACCACATTTGACCTGTGCTGCCAATTCATTAATGTGTGATGTATCCTAACAAAAGGTTACTTCAGATTTTTTTGCTTCTAGAAATAAAAAAAAATCAAGTGGCCATGGAGAATTCTGCGTTTGTTTTTTATGTGTAGTATATGAAGAGTGACCCCGATCCACGATACGTATTCAAAGTGACATTGGTAAAAGAAGTTTCTTGGTCCGCACACTGATTGTTGTACCTGTTAGAAAGATTTAAAGTTGCAATCGTTTGAAGGACGGGATCGGTGGTTGCGGCCTGATCACATTCATAACATCGTGTGCGGTTGCCTTCACAGTAAATAAAATTACTAAATACTACAGATCATATTGTAATTAAAAGAATTATAAATATAGTTATTACCTCAAAGTAAGAATTAAAGTTTAATCGCAAAAGAAAACGCCTAAGAAATGGAGCTCGTTGACTGCCAGCAAGCCGGCTGCTACGCAATATAGTGTATAAGGAGTTTGATTTCTTGCTATATTCCTGTACAAATAACAAACATACCAAACAAAAATGCCACATCATTTAGAAAGAAAACAAAGGCAGTAAAATAAATAGATCTATATTTATGTTAGCTAATTAGTGGCCCAAATCGGCCCACTTAGGCATCAAAGTTGCCAAAATCAATGCATAAGTTTTCAACCAATTTAGTTTATGAATGGGTCGATATAAGTTGAGTTTTATCATTAGCTGGTCAAAAGTGTAAATTCTTTAAAATAAAGAAATTAGCTAAAAAGGAAGTATGTCAACTGATTTGAACTTGTTGATAGTTGTCCAAATGTAATTTCACATGTAATAAAACATCTAAAGTCATTTTGTTTAGAAAAACTAGATTATACTAGATATAAGATAAGTTATGGCAAGTTTATTATATTATATAAAAAATAGTTAGGATTATTTTATTACTTGTGGCCTCTTGGGTTAGTTTATTATTGTATTTAGCATTGTTGGCCAGACCAGTTAGTATGGATATTGATGTTACTATATACCTTCTATTTTAAACGGTGTTCAATGTAATACACAAATACTTATAAAGATTTCGGTCTTCTATAGATTAAACACTCTTACTGTTAATAAATAGATTAGAGAAACGGCATTCTAGGTCAACCCAAACCAATCCAGCCGGTACAAAATGTACATGTTCTTTTACCTGAACCACCTATTTTGCCACCTTTGATCAGATTATTAAAAACAGAAGAAGCAAAATAACTAGTCAAATTACCTCAGTTATACGCTCTAGTTCATCAATGTTTACATCATCATCTTGGTTCTCAATCTTCCAGCAGAACTGCAAGCAAAGCTTCATGATTCCATCCAATATCCTTGATACCGAACCAATATCCAAGAAAGATTGTGATATCAAAGCCGACAAGTATCTGCAGCAGATGAACCAACATATGAGATTTCAGATTCATACACCATGTATAATTCTGAAAAAAGATAAACTGCAGTTTACAAAAAAGAAAACTGAAGTTTATAGAGTAAACTCCAGTTTAGAGTGGCTATAAACGACAATTTATCTATTTTTAAACTGCAGTTTAATGGGGGTGGTGCAGGCAACATAGAGCCCCTAATATATTAGCAAATCAGCAGTTCATTAATGAAGAAAAAGAACTTCAGGATAACAAGAAAACCAAATCTTTCACTCACGCTTGATGAAAACCCACCAAGTCGGTGAAATCACGTGACTCCTTTATATGAGATTGCAGTATATCCCACTGAGATTCAATCACATCCACTTGTATATAAAACTGAAGATTTCGTATCAAAAACACCATATGTTCTCTAACCCGCCACATTGGTCTCAGGTGTTGCTGTCTCTGTTGAGATGTTTTGCTGTTTTCAGGGTTATTATGACGTTTGGCAAAATCCAAGTGACCTTGCTGCATTACAGATAACCATGACTTCTCCAATTCCATTTGTGTTCGTTTCAACCGAAGTAAATATTGAAAGATTCTTCGGTACCTAAAGCATACTAACTCATGAACAAATTAATTCAGAAATCATAAGCAGTATATGCTTTCCAGTTAAAATTAATAGGTAACGTATACATGTTCCACCAAAGTATTGCAAAGGGTACAAGCAAGCCACCCAAGTATCATTGCTCTTTTGTTGTGGTCAACTTTCGTGTGAAACAACTATTATACTCTTCGTTTTTACTCTAAATTACAAATTACCTATGGAAACATTAGACACAAGTTATATAATAGTCATTTCACATGAAATTTCGTCAAAAACAGATGTCAAATAATACTTGGGTGGCCTGTTCGAACATTTGCAATGCTTTAGTGGCTAATGTATACAACCATACATTATCCTTAGATTTGATGTATATAAAGATAGCTTTAGATGTTTAACACAAGGCTCTTATTTTATGATTTCCACAAAAGCATCTAGACAAAAGTAAAAAAATAAGGAATGTGTAATTATTTAATTGAAGAATACCTTGTGAGAACCTCTTCTGTAAAAAACAACTGTAAGGGCCAATCAACAGAATATTCAAGGGAAATACCATCCCAGCCATCCAATGAAGCATCAGATACGGCATGGAGACCTCCATCACCATAAGCTGTTGACTTCTGCAAATCTACTTGGTTTGACCTGAGGTTGACCCTAAAAGAAAGCGGTAGTTATTAATAGAACTATTAGACGGCATGAAGCATACAAACAGCCTGTTTGTAATAAAATATTGGACAAAATAGGATTTCACCGCAATGACACTTTTGAAAAATATCTATCATCACTGATAGTCTTGGTTGTCGCCTGCATTAGAAGTATGACATCATGTGGATCATATCTGATCATAACAACCACATAAATGACAATAATAACCCTGAAATGGAACTAACTTACCATCCGAAATGGAACCATTAGATCAGCTTCGGCCGTTGACTGCCGAGGTGGTAGGCGCATCAATTCACGACTCTCTTCAAGAAAGCTCTATATTAAAGTTAAAGATCCATAAAGAAATCAAAAGGGTATAAAAGCAATTTCCATCAGGATCTTGATGATATTGCTTGAATCAGTTTCTGAAACATTACTCCAGTTTCAAGAACACGCTAGAAAAACTATGAGAATATGATATACTGAAAGAATACATTTGTAAATTAGCAATGAATTATTACCTGGAAGAAATCACCTTTTGCTAGAAGAAAATAATCTTTAATAGCCTTCAAATGGCCATTTAAATCGGCACGAACAACTACAAGCTACAAATACGGATGAAGAGGTTAATCATTTATTGGCTGAAATGACAAACTAAAGAAATATAAAAGCATGCCAAAACTCCACCTGCCAAAGATGGCTGGCTGCAATACTTCTGATTGAAGCAATGGCCTCCTCAAATGATCTTTTATGGAACTCAGATGATTCCTGTCAAAAAAAACAGATGCAATATTTGTCAAGACCTAGAAAACTAAAGTATTATTTTCTATTAACTAATAATCAAAACGAGTGAACATATAGACATTGGCAACCAATCCAAATTATTATCTTATTCCTGTTCTATTCTAATTTATGTTTATATCAAACTAAAAAATTTATGATAATTGATAAGACCAACAACAAGATAAATCTGGAAACTAAAACATATTTAACCAAGTGAGAAAAATAGAACTATATGCAGGAGCTTAGAAATAACAAGAAGGGAATGATAATAACCTGCAAAATTTTAAGCCTTGATTCGATTTTATCAGCTTCTGATTGTGGCAGTAATTCATCTCCTGTTAATGTTGTGTTTAATGAGCATTCCTTCCTCAAAGATTCTTTAAATGTTTGTAGCCCTGTTTCCTGATGAGTCAGCACATCCACAGACCGGAATGAAGAACTTGGATTTCGAAGAACTCTAATCGCTTTTCCAGCAAAAAGAACAGATTCTGCCACAGACACTGGAATGTATTCTGGCAACATTTCCTGAAGGAAATTGTAGGAAATTGAGAAGTTTAATTTAGTTGGATGATGTATTAAACGAATAAAATAGGAAATCAATTACAGCATTTATGCATACAAACTATGACATACCATGGAGATACTGAAACCCATGTACCAACCGCTTATAGATTGATCATTGTAAGCCACGTGTGACACCTTTTGAATACTCTCAGTATGAGAAGATTCATGCTCAGAATTTTCTTTTTGCTGCCTACAAACATTAAAACTATCATCCACTTGTAGGCTAAAGATAATGTGAGGCAATTACTTACCTGCTGATGAAAAATTCTCCATATTGATCATGAAGAATCCCATACACCATCCAACAGGAAAGTTGATTGTACATGACTTGATGTCCATGCCAAAGAAGTCTGAGTTCATAATAAAACAGAATAAAGTTGGTTCATAAAAATTTGTTAGTCAGTTAAATTTTTCTTGCACATAAGATTTGAAGAGGCATATACGTGACTATAAAAATCACTCTAATGTCGAAATGCATAAAGACTTGCCCCGGCCAGATGGTCCCAACAACTCAGCCCTTGATGACCTGCCATTCAGGTCTAATGATCGTAGGACCTGGATTTGGTCTGTCCTAACAGGACTTTTCTATCAAATGTCAGGACAGGTTGCAACTATTTGGCCCAATCAAGCTTTCCCTGGCTGGACCCAGGACCAGTCTCAGGCTAAGCCCCTTGCATCTCTACTTTAATGGAACAACAGAACTGACCGATGGTATTTCTACTGGAAGTTATTAGATTATAAAGGTAACCAATCACATGAAAGATAAGAGTTAAGAGACAAATATGGCCATGGAGAATATAATATTAAATGAAAATATGAGGGCTTATTCTCATCTTTAACCATGTGATGGCAAAATATGTTACGAGATCCCAGAATTAGACACTTCCACTTCCTGAAACTACCAATCTTACTTAAAAATCTTTCATAAGTCAACATAAAGTACTTTACTCACCTTAATTACTCTCCAATTTTTATGCATAGCTTCACTTTCTCATGTTATTTAGTAAACAGAAACGTAAATGAAAAAACAGCCAAGGGTGAAAATAGAAAATTAGATGTTAGAACAAAATTATACCTTTTAATGCATGTCTGCAGCTCTGGCACCCCACAATGGCATCGTTTATATAGAAGATTAAGAAGCTTCCCACCATGGATACCATCACGCTCAATCTCTAGAATTAACTCATAAAGAGGTGGCAAGAAAACAAAGAACTACAGTAACCAACAACCAGTGAGAACTCAATAAACATGATATTACACATAATTATTAAAAATATCCCACCTTATTCAGCCCTTGAGTAACCGTAGCCAATATTGGTAGTGAATCCAACGTCAACTTCCGTTCAATATGCAAGACAGCAGATCTGTATATGGAAAGAACTTCCACTATGCCATTTGCAATAGCCCTCCTGTAAACACTTTGATTTCCACTATTCTCTTTCAATGACTCAGAAGTTTGTGATAATGGAGACTCATTCCTTGACCCTATCCAGCTTAGGTTGCGCGACTTTGTGGCAAATCGATCAAGTTCACAATAGTAAAACCCCAATTTAATTATATTCTCAATGACATCCCTGCATCTCAATAGTAACACAACAAAATTTAACAGTGACATTCAACATAAAACTACAGACCATAAATCTAAATATCAATTACTTTATCTGATTTTAGATTTCCAATACTGTATGTAGGTAACTTTACATTCAACCAGTGATAAACACACTCTTCTGTATCATCATTAGTACTCAGTTAATCAACATAACTTGATTTAGTATTAACTTTTGGTAATCATTGTTCCCCTTTTAGTAGCCTTTGCTTGTTATCATTTGACTGCCTATTGGCACTATGTGCTTCTTTTTTATCATTGTATATGGTTGCTCATTATGTTCTTCTAGCTGTTTATTGTATATGGATTGCTAATGATTCAGTGTATATTGTTGTTCATTGTATGTTTCCTATTACCTACTGTATATTGATCACTCACAGAGTGCTACATGTTTGCATATGGCCATTGTATGCTCCTTGTCTATATTATTGATCATAGTGTACCTCAGATGATCTAGTTTTTATTGATTAGATATCGATCATAGTGTTCTCTATTTTATTGAATGCTTTGATTCTGTTGTTTGCATTGGAGCCCGGGAATCTCTCTGGAAACAGCTTCCTCTACGTCCGTAGTGATAGAGGTAAGGTTCGTTGTTCGCCTTCATCCTACACTCCCCAAATCTTATCAGTAGCTTTGTTTATGGATTAGATTTACTGGTTTGGTTATGGTATTGTATTAGTAATCACCGTTCCTATTTCAGTCTTATTGTACTTTTTTTCATTTCGTTTTGGACTTATGCAGAACGTTATATCAGACGGTAACGTGTAAACAATAACAACTGTTCATCCATATGATCCATATGATTCTATCAACCATACTAGTGGCGTTCATCTCGTCTTCTACTTACAGAAATACGATCAATGGGAAGTTAAACAACCCTAGCAATCTAAAACATAACCGAATAACATGAAGAAAACATCAGAATACGATTAATACCTTTCCTCAGGTGTGATAAACGAGATGTCTGGAGCAAGCTTAAACGTGCATTGATCGGAGATGGAGTCGTCCGGCGTCAAGCCAACGGATTGTTGACGTTCTCTCTGATCGATGATTAGGTCTCCGGTGTACCCTAACAGTGCGAGTAGGAGCTCGTGAAGCATTGTGAATCAACCGTTTTACAGATTGAGAGGATGATTTTGTTCCAACATTTGGAAGAATGAAGATGATGATCGATTCTGATTATCAACTGAATTTCCAAATGGTTTTTGTTCGAATTTGTTGCCCGTTTCAATGAAGTTTGGGCCCGGCCCAACTAGCTATTCTTTGGGCCTCTTACACATATCATTGGTTCATTATTTCATTAGTTTTAGAGAAATAGTCCTTATGGTAAAAATAACTTTTTGAGTAACAAATTATAGTTTTATGATTTCAATTTTGTTAGAAGTTTGGGTGTTAAAACTAAATTCTATTAATTTTTCTGTTAAACGAGAGTGAAATGATCCAAATATCATTTTATAAGTACAGGGACCATTTATGTAATTAGCTTCATTTGATTAAAGGAACCATATTTGTAATTTATTTATATGTGTATATATATAGTAAGAACGGGGGACGACGGACCATCGGCCATCAAGCTCCACCACCACTCACATTAGGTGGAAATTTTTGTGAAACTAAGATCAAAAATCAAAATTTAGATGGAAAATTGTTTGCTTTACGCTTCCAGGGGCTTAACCCAAACCAAAATAAACAAATCAACAAATAATTTAGTTGTACACCATGGAAAATCAAATCCTATTTCCACTAGAGTTCCATACAAACCTCAAACACAAATCAACACTTCAATCCAACCTTACAATCTGTCGCTGATCCTTCAAAAAATACAATTAAAGTGAACTTGCAAACTAAATTAAACCCTAACAACAATCATAGAAAAAAAAATTGAAAAAGATGAGAACCATCGGTAGGGATGACGATGATGGTTTCTTCGATACAAGACGTGGATTTGATCGCCACCCCACCACTGCACTGTCATCTCCCTTTCTATTACCGTCTCTAACGGCATGGGGGTTGCGATGGAGGTCGCCGTTGATAAAGGAGTAAGGAGGGGGCAAGGGAGCAAAAGGGGCTGGTGGTGGAGCAATGGTGTTCATGGTGGATGAATGGTGTTAGTCGGGCGGTGGTGGTGGAGATGTGTAGTGGTGGTGGTCGGAGATGAGGGACACATGGGTTTTAATCTTAAGTTTTTGAGCTAATTGCATTAAAAGGTGCCTTTGAAAATTGTTGTTGCATAAAAGTCCCTGAGATTAAAATTAAAATAAAGTTAGTTACATAAATGACCCTTTTAATTATAAGAGGGTATTTTTATCATTTTACCTTGATTTAACAGAAAAATTAACAAACGTTAGCTTTAGAACCCAAACTTGTTATAAAATCAAAAACATAGTACTCTAACTTGTTACTCAAAAAAAGTTAATACCCAACAGTGGTGGAGCTTGAACCACGTCTTATGAGGGCTGGGGCGAAAGTAAATTATTTTAGGGGTGGCAAATTCTATATTTATCAAAAAAATTTCACTACCGGACCGGAAATTTACATTACCGAGCCGAAATTAATACTACTGACGGAAAAAAAAGGGAGGGCGGAGGGCCCCCTGGCCCCTAAGAAGCTTCGCCAGTGATACCCAAACCTGTTGTTTTTACCAAATCACATGGACCATCTATGTAATTAACTCTTAGTTTTATTTCAATTAAATCGAAAATGGTGACATCTAGGGTAAAGTTAGATATCATTTGACACATTTTCTTCATGTGTATTTAATGATCATAGAACAATAAGTATATGGTTAATTATGCATTACAAGTTAATAGATTGGGAGGTTTGGGTATAATATAAATGGGCTCGGATTGATTTTAGGTCAAACCTGTGTACACTTTAGTTAAACGATCGTGTTTATGTCAACCTGGTAGGTTCACATATTGAATCATCTATCTCATTTACTCTATTTTTAGTTGTTAAAGTGTGTTTTAACTTAACTATTTGGTTATTTTGATGCCAAAAGATTAACTATAAAGATAATTGGAAGACAGGAGTGGATGTAAGATTAGATTTGTTAACATGCACCTAAATTACTATGCCTACAGGCTGCAATCAGATTTTTAAATCGGTTATAATCCGTATTAAGAAATTTTATAAATTAAAGGACTTATTCGTTCATTAAATTGCACATGCATGTAAACCAAATAACCTTTTTATAATTAAAAGGGTTACTCTATAATAAAACCCACAATTGTTTTTAACCGATCCGTCTGGATTTATGAAAAAAAATACTAAGAGGTAGGTTATAGATGGGTTCTTGATCCACAACCAAACCAAACAATACTCACATCTGATAAATACCCACACCTCTTGAAAGGTAGTAGTATCCCAATACCAGTTAGTGATATCTCATTCTATCAAATGATAGATTCAATCCATATATTCGTGCAAATCAAAATGCATTTTTGTGTATGGCTCACCCACTTATGTGTTTGATTCACAATTTCACATAACTCTTCTACATTTAACCCACATTCATAGTGACATGCATTCCCTTTCTTAGAATAGGATTCACTGACTTTGTTCATTCCAAACCCATGCCACGTTCTTTTCTTTGTCTATAAATGACCTCCCATACCATTAACTTAAAGCCCGACGCCCCCTTCAACACGCGAGGAAAAACCAGACACAGGCTTAGAAGAGTTACTACCAATAAATCTTTAGTACACAACTTAGGTTTAAAATATCTAGAGACTGTATTCCAGTCCCATTACATATTTATGAAATAGCATCTTTTAAAAGACATTTGTATTATTCCTAAAACCCAAAATTGATTTTTAATGATTCAAATTATTCACCGGACCATAATAATACATAATGACAATTTAACCGATAAAACTTTCAAGTTCTAACTTTTATTTTTGGTAGTATCACCAATCTCACGATCACAATAGCCGAATAATCAATTCTTTACACTTAACATACACTTATTGCATTATGTTGCATTCACAATAATATTATGAACGGAATAAAATAACTTTAAATAAAATTGAAAAAAAACCAAGTCTAAATAAAACCTGCTCCAATAAAATATTCGCTACTAGAATGAAATTAGGAGTATCATTTACTCAATTTGTCTTGCTAAAAAGTTTATGTTGCTCTCAAATCCGTCAATGATTCTTAGCTCAAGTGTATAATTAGTTAAGGTGATCTACGTCATAAAACTTTAATAAAATAAATAAAAGTTTTACGTTCAAGTTTCACCTGATAAAATACACTAATAATCCATAGTAAAAAAATTATGATCGGTGGGTAGATAACCCGTCGGTAATCCAATGTGCGGTTAAAAAAATATCATATCTACCATCGGTGATTACTAAATTCTTAAGATCTAAACGGCAAGTCGATTTCTAACATGAAAATAAACCACCATGAATTCAAACCACAATTCATCTGAAAACAGTGGGATTTCAAAAACACAAACAACGATTCAAATCACAAACCCTAAAAGTGTAAAACAATCTAATCTCTACAACGAAGAAACAATCGAACTTCTTCTGTATCTCCACACCCTCTTACCTCGATCACCATCACCATCATCATCACAATCCATCCCACACCCACACTGCGGACACATCTCAAAATTCTCAATCGGAAACCCCGCAGAAGCAATCCCCACAGAAAACCCTAAGTCGTTATCACTAGTGTAAACCTCAACAATGTTGAGCCAAAAGAAGAACACCTTGACGCTAACGCCGGTGAGATTCGTCAACCTACCTTTCGATATGATCCCTCCGATGGTCGATTTGTATTTGAGATCATACGTACCTTCGAGATTGAAGCTGCAGGTGCCGTTGAAGAACGCCTTGAATGCGCCTGTGGATTCGTCGAGCTCGTAGCCGGTGACGCCGATCGGGAGAATGCCTTTGGGGAACCCGTACGATTCGATGAGTTCGTAGGCGGTGAGTGGGGGTGAGAGTGAGATGGAGATTGGTGTGATTAGGAGGATTGAGATGGTGAAGATGATGATTGATGATGACATTGTTGGGGGTGTTTTCTTCTAGGGTTTTGAGGGTTCGATTGGATCTTAATTTTGACGAACTTGCAGACTAACACTCCATTGTTGGATCTGAAGCTTTGTTTGATTGAAAACCTGGTTGCAGTTTAACGGATCTGAAGCTTTATTTTTATTATTTGTTTTTTTTTTATTGGGATGATAAGTCGGTTAAGTAAGGATAAGGACTGATAATTTTTTGCCATTTTTGGTATAATAAATAGTAATTATTTTTACTACTAGTATTAAGTCCATCACGTTTCAACAGAAGATGCAAAACTGTGTCAAGTACCACCAATAGTACACTATCATCAATACCAAAAAAGCTCGTATTAAAATGAAATAAAAATAAAAAAATAAAACTGAACGAAAACTAGGCTTAAGAACAACAAACCACGTAACAAAACGTAAAACATATAAAACAATAAGTAAGGCGCTCTAAAACCAGCACGTTACGACAGGGTCATTAAACAGGGAAAAAATAATGGTAAAAACATTATATCAGACAAGCAAGTTACTGTGAGTTAACTCGTGAAATTTATACCGAAACATAAAGCAAAAGTTTGTAATATATAAAAGTATATGGGGATCAAAACTGAAAGCAAAAAAAATATTGGAGCTAAATTGTAAAAATGTAAAAATATTGGATTGAAAATTAAAAAAAGTTTAAGGATTAGAAAAAAAAGACAAAAGTGGGTGCAACTCACTAAACATATTATACAACTGTAACGCCCGAAAATTTCAAAGAAATGAAGGCAGAATGAAGTTCTCGCGCGAAGAGAACTTCTCGCGCGAGTACCTTGTGCGAAAAGTTTGAGCTGTGTATAAATAGCTGAGAACACCCAGTCTGACCCCATTTTCGCGCGAGAAGTGAAGAATCCAAGTGTTTGAGGTATGTAACTCGTGTTATGTACTAATAATGAATTATTGATGAATATAACGCATGGTTTGTTCGGCAAAGACTTCGGGAAGGTTGTGTTTGTGCTAGAACTTTAAGAGGTGAGTTTCTAGTCCCCTTTTTACTCAAGTTTTTACGTTTTGGGGCTATTATGTATACTAAATGAGTGTTTATGCTTGAGTTGATGTTGTTTTAAATGTTAAGCATGCTAGAACAGCCTTAGACGCGACAAGTTATGACTGGGAGGGAAAAACCCGTAGTTTTCGCGCGACAGTGATGATTGGATGTGTAGGATTTGATTGTGGTAAGATTGTGGGAGGGAAAAACCCGTAGTTTTCGCGACAAGTTATGAACAGCCTTAGCAGTTAAGTTGTACTTTATGAAATTTGAATCTGCGAAGTTCTCGCGTGAAAGGAGATAGTTCTCGCGCGACAGGTAGTTCTCGCGCGATAGGAAGTCCTCGTGCGATATTTATGTTTTCGCGTGACATGAAGTTTTCGCGCGACTTGTAGTTCTCGCGCGACAGTGATGATTGGATGTGTAGGATTTGATTGTGGTATGGTTCTTGCGCGAAATGTTAGGTTCTCGCGAGAGATGATGATGTTGTATGTTTAAGTTTTCGCATGGTATGCTGTGATGTGTGATGTGTTATCTTTTCACGTTAAACGACTTTAAAACGTGGAGTTTATGATGTGACTGTACTTGATATGTACGTATACGTAAGTAAAGTATTATGCAATGAAAGTGAAAGATAGCGATGATGAAAAATGAAGAACATAAAGAACGAATAAAAGTCTTGCAAGCAAAATGATGGAGGTTCACAACTCAATGAGGTAGTTGTTTGCTCAACTATGTACGGTTTAGCTAACCCTTGATGATGCGCACGGGGTCCAATCCTTGAGATTAACCAAGATGTGATGGGATCCTTGTCGCTTACCCCGGTACTGGGTCAGCTTCGGCATGACGTGGGGGTTTATTTATAGACCCCAGCATAGTACCAGCTTTTGCATGACGTGGGAGAATGGTATATAGCAGGATCTATATAAAGATGAATGATGTTAACGAATGAAAGAACAAACGAATGATGAATGATGAATGATGACGAATGACGATGAACGATGATGAAATATAATAAATAATTATTATCAAGATGTATGTATGATGTATGATCACGTACGAAAGTAAAGGAGATGTTTTAATGTAAAGTAAAGTATTTTATTATAAAACTAGAATTCACTTAGCGTCGCTGACTTTTGTATGCATAATAGTTGGCAGGTAATTGTTGATGCTGAGGAGGTGCATGCATGGATGCATAAGCTACTGGGGATGATTCGAGTCTGGCATCCATATTTTTTAGAATGTTATTGTATTAATACAATTTTTGAGATGTAAACGAAATGATGTGATGATTTGACACGATTTAATTTATTAATGAAAAGTTATATTTCCGCTGCAAAATGATGTGTTTTAAACGTTTTATGCGATGATTGACCAATTGTAAGCTTCTCTGGAACGGGGCCTTACAACAACTCACTAAACACATTGTACAACCCACTAAACATACCAAAGTTGATAATTAATAACATATATAATGACTACGACTTTTATCCTATTTAAATTTTATATATTTTGTTACCATACTATTTACGCCATTAATCACTTGAAATAAACACACTTATCATTCATCTCAAATTAAAAACATTTATCATACATCTCAATACATGTTTATGTCAAGCAAAACAACACCTAACTCCATCCAGCTATACGTTTGCAAAGATTTAAAACAAATGCAAGTTAAATGATCTTTACATAAATAAATCTAACATATTAACTATCTATGAAATTATTAAAGAAATGACAACCTTGTTTTATCTAGCAAAACATAAAATGATTAAGCAAATGTCAAACTGGTTACCTGGAGTGAAACGTGTTTATCTGGGTATAAATAAGTAATTTGAGACGCTAGAAGCTAAATTAAATATGTATTTAAGGAAATGCAAATTAGATTTTAATAATCTAAACTATTACTAATTGACCGATAATAATCCATGCTATTGGTTTGGTTGGTAATAATATCAACTTTATTTTTATTACCAACAACAATCCCATTAGCATAAGTGTTAAAAATTTACATTTGATTTGGACTCGATTCCATTCACAATAATAATTATAAACGAAATGAAATAACTACAAGCTAAATCGAGCTTAAAATATGTATAAATTGAGTGTGAATGCATAATAATTATGCTATTAGGATTGTAGTTAGTAGTAAAACTGAAAGTTGAGATTATTACTGGCCAAATCAATAGTATGGATTATTATCGACCAATAATTAGTAGTTTGGATTATTAAAATATAATTTTCCTTAAGGAAATTGGCTAGTTTGAATTTATGTTGCACAAAAAAGCAACACATGATAACGTTATCAAATATATATAATCCTAAGAGCATTCACATTTCGTTCCTTAAATTGATGTGAGTATATTCCCTATATTATATGATATGGTTATAAGTGGTTGTAAGTAAAAGATAGAGAAAATGTTATTGTTCAATCAACATTTTAATGAAATAATGTTCAAACCCCTATAATTTTTTTAATATGTGTTAAGTGGTTGTGAGTGGAAAAAAAAAATAATGATAAAGTATAAAAAGCATTATTTAATTGAAAATTAAAAGAAAATAGTAATTTTTATTGTAATTATAGGTGAGAGCGAGAAATAGAATGTGAATGCTCTAAAGAGTTGCACACCAAACAACATCAAAAAAGATATGAAATTAGAATAAAATATATATGTCAACGTGATTAAAAAAAGATGTTCATAAATTATTTACTGAATTAAATTATCACACGACCATATATATAAGTAATTTAAATCTCAATATTATTTATAATTATCATATGCTTCTTAAACACAAGTACGATAAAAAGAACCAATTCAATAGACAATTGGACGTTGCTCATTATGTATAGTCCTTCCGTTGTTACACATATAATGACATTGTCACCGAGATACGTGTTTTGTGGTGTCAATTAAGTTTAACGGTAAAGTTATTTCACTCTTAAGTTAAAAGCAATAAAGTCTAGTGCTCCAACAACGTCTATAACGAGTTGTTACAAGATTAATTTTGATGTAAAATTAAAACTATATCGTATTTTGCCGTGTGATAATTTAAGGGTACTAATATACAGATACTCTAAAAAAAATCCTAATATACTGACATCTCATTTATAAATCGACATCCTCTGTACGCCTCGTATAGCATCATACACCGGCGTATAGGGTTGAAGACATTGAAAATGAGAAAAATTCAGGAGGGGCTGTCAGAGGGCTATACGCCCCATATAGCCATATACAACCCCTATACGACACACACACACACACACACACACACATATCTATGACGCGTATAGCAAATTTCGACACTGACTACGAGTAAAAATTCAGAGGGTTGTAAGAGGGATCATACACCCCGTATAAAACTATACGAGCACCTATATAACATGTATGGTTCTATATGACCATATAAAATTTTAGATTGTTAATTTATAACAGGGAAGCGTCTAAATATAGAGTTCCTTTAAAAAACCTTATTGCAATCGACAAAGTGGGCTGAAACCGGGCGTAGTTAACTGTAAAGTTCTAGGTCCGGCCCATGTAGGAAACCCTCTTCCCCAATCTCTTCAATCATCATCTCAACGGCGATCAAAATATTCTCCGATCAAAGCTTGTTGAACAACTCCGATCAAATCTCTTTATCCGTACATCAGCTAATCGGAAAAATGGCTCGATCATTCTCAAACGCTAAACGCCTCTCATCCTTCTTCTCCGATCAGCTTTCCGTCGTCATCTCCAAGTAATTTCACCTAAATTTGTTTAATTTCATCACTATCTGCTTGTAACGAAGTCATATCGTTAGATCTGAATATGTTTTCGTTGCATATCGTATGCATCTGCTTATATTCATCGATAATTGTTTGATTGTTGCGATTTGATATCGGATTTCAGGCGAGGACTTGCGGCGGCACCACACGGCGGTGCAGTTAGCGGCGGAGCTGCAGCGGTGATGAAAGGAAGTGAAGAATCGTCGAAATTGGCACCTAGGGCTCCAGAATTCCGATCGAATCAGGTTTACTCTTTTTTCAACCACATCCACCCGTACTCATCTCATAGTAATGTTTACAAGCCTCAGATCTCTTTGATGTCACCTCTTTCAACTAGATTCTATACCGCTGCTACTCAATCAGCTGCAAGTCCAGCAGCTAGTCATGCTCGTCCGTTATCTCCTCATCTTTCGATCTATAAGCCTCAGTCGAATTCGATGTTTTCGATTTCCAATAGGATTGCTGCATCGTTTCTATCCGGTGTAGCTTTGTTGTTCTATTTTCTCTATATGAAAACTGGCATGATTTGCTTCACCTACAACAGTTTCTACCAAATCTTCTTTGGAGTTAGTGGTTTCACCGAGTTGCTTTGCTATTCATCTGTTCCTCTCATTCTCCTTCATCTCCTTCACTCAGTGAAGCACTAAATTTACTAAAAAACAGTGATCCCCAAGTTCTAGAGTTATAATTGATGGATTTGATAGGGGGATTGTAGTGCTTTTTGTTTGGTTTTCTTGCTTTTCTGCAAAGTAATAAGTATTTGCAGACTGATTGTAAGTTCTATCTTCTTTGTTTGTTAAATAAGTGTATGCTATTATGCCTGTTTAATGCAAGGGAAGTTTATAGCAGAGTTTAACTGTTTTAATGGCACTAGAATTCTACATGTTTCTTGATTTTGTGTGATCTTATGGGACTCAAAACTGGGTATCCTGGAGTTAAGCAATTGGCAGTTTAGTTTTTATATAATTTCAACAAAAATTGTAGTTTCATGGTGCCATTAGTGTAATTGCATTCTTAAGAGCACTGAGATTATTGACTATGGCAAAGTTTTTTTTAGCCTTCAAGTGGTGATGTAGTGTTAGCGCCTGATTTCTCTTTAGCATAGGGCTCGGTTTGAATCTTTGCGTCCAATGGTTTCCTTCTCATGTCAAAATAAAGGTTTTTGAGGTCCCTCTTTCAAAGCATTTAGAATATGTTGAGTGCTTTCATTTCAAGTGCAGAAGTCGGTAGAATCTGCTTGCTAAGTGTTTTAGCTTGTTAATTGGGTATTTTGTATACCTTTTAGTTATAAAGATAAAGATATTCAGTAAAACATACTGGTGTCGGTTGATCCTTTGAAGCAACTTCTAGTGGTAGTTTTCAAGAAATTATTCTCTTAAACTTGTGTAATCACACGGTAATGTTCATGTCTGACAAGATTTTATATCTATAGCCATTAGGTATGTGGACAAATTTCACATATTAACTTTTCATTTTCGACATCATGTATTATCTGAAGCATATCGTTGCCCGCTTTATAAGAAAATATAGTATATAAGTGAATAAAGTAGTCATGTGAAATGAACAGACACTTGCACAAACCTTTTGCATGTCGTTCTTATACAGTTCAACTTTTTTTTTTTTTTTTTGTGACACGGGAACATCAAATAGGAGAGTAGGTATCTTAAATAATTTGTGTATTTCATGGTTATGGTGGCAAAACAAGCTTAACGCATGTTTAAAACCCTAAAAATAGTACTTCTATACTATGTATCTTGTTTAAAACAGCTCTCATTTTTTAATACCCTTGCGCCTAGGCTCAAGGCTTAACTTTTGCGCCTTTAACAACTATGCTAAAAACCTGATTATTTTTCTGAACTTCTTTAATTTTTGTATAATTAGAACAGTAGGATGCCCAGTCAACCAATTTAGCATAGTTAACCAGTCTTTAGGTTATTATTCTGGTTGTGGGTGTTTTGTGAGGTGATATGGTCTTTAAGTTGTAGGTTATGCATCATGCTGTTTACCCTTTGGGGTTTAGTTTTCAGCTTATTTGGGTCAAAAGGTCATACCTTTGTCATCAAAGTCAGGTTCTATCATCTGCATATATATATATTTGTTAGGTTGTGTAACTTGTCTCAAACACTCAAATAAGCTAAAAGCAGTGTACACTCAAGTTTATCCAAGTGTTAAAATGAAAAGATGTTGCATTTAGGGGGCACCTCAAAATCACTGACTGCAAGGTTTACGGAACCAAACTTGTCTATCTGGAACTTAGGTTGGTCCTCCGAACTTCTCCCAAACGAGTTCGCTAGCACCTTCTCCATCAGAATTTTGTGTTGGTTTTCATGACCAAGCTTGAGAATCCGTCAAAAATATAACCTGAGATTTTGTATTCCACAAACAAGCTTGAGAATGAAACATTTCTAGTCGTTTTGTTTTGTTCTTCAACACAATTTTGCGATATCTAAACATAAACCTTTTAGTGTTTGAGATCTGTTACGTTTTAATTAGTTGCGACTTGAATTTAATCACAACTTGATGCCAGATGCTATAGCTAGCTAATATTTTCTCACTCAATTTAAAAGAAGTAAATAAGTAAAAGCAAGTACATAAAATAAAATATAACATCAAATCATTACAGTACAAGCTAAAGATTGTTAACACTAAACCTTTATCAAACGTTGAATATCTTTTTATATAAAGTTACTAGATTTAGTAAATCCGTGTATCATACGGACTGAATAAATAAAATATTAATATAATAAAAATTAATAATTATAAAATGATATTTTAAGATATGATATGATTGAAATTACATATGAGAAATGATTATAAATAATAAAACAGTGATATCAACTTTTTAAAATTTTGTTTTTAAACTTTTTTCCAAAAAAATAAACATTTTGTCCTAAAACAAACCATATAAAAATGTCATTTTTAAAAATTTTCTTATTATAACTCCCAAATTTGATTATTTTTGGTTTTTAAAAAATTGACTTTTTAAAAATCCCAATTTTAAAATATTTCGTATTTTTAAAAAAGTTTTATGCTTTAGAAAAATTTATTATTTTATAAAAAAATTATTTATTTAGAAATAACATTAATGAATAGATTTCTTTCTTAATTTATTAAATCTAAAAAAACATTGAATAATATTATTATTAATTAAGGTAAGTATTTAATATGAGAGAGAGGTGAGAAAATTTGGTGAGCATGATTGTGATGCTGTCACGTGTCATCTCAAGTTACTCTTATATTAGAGTATGAAGATATGACTCGTTAGAAAAATAAATGTTAGATAAACTTTGTACAATTAATGCCGAGTATATTAACAAGATTATACAACAATATTATACATGTATGAGACATGGTTCTATGGAACTTCGTACCCTTTGTTTGAGCATAGTTTGGTGGGTGGATTTTTGTCATGATACGAATATAACACGGAATTTACGAATTTAAGTTGTCTAAACGCATTTTAGGTCGGTTTTGGGTCAACTAACAAATATTAAAAAAACAAACAAATATATCCAGTAAAAAAAAATCCTAGGGAGGGTCGAAATGAAGACAAACATTACATCTACTGTATGGGATATGAATGTTATTCCTAGAAAAAACCCCAGCTTAAATAGAAAAATGAGCAGATAAGAACAATAGTAAAACATAATAACACAAAGATATAGGTCTATAGAGAGGGATAACAAACAAATGTATTGTAGAGACTCGTTTACAAGCATAGGCACACTCAACAGTAAAAACACACTACGGGCAAAAACAACCTAAATGAAATGTAGGAAACATAGCAAAAATCACCTAGGTATTAGTAAAAATCAACTCATAAATATGTTTATTCAAAAGTGTTATGTTTGGGTCAATCTATTTTTCTTTCGCAAATTAAAAAATTAATGTAGTTACACCAGTTTTTGAATTCAAAATGAATTCGAAAAACCGAACAAATTCTGAAATTCGAATTCGGATTCGGATTGATTCAATGAGAAAAATTGTTATATATATAGAAAGATAAATTTATTTCCTATATAAATAAATTTAATTGTTTAAGATCGGAATACTCGGTCGAATCAGATCCAAGGGTACCAAAACACAGTATAGCCCCCAAAGCCGGTTGAACCACTCACTCAGAAGACATGAATTCTTGGGGGTGTTTGGATGTGATCTTTAGAAGACCTGAATAATCATAATCTTATAAATATATAATCGTGTGTAGCATCTTCACATAATCAAACAGATAGTATCATTTTTACTAAACCTAGAGTCCTAATTTTAAAGAATGATTATCTGTAAATCTGCAAATTAAAAATACTATAATCATTTAAACACTTCCAAAATATGTTTAGACAACGAGCTAGGAAATCCTGAATGCCAATTTAGTAAGCAAATACCACTATTAGCCACCAATACTCATTCATAGCATGTGATCGATGACAAAAACTGTATGTGCAAGCCAAACAAAAGGGTTAACTTAAAATTTTGTTTACAAAACAAAAAAAAATATACAATGGTTTTGATAAACTTGTTTCAACTTGGAGGAGACCTTAGCACTGATCTTGACTCAAAATTGAAGATAAAACAACAACAAAAAAATCTAATTTCTAAATCCACATTAAGATTACTATGAAATTACTACACAACATCACCATCTATAGCCTTGATTCGTTTTTTTCAAGTTTTTTGTAATTGTAAAGTTTACCATTTGAAAGGTTCAATTCAAATTTATTAACAGTTTGTGAAAAAGCAAAACAACCAAAACAAAGCAGAATACAAAACAGCCCTTGAAGTCACCATTCAGTTTTAAGATCACAGGTCTAAACTATCAACAGTTTCAATCTTCAACTTTTCGCGGTTAAGAAAGATTTAGCACTTTGTGATCTCAATCCTCATCTTCTTTTGTTTTGGTATGTTTAAAACATTATCATTCTTCGCCATGATTGTCATTTTGGAGGACTTCATCCCGTTTTTCTCTTGGAGGAAATCCGGCATGCCACTTGGCACCTCAATTGACCTGAAAAGCTTCTTCAGCCGATCATCAACCCTGATGTCAGGGACTCTAAGATCGTCCCTTGGGTGCACTGTTAGGATCAAACCGCGCACAAACACACAAGCAGAAACACGCAAGAGAAAATAATAACAAAGATGAACACGTGAGATTTAACGTGGTTCGGTCAATGTGACCTACGTCCACGGGCTGCAACCAGGATACTCTTTTATTGCTTTCTGTCTCATTCATGTGGAATTACAATTACAATGACACAATATAAATAGAAGGAATTAGGGTTTACAACTTAATCCCCAAGAAAACCTTAATGGGCTAAAATTAAATAAAAACGGGCCATGTCTTTAATTTAATTAATCTGCCACTGAGTTGTCTATAACCCGATCCCAAATCAAGACTCCACAAACCCAATAATCTCCCACTTGGAGGCTTGATCATCTTCAAACTACCTTCCGATGTGAACACTTGTACCTCTTGTAATCCTTCTCGTCTTCCTGGTTGCAGCGGCCTTCTCATCAGTTAACTTGAAGGCCCGTCGAAGCTCCCCCAAGCTTCAACATATCAGTCACGGCTGTATCTGCCCCTGACCCATTCTTCGTCCCTACCGGCTCCCACTGAAACAAACTGCCAGATCCTGGAACACCCTGAGAACAAACACTCTCCATATTCAGCAAGTAATCATCTGGAGAGATTTTATTAGATGGAATATTAGTTCTTTTAACCCATTGTCGTCTAGGAACTATGACTGAAGCACAACCTGTGCTCCCACTGCCACGAAATCCTTTAACTGGTTTTCCTGAACTCTTCAATACACATTCACTTTGAATCTTTCCTGTGACTCTAGGTTTTTTACTTGCAAAGCACCTTCTTCTGACCACGAGATTCTGCGAATTGGATTTTAGTCTTCTTCTGAACTGAAACGTCACTTCCTTCAGGCGGTAAACTGACCATATACAATGAACCCATTTTCTTTCCACGAGCAATGACAAGATTCCCTTTAACAACTTTCCACTGCTTATTCCCGAACTTAACCTCATGTCCATGTTCATCCAACTGACCGACAGAAATCATCTGTTTCTTCAAATCAGGAATCACCCTGACATCTTTCAAAGTCCATAAACCAGCTGAAGTGACTAAATCCATGTCACCCATGCCCGTAACATCAAGAACATCATTGTTCGCCAGTCTTACCTTACTAAAATCACCTTCTTTTAGATTCTGCAATGCTTTGCTGCTGTGGGTAGCATGAAACGAAACTCCAGAATCCATGACCCAGGAATCCACACTGCTCTCCACGCTACAGATTAAAGCATCACAGTCTGAGTAGTCTGCTGCAATGTTGACTTCTTTTTGATAATTTGGACACTGATTCCTGAAGTGTCCCACCTGTTTACAGTTTCAACAAGTCACATCATTTCGAGCCCTAGACTAACTCCTTTTCCTGTTCTTGCTCCCACCACCTCTGTTATTCTTTCTTCCTCTGCTAACATTCAGTAATTCGCTTGATGATTCACCTGAAATTCTTCGTCTGGTGTCTTCGCCCATAATAATATCCCGAACCCCATTTAAAGTGAACGTGCTGGTGGAACTAGTAATCGCTGTAACAGTATCAGTCCAGCTATCAGGCAATAATGATAACAGTAGTAGAGCCTGAACGTCATCCTCGAATTTGACCAACTGACCCAAGTCTTGACAAAATCGAGTTCAAGTTATTGATGTGCATTAAAACTGAACTTCCCTCTTTCATCTTTGTATTAACCAGCTCTCGAATTAAGAAAATATTATTTTCTGCCGAAGGCTTCTCATACAAATTAGCTAACGCATCCATGATATGCTTTGCTGTAGTTTCCTTCAGAATGTTGAACGCAACATCCTTTGTCAGCGACAACCTAATAACCGCCTTCGCCTTTTTATCCAAAGTTTCCCATTCAGTTGGTTTCATATTTTCTGGTTTCTCACCCAAAACAATATCCAAGTCTTTCTGAACAAGCAAATTCTCCATTTGCATCTTCAACCACCCAAAATCGTGACCATCGAACTTTTCAATCTTTGTTCTCCCGTCCTCAGCTATTATTCCTAACCACAGATGCTTAACAGTCGAGTCAGAACTGAGAATAGTGACAAACACAACAGTGGCCGACTACCTGAACTTGAGTGTTGTTCTATTGACCACTATTCTATGAAAACCAGTTCCAAAAAACCGAAAGCAAACGAGTTTGATAATGCACCTGAGTTTTGAAATGCAGCAGACAATCAAACTACTCAGTAAGTTCAATAGGAAACCCTAATTCGATGGAACAGGGTGGCGACAGCAGAGTGGCGGTGACGAAGCGGCGGCGGCGGCTGACACAGTAATCTTAAACGCACACTTAGAGATCCTGAAGCTCTGATACCAGTTGTTAGGATCAAACCGCGCACAAACACACAAGCAGAAACACGCGAGAGAAAATACTAAAACAAAGATGAACACGCGAGATTTAACGTGGTTCGGTCGATGTGACCTACGTGCACAGGCTGCAACCAGGATACTCTTTTATTGCTTTTGGCCTCACTCGTGTGGAATTACAAGTACAATGATACAATATAAATAGAGAGAATTAGGGTTTACAACTCAATCCCCAAGAAAACTTTAATGGGCTAAAATTAAATAAAAACGCGCCAGGTCTTTAATTTAATTAATCTGCCACTCCGAGCCCAAATCAAGACTCCACAAATCCGACATGCACTACATCTCCGTATAAGTTGGAATTCCGTACCTGACAGATACGACCCGAAGCTTTCAGGGCCTGAGCAAGCAAGCAAGCAATTAGCATAAGTTTCATGTTTAATGTCCTAAAGTTATATCAACCACTTTACCTTTAAATCTTCCATAACAGTTGGGTATGCATCCTTAATATCAAAAATGCAAACACATAAAAATTGTACAAATTCTTCCTGGTTTCTCACATCATGCTCTGACTGTAAATTACGAATCAAGATACGAGTTTACTTACTTATATAACAAATGGTGCCATAAAAAGATTTAGATTACCTTACCCAATACAAGAATTGCTTTCCAGCATACATAACATTTGGGTGTCTCATCAAACCTCTAAACAAGGCCTCGTTGCCGTTGACATCAACTTTACACGCTCCTTTTATTTGCTCGGCTGTAAAGGGCCGCCCTGACTGTGAATATACCAAAAAACTAGGTAATTTAACAAATAATTGACTGTCATTATACTTTACATTTTCATAAGTCAAAAACCAATAAAACACATACAAAAAGAGAGTATGTACCTCACATAGTCGAGCAACCACTTGTTTGATTTCGAGTCGTTGAGCATGTGTGGGAATGGGAGTGGGAGTGTTATAGATGATGGCTCTAGCTATAAGATACCTAAGTGAACTTTCAGGAGTTGGTGTTACAGCACCTAATGGTTCCATTGGTTATCAACACCACCTAAAATACAAAATTGTTTTGATATGGTAAGTATAAGGATTATAAACTGAAGCAAGAAAAAAGGTACATGAAGTGATCATCTTGAGACACATAACCACTGCCCATATTACACAGAAACTAGCATGTAATCAAAAGTATCAACCCACTAATTCATCATTCTATATACAATATTTCTGCACTAAACAAAAAGGAACCTAGATATATTGTAGGTGGAGGAGGAGGAGCAACAAGGGTCAATATCAGAAGCTTAAACTCAAGATAGAAGGTCCTGTTAGAAACTTAGATATTTTTTTTTTTTAAAACTAGTGTTATTTTGAAAAAAGAGACCGCATTTGGGTGTATTATGGGTTTTGGGTGTTTTGTTAGTTTGACTATCAGAACTTGCATATGAGACACCTGGAACAAGTGCCATGTCACACAGTACCCTCCCTGGCATCTCTTTTCTTTTAACGACAGATTTTCTATTCCTACTTTACATTACATCAAATTATATCATGTATGAGTTTGAATCTAAAACCTCTCTCCTAATAGGGAAAACCTCCCTATCATCTATTGAACCCAACTGTCACATATGTAAGTTCCACTAGTCCAACTAACTTAACACACAAAAACCATAATAACCCTAAAGAACACACCAAAAACTATATCATTTTCATAAAAAACACCAAACCAAAAAAAATCTAGAAAATTATTGGTATAGGAATAGAACGAGAAGGTGGTGAATTTAAATAAGCACATAGAATAACAAATCATCATTCACAATCCACAACAACAGATCTATTCCTCTTTAACATGTTTTTTTCACATTCGATGAAATTGCAATCACTATTACGCAATTAGCCTTCCTCCTCCTACTATTAGATCTAACGAATTTCATAACAAGATCTGAACAAAAACTTAGTTTTCTATACATGTATACAAAATCGACGATGAATTCATGCTTCAAAGTTAAAATCATGAAAAAAAAAGAAAGATTGCTATACTTGTTAATGATTCCGTTAGCAGAACATTCGATGATTTTGAAACCCTAGGGATCGTATAAAAAAAATCATCTTTTAACTTGTTAATGACTTCTTAATAAATATCACATTAACTACAAATAATATTATTTAATTCTTTTCATGTAAAAAATACTTTTTAATAAATTAAAAAAAGATCTTTCTATAAATACAATTTATAAAGAAATAATTTTTATAAAATAAGAATTTTTTTCAAAAAAAGTATCAAACTTTTAACAAACACAATATATTTTAAAATCCTTGGCTTTTAAAAAAAATTTATGAAACAAAATTAATTAAATTTCAAAGTTATAATAAAAAAATTATTAAAAATGAAATTTTTTTTAAAAAACGGTTTGTTTTGAAACAATTTGTTTAAAAACTAACTTTTTTTGGAAAAAAAACAAAAAAAAAAAAGAAACAAAAGTTTAAAGAATGATATCGTCCTTTTATCACTTGTACGTAACGTCAATCATATCTTATATCAAAAGATCGTTTTATAATTTATTAATTTTTATTAATAATTATTTAATATTTTATTGAGTTAAATGCGTTTTACCTCCTTGAGGTTTCATAGAAATTGTCATTTGAATCCAAAAGTTTAAAATGTTGTCATTTGCATCCAAAGGTTTCACTAAAATTATCATTTGAATCCATTTGGCTACACCTAACTAACTTTTTCCGTTAAGTTTCCAACATGAGAGTTATTTTAGTCAAAAAAATTACAAAATAAAGAAACAACTCACGTGAGAGTTTTTATATGTTTAGTATCTTTTAATAATTGCAGTTATGATTTGACTCTATAATAATCTTTTACTATTTTGTCTTGTTAATGTATTTTAGTTTAGTAATTGTGTTACTTTTGCTCGTTTTATTAAACATAAATTTCTTTAGTTTAAAGCTTAGTTGCGGTTACGATGATTGATGTTTTATGATTATTATTCATGGGGGGTTAATGTCATATTATTAATTGTTTTTATACATTTATGATAATCTGTCTTTTATTGTTATGATTCAAATAATTTATATTATATGACTTGTTTATTTATATATAAATATTTGTGTTTTGTATGTTTTATAAAGTTAGAAATGAATCACTTTTAGTTAGTTATACTTATATTTTATTTTATATAATATGATGTCCAGAGATGCATTTCTTGATGAAATAAAAAAAGCTGACCTATCATTCATGGTAAATTAAAATCGCAAATGGTAATTACCAAAGAAGACTGAATGCCTAAAACTTATAACATAGAGTTGATTTTTTATTTTGTAATTATTTTGACTAAAATAACTCTAATTTAAGAAACTTAACGGAAAAACTTAACGGTGTTAATTGGGAGTAGTTAAGTGGATTCAAATGGTAATTTTTGTGAAACTTTTGAATGCAAATGGTAAAATTTAAACTTTTGAATTCAAATGACAATTTATATAAAACCTCAGGGATATAAAATACATTTAACTCTATTTTATTTATCAAGTACTAACCTAACGTGTATAATGTATATGTAATGACCACAATCAAGCGGTTATGACAAAGTTACAGTACCAGTCCCCATACTTTATTACATTTGTAACAAACGACCCATTAAGGGGACCCGGCTAAACAATCAAATTTAATTCACGATTTTTTAAGTTCCGCTATTCAAATTTTTGATTTTTGAAATTTAACTTGAATAATGTAAATCACGGAAAACGGATTCGAATAACCTTACTCAAATTTAGGTCCATTTTGTTGGTATTATAAACTAGGAGAAACAAAAAAGCTAAAGAGATTTTTCGATTACTGTGAAATAGATACGTAAAGCTGATTACATCGTACAATAAATAACAAAATAAACCACGTGATTCAAGCCGTCGAATTCCCATTAACCACCTGAAACACACAAACTTTTCTTTGGTTAAGGATTTAGTAAGCACATTCGCCACCTGATAATTAGTGTAACAAAACTCCAATTGAACTAACTTTCAATCAACCATTTCATGAATAAAGTGGTACAACAACTCGATGTGTTTGGACGTACCATGATGAGTCGGATTCTTTGACAAGCTGATAGCTAACTTACTATCAAAATAGATAGCAGTTGGCTGCTCTTGCTTTAACCTCATATCTTCAAGAACTCGACGAACCCAAACGGCTTGACACGCTGCACTTGTGGCTGCAATGTATTTTGCTTCAATACTAGACAAGGCAACTGTAAGTTTCATTTTAAAAATGAATAATTTTAAAATTACATTTAAAAAATTGAATGGCTTTAAAAAAGGTGCTAATGTTTTAAAAATACCTTTAAAGAATCAAAAGGTTTTACGAAAGACATTTTAAAGTCAAAATTTTTTAAAAAAGTTTAAAGACAAAAGTGTTTTTAGAAACATTTTTATTTGTGTATTTAATAATAACATTATAATAATGAAAAAATAAAAAAATTAAAATAAAGACGTTAATAAACATGCATGCATGCAATTCCGAGTTAAAAGTTTTTTTTCGTGTCAATTGAGTTTAAACGGGTTAAAAAAAAAACCCAACGAAACTTTGCCCCGTTTCGTCCTAAACCTCATAATTTTCTTCAACAACATATTATCATATTCGCCGGCTAAATCGTTAAACCCTATTCAGTCAACTAAAACATGAGTATCGAGCAATTTAACAAGTAAAATCCCTAATTAATTTACGTTCTTCTTAGGGAATTCAACAAAAAAATGTTACAGTAATGTAAGTAATCCCTTTGCATATTCATCAATCGTCTTGTGTTTGATTCATTTATCATTGTGATCGATTCAGATTGGTGAAGTTGGCTGCGAGGGCATTTTACGACGATATTTCTGCGAAAAGAGATCTACAACCGAAACCAGGGAGGAGTGATGGTAGAGGGATTGCTGTTGTTGTTCTTGACGCTCTCACGAGGTCTCGTTTTTTACTCTTTGCTAGAAATTTAGCATTTGGGAATTTTACTGCAGTTGGTGTTGTTTGAGATTAGTGACGGAGCTTGAACACTGCCATAACAGGCGGGGGCGAAATTAAATTGTTTTAGGGCCGGCGAACTCAATATATATAAAAAAGTTTACTCTACCGAGCAAAAAATTTACACGATCGGGGCCAAAAAATAATAATATTGACGAATAAAAGAGGCGGGCCACCCTATGATACTTCGCCCATGTTTGAGATTGTGTTTTGAAAGTGAATTTTTGATAATCATACAATCATTTGTTTGAGAGAAGCAAAACTGCAAATGACAATTAGTACCATTTTGTGTGATTTTTGTTTGTTATTGGATACAAGTGTAGTAGTCTTTTCATAGTTTGTCACAGAATAGTAATCAAGTTTCAAATAAAAAATAAAAAACGTGCTTCTTTTATGGCAAGAGAAGAGCCCAATAGATGTTTCTAAACATCACAAGAGATCGAAACTTTTGATTTAGTTTCAAGCGAAAAGTTGGCTGCGAACAACAGCCTTAAACTCATTGAGGATGTCTAAATCGCCAAAAGGTAGTTGTTGGTTTATTAATTAGATTTCATGACTTAGTTTGTTCATGATACAGAGACATTGTAGTTAAGCATTATCTTTTTTTTCCTTATGGTTTCTTTTAGAATAGCTTTTCTCTTATATAGTTGCTTTATATAAGACTTTACAGTTCATGTGTTGAAAACATTAGAAGCTAGTAAGTAATCTAGTTTCATAACCTTTTTTATTTCTTATAAGCTATTTTATAATTATCATTTTAATAAGTTAAACATGCAATTATGTGGTGAATAGCAAGGTTTTCTTATCTTCTAATGTTCAATTGTTTCTTAGTGTGTAGGAGGGAGGGACTTATCCACTTTTAATGTTTAGTTTTTTTACTTCCTCTTCTTATTATTTCTTTTTTCATGATTATGATTATGCATTTTTGTTCTGTTATTTGAAGACGACAATGGGTGAGTGAAGAAGATTTAGCAGATAGTTTGAAGTTGCGCTTAACAAAACTTCAAAGAACTTTGCTGTTTCTTGAAGAAGAAAAGCTAGTGACCAGAGATCATAGGAGAGAGGTTAGTTTTAAATTCATAACAATTTCTTCAATATAGGGATGTAAATAATCTCCGTTAATTAATTTTGTTATAGGAAAGATGTTAATCTTATATATTTCTATATATTCATTACAGACCGCCAAGGGTGCAAAAGCATATATATAGTGCTAATCCAGAAGGAGAAGAGAAGATTAAGCTGCACACTCAATCTTATTGTTGTCTCAACTATGCACAGGTTTCTTATTTTTCTCACTACTGTCTTGTAACACATTAAAATAGTAACTATAACATCATGCACATTATTCTTATTTTTCTTTATACAAGAATAAGAACTTTTATACCAGTTGCAATTTATCTTTCATTCTCACGTTTTGCAGATACATGATGTAGTGAAGTATCGACTGCAGTGGATGAAGAAAAAATTGAAAGATGAACTAGACAACAAAAACACTGTCCAAGAATATTTATGCCCAAAATGTGGAAAAGGGTTTAGTCTTTGTTGGTATATTTTCATTTTAAAGGATGTATGACCAGTCGAAGCTGAGTAATTATCTTACGATTTTCAGATATAATGCATTGGCTGCTACCCGACTGATATCTTTTGAAGATGATTCGTTTTATTGTGAAAGTTGCAACACGGAATTAGTTGCGGAGAGTCACAATCTAGCCTCCCAAGATATTGGAAACGACGATGAGAACGCTAGAAGGCAGCATCATGAAATATTGAGGGACTTACTTCAACAGATGGAGGTACTTTTATTGTAGTAATGTATGTTTGTTGATAAATAATAATTGGAATGAATCATATGTAACTTTTTTGACTTGGTTTCCAATACAGAAGTAACATCTATGTTCATGTTTATTCATTTTTATGTTTTTTTATTTGATTGGTTATAAAAATACAGGTAGAACTTAAACCTTTGACAGATCAGCTTAGCAGAGTAAAAGACTTAAAAGCCCCTGATTATGGAACTCTTCAAGAATGGGAACTTAGATATGATTCTTCTAGATCTGGACAGGGAGGAAACCCAATGCCATTTATTGGAGAGACAAAGGTGAATGCATTTTCATTTTATGTATGTGTGCGCGTGCGCACATATATATAGACTCGCGTATGTGTGGATGTGTATATATATGAATATATGTATGTGTGTATATATTTACAGTGGAGCTTGAACTGTCTATAAGGAGGCGGGGGTGAAAATTAATTTGTTTAGGGGGAGAACTCAATATATATATATAAAATTTAAACTACCGAGTCATGTATTAACACTATCGGGCCTACGATTAACACTACTGACAAAAGGAGGGGGGGGGGGGGGGGAGGGGGGTGGCCCCTCCTGGCCCTAATGAAGCTCCGCCCTTGTTTACAGTGTTGTTAAGATTGGACCATATGGTCGGTCTGATTGATTAAACCGGGAACCGTATAACTTTTCGTACACCAAGGATTGAATTTGTTTTTTTTTTTTTTTTGGTATATGATATATCTTGTGTAAGGCAGTGTTTTGTATTATCTGTGTAGAGGTGGTAATTTCCACCAAATTACTATTATATCGATCGATTGGTGTTGTGTTTTGTTTCAAACAGTTCAAAAAAAAAATATGAGGTGGAAGGTGATGAATACACAAGTTGAAAGTTGCCCAAAGGCTGTTTGTAATACTTACAACCTTCAAAATCTTTTTTAAGTAAAGATTTAGATCGCTACCATAATAATATTGTTTTTTGCAAACCTGATCAACTTATTTACTATTTTTGAGAAAACAAAAAGATGTTTGTGGGTCAACCCTATCTATGCTATTGAATTATTCGTACAAAGCGACCCATTTTGACCTGTTGACCATCTGACGACTTATAGTTTTGCTCTTAAATCTCACCCATATGCTCATTGATCTCTTGTAGGATGAGTATGTGAATGATGCTCTACTAAAGAGGCATAAAAAACAAGAGGAAGCCAGCAAGAGGGAGCAAGATCTGTCAGCCAATAACATCCCCACTTAGTTTGTGTGTGTGGTGTATCTTAGCGGTTGCTAATCTATTTCTGTCTCATCTTATTCTCCATGCTTTCCAAACATCGACGATTAACGGTGTCTAGAGTTGCATTGTGCACTTGATATGTTATGATGTCGATTTCAGCATGATATAAGGCCCCAAATGCTTGTTTTATTAATGTCTAGCTCCCATAATTTGATCAACTCCTGAAAACCAAAAGCAATCATGTTAGAAAATAGAGGTGTAAAAAGTTAGCGGGTGGGTTTGGTAACGTGTCAAAAAGATTAAAACAAGGCATTGTTTTTACATGCCAAAACCTGCAAACAATTATCGACTAGTTAGCATTACAAAAAGAATAATGTTGCAATATTATCTGTCACACATTTGAATAGTTTTACCCGTTTCCCTTTTAGCTACTAGCTTATATGTTTTATTTCACCGTTCCCCTTTTAGCTAGTTCCTTTATTTGATCCATTAGAGATAAGATCCGGTCTAAATTGACCCATTTATACACGAATAGGTATCAAGTCTCTCACGGCCATAGTGAAACTTTAGAATAGTCACACTGGTATGAAAATAGTCAACACTTTTGGATGGTAAAATTCTCAGTTTGGATCAAGTTATCTTTCAGGATAGTTTTAAATGAGTGGGGTCGGGTTTGGGTTTACTCCACAAATCCGGGTCGACCCACAAACCCTTCTTTCTTCTAAAAGTTCATAAATAGTTAGTGCAGTAAATAAGGGGTTTAGGTGGGCCGGGGGTTTTCTCATAAATGGGTTTTCTTCAGAGAGGGTTGGAGGTGCGGTCCTGGTTGAAAAACGGATAGATGAGTCCGATTAAAATAACACCTATCCTCCGAAGCAAGTCGTACATTTGCCGTTCAAAAAAAAGTTAGTGCCGTACATATACTTATAAAAAATAATAATAACACAATAATAATCTAAATCTAAGAACTTACTATTCTATTCAAAAAATAAATAGTAATAAGAACTTACTATTCAATTCAAATATATCATTTTTATAATTTATGAATAAATAAAATTATTAAAAATGAAATGGAGTGGCTTTTTTTTTGTAAGTTTTCCTTATAATTAACACATCATGACACGCTATCAAACCCCATAAAGTATAAAACGAAAATAACAAAAATAAGTTAACAATCATTATACAAATTAAATCCTTATAACTTCAAAACAATCATATAAACCTTTTAGACATGATACATTTCATATAACCTTAGCTTCTTCAATTCCCAACATCACCATATCACAAGCCACCTTCATAAGGCACCCCAGTCTGCGGCAAAAACGCGTCACCGGAGATGAAACCCGACACCGTAAAACCACCCGCCTCCGTCTCGTTTATAACCCGAAACCCGGGCCACGTAACCCTCCGGCTCGTGTCCGCCCCGGGCCCGGAGTTATTAAACTCCGCATAATACAAAGTATCCAACGCAAAGTCACCAGACCACACAGACCACCCTGCAGGATCAACCACCGAGCCCATGAACGTCTGCATGACCACCGTTCTCGAGTACGCCTTCCACGGGCGCCCCAAATACGTAACAACGGTACGATTACTCATCGCCAAATCGTCGGATGCCGTGATGCTGCATTTTTGGATCGATATCCCGGTGTTTTGGTTCGGGTCGGTTCGGCCTTGGGCCGTAATGGCGTTAAACTGGCCCGAGAGGGGTAAACGGGGGCGGAGAATGCAGTGTTGGAGGACTGTTGCAGCGTTACCGAAGATGAAGTCTACGGTGCCGTAGATGTGGCATTGTTTGTAGAATTGGCGGAGGGAGTGGGTGTAGAGAGTGTCTTGGTGGCCCTCGAAGCTGCAGCCGTAGAAGGTCGAGAGATCGGCGCTGTTGCGGAGGGCAACGGCTTGGTGTTTGATCGCTCCGGCGGTGTTGCGGATGGTGAGGTTGATGCCGACGAAGTATGGGGATGTTACGACTGTAAACAAGATCGATTGGGTCAAAAATCAAAATGTAAAATATAATGTTTTTGGTCAGACGTTGACTTATAAATGAAAGAGCTTGTTGACATACATGTTTAACCAAACGAGTCGTGTTCAGATGAACGTTAGTGTTCATCAGGTTGGCTTGTTTAAAATGTTTCTTTGAAAAGACATGTTTTATGTCTTAGCTTCAACTATGAATATTATATTATTATGTGAAAATCTAAAAGATAAAGGAGATGAAAATATTAATTGTATAATATAAACATAATTATTTAGTCTAAATAGTCAACTTTGTATGTATGACAGCTTATTGAGTTGATCTATTTAAATCATTTCATTTGATTTAAAAACAGTTTTTTGTCATATATATAGCTTGTTAAATATATTAATAAAAAATTAAAAGATAAAAAAAATGTTATTTTTGTAGTTTAAACGTAACTTATTTTTGTTCACATAAGTATTCTTTGGTGTTAAATGTATAATTTTAAAGTACTACTACATATAACAATAAAATAAAATATAATTCCTGTTAAATTTGGTGAAAACTAGTGCATGTTGTTTTAAGGTTTATGTTGTGTATGACACAATTGTAGTGTTCGTGGCGTCACCCACGAACATGTGAACAGGACACACTTAACACCAGGGATGCTAATCCGGGTTAAAATTCATTTCAATCTTTGATTATCAAAACACTCATAAAATTAACATGATTACTTACTAAATGTAGCAGAATTGAACGTGGTCCATCCATCACCAACACTACGATTTCCAGTGATCACCGTCTGATTAATACCATCTCCGATCATCATCAAATACCTCTTGTTCTTCGGAATATTCACATACTCCTCATATACTCCACCACTCACATAAATCACATAATATCCAGCAGAAGCTGCAGAATTGTTCGGAGCAAACTTAATCGCATCGCTGATCATCGTAAAGTCGCCGGAACCGTCTTTACTAACCACCACGCTACCGCTAACCGCCACCGGATCGCCGGAGCCACCTGCCTGAAGCAGCTTTCTCCGGCTAACCGTCTCCGATATAGCTTCAAGCTCACCATCTTTAAGACCCTTGTGAGAAATCTTTTTACTTCTTTTTCTACACCATCCTTTGTTAATAAGAGATAATGAAACGCTGTATAGTTTATTATCATCTTTGATGGAAGCTATAATGTTGTTTTTTGAGCTCCATGAAGCAGCATTCGCTTGTAAACCCTCGATGCATGTTTCGGTGTTGGTTAGAATGGCGCTAAGGATCGTTTGTATGTCGTCCGATTGGGTGTCGGAAACTGCAGTTTGGGTTCGGTTTACGGTCTCAAAAGCGGTTGAAAGGTACTCGAGATTGACTCCGGCTAAGTAGAGGCAGTCTTGAAGGGCACTGATGGTTCCGGTGGTCAAACCTACGGTGTTTCGGAGGTGTTTATCGATGGATTCGGAGAATTTGGCGGCGGCGACGATGGATTTACGGAGGGAGAGGCGGCCGTAGTCGTAGATGGTGGCGGAGGAGTTGTTGATGGGGAGGGATGTTTGGCAGAAGGAGGGGTGAGGGGTGTATTGGCAGACGGTGGCGAAGGAGGGCGGCGGCGGTGGAGGTGGGGTGGCGGCGGTGGCGGATGTTAGGGCAATGAGGATGGTGAAGATGGTGGTGGTGGAAGCCATTGATGGTGGTGAAGAAGATGAGAGTTAAGGGTAGGGTTTATATACAAAGGTTAAGGTGAGTCGATGTTTGCATGGGTGGTGTTTGGTTATGAGGTGAAGAGACAAAGTTGTCACCATGTTGGTGTGTTGTATATTCTTATCTTAATTCTTAATTCTTGATTATTTTTATAGGAGTAATCAAAAAGTTGACATTTTCCTTGGGTGCCTTTAAAAATCATGAAAGATATCGTATAGTGTGTACAGACTGATTTTAGTCGATAAAATTGTCACTGTCACATCAGTCTAATTTGTATGACTCGTGTAGTTGCTTAAGGTTCATATCTCTCTACGTATAAACTTATATGACTTGTAAAGACCTATACTACTCGTATAGATGTTAGTGATGTCCAAAGATCTTAAGCTGGTGTGCAAAAAGTTAGGCCTTTTATTTTTGTGTTGTTTATTGTATTACTATGTCTGAAAATTAAAAACTAATAAAGAATACTTTTATACCTTATTTTTAGTTTCTTTTTTTCTGTTAACCTTCTTCCCATTAATATTGATGTAATATAAATATTGAAAAATTTTCGGTACAAATATATATTAAATATTAAGATTGTGGCTTTTGAAGTTGGTAGATTGTGGATGGTCAACTTGAGAGTGGGCAGCAACTAGAGTTGGGTACATGTAATTAAGCATTTGCCACTTAATATTTAAGTCGTATTACATTATTTAATAAGACAAAAGAGTGATGCTTCACACTACTTTCATCAAGTGAAATGTAACCATTTTGTGCATTTCTCTCAACCCATACATGATTACCAACTTTCTTGAAAACCCGAAAAACACCTTTTCCTCTAATATTATTTTCGGTAGCCAAGTCTGAAATAAAGAGTCACGATACATTCGAGTCATATTGAGTTCCAGTTAAAACAAGTTTTTATTCCGCAAAAATAAAGTATTGCTTAAAATAGAGTGAAAGTGGTCTTAAGTCCTTTTGTAATTTAGTAAATCTATCAAAATATGATAACCTTCAAATCATTTTTAGAGAATTTTAGGTTGTAGCTTTAAAATTTTATATTTTAGAAAATATGATATTTAGAGGTTTAGAGATAGACATATGAAATTCTTCCCCTTGGTATAATAACCAATGATAAGCGATTAATCCGATTTGAGTTTTAGGGAGGACTAGAAGACATTCTTGAATTTTCAATAACATTTTTATAAATGTCTAAAACCCTTATTGTCCAGATACAGAATATGTTAGTTCATCAATAATTATTAGTTTGAATTTCAACAATAATTATGTTTAAGTTAGAAAACTAAAACAAGACCTTCCATTATATATTTATATTTGCTGCTTTATCCCATCATTCTACTTGTATTAACAATATTTTTTAAAACTAGATATCGTTGAAGCAGCTACCTTTTATTGTTCATCGGTTAACTCGTCAAGTCGGTACCAAAAACTCCTCGACCCCAAAGATAAGAGGCCAATGTTAGCAGGTTTTGAATTAGTTTTGTCGGAGTCGCTTATAATCAGCTCATTTGTATATGGTCTATAGCTCGTAACTGAGCTAACTAAACCAACAACAATGACATCACAAACGGCTTCTAGTTTAACTTGTCAGACGAACTATTTTAGTTTCAATACATCGTATAGTAGTTAAAAGATATCTATGATATTTGAATATTAACCTATATGTTTAAAATGTAATTAAGTGAACAGAGATTATGGAAATCTTGCTCGTCCATATTTCATCAATGGTGGGAGCCAGCATCTTGCGCAAGGTACACATGTAACTTATGTTTACTACGTGTGATCATTAGACAGAGAGATAGACATGAAAAGTCTCTTTCTTTTGGGGTTGTTGGCGATATATATATATATATATATATATATATATATATATATATATATATATATATATATATATATATATATATATATATATATATATATATGGTTGCTGGAAAACGGTTACATATTTTTGTTTAATCTGAGCCGTTGAAACCCACGTACTTTTGATCTGGACCGTGTAAATTAGACAGTTGTTGAATGTTGTGTAGGTTACAGAGGTTGCAAACCCACGTTCCAATTCCATGATATCCGGCACTTCCATCTCTCCTCGCTGGTTCCCATGTTGTCTGGTAACCTCCCCACTCTCCTTCATCTTCTGAGACCTCCTACGTCGAGCGGTTAAGGTTTTCAATTCCTTTAATTATATGTGCTCCTATCCCCACCACCACAGGAGATTCCTCACCTAAGACAGAGGGAGATGTCATCAAATCAACCGCCTGTAGGCCTCTGGACTGATTATCGGAGTTTTCAAATTCGCAACTCCACAATCCATATGACTATTTCAATCATCACAAATGAATTTGACACGAGAATGAGTAGTCGTCCGGATCCAAATTCGTCATGTGAAAGAGGAAGGATATGGGATCAACCCCACTATAATCGCCTTCGAGGTATGAGGCTGTGGACCAGTGGTATGCCATCGACACTCACTTCCATCGTCATGGAAGAACCTAAAAGCTTTCGCTTTCTTTCTAAATTCTTCAATGCTATCACAGTAATATTGCTGATATCATTCGTCTGGGTTGCAGAAATCAAGCAAAACTTGAAGAAATATGGGATTTTGAGAGTAAGCATATGTCAATTTGAGTCTTAATGGTGTTTCTAGATCTTTAACTTGCAGGGGGTTTGATTTCTTCAGGGAATTGGGGGCTTCTCGATCTTTTGTTAGTTTGAATCGACAATGTGTTGTGAGTTTTGAATGTTTAATATGGGTTTTGTTTTATTATATTTTGTTGAAGATACAAACAAGTCACTATACCATTTGAATTTCATGAATATTGATCCAAACAGATGTGACATATTTTGATAGTTTAGTATTTTTGATGGTTTGGTTATTTGATAGTTGTATGTTTTTTTAATGGTTTGGTTATTTGTTATATATTTTATATTTTTCAGGTGACGATAAAGTATGGTTCGGTGGTGGTTCATGTCTTTGGTGGTAGTTCACATTAGCTTTAAGATATTCTTTTTGAGGATGCTGCTCGATTTTACATGGCTGAAAGTATATTGACCATTCATTCATACATCAGTATTATATTATATTCCTTAATAAAAAATTAAAGACTTGATCCAAGTCATAGTTTCATGTGTAAAATGAATATACATTGAAGCATGTAAACTCTTTTTACTTGTAGGAACATTAAACCAGATAACCTGATATCATATTGAAATGATCTTATAAAGTTGTCCGATTTTTGCTTTTGTAAGCCCTTAGGAAGTAAAATTCATCAACATTGTTGAATGATGAATATAACAAAATCTGAGAACCTAAATGTCAGTGATGGGCAGCGAGCAAGTTCCTTAGTTAGTACCAAAAGAAACTTTTAAAGTGCCTCGGTATTGCTTTCTTGACATTTTGAAAAATAAATTGCTTTTAATTTTATTCTTCTGTGTGTTTATCAATAACATTTTTTCTGTAAACTTTTCAAGGCATTTACCATGCTTAGAACTCTTAAAAGTATGCCATTTAAAGTGCTACTAAAGAACGTTATTAGACAAGCATCTACTAAGGTATGTATGTGTTCTATTTTATTATTACTAGATGTTACACAATTGGTATCAGAGCCTGGTTAGAGGGTTAATTGAGGAACAAGATTCAATCAAAGATCGTTCGACGGTAGCGATGGTGTCAACAAAGTTTGAGATTGAGAAATTCGATGGAAAAAACGACTTTGGGTTATGGCGACTGAAGATGAAGGCATTGCTCGTTCATCAATGAGTGGTGGATGCCTTGGCTGGAGAATCTAAGTTGCCGAACACAATGTCAGACAAGGAGAAGAAGGAGATGCTTGAACAGGCACACAGTTCAACGATCTTGAGCTTGGGTGATTGGGTACTCAGAGAAGTATCGAAGGAGACGACGGCGGCAGGGGTCTGGTCAAAATTGGAAAGCCTATACATGACGAAGTCTTTTGCGAACAGGTTGTATCTCAAGAAGCGTTTGTACACTTTCCAAATGGTGCCTAGGAAGTCAATTGAAGATCATACTGACGAATTCAACAAGTTGGTGTTAGATCTTGAAAACATTGAAGTTGAATTGGATGATGAAGACCAAGCGATCATATTCTTGACCTCTCTCCCATCATCTTATGAGCACTTTGTGGATACTTTAATGTATGGTAGGGATACTCTTACCATGGAGGAAGTGCTGGAAGCTCTCAATTCATAGAAATTGAAGAAGAAAACTGATTATAAAGAAGATGGTAGAGAGGGCTTGGTGGTCAGGGGAAGATCTGAACAAAGAAACTTCAAGCTGAGAAGTGTCTCAAAGTCAAGATCCAAGTCTAAGAGGAGGTGTTATGTGTGTGGGTCAGAAAAGCACTTCAAGAAAGATTGTCCTGACTGGAAAAGAAAAAAGGGTGAATCAAGTGGATCAAAGTCTCATTCTAGTCACAATGCACAAGATGATGTATCTGATGGATATGGCTGTCACAAGCAGCAGTAATAAGAATGAGTAGGTGATGGATTCAGGTTGTTCATATCATATGACACCTGTAAAGGAGTTCTTCAAAGATTTGAAGTTTGAAGATCTCGATTTTGTAATGTTAGGGGATGATAGACCTTGCAAGATTGTAGGTCATGGTTCAATGACTTTAAAGATAAAGAATGGAATGGAAGTGTATCTTCATGATGTAAGTTATATCCCTAATCTTAAAAGAAGTTTGTTATCATTAGGGTTGTTGGAGAGATCTGGTTACCATGTTAGTCTTAGGGATGGTAAGGCTAAGGTGATTAAAGGATCAATGATGGTACTGTTTGGTAATAGAAGGGATAATAATATCTATGTACTAGATAGTGCTAGTGTAGTAGAGTCCCATGTGGCAACTGCCTCAAGTGATAGTAGTTCTAAGGCCATGTTGTGGCACCAGAGGCTTGGACATATCAGCTAGCAAGGACTGGTAGAGTTGCAGAAGCAACAGGTTATGACTGAGTTGAAGAATTATGATTTTGGTTTTTGTGTAACTTGTATTCTTGGGAAACACAAGAAGGTTAAATTCACAAGGGCTAAGCATATCACAAGTGGGGTATTAGACTACATTCACTCTAATTTATGGGGTCCTGCTAAGGTTGATTCTTTGGGTGGTGCTAGATATTTTATGACTTTGATAGATGATTTTTCAAGAAGGGTCTGGGTAATCATCTTAAAGAATAAGAGTGATGCCTTTAGTAAGTTCAAGGAATGGAAAGTCCTTGTGGAAACCCAAACTGAAAGAAAAGTCAAGAAGCTAAGAACTGATAATGGGTTGGAGTTCTGCAACCATGAGTTTAATCAGTATTGTAAAGCTCAAGGTGTTGCAAGACACAGACTTGTGTCTGGTTATCCACAGCAGAATGGTTTGGCTGAAAGGATGAACAGGACCTTACTTGAAAAGGTAAGATGTATGTTGGCTAGTTCTGGTTTACCCAAGATGTTTTGGGTTGAAGCTGTGACTACTGCAGCTTATCTAGTCAACAGGTCTCCATCAACTGTATTAGACATAAAGACTCCTATGGAGGCATGGTCAGGTAGAAAACATGACTATGATGATCTTAGAGTATTTGGGTCATTGGCTTATGCTCATGTTAGCCAAGGAAAACTAGAACCCAGGGCTTACAAATATGTATTTCTAGGATACCCTGATGGAGTGAAAGGGTATAGGTTGTGGAGGTTAGATGGTGGCAGACCCAGGGTGATAGTGAGCAGAGATGTGATTTTCCAAGAAGATGTTTTGTATAAAGACATTAAAGGAAAAAGGAATTCAGAAGTTAGAGAGCAGAGTGGGGTTCAGATTAAGGTGAAGCCATAGGGTGTGAGTGATAAAGGTGTTGATCATGGCACTTCTGATAACCAAGGGGATAGTTTAGATGATTATCAATTGGCTAGGGATAGACAGAGGAAACAAATGGTACCTCCACTCAGGTATAGAGAGGGGATTGATTTGTCAGCATTAGCCTTTGTTGCTGCTGAAGAAGAAAGTATCTATGAACTGTTGTCATACTCTGAGGCAATTTCTGTGAAAGAAAGCTCAAAATGATGTAAGGCCATGGAGGAAGAGATGGAATCTCTTTATAAGAATGGCACATGGGAGCTGGTTGATAAACCTGAGAGTCACAAGCCTACGTCATGTAAGTGGTTGTTCAAACTGAAAGATGGGATTTCTGAAGGTGAACCTCCTAGGTATAAGGCTAGATTAGCAGCTAAGGGGTTTACACAGAAGCCAGGGGTGGATTATAATGAAATATTCTCACCTGTGGTGAAACATTCATCTATAAGGGTTATGTTATCATTGACTGCTTCTATTGATATGGAGTTACATTAGTTGGATGTGAAAACTACGTTTTTACATGGGAAGTTAGATGAAACAATCTATATGAAGCAGCCGGAGGGGTTTGAGGTTAAGGGGCAGGAACATAAGGTGTGTCTCCTTAAGAAGTCCTTGTATGGACTGAAGCAATCTCCTAGATAGTGGTACAAGAGGTTTGATGAACATATGGTGACTAATGGGTTTAATAGGAGCAACTATGACAATTGTGTCTATTTCAAGGAGTACAGCTTGAACAAGTTTGTGTATTTATTGCTGTATGTTGATGACATGTTGGTGGCTTGTCCAGACTTGAAAGAAGTTGAAGCTACTAAATGGATGTTAATGTCTGAGTTTGAGATGAAAGATCTAGGGAGCACAAGGTGTTGAAACTGTCTTAAAGCTCTTATTTGGAAAAAGGTATTGATTAACGATAGAATGGATGAGGGGAAGCTAGTAATTGTCCTTATTGGTGTTCATTTTAAACTGTCAAGCTCTGATTGTCCTAAGTCAGATGCTGAGGTTGATTATATGAAGAAGGTGCCTTATGCCAATGTGGTTGGGAGCTTGATGTACTTGATGGTATGTACAAGACAGGATATTGGCTATGCTGTGAGTTTAGTCAGCTGGTACTTGTCTAATTCGGGTAATGCTCATTGGGATGCTGTGAAATGGATCTTGAGATATCTCAGAGGTACTAAACACTATGGCTTAGTGTTTGGGTGTCATGAACATTGGTAGAGTAAATGGATTGTTAGTTATGTTGATTCAGATTTTGCCAAGGACCTTGATAGAGGTAGATCAATTACAAGGTATGCATTTCAAGTGCTGGGTAACTTGTTTAGTTGATTATCTACCACAGAGGTGAGTATATAGCTTTGACTGAGGGAGTTAAGGAAGCTATATGGTTGCATGGTTTTGTTTTTGAGTTGGGAATTAATGTTGCAGACTCAGTGGTGTATTGTGATAACCAGGGTGCAGTACAGTTGTCAAAGAATAACATGTTTTATGAGAGAACAAAGCACATCAATGTGAAGTTGCACTTCATAAGGGATGTGGTGAATGCTGGGAAGGTGAAAGTGGAGAGTGTGTCTACTTTGGAGAATCCAACGGATGTGTTTACTAAATCTCTACCTGGTTTCAAGTTTAACTTTTACTTGGATGCATTGGGAGTTGGTTAAAATCTTGTTTTGATTTTAAGGTGGAGATTGTGAGGTATAAAAGCCAAAACAAGTGATATCTTCCGAAGTTAGTTATCTTCCGAAGCTTGACATATTTCTTCCGAAGCTTGGCTGAAGTCTTCCGAAGGTTATGTTTGCTTCAGAAGTGTTCTGAAGATTAATGGTTTACTTTGGAAATCTTTCGAATGGTACTTCCTGCTTCGGAAGTATTTGTATAGGGTCCTAAGTGTAAATTCTCAATTAGTTGTTGAGTGTATAATTTAACCGTTATAGTTCGTTGATCATGAGACGGACTGAAATCACAGACACTTGTAATCACAATCACTTGTAATCTTTTATGAATAAAGTTCTTTCTTGCTTTCTTGAAGTTCGTCTTCTTCGTTTCTTATAGTTGTTGAATTGCGCATTCTTGTACTCAATTGTGTAACACTAGAAGATGTTTTTAGCAAATTAACTAGTATTCACTTGTAGATGATCGTGATCTAAAACATTTGGTATATTGCTCGTCGACTGGGTCAAAAAAATAATATTAATTAGGCGTATTTCAACTCTTATAAGCATTATTGCATATTCAAGTTATTTGTTAATGACACGAAAGAACAATAAATGAAAAGGTTTGAGGAATTGAGGATGTTAGATCTCTTAGATTAAGGTATATTTAATATCAGACTTAATGAATGCAAAAGCTAACAAGTGTGGAAGAGGTCATGGTTTACATTTGAACTAAAGAATGTGATTGGATATAGTATGATTAGATTAGACATTTGTTCCAATAAAACCTTATTTTGATAATCATATTTTAAGGCTAAAGTAATGGTATTTTAGTCTTTGTTAACTTAAGATTTCAATAAGCCGAGTTTGGTTTGGTTTTTTGACGCATATATTTGATGGGGCATCTCGTCATGGGATTCACCCTTGCTCTGATTAGGATGTTCAGTCTTAAGATCGACGATTAATGTTCTAGTGTCACATAGATAAGTATAAAAGATGTTAGAAAGGTTCACATTTGATGTTTAGGGAATCTATCATAAAACTGAAGTCAACGGTTCACATTTGATGTTTAGGGAATCTATCATAAAACTGAAGTCAACTCTATGAAAGGTTCATACTTTTAAACCGGATTTGTTTTCACAAGTTACCTTGCTCAATCCGATCCACATGTTTTGTCAAACTTACTAAAACCTATAATTTGAATCCATAAACATTTACATAATCAGTTTAAATCGTTTTCATATTAAAAAAAACCAAGGTGATTTGAATCCAATACACTGTTTAGCTTAATTTGAATGAACATCAGGTTTTTAAAGTCTGATTTGAATAATCCTATACATACATTAAGTGGATATTGAAGTCTAATACTCTAAATATAAAATACCCCATTTTTTCGCCTTTGAAAATTAGAACCAAGAGGCCCAAAAGTTAAACTTTGAGTTAAAATATTCTTTTGGTGAATTGGTCTGCCGAGTTCCGTCCAGGCCCAGTTCAAGAAAATATTAAATTTGGTCACGGGCTAAGCCCAAGCTCACGTTTTGACTTGTAAAAATAACCGAACCGAGCCCAAACCCGCCCCTGCTCGGATCGGCTTGGCTAGTTTAGAGCCGCACCCTGGTGTTCATTCAAATCTAACACAAACTAGAATAATAATTTTGTCTATATTTGTCACTAAACTTTAAAAGGGCAGATTCACTCCTTTAAATTTGACAAATGAAACATTTTCTGTATGGTTTCACATGTAAAATATATCGACAAAAATAATCTTTATGTAGAAAACTTTATAATATATGACAGCTTTTAAGAAAATTAAGAATATATTTAAAAAAATCATGTTTACAGTTTGCTAATTTTATTAGTTTAAGACCCAAGATCATACTTAAACAGTTAAACTCTTGTATTCATTACTTGAAATACATACATATAAATAGACTAAAAAACAACATGTAAATATGAATCATTATTTCTATAAAATAAACCACTACTTAATATCCACTCAGTACTTCACCACCTAGACTAATTCAAAATAAAAACTTGCTACATAATTTAAATAAAACACATGACTTAAATATTAGACCTGCGACCCGACTTGACCCGATCAAGATTAACCCAACAAATTTTTCATAGGGTACGTTATCAAAAATATCATACAGTGAATATTGGTTCACATAAATTATTAAATTTCATCTCATAACACATAACTTTAAAGAATTTAACATTGCAAACATAGGACTCCATCAATTTATCTTCAAATTCAACCACACATAATCTCGTGCGTTTTTGTTAATTAATACATCACATAAACCTACGTGACAACATGCCCGTTTTTTTACATATGATATCTTCTAAGTATCGAAAACATCCTTATACCGGCGTTTATAAAAAGATACGAACATGTACTGTCCGGTTACAAATAACATATTTTTTAGAAAACATGTGACAAGTTTACTATCCTGGTTCTTTTTGGTTATTTTATAGATATTTACCACATTTAATTAGCATTGTTTAGTGACAGGACAATATCTTTTAAAAGGTCAGTAATGATTTACTTCTTTGATATATTATAAATTAAATAACCTTACTTGGCTCAAAATCAAAAGCCCCTTCTTTGAAATGATCCACATAAGATATAAAATGCTTCTGTAATGATAAAAAAGAAACTAAGAAAGTTCCGAGACATATTTTCCATATCTCAAACTTTAACTTTATACGATAATATTGTAATAAAGTTTGATTTCTGCTGTGTTTTGTTTTCAAGCAGGAAAAGTAAACTAATTTTAAAATCATTTAATAATAATTTCACATAAATAAGCTACACTGTTAGGTAAAATAATCTAAACCAAACTACGTGTTTAATAGGGCCTTTAAACTTGTAATAAATTATATTATTTGAAACATTTTGTTGGGAAATTTCTTAATAGAGTAATAACCGGATGATTCTGAAGTCGTGTGATCTCACTTTCAGATCAAATAATTAGAGTGTATACCAATAATTTGACCGGATAAAATCAAAATTGATTCAAAAATTCGTATAAATTTTGGATACTGTTTGTAATTCGAGTTTTTCCAGTTCTATCTCTTCTAGAAAACCAATACCAACATAAACGGGATTGAAGTTTTCCAAGATAACTGCTATTGCGGTTTTGAACAAACTACACATTTAGTCCCTCAAGTTTAAATAATACAATTTTGGTCAAAAATGAACTTCTAATGCATTTTCTATGAAGGACTTTTGTTCAAAATAAAAAATTTCCAGGGGCCACCGCCCCTTGGACCCCGCTTCTCTCGGGGGTGTTGCCCTCGAACCCCCGTTAGTCCCCGATGACATTCAAACAAGCATGTATTCTTGTTTGAATAACACACGCAATCTCTAATTACACTAAACTATTCAACACATTTTATATTTTTTTTCAAAATATAAGTTTTTTTATACATAATGTATATTGCATCAAAATATGATATCTACGCAATTTAGAAGATATATAAATGGACACTTATACTATATATATATATATATATATATATATATATATATATATATATATATATATATATATATATATATATATATATATATATATATATATATATATATATATATATATGCTATTTTTCTTATTCAAAAGCAAAATTAAATACTCAACATAAAAATCACCTTTTGTATAATAACAACTTCTGAAATTCTAATTTCAAAATAATTAAAAATATATCATTGGTAAAGTGGATCCTTGATATATTGGGCCAAATTCTTAATATTGTGGCAAAGAGGTTCCTTTGGTAGCACTCATATATGTATGGAAATGGAAATGAATCGGGCACGCATGATTTCTTTCATTGGATGTTAGCTTTTGCATACTCATGATCGAGTCCCTACATAACTAATTCAACTTTACTTTTTAAATGTTTGCCATTATGTTTGCCTGATGGTCTGGTAACGACATTTGAGCTAATGAATCAGACACAAATAAATCAACCAGTTCTTGATGTACCAATTAAAATCGGTGAAAATCATAGCAAAATTGATGAAACCTGCATAACCCTTTAATGCTTGCCTACTTTAGCATTTTGTGAATGCTAGCTTCATCTATGAGTCTTACAAACCAATATAACTATTATCGGTTGACTGTTATGCCGGTTATAACCGGAAATTCTCATAACTTTTCATAAATGCTCACAACAAACTATTACAATTGCTTATCAACCCATACCTAGTCTGAAAGTGATCAAACACGAATCAAAAAGCTATCCAAACCATACAAAATCAAGAAAACGCAACATTAGCTTCGTATGCGAGTCAAATGGACCTATGCTCGGGTCAACCACAACTCTAACCAATTGGTCCAATTTAAGGCACACGTGGTCCACCTAGAGTTGTTATCAAAAGAGTGATGAATAGAAAGAGAATAAAGTGGGGGGTGCAACGAGACAAGTGCAAGGTGGTCACGGGATCACTATTGCTGACACGGGATTTTGAATATATATATTTATGTGTATCCGAGCAACTACATTATACCCTTTGAGAACTATATTATAATAATCTTTTATTATGTACCAAGTTGGATTTTGATGCTGATGTTTACTTTTTTTATAGTATCATGAAGATTATAACGCGTTGAAATCACAAAACTTAGTTCTTTGGAATGTTTCTATAGAATATATGTAAGTGAGAGTGCAAATCATGACCTTTTAGGCTTATTGTAACATTTAAAGGGTTAAGCAAGTAATTTTTATCTTAAAGCTCACTTATTATAAAGATAATTACGATTTCATGCTGACGGAGGTTTATCAAACCACATTGACTCAGATTGTATACGAAATGAACGTCTATGAATAGTCCGTAAACTATTGGTGTGAAGTCTGTTTATGTTTGTTTATTTAATGGATTAATGAACATAACATACATTATTGTTTATTTGACTAACCGAATGGGCAAGAACTCATGTCATTTTTATTTATTTATATTTTTTTACGTTCGTTCATTTTTGTTCAATTCGTTTATATTTCTCCATTAATTGGAATCCGGGTCTCAACAAGAGAAGTCTCTCTATATTTTCGGAACATAGGAAATGTTTGCCTCCAATCTATCATTTTCAGATCCTATCAATGCATTTTCTATACGAGTAGTATTTTACTAAATATGTTTTGTTTGCTTGGTTTACGTTTATCCATTAAGTTCTATTAATGGTTTGCATATTTACCTTTAAAATAGTGAGCCTAACCCATTTTGAAACCATCGGACCAATACAACCCATAATCTTGTTTATTCGTTAGGAATCATCTCGAACAATTCGTATTGAAGTTTTAGTTTAAATATTGTTCCTACTTTTAAGAGAATCCTATTATATAATGCTTTTTTACGTTCGTTTATGTTTTTCTATGTCTAAAATAGTAAAAAACGAACATAATAAACACATTTACTTTTTTACAAAAAAAGGACATAACTTTTTTAGTTGTTCATACTTTCATTCGTTTCTTCCACTAAAATTAAAATAATGAACAATACCAAGCCTCGTTATCTCGATCGATTAAGTTATATTATTATTTTATATCATTGATCTACCTTCCTGTCTAAATCACTAATATATAAACTCCTCAAATGTACACTCACAAACGTAACATCTTCCACCATGCAAACCAATACAAACATTCTCACACCACTCTATGCTCTCTTCATACTATCATTCACAATTTCTTCAATCCCCAAAATTACAACCAACCCCCTTCCACTTCCATCATCTACACAAACCACCCCTCTACCCATACACCTTCAAACACAAACAGCACACACACATTGCGACGGTACACTCTACTACAACCTCTGCCTCAAAACCCTAACCACCGTCGTACCAGATCTCCGATCAAAATCGCTGCCGGAGATCATCTCCGCCACCATCAACCACACCGTCGGCAACCTCCGATCAACCGATTTCAACGTCACCGCCATTCGCCGGAAGCTGAGGAAACTCTTGGCCATCGAGATCCGAGCGCTCGACGACTGTCACTCGTTGTTCGTTGATACGGTGAAGGAGCTCGAATCCGCCATTGATGAGCTCGATCGGAGACCGTACGGTGAACACGATGATCTCCAAACGATTCTCAGTGCCGCGATGACGAATCAAGCGACGTGTCTCGACGGATTCGCGTTCAGCAAATCGAGGAACAAAATCAGAAGGTATTTCCGTAAATCGTTGCGTGAGATCACTCGTCAGGTTAGTAACTCACTCGCGTTGCTGAAGAAAGTTGATCGGAGATCGAAATCGACGACCGAGACGGTGGCGGAACCGGCGGAGGTGTTTCCGATCTCCGGTGAATATCCGCGGTGGTTGAGGAAGAAGGAGCGGGCGTTGTTGCAGTCGCCGGTGACGGATGCGGTGGTGTACGATCTGGTGGTGGCGAAGGACGGCACTGGCGACTTCACGACGATCGGAGATGCGTTGAACGCTGCTCCGAACATGAGTAACTCGAGATTCGTGATATACATCAAAGCCGGAGCGTATTATGAGTATTTGGAGATTGATAGTCGGAAGACGATGATAATGCTCGTCGGTGACGGAATCGGGAAGACGTTGATCAAAGGTAACCGGAGCGTCGTCGACGGGTGGACTACCTTCCGATCTGCTACCGTCGGTAAGTAATATTATTTACAGTTTATTTACGAGCTTCTATTCGAAAACATATGTGTGTAATGACCCAATGTTTCGTATTCGGGTGATTGGGATGATCGGGTGGGTTAGTGATGCGTTACTAATCTAATTAGCTTTTAGAAAAGATAAAATAGTAATAATAAGTTGGTGCATATCGTTATATTATTTGAAGGTGGGTTTGAAATCATTTGGTAATAATTGGATCTGATAAGAGTTATAATATTTAGGAAAAAGAGGAATATTACTTACCCCACTGGCCACTACTTGCATGAAATTGTAGTTTTGGATGGTGGAGGAGTATTATAACATCAACCGACCATGATCTTAATTTGCCTTTACATAAGCCACATCTTTAAAATATTAATATGTATTAACAATTTAATTAATTAAGTTTTAAGTTTTACTTATATTGTTAAAGCTATTTTACATGTATAATCATTATAGCTTAATATTTTATTTTTATTTATTTCACTCGTAATAATATATGACTATGGTTGTATTTTATTTCTATAATTAATATCAAGTATATTCTATGATAATTATGTAAATAAGATTATTTTTTGAAGTGGAAGTTATAAGTAACATAGGTTAGATTGTCAGAATGCAATATTATTGGTCAATGGATCATAGTTCGTATTGTGAAATTTTTTTTCTCTTATATAGGTATTTTATGTATATTTTAGAACTAATTTCTAGTTTAATACTTCCATAATTTTTACACATACAGAATGATTTATACTATTTGACTTGGCGTTTAAATTAAATAAATCGAGCTATCGACTTTGACCTCACTTGTTTAATGCTTGATTTGGGTCTAGCCTAATTTGAAGCTTCGCTTAACAATCAAGCTTAACCTTGAACTTCATATAGTTGTCTTGTTTCATTTTTTAAATAAAATTCAGGACACTGTTAATGTTAAGGGCCGTTTGACAGCATCTGAATCAGCTTCTTAATGATTCAGATGTCTGAATGGTTCATCACTTAATTGTTCAGACTGTTTGTTTTGCGAGCAAATATCTGAATGGTTCAGACATTTGTCTCTGAATAGTTAAACATTGTATATATGCTGAATGGTTAAGAGATCTAATGCTGAATGATTAAGACCTCTTATCTTAATGGTTCAGACCTCTTAATGGTTCAGCACTTAATGATTCAAGCCTCTTATTGATTCGACGCTTAGTCATTCAGAAATTGTCAAACAGCCGTTTAATGGTGGTTTGTTTGTTAATGTTAGTGGTGGTTTGTTTGTTTGTGAAGTGGTATGTTGTTAGGTTATATAATACTTATATATAGAAAAAAGTTATAACATACATAGTTAAATAAATAAATACACACACATATAATAGTCTTTTCAATAATAAAATTTCTAACATTACATATTTAAGATGTGTGTCCAAAATTCTTTTAGAAGCAACCCAATTGTAAGGAAGAGACCAAATAGTTGACATGGTACTGACATAAGAAATGTGTGAAAGCTCGCCCAACAAGAGGATCGATGTTAACATCATTCGATTACCTTAGGATTAGAAATATTTATTTTGGTAGCCCTATAAATACTCACGACCTCATATGAATGATGTTTACATCAACGATTCAATTGATATCTCCATCACTAAAAAGTAGCGATTCTCCTAATCGTTTTCTCCCCCATCTGGTTTCATAAATTTTCATATAATTAAAGTAAAAAAATACTACACACACATAAACTAAATGAATAAAATATACATACTAACAAGTAAAGCTTTTTAGTTAAAAGGAATTGAAATCGAGCTTAACTAACTCGATATGGATTGTTTATATTATTAGTCTTATCAAAGGGTGGCGCAATATTGATAGATAAGGAACTAGTGGAGTACTTATTGTTTTCTGAGTTGGATGCTTTAGTTTAGGTCAAATGGAAGAATATACAATCTTAGTATTTTTATTTTAAAGTTTTATATGTATCAGCTTATTTTAATCAGTTATGAAAATTATTATATTTTTTAATTTTTCTTATCAATATGCAATCTCTTGCTTTTAAAGGTAAAGACATTGATACGTGTGATATATTAAATAGCTACGAATTATATATTGTAGTACCATATAATAATTATGTTATATTAATTAAAACATATTACATGCGTTTTCAAAGATGACTATTCCGTATTTCTTTCAATTTGTCCTTTGTTTTTATATCGAGGGGTTGTTAGAATCTTTTAAACAAAAGGACTCCAAAAGCTGACATTTAAAGTTTTACAATCAAAACTGATTAATAACTTCTGTTAAAATAATAATTAAGTGATTAGGAGTCCTATATAATATTGGATTATGTGTTTGTTCAACTGGTAAAAACAACAAATAAGAGTATGAATAGGTTAAATTGGCAGGTGGGCTGGCCCAGCCCAACCACTTTCTTTATTTTAATGGGTGGGCCCAACGAAGTCACGGAATGTTGAAGCATCTGTCACCAGACAGTAGGTTGCTTTATAACAAGTGGACACTCTTTGTTTACAACAACCCACGAGTTAGGTTCTGGCTCCCATTGACGAATTTAGAATGAGGTGACTCACATATTAATTTATATATGTAGTTATTTGTTTAATTACATACATATAATAATATAATACGATAACAAAACGAAAATTGACTCGTCGGAAAGGACTCGTATATTATTATATGATGCCGTGATTAATAATATGCTCCATAAAAAATATTTACAATATGTTTTAAGTAGACATTTTGTGGTGCTAAAAACAAGATATCCAGATCATGTTTATGTTGCTTAGGCGGATGATATAGGGATGTTATTTAGACCATCGGGATGGTTCTTCAGTCCTCTAGTGTATTGCTAATGTTTCTTGTCCAAATCAACCCTAAATTAGCTATGTCACTAATTAAGTGTTCAATGCCATTGTCATGTCATTGTTTACCTAAAATACCTAAGCATAGATCCGCCTTTTATAATTAGATGTTAATATGTTTTTAAATATATCCATAATTATGTCTTTTGAAAGTACGATCTTTAAAACAAAACATGACCTAGTTTATTAGATGTCATATGTATATTTTTTACTAAATAGTTTATTTTGTATGTAAAATCTGACTGAAATGACATTTTTTTTAATCATATTAGTCGTTTTCCTTGTTGAATCTCTTGTGCTATAGATGACAAAATTATGAATTGACATATTTCTTTTACATGTTTAGGAATTAATAAATAGTTTGATATTAATTAATACGGGTTGAGTGATTGAGTTATGTTAAAACTTTTCCAACTTTGTTAGTATTATAACTTTTCTTTTTTATCTTACAAGTAATCTATGTATTATTGTAAAAATTTATTGTATAAATTACTTAGGATTTGAGATGTCGTATGATTCATAAATATTTTCAACCGATTTGTTTTGTTTTAGAGTCAACCATAATGGTGCAGTAGATGCTAAGATAAGTCTATTTTGTGAAAAAATTATGAAAAGTTCTTATTAACCAATCATTATAAACATTACTGCCAGTAACTTTTATTCTTAAGAGTTAAATTTTAACTGTTACAATAGATTACAATCAATGAAAACATAACTTAGAAAACATTTTTCATGATCTTTTCTATCCGCTAAAATATACTTCTACGTCATATCTAAATATAGGAGTAGAATACCAATTCCCGTGTATGCATAAAAGGTATTATCGACGCCAAGGCATGTGATGTGTCGCTGCCATTGGTATACATTAACATCAAAAAAATAGAAAGATAAGCGTAGGAAAAAGAATCAATGGTCTTTATCTATTTATTTTTTTACGGTACCGAAAATGCTCGGTACGGTATGGTTCGGTATCGATACCGGTACGGTATTTGAAGGTAAAAATTTGTAAAATACCAGTATCGTACCGAACCGAAAGTACCAATCCTGAAAACACCAAAAAGTGGGTACCGAACAGAATTCGGTATGGGAAATTCAGTACCGATACCAGTTAGGTTTTGATATTTGGTACCATTTGCTCATCTCTAGTTTTGAAGCCATCTTTAACTATCATATAATAATGTTTGGAGCCTCACTTGTCAATATTAGCTCCCCCTCCTAGTCCACTACTTATAGTCTTAGTAAATGTCACGATACTGCCAAAATACAAACATTGCTATTCATTTAAAATCAGTTACGAATTATTTGTGATTTTCCATATTTTTTCAACAACAACTTTCTAACTCTGAATCTATCACATTTCAGCTGTTACAGGCAACAGTTTCATAGCCAAAGGAATCACCTTCGAGAACTTCGCAGGAACTGCAAAACACCAAGCAGCAGCATTACGTAGCAACTCCGACTTCTCCATCTTCTACCAATGCAGCTTCATCGGCTACCAAGACACTCTCTACGTCCACTCCTTCCGCCAATTCTACCGCGAATGCGACATCTACGGCACCATCGACTTCATCTTCGGCAACGCCGCTGTCGTCTTCCAAAAATGCAACCTATACGCCCGGAAACCCGATCCAAATCAAAAAAACCTCTTCACAGCCCAAGGTCGCGACGATCCGAATCAAAACACCGGCATATCACTCATAGAATGCAAAATCACCGCAGGATCGGAGCTCATTCCGTACCAACCAATGTTCAAATCGTACCTTGGGAGGCCGTGGAGAGAGTACTCGAGGACGGTGATCATGCGGTCGTATATCGGAGATCTGATTGATCCCGCTGGTTGGCTTGCATGGTCAGGTAACTTTGGTTTAAGTACGCTCTTTTATGCAGAGTATATGAATAGAGGACCAGGTGCAAATACCTCTAGTAGAGTTAGTTGGGCGGGGTATAAGGTGATTGTTAATGCCACAGAGGCCGACCAGTTTACGCTGGGGAATTTTATTCAGGGGGATCAGTGGTTGAATGCTACTGGTGTTCCCTACGACCTTGGGATGAATTAAAACAAAGGGTTTTGGTTCATGTTTTATTGCTTTAGTAGATTTGTGCTCAAATTCTGATCAAGTTCATGGATTTGAAAGCATACAACTATTGTTATCGGTTAAATATTTTTATAATACCAGGTCAAAATTAATGTAAGCATTTTGCACATCACAATGAGTTTTTTTTTTTTTTTTTTTTTACATAGTAACTTACTTCTAATTCTATACAACAATTAAGTTGCCCTTTAGGTTATTTAAAATTAATCTGATTTCTTTAACGGGTTTATTAAGATTGGTTTTGTTCTTTTATTTTAAATGATTCATTCGTTTGTTTATTGATTGTGAAGATATTATATAATGAGGTCACACTAAATATTTTTGACGATTTAGAAATGTAAAAAAGAAAATAAATAAAGAACATACAGTAAAAGTAAAATAAAAAACTCGAGTTCCAATTCTGCAAATACTAGCGTATATATCCTTTTAAAAAACAAAGAGGGAATTCTAAAAAATATGTATTTGGTCAAAAGGTATGGTTAACTTGAGAACTAATTTTAATTTGAGAATTTAATAACTATTAATTTTTAAATTTAAACGACTATAACTTTTTCATACGTTATTATTTTATTAAAATATTACATCATTATAGCATAAGTTTTTTGTTTTTAATTTGAGTATAATATTGTTATATTACAAATAAAAAAAATTATACATCAATACTCCTTATACGTGAACATGGCTCTGGTCACACAATGACCGCCAACCCCCCCTCACCCCCCCCCCCCCCCCCCCCCCCCCCCGGTATATGTATGTATTGACTTTAAAATGTTGCATTTTTTTAGGAATAATTTTTTTTTAAATATTGGGCATCAGAAAGATTGGACTGGGCCGTTGTTCTATTGCAAAATTGGGCTTTGTTTAATAAAGAGATCGCTATGTGACGATGTTATATGTTAGTCTAGCTTTTAAGATCAGCCCACTAGTCCATAAGCCCAACAGTCCAACAAGAAAAAAAGTATAACGCCCACAAATCCACAATTACTACACTTTCACTATATACACATTTAGAAAGGTCGGTGGCTTTTTGCCACCGACATTCCACCCCCTTAACTTTCATTTTTGACGCTTTAACCCCTTAACTTTTTAAAAACTATAAAAAAATATTGCTTTAACCTCTTTAAATTTCTAAAATTTTGGTAAAATTTCAGGTTTAACTCCTATACATTTTTACATAAAAAATTAATTTATTTCGTTCTTATTTTTTATATACGTGCTGGTATAAATTCAAGTTTGTCGACGATAAAATTAGTGCGGAAACTTAACGAGGCGATTGCAATCTATACTTTAAGACGTTGTATACGGCATTGTTGCCCGTGTTTTCTATTTATGTTTTGAGCTGATCTGCGTTTCGACATAATTTTATTTGAGAAAAAGTGGGGTCATTTATAATACGTTTTTATTTAATGGTATAAATTCGAGTTACTTTACATTTTGATGTAAATTTAATTTGTAAACGAATCGGGTCGATTGTAATACATACTTTATCACCCGCGTCCGCCGCCTCTCGCAACACGTGGTGGATAAAAACCTAGTTAGATTTATAAGGCATGATTTTTATTTTTGATATTGACTTGAAATAATGCATATATTTCAACAATGAATGTTGTATATGTACAAATACGTTAAAACATTTTAACAGCACATACGTTTAGTCGTTTACACATGGGAATTATTCAAAAATTCAAGCTATTATTATATCTACTATTTCGAAATGTGGACCGGACATGCCGAGTGAACCAACAAACCGCGAAAGGAAATCATTGACTATTTTTTCCCTTTTTTTGCCGTCGTGTTTTTTTAAGAGCGGGTTTAAATGTTTAATGGTTGAGCTGTCTATTTTATCGATTCGGCTTTCAAAACACTGATCGCATGACGCATTTTTAAATCATGATTGTTTTACATAACTTCCAAGAAAAGTTCTTGCAACATCTTTATGTACAAACTTTGGATTGTTTGCTTTGTGATGGAGCAAATATCATATGAATGTACATGCTACATGCTTTCAAAATCAAAACCATGAATTTAGAGGGAAATGGTACAAAAATAAGATGATGAAGCAGAAGTAGCACATGGGTATCTTTCATATGTCCCATTCCCATTCCCATTCCTCAATCCTGACACCATACCTCTCATCTTTTCAAGACAATTGTCATTCTGTTGTCTATCATGTACTTCACTTCATTTAAGGCATTTTCTTTTCTCTTTTTTAAATAATTTATCCACAAAACCCAAAGTAAAATGTTTTCTTTCATGGAAAAAGTTTTAAAAATCACAAAAATGTTTATTTTCTTTAGTTAATTTGATCACCTTTATGACATGTGATTGGGTGGGTTAATCACATCCGAAGTACAAAAATTATATTTAGGAATTAGGTGTCAAAATCGCTTTCGTTAAAGAGCATGATCATGCCATTATCGACTTATCGCCTATGTTAGTTGCTTTATATCGTCATTTACGATTTTGAAGGCCCAAAACATGCAATATCGATTTGTAAGGTTAAAATCATGTTGTTTGTGATATACAAGTCCACACAGTGCCTTTTTAACTTGGTTACATGTAATTATTTGTAGTGGTTAAATGTTATATTATTTTACAAAAAGGTATGACTATTCAAATAAAAAGATTGGATTACAATGAGCATTGCATGTGGCCCTATGAATCTTTTTGGCAAGTAGTCTATAAACTCTCTCCCTCTACATGGGAAAGTGAGGTTATCCATGCTTGCACACCATGCTTGACCATGGCTTCCCTTTTCTGCTTAGTTTTTCTTGGATTCCACAAAGATTTCTTGTACACACAATTGTCACTTTTGGAATCTTTTAACTAAAAAAGTAAAAATGATAAAAGAAAATCTATTTGAAATTATGTCTCTACTCTCTACTGGTGATATTATTTCTCACTTTCTATAAAATCGAAAGTTTAGATGTTACAAGATACAAAATATAAGTGATTAATAAAATTATATAGTTTGTCTAAAATCAATATTCTTATTAATAATAAAAATGTGTAAGTTTTTCACACGTAAGAAACACAAATCCAACTAAAATTTTTCCTTATATTTTGAAAACTGTACCAGCTAAGAAACCAATAGCACATCAGCTTGATTAGATTGTCCATTCTCGAAAACATAGTCGGTTTCAGGGTGAAGGGGGTGTTCTACCCAAAGCATTCAGGTTCTTGTGGGTAGCAGCGGGTAGTCGGGTACCCTGCCACAAGGGTGGCGGGTTGTGGCCATCGGGTTAAAGCACGTGCACTAGAACCCCATCAAGAAGCCACGAGGTTACACCCCCCCCATTTTTTGTCGTTCAAGTGAGGCACATGTTCTAGTAACGTGGTTGAGTGTCTCCTTTTAGAGTAGACTTTAATATAAATGAAATGACACGTTTTGATCGGTTAAAACTTTAATGGTTATGATAACTTATGGTGATTTTATTATTGCTCCAAATCACAAATTAAAGGGTTGGTTGTTTAGTTATTGTAGATACACCATAGTTCTAATCTTCACCGACGCTCATTGTCGTCCTCTAATTTCGTAGCAATGTGACAATTTAGCTACTAAAAACATCACATGTTATGAATTTGAAATCTTGAATATTGTTTAAACATTAATCATATTCGTTTGATACATGCACCATAAACGATAATGTAATCATTGACACAAAACAGGGTTAAAATCAAGAAGAAAAATATATAACATGACAAAATTATATGTAGGACCAATTACAATAATTATTTCAAAAGAAAAAAAGGAAACAAGAAAATGAAAGTTTATTCTTCCCTAAATAGTTTGCTACTTGATAAAAGACAATTTTTATTAAATCGAAAGATCACAATATTTTTGTATTTAAAATATAATAATATAAAAGGTTATTTGAGTTGTTCTTTAATCCAAAAATTAAACCAATAGTGTCGGTTTGGATCATAATTAAGATACTATTTACTATATTATTGTTCATCAAGTTAAAATATTATTGTTTCGTAATAACTAATGTGGGTAGTTAATTTCGCAAGATACGTGCAATTTATTGATAACACATAAAAGCCCAAAATTTGTATACATTATTATGAAAATAAATTTAATGGTTTTAATTGATCTTTATTTATTTTTGTAAGTTTACTTTTTAAGAAATGGTTTTCACAAAACATGCATCCTATATACATATGTATACACACACATAAATATGAATAGTATTTTTTTACTCATAAGTACTTTATATATCTATAAGTTCGGATTAGTTGTCTTTTTTTTTTTACCATGTTTGTCTTAAAAGAGGTAAGGAAAGCAACAACTCCTTGTGAGTTGTGAGTTCGAAGAGCAACCAGTTATTAGGAATTTACTGGGTTTTAAACCCTAAACATGAAATTTTATATTTTAGAATTATGACTTGATAGCTTGAAACATCTCATATAATGATTATAGATATTGACTATGTTTGATTTTGACCAATTATATGTTTTTTAAGAGATTTTTATTATATGCATATCGGTTAATGATTAAAATAAACAATAAATTGATTTCAACGAAAATTCAAGGATTGATTTTGAAATTGTGAACTCTAACGAATGTAGTTATTAGACCAAATTTTGACACAGCATGACAATTTAGTAAATTGATTGATTATTCTTCCATAAGAAGATGCTAAATGTAAATTAAAAGAATCAGTTATGTCTTTAAATGTGAAAATAAGATAGTATAAATGATGCAACAGCTTGAAAAATAATGCAACTAAAAATGATATAGTGAAGGCACATTTAATACAGTCCCTTTCATTTAATTGTTTCCAAACTTTCGGGCACAATTAGCGCAAAATTTAATAGTTTTCAAACTTAAAAAGTTTATGTGTAAAGTGAAGATGCTCATTTAGATGGTCTTTAAGACGACCTGTATCAATTTGATGTTTAACAATTCATATTCAAACTCGTTTTTAGGCGTCTAGAACGATCAAATAAGTGCCAATCAATGATTGTCATTAAATGGAATTAATATATGATAACCTTGATTTGAGGTGTATCTTATTGGTTATAAACCTTCTAACCCTGTGTGTTAGACGTTTGTGTGCTTGAGAACTAACTTCCATAAATTAAGTTAGATTTGGAGGGCGTTTTTCGAAGGTGATATCTATGGCCTTAGATGGCTCGAGGACTTGATGTCATGAATTGGGATGACGGTGAATGATTTTCGCCAACTTGAGAATCTAATGCCTATTTGTTGACTAGGATAGTTAACATATAAGTAAAACATGTATGTGGTATTGTCAATTTGACTTGTTCGGTTGACCATTTACACATATGCATATAAAAACCTCAATAATACTTTATATTAATCAATTAGTAAGTTTGAGTTAGTTTGTATGTGAGGTTGCGTAGAATAAATCACTTTTTAGTAGTTTCATTGCCCTAGGCATCTAGCATGGTATATTGATACAAAGTATCACTTACATTATATTTATTATTCGTTTTTTTAAACCATTTATTTACTATAAGACTTGAATTTTCAACCTCAGCAAGAGGGACAAATTACTTAACGCTTTGATACTGCTTACATGTACACACAAAACTTAATTCCTTAACATTGAAGTTACTTTAGTTCGGTAAGTTAAATTACACAAAGGCTGTTGGAGCATAACTAGAAACATATTTGGGGTTTGGTAATAAGTTTGGTTAGTAACCACACTCCTATGTGTTTAAGATTTCACATAGTGATGCTTTACCGCACCATTACAATAAATTTTACAAAATAGGGTATGACTATTTGCCGCTGTATGAATGTTTGGTGTTTTCAAATATTTGTTACCTTAGTATATGCCAACAAAATGAAATGTACACAAAATGTCATACTTGTCACTTCAAATAGTCGTGGTCATTCATCTACCAAAATGAAACTGCACCAATTATAACACGACTATATAAGGTCGAGTCATATAGTTGTGTGCATCCGTATCCAGATTAGTACACATCTGTGCTCCAATGGTTTTCGCATTGATTTTTGAGTATAATATATGTATCAGTTTAGTCATGTCAATATGTTTACGTGTATGCTTTCATGTGAAAACATAAAAAGATTAAAATGGAATCACGATTGTCAAAAAAGGTTTAAGAGCAAACTTCTGAATCCATCTGATAACCCAAATATGACTTGTTTAATTTAAAGGTTGTTTGGCAATTTCTGAATGATTAAGTACTGAACCAATAAGAGTTCTGAACCATTATGTGCTAAACCATTAAGAGATCCGAACCCTTAAGAGCTAGTATATCGCTTAACTATTCAATGGCAATGTCTGACCAATTCAGATAAGATGTCTTAACCATTCAACATTAGACCCCTTAACCATTCAGCATTAATATAATGCTTAACCATTCAGAGACAAATGTCCGAACCATTCAGAAATTTGCTCGCAAAACAAACAGTCTGAACTATTAAGTGCTGAACCATTCAGACATCTGAATCATTAAGAGACTGATTCAGATGCTGCCAAACAACCCCTTAATGTATTCGTAATTGGTCATCTGGTCCTATTGTATAAGATGATCTGGGTTGTGATCTTTTAGTTCTCAGATTTAAACATGACTAAAGCGGGTTTTTTATAGCGATGAGTTTCTTTCTTGGCAGTGTTTCTACACGAGTCACGCCTGAAAACATCAAAATCAATATGAACATTTGACATCTTATATCAATAAGGCTCACTCAAACATTAAAAGTAGTTCCAAATGTCGCTAAAAGAAAAAACTAAACGTATATTCATGTTGGACTCCAAACCGGCTCAAATTCATTTATCCCAAACTCAAACTCAATAAAATTTCATGTTAAGTTAATATCATCAAGTTTTCAGTTTTGTAAGTTACTACTTCCATAAATTATTATCAAAACGAAGCAGGACGTTACAATGGCATCTTTCTAACCTCTATTTAAACACCACAAACACCTTCCTCTTTTCCACACCTCCGGCATCAATGGCGTTCACCACCACCCTCCTCCACCTCCTCCTCCTCCTCAGCCTCTCCTCCGCCGCACCCACCACCGTCCGCCACCGTCGCTCCGCCACCCGCAACTACCACGACGCCCTCACAAAATCCATCCTCTTCTTCGAAGGCCAAAGGTCCGGCAAACTTCCACCCAACCAACGGATGACTTGGAGAAAAGACTCAGGACTTTCCGATGGATCCACCATGAAAGTATATTATATATATATATATATATATATATATATATATATATATATATATATATATATGCATCTTTGTTACATATTCATACTTAAAGATTATTATTATTTTTTAAGTTTATAGAGGATTTAGATTTCGTGTGATAAATTCTGTTTGAAAATGATTTTATAGTGGTTTATAGAGAGTCTGCTGTTTTAACGAGTGAACTCTAGTCTTTAAAACACTCCGCTTAAGTGGGAAGTGGACTCTAGAAGTGGCATAGTTTTGTTAAAATAGTTAGAGTATGCTTGTTGAAAAAGTGGACTCTTTATAAAGAAGAATTTAAAAAAAAAATTGTAGATGAATTGGAGTTGTGTGATAATTTTTTCGTTTGAAAATGGTTTAAAAGTGGTTCATAGAGAGTCTGCAGCCTCAACTACGGTGCTCTAGCTTTTTTTTTACGTTGACTTTAAGTGGCTAGCAGACTCTACACATGTCGCAAACAAGTAAAATTAAAAAAAGTTAAAGCCGGCTCGTTGAGACAGTGAACTCTTCATGAACCGGTTGTGAAATTATTTTTAAACTAAAAACTCACTCCATACCCTCCTAAAACTAAAAAAAAATGGTATTAAGATTGAAGTTTTGATGTGGGTTTTGTCATTTGTGTTTTGTGGGTGATTTAAGGTGTGATTTGACAATGCAGGTGGATTTAGTAGGTGGGTATTATGACGCCGGTGATAATATTAAGTTTGGGTTTCCGATGGCGTTCACCACCACAATGCTGTCATGGAGTGTGATTGAATTCGGTGGTATGATGAAGAGTGAGTTGGTGAACGCCAAAACCGCTATTCGTTGGGCTACTGATTATCTTCTTAAGGCTACAGCACAACCTGACACCATTTATGTTCAGGTAAGTTTGGAAGAATTGGTGTATTCGAACTTATTTTTGTTTAGTTTTCATGATTTTGTGTATCATGTTACGGTTAGGTTCGGTTTGAAAACATGAGACTACTGTTTGTAGTTGGTTTGGTGGTTGGTGTTCTTTTAGAATTTTTAGTTAGTTTGGGAATCTTTGAAAGGTACCGGTTTGGTCTCGGGTTGATACTTAAAAATTGTTGGAAAAAATCGGACTAGATGATTTTCGGTTACTTGTATAATATATATTATTTTTGTTTTACTGCGGTCTTTAATTATTTTAAGTTAGAACTATGTATACGAATGTGCTTCACTTTATCATCATGGTATATCTAATAAACTCAGGTCCTAAGTTATTTGGTCTGGTTTTAATCTTTAGGTGAGTTATTCTACAAGGTGTATTTTTCCTACAAAGAGTGACAAGACACAATAAGGCCAAAAAAGTTACAAAAAAAACTATATCTCACAATCTAAATCGAATTTCAAAAAAATACTTCGGAGTCTCTGTTTCTCTCGTCGTCCTCTTTTAGAAAACAAATAAAAAATAAATAAAAAAATTTATTGTCTTTTTATGACACAATGACTCACGTCATTATGTCTTTTATATTGACACAATGACGTCATTATATCTTTCATAAATGACACAATAAAAAAATGTTATTTTTTTTATTTTTTTAATTTTTCGTTTATTTTTTTTCTTAAGTGAGGACGGCTAGAGAAACAAAAACTCGGAGTTAATTTTTTGAAATTCGATTTAGATTGTGAGATATAATTTTTTTATAACTCATTGTGTTTTCTCACACTTTGTATTTGAACCTCTTTCTTAACCTTTAAACTTTACTTGTACTTTTGTAGCAACATGGTATAACTTACAATTTACAAGACTTGTTTTTTATTGTTGCAAGTGTTCTAACATTACCCCTTCGGTAATTTTATTTTTAATCATATTTTATGTTTCTTTTGTTATAAAGGCCCAACAAACCGTGCAACAAAACCGTAAGTTTTGTGGTCTGGTTTTAAATTGGTCTTGATTTGCAGTGGTTAAAAACCGTTCCTAACTAACAGTTTGACTCACGATTTAAGTTAAATAATGTCAAAACCGAATCACGAACACCCCTAACTTTCTGACTTAATATTTCGTCAATAATCTGAAGGTTGGTGACGCGAACAAAGATCACGCGTGTTGGGAAAGACCCGAAGACATGGATACACAAAGAACCGTTCTAAAGATCGACAAAAACAACCCTGGAACTGAAGTTGCAGCTGAAACAGCTGCAGCTCTTGCTTCTGCAAGTTTGGTGTTTCGAAAATCGGATTCTAAATACTCCAAAATTCTCCTCAAACGCGCAATTCGGGTAAGATCAAACCACAAATTCACAATTTCAAACATCACATTAACACAAACAGCGTTTAAACAGTTAGACTTATGTTCATGTTACAATCAGGTTTTCGCATTTGCTGACAAATACCGAGGTACTTACAGCGATGGTCTCAAGAGTTTCGTGTGTCCATTCTATTGTTCTTACTCCGGATATCAGGTAGTTTGATCAAAAACATTGATTAATGAGTGTTTAATTACGTTATTTAGCGAATTAATTGCGAATTAAACAAGTTTTAATTTGAAGGATGAGTTGTTGTGGGGAGCTGCATGGTTACATAAAGCTACAAGAAGCATTGCATACTTGAATTACATTCAGACATATGGTCGAACACTTGGTGTGGATGAAAATGACAACACTTTTAGCTGGGATAATAAGCATGCTGGAGCCAAAATTCTCGTATCCAAAGTAATATTATCATTATCTCCCATTGATTTGGAGCTTTTGCTTCTGTAATTCAACGTGATTTTGGGTTTTCCACAGGCGTTTCTTGTTCAAAAGGTTCGATCTCTCCATGATTACAAGGGTCATGCAGATAGCTTCATTTGCTCACTTGTTCCAGGAGCTCCTTCTTCTCAAACCCAATACACCCCAGGTTCAATCTCACTGTTTAAGTATCAATATCATGGGTTAATAATTTCACAATTTATCAACTTTTGAAGATCTTGATTGAAACAGGGGGCCTTTTGTTCAAGATGGACGACAGCAATCTGCAATACGTAACATCCACCACATTCTTGCTAGTAACATACGCTAAATACTTAACCCAATCGCACACGGTGGTAACCTGCGGTGGCTCCGTCGTGACCCCACGGCGGCTCCGAACCATCGCCAAAAAGCAAGTCGACTACATGCTCGGAGACAACCCCATGAAGATGTCGTTCATGGTGGGCTACGGTCCACGATACCCACATAAGATCCACCACAGAGGATCATCTCTACCCTCGATTGTTGCACACCCGGCGAAGATCGATTGTGGGTTGGGGTTCAATTTCATGCATTCGGGTTCGCCCGACCCGAATGTGCTGATCGGAGCTGTGGTCGGTGGACCGGACGAGCATGATCGGTATAGTGATGACCGGTCGGATTATTTTCAGGCCGAACCGGCGACGTACACGAATGCACCGTTGGTTGGGACGTTGGCGTATTTGGCTCACTCGTTTGGGCAGATTTAGAGGGATTTGAGATGTGAAATTGTGTGTTTGAATTATGGTGATTTGGGGTTTATCTTGATTTTGGGTTTGTGGGATCAAGATTAATGGATATGTTAAGAAATTGTAAAAGGTGTTATGTGTTCAGGATTTGTAATTGTTGTTCTAGAAATCTAAGTACAAGTAATTTGGCAAATGAGAATGTTATTAGTAGGGTTATGAAACGGGTCATGTTTTTTGGTTATCGGTCTAATTTGACATGAACTTGAAAATTTTAAACGAATCTTTATATGACCCAAACCTAAAAAAACCGTGTTAGACATATGAGTGCGGACACGAATGCGAAAATTCGTTGGTCGATATGGACATGATTTGTTCAACCTTATTTTTTTAAAGTGTTCATGTATGTTTTTCATATATTGATACTTTGTAATTACTATTTGACAACAAAAAACATGCATCAAACTACTTTAATTTATGGCATAAATCAAACTGAAAAATAAATGCATTAAGAGGGTCAACCAACAAACCTGTCGGTCAAATCTTTCTGTTTAACACAAACATAACCCACTTAGCCAACAGGTTCATGGTTCGAAGCGAAACTGAACTAAACCCAAATTTATGAATTTCGCATAATGTTTATGTCGTGTTTTTGAATCATGTCATAAATTCGCACCTCTATTAATTAGATAGTCATGTTTGTAATACAATTACAGGACGTCATGTTATACGGTAAAATCTACAGGTGTCAATATAAAATGATGCATAATGTATAAACCTAAAATATTGAATATATAAACATATAGAAAAGGCCAGCTCCTTTTAAAGAAACTATATGGTTTGTATGTGACTTTATTAGTTTTGATGCTACAATGCAAAGCTCTTGAGTCCCTGTTACATTGGTAAGGTTTAAATCTAATTCTTAAGTTGGCTAAAAAAGCACAATAATTATATTTGAAAACATTTCCAATATATAACATCATCAAATTCTCATAAATGGTTGGGATTTTATAAAAAAAATTTAATAAATAATAAGCATTAAACTGTTAGCTCAATAAATCTGCATTCTTTTTAAATAATGATAAAAACATAATCTTTGTGTTCGGAAATTAAATATTTTGAAGAATGAGAATGTTGGGTTGATTTAAAATAATAAGAAAAAAAAAGTTGGAGAGAGGCAGTTGATTTGAGGACATGGTCAAAAGGCTGCAATTTTTGTGTCAGAATCATGAGAAAGTAAAGGCAAAGCCTGGACCTCCAACATGAAACCACAAAGGAGTTGGTTTTCCATGCTCCTAAATTCTTGTACTTCTAAAACAACTGTGATTGATTTTAGGAAACAAAAGTTTTTATTATAAAGTTAATTACACAATAGTCCCTCTGGTTTCTTATATAGCAGGTTTGATCCTCATTTTTAAAAGATTATATTTGTGGTCCATCAATCCATTTGCATAAGTGTAAGTGTCAAATATTGAAAAATATAAAAATACCCGTTAAAAAAGAAAAAAAATTAATATAAAATTAGAGTAGATGTGATCCACTTGATATATTAAATAGATAAGGGTAATTAAAAGACATTATGGTAGCAAATGCATATTCCTCCTACCCAAGTGACGTTAGGTTTAAAGTTTAATTGAGATATGTAATAGATTTAGGTTGGAGTATAGTAAGCTTATATAAGTTATTTAAAAAAAAACTATTTGCAATTTTTTTACGTCCATCTTTCAACCTCGGACTAAACGTCTTACTTCTTTTCCTGATTTAATTTAAGGCCTGAAGCCATATAAAAACATTTGAGGATTCGGGGATTCGGGCCAAGTTGTGAACATTTGTCGTTGCCAACCTCCACATATCCATAACTCCATCTACATAAAAAAAGATGAGAAATACATGCTTCTTTTTCAGAAGACAAATACTTGACAAGCATGTTTTTGAGGAAATAACATCAAAGGCCTTCAATGTTATAATAAGAAGTGAGACAATATATTTTTTTCCGGGAGGCTAAGACCTCTTTATATTTGAAGTTTCTTAATGGGAGCCTCATTAACCAAGATTGACAACCAACCCAAGATCAAACAACTCTAAGGGGAGGAAGTTGTCACGTTTTTTATAGTTTTTCTCGGGTGACACATCAGCGTTACATTAGTTTTTTTTTTCCCATATATAGTTGGCTGCCTATTTAAAACATCATGGTATACTTAGAGTGAGCATCCACCGATGAGGGTAATGCACATATCAGTTTATTACCAAGTTCGTACAACTTTGAGTATTTTAGACTGTTTGAATTTATCTACCTTGCATTTATGCAATATGAACTTCAAAAGTTGCATTTTGGATTGTTTTAACATATCAGTCTTGTCTTTATTATTAAACTTTATTATTGAATAAAATAGATTTAGATTTAAGCTTCTATTTTTAATTCTTAAAAGGTTGATTCGTATTAAATCTTGGATTATGTTGATGCAGGTGTGGCAGTGTATTTCTAGGAAGAATAAAACAATTAAGATAAGAATGCATTGCCCTTTCGGTTGTAAAATATTAATATCTCATGCATAAGTCGCAAGTGGTTTATTTGCATCTGGGTCCACTTTGTATAGTTTGTTTCGTATTTTGTTTTTGAAATTTAAACATCATGTCAGAAATCTTCACTTATGGGATCATCCTAATGTACTTAAATTCCATGCTTGGTTATTTCTATTTTTGTGTTTTGAGGTTTGTGATGTCAAGGTAACATGGAACTAAAATATAATGAAACCAGTTTTCTTGAGCGTAGTCAAATGTACACCGAACTAGCGGCGCATGGAGCTTCTTCTACGGAAAGAGATGAGTTTACTTGGTCATTCTGCACCTACGTACATATTTGTGTTCTGCTATTAAAAAACAATGCAAAAACTTTATGTCTTCTGCAGTTAAAGAAAGAATTGACTATGACTAATTTATAGATTATTTCTTATTACTTTATGCTTTATTATGTGACCGTCTTTTTATGACATCTGAAGATAGCATATATGTAATTAGAAATTAGTCTAAGATTCACAATTGTTTATGTGATTTACTAATTAGCTAACAGTTGAGGTTATTCACAATTAATTTATAAAATGATTTGTAGAAAGTGAAAAGTTCATTTATGAGATTTGTAGTTTAAAAATTGTAGATTGGTTGAATTATTTTTTTATTTCTTTGACAGTGCAGTAAGATCTAAGGAGTAAATTTTATCTTGTCGTTTGAGTTTACAGCTTTAACATAAAATGGTTGAGGTCTTCTTCTTTATAAAGTCGTTCACACTTAGAAATCAACTACTTGCGTCTCTAAGATGCTTTTGTTTTTCTTGTTACTTTCAAGGTATGTTTCTTCATGTCTTATTTATTTTACTTTGCTCTAACGGACAGCCATAAACATCATCTATGCTATCTTATAGTTAGCAATTTGTATTGGGTTTCCATATCGTCTATTAAATTTAACTATTAATGAATGTGATATAATGAAAGGTTGTTTTTACTCTTTGTATGAAATAACCATGACCTCTACATATTGAAGTATAAAAACTGCTTAGTTTAATGGTATATGACCCTTCCTCAGGTTTACCCTTTACAACTTTAATGTATGCATTGTTAGATATGCCAATTGAATTAATTCAAGGATCTGAAGCTGCATTACAATTTCATTACTTAATCAAGTTTATAAACTTCAATTTTCATGACTTTTTGATTTTTTTTAGCTCATTAATGCTAGTGTAAACATCAGCAAAAGTGACTTATAAACTAACAAAGACGATGTTTCCTAAGTTGTTAGCATAATTGATTTTCTCTTATGTGATGATATTTTCCATCTTAAATTAATACATAGATGGAAAATCAAGATAAGTGAAAAATATCATTGCTATGCGTTCAAAGTATGGTGCCAACTTACCACTGCTCAAAAACTCTGCTATAACCATCTGATTGGTGTCTATTTAGAACTGTGGTCGTTGTTGCCTTTTTAGATTGTTAACACATTTTATGTAACCATTTGTTTGGTGCCTACCATGACTGGTGCCTGTAAATTTGGTTAATTTTTTTGCATTTTGTGATGAAGATAGTATCATTGAATTTTATTCTTCATTTTTTTTATAAAATCTGGATATTTGAAAATTAGTGGAGTAGATATGACTTAGTTCATAGAATGCTTTTTTTAAAAAAAAAAAACTTGAGACTTGCTCTAATGATTTTAAATTATATGTGTGATGTCTTTAAGATGTAGTTGCAACTTATTTCAACTAACAAAGGATATTTTCAGTTATGCCCCACTTGGCAATGTAAAGGAATGAAGATTACAAGACAGGAAAAACTGTTTCTATATAATTTTATACCATGGTTATCTTTTTTCTACCGTAACATTAGTTTTTAGTTCTGGGTTGAATTAAAAGTTGAAAAATAATCTTTAACTAGATAAATTAGTTTTTATCACCATTATCCATTAAAATAGGAAATTTTATAGCTCCGTCTTATTAGCTTTTGGTTTCTATAATGCAGGTGACATATATGCCACTATAAGTAAAAAATATTACCTTTATCTTCACATATTTACCTCCATAATCTTTGTGATTTTTCCCATCTCAGGTCCTAACTTTCATTGGCTTATCTATGAAAGATAATACACAGAGATAGTACTTTTAGTACACATTAATAATTGTTTTTATCACATAGGTGTTGCCATTTTATTAATTTTAAGCAAATGCTAGCCTTCAGTTTGTAACTTCATCATATGTGCATTTGCCATTTTGGTAATTTTAAGGAATTACCATCTTTCAATTTGTAACTTTGTATTCTACTTATTTCTTTTTTCTTTTCCCACTCTTTTTGTCTTCTCAATGTTGTCTACCATTACACATATTACTTAAGCGCGATCGCCCTTGCTTCCATGATGCAGGTAATTGTTCTTTAACTCACCTACATAAACATTTCATTTTATCCTCCTCCACTCAAACGAACTTAAAGCAGCAGCCAGAATTCTCATAGTAAAGGAACATACTCCTTCAACATTTAAATATAAAATGCAACAAGTCATCTTTATAATGTAAATGTCCACTTTATGTTGATTTTCCAGTTTATTCACTATTTATTTTTTCTATTAGTTAAATATAAACATATTTAAAATTTATCGACTACAAGATCCCGCTGCAACGCGCGGGTCGGCCCACTAGTGTGTGTGTGTATATATATATGTATATATATATATATATATGTTTTTTAATTTCTCGTTATATTTAATATTTGATGATTAAACTTACATACATGAATTAAATATAAATTTACTTAAAAAATACAAGAAAACATTTTAATAATAAAATATACCATTGGTTCACTTGATTTGATTGCCGCAAATGTTTCAAATGTTTTAAGAGATCCTAATAGAATGTTATTGTGGATTGTGCGTGATTGTAAATATAAAAGTATACCGTGTTCAATCTGGTTCATCATTTAAAGGATACTTTATGTGATTTATAGATATCTCTACATCATCATTCTTCAAAAATTATATTGTTTAGGACAATGCACACGTATATGATTTTTATAATTTTTCATGGATGTAGTTTTTTTGTGGGTTAGTGAAGTATGCGACATTTATCTAATTATCTTTTAGGCCCTCAAAAACTCGTTGAATGTCATTTATTGCTGCTTCTTGCGCTTTATTGAATCGTTGTCATTTGAAAACATTGTCTTGAACATTGCACGATGATAAAGAAACCATGATAGTTAAAAACTCAAAGTTACGCTTACTCGCCTCTAAATTTCATCCTCGAAACTTGACGAGTCTTACAATCATAATTCGAATAGGCACATTTTCTTTTTGAAATAAAAGAGATTTGAATAATATTATATATACTAACATTTAGGAAATGGATCTACAGAGATTAACAACTTAGGATGCATAAGGTACTACACTGCAAAACATTAAAGTGGTTAAGGCTTACGTGCTTACATGTGTCTTTCACGTCATGCATGAGCCTTTTCCTATTACCCTTTTATAAAACAATCTGTCTTCTCTTTTTTAATTGTCTCTCAGACTCTCTCAAGAACAACATCAAGGCGCTTTGACGATTCATAGATTTACACAAATTTGGTGATACATAGTTTTATTGAAATGTGAAGTTAATACTCGATAATCTAATTAGTTATTTCAACAACCCGTAATTTTTTATCGTTAACAATTGAGAACTTAAATATTTAACATATAATAAAATCTATTGTATACAATAGCATGTACTAATATCTTGAAATGTGAAGTTAAAAATTTTACTTTATACATTAGCTATGATGTTTAAAACCTTAGAGACGTGTGGTTCACGTAATTTATTGGAACTGAAATTGGATTGGAATTTTGAATTGGAATGAAAAGAAATTGTATTTAGAATTCAATATTTTCCAAAGGATTTAAAATTCAAGAGAATTGGAATCTATAAAGAGCATTTAAATTCCAAATGTATTTTTAGTGACAAACACTTATAAAGCAACTAAAATTTATCACCCATTGCAAACCGCCATCACATCAATGACCACCGATCATCGCCGCTACATACCACTGACCGTCGTCGCCTTCACCGCTGACAATCGACCGCGACCACTAACCGTGCTCGTTGCCGAAAACCGGTCGTTCCCCACCACCGCCAACAACCGATCACACCCGCCGCCGAAAACTGACATTCGCCGTCGAGCTTGTCTAAAACCGACGTGGTTCAGTGACGGCGGCCGGTAGTCGGCCGCGGGCGCGGTAGGAGGAGACGAGCGTTTATAGGCGGCTGGTGCGGTTAACGGCAACTCTCGATTGTCGACAACGGTAATGGCACGATCGGTTGTCGGCGGGTTTGGGTTGTAAGGGGCAGGGCGACAAGCGAGCAGTGAGTATGGTGTCAAATGAATGGTTTTGGGTGATCGACGAAAATCGGATGTCAAGGGCGACGGCGACCGCAATTGAAGGTGGTATTCGGTGGCGCGCGACAGTCAGGGTCGTCGGCGGGCAGCGATGGTCGGGGTCGGCGGCAGTTGGGGTCGACAGCGATCGTGGGCGTTGGGGTCAGGGCGGCAGCGGTCGAGGGCATTAGCGGCGGTCGACAAGGTCGGCACGGGTTGTCGGTAGTGTCAGTCGGGGGGGGGGGGGAGGGTGGCGGTTAGTGGCGGAGGCGGGGGTCGGTGGAATTTGAAATCCTTTAAAATTTGAAAGGATTTTGAAATCCTTTACTTGAAGGATTTTAAGGGAATTAATACCAATTCAAATTTCAATTCCTTTCGCAAATAAACACGTTAATAATGGAATTCAAATTCCAATTTCAACGAATTCCTACCAACCAAGCACAATGACTCATGGAATTTAAATTCAAATTTCATCAAATTCCATTGAATTCATACATACCAAACGCCCCTTAAGACTTTTACAATTGTGATGTTTACAATTTTAAATTTGAGATTGTGACATGCTAATTCTTATTAATTTTTTGATATTATTTTCTTCGAAACCGAAGGATGCAAATTTCATTCAGAGCCAAGAAGTGAATAACAATGTACAACTCGTTCAAGCTGAATCTAATAAATTTTAACACCCCGCCGCAATGCGCACCTAATTAATGCTAGTTGAATGTACAAAGTACATTTTGATTGTGTTGTATATACACAGTTAGAAAATTAATATATATATGTGTGTTTATGTGTATATTTTTTTTAACTAACGAGCTGATGATTGTTAGGTATCAATAATATGGGATAAAAAGGAGACCAATGAATTTTTATTGGGTAGGAGAGTTTTTTTGTTAACAGGTTCGAGTGTGGCATTCCCAACTAGAGCCCCGTATTCCCCACCCCTCTTCAGGTTCTCACTCCTTGTCCTCTAATCCAACTTCTTTGTACTCTAAAAAAATCCTTATGCACCATAACTGACTTCAAAAAATCCCAACTTAATGTATAACTAGTAAAAATACCCTTACGATGCGGCGGGGTTGTTGTGTGTATACTTTTGCTTTGTGAACATTTTACTTCTAAGCAATCTATGATAACTTAATGATACACAAGTGTGTTGATATGTGAAGTATATATTTAGAAGCAGATTTAGAGTGCGCTTTAAGTTCATTATTAGAAAAAAAAAACTAAATAACCATTCAGGGCTTTCAAGAAGTTTTGTAAACATTAAAAAAAAACAATATGGTGATGAGGTTGGAGTTCAAAAATCTTAAGTCTCTATATACGTGAATGAGAAGAGAAAAGGACTCGTAAGCATGTACATGATGGATGCTAAGGGTGGGAGGATGTGCAGACCACACACATCACTTCATATTATATACAACATCATATCATATACCCATCAATCATATTATGTCATGTTACACTATATCACATCACACTATTTTGGAGGGGTACTCGAATCACACCACGCCACACCACACCACAAAATTCTTTTTAATTACTTCATAAATATAAATAAATTAAAAATTAAAATTAATAATTAAAATTAAAAACTAAAATAAAATAAAAAGTAAATAATAATAAAAAATACATTACAAATTAAAAAATTATGAAAAAACAAAAACTAAAAAGTACAAAACAAAAAGCAATAACCTTAACTATCTTCGTCATTCAAAACCGTGATATCCACATTCTCCGCTATGTGTTTCACGAGATTGAATCTAAGTCTAAAATGTGCGTTCTTATCGCACAACTCCAAAATTGTATTTTCGTTCTCAACTGGACTGGTCGTTGGATCTAGAATGTGCACGAGAGAAATAGCGTTGCCGTAATTTTTTATAATAATATTGTAGAGTATAATGCACACATACATTGGACTTCTTATTTTTTCGATCTTCATCTCTCTAGTCGGTCGAGCAATTACTTGCCATTTTTAAAACACCGAAAAGTCATTCCACGTATGTTCCACTGAAAACACCATTTTGCACTTATTAACATTTTCTTTTTGTACTCAACTTGATAAAAATATAATTTCACAAAAGTTGACTAGGAATGATATATATAATCGGCTAGATAGTAGCCACGTTTATATTGATGCATGTTAACATGAAACGGGCATATGGGGTTGGTTCCATTCAAATTTGGCCGGAAGAGTGGTGATTGATTGAGAACATTAATGTCATTGTTAGAACCAACTACACCAAAATAAGCATGCCAAAACCACAAATCTTGTGACGCAACGGATTTGAGAATCACAGTTGGACCATCGTGATCACCTCGATGATATTGTCATCGAAAACGTGTAGCACAGTTTCTTCATTCCCAATGAGTGAAATTAATGTTACTGAGCATCCCCGAAGGCCATGTCTATATTGATATGCCTCGTACAATGATGCAATGTCATGGCTAGTGGGTCTTCGTAAAAATTCATCACCGTATAAAGTAATAATAGGGTTGCAAAAATATTCAAGACATTCACGTGAAGTCCTCCTAGCAGACATATCTATATATATGTCGTATGTGTCGGTTGAATTACCTGTTATGAGTTGACATATTGCCGATGTGCATTTTTGTATAGACGTGAAACTTTCTTTCCATCCCCATCGTACCCTTCTTTAAACCATGAAAATTTATTACGTATATCTTCAACAATGAGTAGAAATAAATCTCGAGACAACCAAAACCTATTTCTAAATATCTCGCATTTGTATTTTGGGTTCTCCATAAAATAATCGTTCACAAGAACGTTATTTGGGCCAACACGATCATGTTTCAAGATCTTTTTTTTTTCCGAAGTTTCAGCCATATCGACGTGTTCAACAAAAAGACTAAAAATTTTCAACCCGTTGAACTGGAAACTATCCGAAGAGGATGAAGAAGAAATAAAATAAATGTCACGAGATATTTTTGTAAAGTTGATAGCCGTTGGTAGGGGTGGGGTGGGAGTGGCTAATTGTCACATTAAAAAATGAATAGAAGTTGCAAGCCACATGGACGAATACAATCCTAATACTATTGACATCCGCTTCTAATTGTTATATTATAAATACGTATTTTCAAATTCAATGTTGAAAAATAAACAACTCATTTATTTTCCCTTTTTTTAGCCCATGAAAACACCACGTTTAAGATAAATGGGTCGTCTAAATTGTATTCACCCTCAATAAAAGCATATTGTACACAACCAGCAAGAGAATTCATCACCAACTTTAATCTCTTTGCTTAAATTTTTAATAAGCATGCAATTAGAAGTATGTAATGAATCATTTATTTTCGATGTCAAGGTGACAAAGGACGACTTTAGCGCTCTGTTGATGATTATGGTTTTGGGAAATTTAGCCAAAGTTGCTACAAAGAAGGCTTGAAACAATCTCAACACAATTTAACAAATTTAAATGAAAAATCATCACTCTTTCTCTACTTCATAATTTCAAAAAGCAACCTTAATCTTCCCCTCTATGAACGAAGTTGTTAAGAATTAGGAGATTCACATGTAATACATAGTTTATTTTAGCAGATCAACCTCAGCCGCCTCCTCGTTGGTTTAAAGAATCTACCTCTATAGAAGATATATTTACTTCTCTTTCTTTCACGCCAAACACGCACCTATAAAGGCTAGTCATGACTCATAGTGAAAACATCATATAGACTAGGGGTGTGCAAGAAACCATAATAACAGAATCGTAACCGAAAAAACCAAAACCAATAAAAAACCAACGGTTTGGTTTGATGATTTTTTAAAAATTGATTTTTTCGGTTTGGTTTCGGTTTTGCTTACATCATTTTGTTGATATTTAAATATAATCTATATATTCTTATAAATTATTTGACATTAAAATGAATTGCAATTCGTAAATACAATAACAAAAAAATTAAAAAAAAATATTTTAATCTACTAATTCAAACAAAATAATTTTAAGATTATTATTGAAATCTAAATATTAAAAAAATTAGAAGTTTATATTCATTAATTTGGACCAAATTTTTCTTTAAAAGCTTGAAGTCCAAATGATAAAACAAAAAAAAACCAAAACTGAAGCGAAACCAAAATGAAAATCGAAGGTCAAAATCCGATTTGTAAAACTATATCTTATTTCTTTAATAAAACTGAATCAAACGCCCTAATATACACCGTCTAATAATAATAAGATAAAATTATATTTGTAAAACTATATCTTATTTCTTTAATAAAACTGAAATCGAGGTCAAAATCCGATATCATGTAGCCTTTCCACTCGCAACAAACATTTCACCAACAGCAAAATATCTTCTTCTTGTGGCCACCGGCTAATCACTTTCATCATCTTCAACACCATTTCAATATCAGTTACAGCACTTCATATAAACCCTAAATAATCTCACCGCTGAGCACAATCAATACGAAAATTGCCAATCGATTAACGGATTGAATTGATTGAGTATTGAACTGTTTACTCTTCGATGAGACTGATGTCCTGTTCTGATGCGTTTGATTAGATATGGCTTCTTCTCCGTTTTTATCAGGTGGTTGTAGGTTATAATTCATCCATTGCTTTCTACCTTTGTTTATTTTTGATTTTGATTACGGATTTACGGTTTGTTTGATTGAAAATTGAAATTCGATTGATGATTTTTGCAGTGTCGTTAGAACGTGTGAAGATATGCAGGCATTCGAAGGGAGATGGAAGTGGTGGATATGACTGTAGTTCAGTTACATGTGCTTGGAAGGCTCCAAGGGCGTTGACTGGCTTGCTTGCTAGCACTGCTCATTCATCTCCTTTTCATTACAGACGGAGTGAGAGGAGGTTTCATCGTGTTAATGTAATACTCACTTGCTCCATAAGTAGAATTATTATTTTTCTCCTTTCTGTTGTGGTATAGTGTGATGCTAATTCTTCCTCTGATATTGTTATTACTACCATATTTTGAAATGAGTTTCATGGCAATTGTAAAATCCACACTAGTGGTTTTTGTTAATGTTTTACAGTGTAATAGTTACAACACAGACAGGCCGTTTAACACTTTCCTTTTAGATATTGGGAATTAAGTAGAATAAGAATCCATGATAAATTTGTGAACATAAACTAAAGGATATTGTGAGCAGCCCGCGTTAGCCGATTGCAATTTTAGATACATGTAAAGAAAAGGAGTACTATGATGCAATCGGCTCATGTATATGTGTGTTAAATCATGTGATAAGCTCATGATATTGTCATGCTCATTGGAACTTGGAGGTTACATCATGCTGAGTTACAAGTTGCATCACAGTTGCTCCTATTACCCGATACCCATAGTCCCATACAAACTATCATTCTATTACACTGTTGTGGATAAGTCTATATTGGTTCTGTGTTTCACAATCTCTTTGAGTTACTGGATGTCATAAAAAAATTTCAGCCTCTTAAACTGAAGGATGCCACTGTCCTGTTTATATTATAAGGATATGCCTTCATTGTTTGCGACTAAACTAATGGGATCAATTCTTGAAACAAAACTTGCATGGTTTCTTTTGTACTTAAATCAATGAAACTGGAACTGAATGGGCCTTTTTAAAGATCACAACCCAGTGAAAAGGGATGCATGTGGCGTGGAGAATGCTAGCATGCACATGTGCAAGCTTCATTAGGGCTCATTACACGATATCTTGTGTTCTTATCCAATATCCATATAATATATTGATCAGGGGATTAGTTGGTGATTCATTTAAGTTATTACTTTGTAGCTGTTTACTGCGAGCTTGAGAAAGAAATTATTCTTTGTCTATTATGTTCAAACCTTCTACTATTAGTTAGTGCATTGCCTATTTGTATTGTCTTAGTTTCTTGTTGAAGTGTCGTGTTATTGCACATGTGCACTACCTGTTGTGTGCTATCAGATTGCTCGGCATGATAAGCTGTACACTGATCACAACAGAACATTTAATAAAGAGACGTTGCTATTTTATGACTTAAACCATTTATAAGTGCAATATTTATAGTTCCTTTTTTGTTTTTGAATACTGATGATAGTCATTTAATCTAATATTTATGCCAGAGATGTGATGCTTCCACTCATTTACCTCTAAGACAACTTGTAAGGTCGGATTTGCTCCATCAAGCTTGTAGGAAATGGGTAGCTGGTTGTTCTTCATCTTTTTCTTCAGGATATGATCAGGTTTCTCCTGGACATTTGTGGGAGGTATGTGGATTAGTTGCCATGTTATTTCTTTTTCAAGAGAGTGTAGGAAAAGTATTCCAATATCAAAAGATGTTATCGTTGCACCAAATTAATAAAGGGATTATTGCGTAAAAAGGTAACAAACTTTGAGTTGATTTCTATTTGGGGCCACACACTTTGTACACCCACAAAGGGCTCAAATTCAAAAGAGTTCTTACATAGGGAAATCTGTATGGTGCCAAAGCAGAAAGGTTAACGTGGTCAAAGTTATCAACAAGTGAGTTGCAACAGGCCACCTCATCAATTCTTTCGTGTAATCAAGTAATATAACCCTACAATTTTGGAAAGTTTGGGTGTTTAGTGGGTGTATTTGAAGTTTGTTCCCTAAAATAGAAATCAGTTTGAAGATGGTCAAAGCCTTTTTTTTATTGTTGTAAATCCACCTTGTCTATTGTTGCAATTCTATAGAGGATCCTAATTTTAACTGCGTGATTTATTACTTGTATCCTTTGATCTATTAAAAATGGTTACTGGTCAGTCTATGAATTTACCACTCTACTAAATCATATCATTGATAATACCTGTTAAAAGTATCTTGCTACACCAAGTAGCATTTCTTTTTAATATGAAAACCATAGACTGTAATGCGTAACATAAACGAGTAATTCAGTCCCTGGAAGAGAACCATGCATCTAGATCGATCTTTCTCTTTTATAATCTATTTTCTGTAGAAATAAGATGTTATAATGTAAGCTGTACTATGCCAATATATCCTGTTAATTGAGCTTTTGATTAAGGATTACTAATACCCTTCTTGTTTTTGTTTACTTCAGGATCTTAAACCTGCCATTGCATACCTTAGTTCTGATGAGTTAAACCTAGTGCATGATGCTCTAAATGTAAGGTTTCAAAGTCGTTATATATGATTGATCCTTTACTAAAGAAGTAATTAGCATTTTAAATCATTTAACATGACATTTCATTTCCAAGCAAACAATACATATACAAAAGTCGGATTATATATTCTAAAATTAGTGCGTGATGGTTTTTGTCATCTGTTGTTGTGTAGCTTGCCTTTGATGCACATAATGGGCAAAAGCGACGAAGCGGAGAACCCTTTATCATTCACCCTGTTGAAGTTGCAAAAATTCTTGGAAAACTAGTGAGTTGCACAATATTATGATGTATAAATGATTATTGTGAAATATCCTGTTAGATATCCCATCAGCAATTGGTGGGCCCTTCTAAGTTTATTGAATATTTAAAGGGATAATGTATGTGGGGAGCCATCCAAGTAAACTTTTTCCATTAAGAACATTCATATATTTAAACTATTTTATTGGCCACCCAAGTATGTAACTGGTTTCATATAATATAGCAACTTAGGCTAAAACTTGTTGGATGACGAAAATGCCTATTTTTTTTAAGATACATTTGAAGAGGTGTCAACATTTCGTAGATTAAAATCGTCGTCTTTTAATAAAAGTGCATTTTCATCATTTGACATGCTTTGACCAAAAGTGGTATAAATGAATCGAGGTATAGACTTAAGTAGCCTACAAAGTCATGTTAGTATACTAGTGACCTTAATGCAAATACCTGAATACTTGGGTGGCCTCAACTTACATTAACCTTTTTTGAATGAAATTGTAGTAAAGACCACTTATCTGACCATTAGATTTTTGATTAAGGAACTGGACTGGGAGTCGATTGCTGCTGGTTTATTGCATGACACAGTTGAAGATACAAATCTTGTTACTTTTGAAGAAATAGAGAAAGAATTTGGTGCTACGGTTCGTCACATTGTTGAAGGAGAAACTAAGGTATCCTGTTTTGCATATAGGGGTGTTTGTGATTATATGATACGAAATAATTAGAACGTGATAATTAGCGGTCCCCAGATGGATGCAGGAGATGGTGTTTGTCGTGTTTCTTCTGTTTGAAGTTGTGATAGACAGTTACAGAAGGCTTAAATGTAAAATGACCATTAAATAACCAGATAATAAGAATCAGTTTTGTTAGTGTTGTTGCTCTTACTATTTGATCTCTAAACAATAAGATAATCAGAATTGGATTCTCTGTACCCAAACACTAGAAACTGATTACCTGCTATTTTAGCAAGCACCGGTTAGATAATCAGTTCCATGAGTGCAATGCTGATACCCGAATAAGAAGTTTTGCAGTTGTGGTTATCAATATTATATTGCTACACACTGCATGTGTCAAACTTGATTTTAGTTTTATTCAGGTGTCAAAGCTCGGAAAGCTGAAATATAAAAATGAAAGTCACTCAGTACAAGATGTGAAAGCTCATGATCTTCGACAAATGTTTCTAGCCATGACCGAGGAAGTAATATATTTAAGGAATTTCCAAGTTTGTAATAATGTCAACGGCTATCTGCATAAAATAGTGAACAACTCTGACCTGATTAATGTTTTGGGTAGCCAGCTAAATTTAGCCCAGAAAAAAAAAACCCATCAAATTTACAGTTTTTTTAATGCTAGATAGGGCTAATGTCATAGAATAGCTACATACATAGCTTGGTGGTCCGTTTTGGTAATCATACTCAATAATTGAGTACAGGTATCACAATGGACCTTCAACCTAAGTACATTGCTATTCTATGACATTAGCCTATTTTGGTCATTACCTACAATAACTGGATTCAAGGTATTGTCAATATGGTCAAGAGGTACTGGCAAATCATTGTTTTTGACCGTCTATTGGCTTAAATTACCTTGTGAAAATTGGTTACCTCGAACCAAAGTATTCCAAATTTTGATGTTTTTTTGGGACTAAGAAGGTTGATTACTCATGAATCATTGGAACAAACCTGGTTAGCATTTTATGCAATTAGCCCTTTATGTCAACTGCTTCTCAATTTGCTGCTTTTTCCAGGTCAGGGTGATAATTGTCAAATTGGCAGATAGATTACATAATATGCGAACTCTTTCACATATGCCTTCACATAAACAGGTGGGATCAAATATTTTTAAATATCTGCCCAACTTATTATTCAAGTTCGCAATGTTTTCATAGATTTTTACAATGTGCAGTCCAGCATTGCCATGGAAACACTACAGGTTTTTGCTCCTCTTGCAAAGCTTCTGGGGATGTACCAAATTAAGGTATGTTTAGAATCTATAAACGAATCTTGTTTCAATATTTTTCTTACTTGTTTTTTTTTTCTGCAGTCTGAGCTTGAGAATTTGTCCTTCATGTACACAAATCCTCAAGATTATGCTAAAGTGAAGAGACGAGTTGCTGAACTTTGTAAAGAACAGGAGAAAGAAATTGAAGAGGTACTTTACTCGTATGTAAAAAATACAGTATGGGATGTGGGTTGCAATAAAATCAAGGATTAATATCATATTTACTCATTTCATACCAGATAAATAAAAGCAGTTACTTATAACTCACTGTTTCACTGAAGAAACAAATAAGAAATCGACAAATCAACGCATGATCTTGTTTATTTACTGAAACAGACTGTGCAGTTAACTGATTTTTTTATTATTTGCAATGGAATGGGCACAGATGGCATTTTTATTGTTTGAAAATGTGTGCCTGTGTGTGTATGAATTTGCTCCCAAATATAAAGCATTTTCATCCATAAAGAGGCTAATATGTGATTAATGTTGATGGGTTATTATTGTTTCCTGTTTTAGGCAAATAAAATTTTGATTAAGAAAATTGAAGGGGATCAGTTTTTAGACCTAATGACCGTGAAAACTGAAGTTCTTTCAGTCTGTAAAGAACCTTACAGGTAAGGTGATATATATCTCTCCTTTAGTACTTTTTCTTTCTGAAATTTTACTACTGCATCTTGTTTGATTTTGAATTCTTCTACTGCAGCATCCATAAATCTGTACTCAAATCCAAAGGTTCAATTAATGAAGTTAATCAAATTGCACAGGTGGTTAACAGTTGTCAACAAGTTGTTTATCTAGAACTTGTTTCTTCTAATTCTATTTTTCTTACGTGTTCTTTGCATTTTGGTTAACAGCTGAGGATTATCATTAAACCCAAGCCTTGTGTTGGTGTAGGGCCTCTGTGTAATGCACAACAGGTGAGTTGTATTTGCCATACTTGTAGCAGCTTTTGGGGAAAAGGAAAAGGACATGAAATGGAAATGAACTTCACATTTTCCTGATTTTAGCATTCAACTTTATATAGGGGCAAAATAGAAACCAACTTATACATATTTCAAATTTTAGCGACCATGCTAGTATGCTACGATTTATTACCGTTGTTGTAGAAATGAACATGTCCAATAGACCTGTAGAAGGTCAATTTTTTGCCTTCTTGTCTGCTGATGTGGCATTTGATTGAATTTTTGTGTTTTCTATGCCATTTGGCATCAGGTGTGACATTTAATAATTATTTTAGATGTATGGTAAAATGATGATATTTTCAAACTTGTAAATAAATTTATTTTTCTAAATTTTTCTTTCACATAAACTTCTCTTTACATATGTGGCATCTAATGTGGAGGCTAAACATGGCATCAACAAGCGCCACATCAGCATTTTACAGGAAAAACAATTTAAAATGAAAATCAGTAATAAATTGTAACCTGGTTATAATTTTGCGCCTAATCTGAAGTTTGTTGCTAAATTCGTGAAGAAGTGTAAAATTCATATTGTTTGTTATTCTTACTTTGCCTTATAAATGTGATTTCATGCAGATTTGCTACTATGTTCTTGGGCTGGTACATGAGATCTGGACCCCTATTCCTAGGGCTGTATGTATCTTGGCCACTTTGTCTTTAGTTTGAACTTAAGGTGGTATTTCTGACCCATTTATTCATGAATGGGTCAATGTGGGTTATATTATATGTCAAACAGGCCAAATCCAAAATTTTAGTTAAAAGAGAAACCTGTCAAAGTGATCGAAAGTCGCGCAAAGTGTCTCTACTAAATACAGCATTATTATTCACTTTAGGCAAACATTTTGATGATTATTTTAATGCTACAGTTGTTGTAATCATATTTAAGACACTAATTATTAATAAAAAATTAGCTTATGACGGATTTGATAAACACTTACATAAGTCCCTGAATAACTTTCACATGGTTTAATCTTTTAACTTTTAAACCAAAAGAGGAGGTCCTTTCTTGTAGTAACTTGGTGACCTAATCATTGAGTTTTTTGTAAGTTTTGCGCCTTAATCGTACGACAAGGCCATTTTGTTAAAATTAGAGTTCAGGGACCTTATCATTGAGGTTTATACTTTTTATGTTAAAATATATAATCATGTTGAAATAAAGCTCACGGGCTTATGTGTGAGTTCAGCGAAAGTCCATAGGGATTTTTGACATTTGTTCTGCAAAAATTTAAAAGGTTTGAAATAAATTAGGTTCATCCAATTCGACCCAACCTGCTTCAACCATGCTGGTTTCAGCTGCTATCCACCCGGACCGACAATTTGCAACTTGGTTTTAACTAATATTCAATTCCTTCTTTTGCTAAAGTTAGAATTAATAACCTTTTTTTCTTTTTTAATCTCTCACAGATGAAAGACTACATTGCAACCCCCAAACCCAATGGTTATCAGAGTCTTCATACGACTGTGATTCCGTTTCTTTACGAGAGCATGTTTCGTCTAGAAGTGCAGGTAGATTTCTTAGGAAATAATGATCATTCTTTAGGTATTGCTTGGTATGTTGGAAACTTGGTTTACTAATGTAACTAAAAACATTAATCTTCTATAAAATTTAGAACTTTGATTAAAGAGATTACATATTTCCCCTTCTTAAGACCATAAATTACATATTTCCCCAAACCAAAAAATCAATTACATATTTCCCCTTCCTAAAACATATCTATTACATATTTATCCATATAATAAAAATTAACCTCTTAAATGTCTATTTTACTTTGTTTTTACTAAGAGATTTTTACGTATTGATGTTTTGCTATTATAATTGTTTAAAACTTTGACAATTGTGTTTTGTATTTGGAGATATAACTTTGATCATCGATGATTGTTTTTTTGAAATAAAGTTTTAAACTTTTGTATTTGGAGATGTAATTTTATCGTTTTTAATTTATATAAAAGACTCAAAGTTGAGTAAATTTGTAATTGGTGGTCTTAGGAAGGAAAATGTGTAAAAATAGCTTAGTAAAAATACGGGTAAAACAATTGTTGAATAAGTAATTTTAATAAAATGAGTATGCAATATATATGTTTTAGAAAGGGGAAATATTTAATTGATTCTTTTGGTTTGGGTTAATATGTAATAAATGACTTTAGGAAGGGGAAATATGTAAATGCCCCTGATTATGTAAAATTTTCTTTTCATAAAGTTCAAAAGTTAAATTTTATTATCTGTTTAATTTCTATGATCTTTTTTATGTTTAATTTGGACACAAGCATCCAGTAACTTCTATTGAATAATATATACAGCTGAGATTATATATTGTCCATAAAGCTGAGATTATATATTGTCCATATATGTACCATTATATTAATGTTGGCAGATTAGAACTGAAGAGATGAACTTGATAGCAGAAAGAGGTATTGCTGCTCACTACAGCGGGAAAGTTATTGTTAATGGTTTAGTCAGACATACAGTGGGTGATGGAAGAAATTTGAGGGGGAAACCAGTCTGCCTTAACAATGCAAATGTGGCCCTGAGGGTATGATAGTAAGTTGACTCATTTTAATTGATATTCTAGATAAAAGTTCTTTAAATTATATGAAGAAACTACGTTATTTGTTCAGATTGGTTGGCTTAATGCTATTAGAGAATGGCAAGAGGAATTTGTTGGAAACATGAGCTCTAGAGAGTTTGTAGATACAATCACCAAGGATCTTTTAGGTAGCCGGGTCTTTGTGTTTACACCAAGGGGAGAGGTAAAATGATGAATTTTATTGATTAGAAGTTGCGAAATGGGCGGGTTAGGCAACCAATGGAAATGTGTTCAGGTCAAAATAGACTAAACAGGTTGCACATTTACCCCATTTTATGATAATAAAATGATTTCTGATTTGTTTGAAAGAAAAATCAATCAAGAAGATTGAAAATATTTGAATAACACTTTAAGATATTGTTTGTTTATTAAGTGGCTAAGATATTGACTTGTTTTAGATAAATTGCAACCCAAATCAACCCTGTTTTATGTGAATGGATTGACACATTCACCTTTACTTAATGAATGACACACCATTTCTACGTGTTTAAATTGTATTTCCCCCCTATTAAGCGTACTCTTTGCAAGTTACAGATAAAAAATTTGCCCAAGGGAGCAACCGTCATTGACTTTGCTTATATGATAAATACTGATATTGGAAATAGTATGGTGGCTGCTAAGGCAAGTCCTTTTCTGTTTGTTGATTTTTTTTTTAAATTGTAATGTACATAATGATGTGACCTTTGTTCTTCAGGTTAATGGAAATATTGTTTCTCCCTTGCCTGTGCTTGCAAATGCTGAAGTTGTGGAGATTGTGACTTATAATGTTAGTTGTTCTCAACCGTTATCGGGTTATTGTATGAGAATAAGTAACATGCATATTTCTTTACTGATTCTAGCAGGTCGAAAAGGATTAGTCTTGGTACATGGTATATGTAGAAATGGGTTGGGTTGGGTTGATCTGGAACACTTTCTGTCCAAACACTTGGTGTCAGATAGTGTTACAAAGTTTGAGTTATTTCAATAAAATGATTTAGGATATTTAAATTACACTTTGGGCAACTTTAACCTGTTTTCTTTAAAACATTGTTTCTTATGTGTTTGAGCTGTTAGAGATAAAACACAACCCGCATTGATCCGTTCTGAAGCAAATAGGCTGAAATTGTTTCTTTCCTTCTGATGCTGCCTTATAAAGTTATAAGTTTCTTGACATTCAGGCGCTCTCAAGCAAATCTGCTTTTCAGAGGCACAAGCAATGGTTGCCACATGCAAAAACAAAAAGTGCCAGACACAAGATTATGAAAGTAGGTCATTGTGGATTCATTTTTGTACTTTTGATGCTTTTAATTAGATATGAAAAACTGGCAGGGTCAGATAACAGGTCAAAATTGTTCGGTTCAGTAATTTTAAAACGGCCGGGTCGAGTTGGTCTATTTGACTTGTTTCTCATTATACATTTGCATTAAGGACACACTTTGTTTGACTTTCTGGTTCCCACCCATTTGATTGGTTTCCCTTATAACTAGTATTTATTAGTGAATTTACCCATTGACCTGTTAAAGAATAAAACGGCCTACTCGACCCATTCATGAGCATGCTTTACCCCTTTGACCTGTTTTCTCTGCTGCTGTTTTCAGTTTTTAAAGGAGCAAGCTGCTCTATCTGCAATCCAACTAACAATTGACTCGGTCAATGAGTTTCTTGCTGATATTGGAGACGATAGTGAAGTTGAAGAAACAGCAGACTACTCAAAAGGATCCCATCACACATGGGAAAATATACTCATGAATGTCATGGAAATGTCTTCCATGAAAATGATTGGTGGAGATCTTTTTCAGTTTAAAAACGGCAGTAGTATCAAGCTTCCAAAAGTTAATGGAAAGCACAACAAAAATATGAAAAATACGAGTTTAACCAAGTCACAGGGGGACCAACTGCATCAAGGGAATGATGTTGCCAAAATGATATTTGCTGATATCCCGATGGGTAGAGAAGTGTTATCCGGTCTGGATTGCTGGCGTGACAGTAAAATTTCATCATGGAGTGATCTTGAAGGACACTCAATCCAATGGATGTGCATAGTTTGCATAGATCGAAGAGGTAAACCTTTTTCCTAGAGAATTACTAAATTACCACTATTTATTGCCCAATATGCAAGCGTATGACCTAACTGATCTCTCTTAACCGGTCTCAATAGACACAGGGTACTTTGTTATAGTTGATAAAAATAAGTTGTCAATTTGATACCTTAACAATATACAAACACATACGTACACACGCATATACTTTATTGTTAGGATTCAAGCGGCGTAGCGGAACCAACACATGAACACAAACGCACAAACGATTATCACGCAGAAAACTAGAAAATAAATGACACAAGGATTTAACGTGGTTCGGTCGGTGTGACCTACGTCCACGGGCTGCAACTAGGGTTTTCTTTATTTGCTCAGTACAAAAGATTACAATACATGACATGGATATATATATAGACTAATTAGGGTTAACAACTTAATGAATAAGAAAACTAAACATGGGCCCAAGCCCAAGGCCTTCACAAACCCAACATTTATATGCATAGTACAAACACACAGGTATGTGGGTGCATGTAATGTCTTTCTTTGGTCATTTAATCTAGTCGTTTCTTAAATTAGCAGAATTTGCCGATTTTGAAACACTGATCGTCTGATTATTACAACTTAGAAGTTAGAACAACAAAGCGACATCCAAAACTTTCTAATGCGACATGTCTTATTATAGCAGCATATCTTATTATAGTTATCAAACATCACATAATTACTACTAATTCACAGGCATGCTTGCTGACATTACGAAGACATTAGCAGATGTTGGTGTCACTATATGCTCATGTGCGGTGAGTGATTGACCACATTTCTAACTCTTACACAACATTTTAGAGGTGGCAATTTTGGCACATTTAGTTATGATTATTTTGATCTCAAATGGATTTGTTGGTCAAGAAAATTTTTTGTCCAAGAAAGGAGAATGTCAAATGGGTCTAATAAGCTGGTCACTCAAAATGTATTTAAATGCATACAATTTCTTATAAATGCAGAAATTTAGATTATAGTTAAACAATATACTTTTTGTAATCATATCTGATATGATATTTGATCTCTTAATTGCTAATTTATTTTATTCTCATTTGTCGTATAATGGACAGGCGGAGACTGTTAGAGAAAAAGGAATGGCTGTCATTCTCTTTCAAGTTGAATCAAGCTTTGATAATTTGGTATGTTTTCAACAATAATGTATGCATATGTCATCCTAGCATTCAGATTGTTATATTAAGGCTACCCGAGTTGAAACATTATATATAGTCCACCAAGGATTATGCAGAATTTGAGCAAAAACTTCCGGGAATTATGCTAACAACTAAAATGCCATTTAACTATAAAATAATAGTAATCATAGTTTACAGGTGTATTACCTAGGGGTGCAAATGAGCCAAGTCCGAACTCACCATTTATCTTGAGAGAGCTCTATCTCAAGCTTGAATCGTTTAATATATAATAATTATATATCTTATTTATATAAATTTACATTTACTTTTATATATGTTCGATTCTAATTTATGCTACATAATATATTATTTAGTTAATTTATAGTAAGTTTTATATAATTATAATTATTATGAAATTATTTTTTTATATATGAGAATATATATTGTTTATGTTGCTTTATCAAAATCTATATATAATAATAATTATTACTTAAATACTATTAGATAAAACCTATATAATTAACAGGCTCGTTTATCTTGTGAGCTTCAAACCTTGGGCTTGAGCTTGTTTAAGTTTGACTCGATTCGAGCTTTTAGCAAGCTGATCTCTCTAGTAGCTCACAAGCAAGTCAGCTCATTTACAACACTAGCATTACCCGTCTAACAAGTTATTTTTGCCAAAATAGGTGGCGTGTAATATTGTTTTGTTTTGAATACTTGGGGTGGCCTGTGGTATGATTACTGCGTTTAATACGATTATATGTTTTGGAGGCATATAGAATTTACTTATTCAAACAACTTATCTCACTATTTAAGGATAAAGTTTGTTTTTCTGAATAAGCACTTCGAAGTTGCTTATCCTAAACTTTTTTTACTTGTAAAAACAATAAGCAAATGCCTAGTTTTACCCGGCAATCTATGAGCCTCTAAAATTCATTCATTTTTTACCCTGTTAGAACTTGTCGATTTTCAAATTTAAGTGGTTGCATGTATCCAGGTGAGTGCTTGTTCACGTGTCGATCTGGTCCTTGGCGTCTTGGGATGGTCCACTGGGTGCAGCTTACCTGGCTTAACCGAAAACCAGCTGTTATGAGTATGTTGATCAAGGTTTTTTGTTCGGTGTTTTCGGTGTATATAGTTGTCTTGTTTGTACAGCCAATCATGGCCAAAATAGATCAACCACCTGGAGGTTTGATGAAATGTTTAGAGGTAGTGAAACTGTATATAAAAGAAAGATAAAAAGAGGCTATCGAAGTATACATGTAAAGCGTAAAGGTGCTTGCAATGATAAAGAACGTTTTACTCGGACTAGAAACTGCTAATAGTAAGAACACCTTTATTGGTTACTATATATCATAATCACGTTGGGTCATATGACATAGTATGATACTAGATAATTTGCTCAAAGTAAATCGCTACCACTCCCACCGCTAGACTTGGGCATAAAAACCGGGTTCGGACCCGACCCGGTGGACCCGACCCGGAACCGGGTACGGGTACGACCCGGTATATGCATACCCGGGTTGGACCCGAAAAAAACCCGTAGGGTTGGAACTAGGTATGATTTTCTAGAATTTCTTAGAACCCGACCCGACCCGGAACCGATTGAACCCGGGTTGGACCCGGTTTCGACCGTTTTTTTTTTTAAAAAGTGGCCGTTTTTTAACGGCTATATAGCCGTTACCTTCGATTTGTGACCGTTTTTTTTGTCACTTTTGCCCTATAAGTTAGTATAAATAGGTGTGGGTTGATATGGTTTAGTACCCAAGTCTCAAACGCAAAAATATACGCAAAAAACGCAAAAAATACTCTCGTTTACTCTCGTTTTACACGTTCACTCTCTCGTTTTACACTTTCACTCTCTTCAATCTTGATATGGCTCACTCACAATCTTTCGTTGGTCAAGGTTCGTCCAACGCTCCAACCGTCGTTTGTGTTCTTGCACACAATCGTAACATGGATGTTTGGTGCAATTGGGATATGGTTGAGTTGAGTGACAGGTCTGTAAAGGCTCGTTGCAAGTTTTGTGGAGCTTTGCTTGCTAAAGATTCTAACACGACTTTAAACAAACACATTAGCAAGAAGTTTTGTAAGTCGTTGAAAAGTAATCCGGATTCGCAACAAACACAATTGGGTGGAGACGGTGGAATCTTTAATTACGATGTTAATACGGTTCGAGATCGAATGGCGAAGTTCGTGATTCAAGAAGCTTTGCCTTTTAGTCACTTCGATAATCCTCGGTTGACCAACTTAATTCGAGAGACGCTTCAACCTCGTTACACTCACGTAAGTCGTACTACACTTAGACGTTATTGTTTAAAATTATGGAAACAAGCAAAAAATGATTTAATTGTATTATTTGAAAATTTAAATACCGGTGTAAACTTAACTAGTGACGTTTGGTCGGCTTCACACGGTTTACCCGAATCGTACCTTTGCGTCACCGCTCATTGGGTGGATCCCAATTCATGGCAATTGATGAAACGTACGATTGCATTTGATCTTTTTCCACATCCACACACCGGAGAATTTTTGTTTTACTTTTTAGATAATGTAATAAGTACTTTTAAATTAGAAAATAAACTTTTTTCAATTGCATTTGATAACGTCTCTAACAACACAACCGCGGTTGAAAAATTAAAATTAAAATATCTTCCGATTGAAAACGGTGATTTTTTCCATACTTGTTGTGTTGCATATATTATTAATTTAGTAGTGCAAGACGGACTATCCGGGCAATATGTTAATAACTTTATTACATCTTTTCGATTTATGTTACATGACGTTTTTAAAAAAAGTAGAAGAAGATATCAAGATTATAAACAACTTTGTAAGGATACGCACTCTAGATTTTTAGGTCCTAATTGAGATGTACCTACTCGGTGGAATTCGACTTGTCACATGTTTGAATGTGCTTTAAGACAAAAGGGCACTTTGAAAGCTTTTCATAATAGTCTTTCGGATAATGGTGAAGCCGACCCATTTCCGGATGCGGGTTAGGAGAATCTTCAACGTCTATCCGAGTTTCTTGAGGTTTTTAAAAACTCAACAACAAAATTATCGGGAGTTTATTATTCCACTAGTTATTCGGTGCTTCAAGAACTATATTTTATGTCTTTGAATTTTAAAAATTTTCAAAATAAAAATAATATGTTTAATCAAATGATAGAACCAATGAAAGAAAAGTTTAAAAAATATTTTAAGGACTTGCCACCCGTTTTTACGTGTGCCGCCGCTTTAAATCCGTTTCTAAATGTTGCGGGGGTTGAATGTTTGATAGATGAGATAAATGACAATTTGGATATGCATGACGAAAACCCTGATTTTTCAAACGAGGCAAAAGAAAATTTTAATCATAGTTTGAAAACAATTTATAATTTTTATTTAAATAGATATGGGCCTAACGTAAACATAACCATGCCAAGCGAATCAACCTCAAGTGCTAGTACCTCGCTTAAAGACCCTGTTTTGACTATGTTGAATGTTGTTCGGGATGTGACGGCTAAACGTCAAAGGGGTAACACCCCAACAAGTGAGCTCGGTAGATATAGTGGAACGGATTTTATTTCCACTATGACTACCGAAGATTATCGTGCATTCGATATTTTGGCTTGGTGGAAAGGAAAAGAATCTCAATTTCCGATTCTTTCTGCTATGGCCTGTGATTTACTAAGCGTCCACGCTTCTACGGTAGCTTCGGAATCTGCTTTTTCTCTTAGTGGCAGGGTAATATCATTACGAAGAACAAGACTAACTCCGGAAGCAGTGGAGATGTGCATTTGTTTAAAGGATCACTTCGACGTAACGGATCGTATACAAGACCAAACAAGCCTCGAAGACGAGATTACACTCGAAGCTAAGGTACATGATGAAGAGGTAGAAGACGGAGTATCTTCTGGCATATCCGATGAAGAATTAGCATTTGATCAAGCATCTCGTAGTAGATAAAATTAGACGATATTGTTATTTTTAAGTTGTTTTAATATTATATGTCTTTCATGTTCTTTTTAAATTTCTTTGTCATTCAAATGTTTTATATAAAAAGTATTTAATATTTGTATATTATAAGTGTAACATTTTCTGCTCAAGATTTGTATATATTTATATATTAAGTTGTTTAAATTTTTGTCATTCAAGTGAACCCGGTTAGGAAAAGAAAAATAAAAAGAAAAAAAAGGAAAGAAAATATAAGAAAAAAAAAACATACGACCCGGTGTTCGACACACACACAAGAAAAAAAAAAAAAAAAAAAAAAAAAAAAGGCAAAAACCCGGTTGAACCCGGGTTTAATACCCGAACCGAACCCGACCCGACCCTACCCGGTCCCGGGTAGGGTTTGTATCTCGCTGAACCCGACCCGGGTTCGTACCCGGGTTCACCAATACCCGGGTACAAAAAACCCGGTTGGGCCCAAACCCGGTTTGTACCCGGGCCCGGGTCCGGCCCAAACCTGTTTTGTGCAACTCTACCCACCGCTGTTAAGCGTCACTATTCGTCATAAGATTGGAATGATATAACGTAGTATGGCCCTATGTAAAGAGGATATGTACTAAATGAGCAACAAAAACAGCTATTTTCCAACTCTTTTAGAATCAGTTTTTATTAAAGCGTGTTTCACCTCGAATCTAATCATCTTTTAGATACGGTCTTCTTCTTTCTTTTTTTTCAATTTCTCTGGATGATACGTCGTCGTCATTGGTGGTTGTTCTATGTTTTCCTTATTTTCTTCACATAATCATATGTACTAATATTCATAAATTACAAGTGGGGATAAACATCTTATTTTCTGATGAATCGGTAAGTGTTCACCTTTGCCCCTAAATTTTCTATGAAAACAGGGGAGTGGTGCTCCATAGTGGAAATCAGGAAACAATGTTCTCGGTTGGGTACTTTATTCATCATTCAAGTTCCCTCTTTTTCCAAATCGACTATGACCTTGTAACAACTTATTAACTTGATGCATTTTCTTCCCTTTATAAATTATTTTTGCTTTCTCTAATTACATCGTGAAATTTCACCTAATAAAGGTGATTCATATATGAAACAAAAGAAAGCGAACATACCATCTACATCACAGATCAATTTATTTAATACAAACTTAGCTCTGTTTTTGCCATTATTGATTCAAAAGTTACCGCTAAAAAAGGATGATATATATAAATATACTAGTTTTATTAATCGGATGTGCGTTGCCTGTATTAAGAATGGCGTAAACCAAGGCTCAGGCTTATATTTCCAGCATTATAGCCGCAACCTAACAGTTTTAACCGGATCCAAAGTAATCACCAGAGTGCGACTCAGAACCGATGCCTGGTTGCGGCCACACACAGGAAATGGCTACCAAGCCAAGGCAACCGGCACCGGTTTTCACGTATAATCACAGCCACGCAACAACCAAAATCAAGGGTCTCAGATGAACACGTTTTCATCATCATCGACATCAGCAAACAATCGTTACAAATTCAAAATGTATATATAATGTAATCTCTGAAGAGCTAAAGCTCAACATCATCGACTTGCAACAGAGTCTCAGGTAAGCGTAAGCTTAGCATCATCGACATTGACAAATGACCAAAAAACGGCTACCATCATTGACATCAACCATCCAAAACAATAAGAACATATCGGAGAGACAGAGATGGCCGGCTGCACCACCTCAACCACATAGAGGAGGCGGAAGGGCAAGAGACCCACCACCACCGCCACCACAAGAAAAAAACATATCAGATCTCTGATCGGGCATACGTTAGCTGGAGAAGAAGAATAAATGTACGAGTGCAAACACACAGCCTCAGTCCATACGAAAACGAATAGGCGACAAGATCTCCGGCCACCCACATACCCCAATCTCTCTCTCCAAACAAGAAATGGAAAAGACCATTACTTAAAACCAAAAAAGTCTGCATCAAATGTTGTACGAACAACATAAACAACAGTACATTACCATTCATTTGGTTGTTTTTCTTGACAAACAGAAGAATTTCCATAAAAAGATTGTACAAACTAATTTTCTAGAAAATAAATGCAGATCAATTACTCCCCCAAAGAAGAATGGTGTTCAACTGCAAGCTCATAACTTTAAACCTCAGTTTCTCTAATTTATGCCCAATTTCATCCACCCATAAAACTCCAGAGACTAAAAAACATAGAAACAAAAAGATCAAACTTCATCTTCTTCACATATATATTCTGAAAATTACACGATGGAATCCACAACATTTTGAATGAATCCATCTCCACAAAACCGTACATATAACACACCAAAAACAAACTATGTCCAGTATATTACACCTTCTCGTACATCTACGCCGCCGACGGTGCACAAACAGCAACCTTCGGGTCCGTTAGTGCCGACGGTAAGACCATTTCGCCATTGTTTCCTGCGGTTGTCACATGAGCTGCCATATTACCATTAGGACTCTTGTAATCCAATGACTTATCGTTATATATATCCCACCATTTCTTCACAAGCATCTTTATGTCTTCCCTTTGCATGTTCTCTTCTTTGCCGGTATACCGCCATGGCTTCGACCCTGCGGCACAGTAGTGAACCACTTTCGCTTGTTCGAGATCGACGTTCTCCGGATGTCGCCATAGCATTGCAAGAACAAGATTGTAGATAAGAGGCAGTGGCTTGTAAATGTCCTTGAAATACAAATTGAGGAAGTCCTGCAAATTAAAAACTCAAAAAGATGATCAAACAGCCTCGGACATTATCTATGATCATGTGTTGTTTATTTAGTCTTATTTATAACCGAACCAGATGTGTAGGTCAGACCGAAAACAAGCCATAGAACTTGTCCCACTAAGCCCGTTTGGGCATTTTCAGTTGAACCAGCCGATTATCAGTCATACCAACCAAGTGCACCAAACTAGATGATTGGACTAAATTTTATATACTTTTTAACCTTTTCTCTTTAAAATCTAATTTTTTTCTAATTAATTTCCCATTGTAGAATTCATATCTAGTATGAATATGAATTATAATTTATAAAGTAAATACATATAAATAATCTTAATTCTCTATCGTTTAGTCATCCAGCTTTTAAATAATTATTGTCCATCCGGTAATATTTTAATGTTAGTTTGTGGACGGTCAGCTATCCGGTCCGAATCTAAATCTAAAAACATTAGATTGTTGATTAGAGGTCGGACCGGTGGCAATTGATTGTCTAGTCTGGTTCTAAAAACAATTAAATTGTTAGTTACTTATATTTTACGATCTCGTTCTGAAAACATTTGTTTGATTCTAAAAACATTTATTTGTTAACTACAGGCCTTTTACCGTCAGGTTCTCAAAACAATGGTTTGTTAATTTTCAGACAATTTATTATTATCCGGTTCGATTCTAAAAATATTAAACCATTTGTTCGTCCGGTTCTGAAAACATGGGTTTGTAAATTACCTGTTCGGCGAAAGGGGTAACCGGAGTGACCCGAAGGGTGTTCAGCAGGTCATGATAAGTCTCGATACTCGGTTCGAACACAAACATGCCGGCGTTGAAGAACAACGAGGGTTTTGGGCCCATCTCCTCCGGCCACCGGACCTTCTCCGGCGACTGTTGGCAGTATCCGATCTTGTACTGCGGCGTATGGCTCCACGTCTTCTCGCAGAAACAATCCATCACCGCATAGAAGTAGCCGTTTGGCAAGTCAAACAGGTGGTCAATGTTATCGAACACCTGAATGTCTCCATCTAAGTATATCATCTTATCATACTCCACAAACTGCATTCAAAAAATATACATTAAAAATGTTTAGTAAATTATGCTTTTAGTTCTGATACGGTTTCTTTCTAATAGTTTATTTATTAAAAAGACACCACAAACCGCGTTAAATTCTAATAGTTTATTTATTAAAAAGACACCACAAACTGCGTTAAAAAAAGTTAAAATTAGAGTAGATTATGTTTTTAGTCCATATGATTTAACAAAACATGTGGTTCCTGTTTAATAATTTATTTATTTAAAACATCGCATTTAAAAAGATAAATCGAAATTAGAGCAAACTATACTTTTAGTGATTTGATGAAATCAGTTTATGTCTAATAGTTTATTTATAATACTCGCCAGACTGTATTCAAAAGAATAAACTAAAATTAGAGTAAATTATGCTATTAGCCTTGATGGTTTTTGAATAAATTAATATTTAAGTAAACTATGCTATTAGTCCGTGTGATTTCAAAAGAATAAACTAAAATTAGAATAGATTATGCTATTAGCCTTGATGGTTTTTGAATAAATTAATATTTAAGTAAATTATGCTATTAGTCCGTGTGATTTCAGAAAATACAGTTTTTTATATAAAAAAAGTAAACCATAGAAAACTATAGTTTATAGCCATGTAAACAAAGGACTGTAGCTTTATAGGCGTGGTTATCTAAATCTAACACATAACCATTTCAATCGAATAGTGTATTAATTAAACAAAAAGTCCAATAATACTAACAGCTTCAACTAGACCAATTAATCCACGTGTAAATTGGAATGACACGTATGAACCTCAACGTGACACGTGTCTCTACGTGACACGTGGATATTATTACTAATATTTGTATTATTATTATTTTCATTCGTTACCTCCCAGATACGTAGTTTGGAGTAATTGATGACGTAATACGCCATCGCAAACTCCGTTTGACTCTCCGGCGGGTACACCGGCGCAATTTCACTCACAATACATCCCTGAGCCTCCAGCACACGGCGGTGCTCCGCCGGAACGTCGGGAAGCACCGCCACAACAAGCGGATAACCGGAGCTAACCTTCCGTAAGCCTTTCGCTAATCCAACAACACCTTTGATGTAATCACCGTCTCCCGCCAAAAACGTGACGTAAGCCTTCTTCTTCGCGTTCGAGTTCGAGTTCGAATCCATTTGTTTTATGCTCAGATCTACAGCTGCCGGAGCCATCGATGACGTAAGATGATCGGAGAATGAGAGGATTTGAGGAATTTGGGGGAATTTGTGATCGGAAGTTGATCGTAGAGTTTGTTGACGGTGGTGGTACGGTGGGGAATGTGGTGGTTTTATAGGTGGTAATGGTGGTAGAATTTGCTCATGTGAGGGTTGGTGATCGGGTGACACGTGGCAGAGGTTGTGATCGGACGGTGGGGAGGGGGTTGTAGAGAAGGTACTAGAGTAAGACAGTGACGGGGGAAAATTTTTTTATTTATTATTATTGTTATTATTATTTTTTTAATAACGTGGATGTGTTTGGAAGAAGCTAGAAGGTTGTAAATGTTTTTTGTTTGGCTGTGAGTGGGGACACCCTCGAATCTTCTTTGATGTGGTTTTCACTTTTTGTTTTGGAATATTGTATTTTATATTAATTTTAATTTTAGTTACCCGTGTATTGCATAAAAAAAAAAGTTAATTAATAACATAAAAAATAAATAAAACCAAATGCATTATATATTAAATAAAACATAACAACTTTCGATTATAAGATACAAATGAATAAAAACTTTATTGTAAACTACATTTGTAGTAACGTAATGTTTGTGATAATTAAACTTCGTAGCAACATGTCAAAAGCAAGACCAAAACTACATATCAGCAGAAAAATCTATAGCCAAATTAAATAGCATAATTTGCTAGCAAACAAAAGTGCAAAATATTTTGTAAGAACTCCCACGGTAGCTTATATAAATATATTTAGATAATATAAAATATTTTCCTAAAAAGTTATGATTATGTTGTGAAGAATGACAAGGAACCTTAGTTTATAAATCACTTTAATAATCTTTGAATTTTAAATTTAACATAACATATTTCGTTCGTTAAAAGAAAATTTTTTAATCCATTATCTTGTTATACTAAGCGTGTATCAAGTTTTAAGTAACCTTTGGTGTTTGTCTTACTCTAAAGTGAGGTATTATGGCAATTCATTTTTTATTCTTGATTTGTGACAAGATCACATAAAAATTAACATACATAAAAACAGAAGCTTTTAAGTACAAACCGACGTTTGACAAAGATTGACCGTAACTTTTGTTTATTGTCATAGCGAAATATACAGCCAAATAAAACTGTATACTTTTAGACTTAAAATGAATCTTTTGACAGGTCAAATCTTGAGCTAGAATGTTAATTATTATTTATTTAATACTAACTTTAGTAAACTCGTTTATTATACGAGTTAAAAAAATAAAATATTAAATATAATGAATATTTATGAAGTTAAAATGATATTTTAAAATAAGATATGATTAAAATTACATATGAGTAATAACTATAAATAATAAAATAATAATATTAATTTTTAAACTTTTTTTTTCAAAAAAAGTTAACAATTTTTTAAAATAAACCGTATTAATAATGTCATTTTTTAAAAACATTAATTTTAAAATATTTTATATTTTAAAAAAGTTAGATGTTTTAGAAAAGATTCTTATTTTATAAAAAATTGTTTTCTATTAAATAACATTAATATAAAGACATCTTTCTTAATTATTAAAAAAATTTAGTCTAAAAAAATTAAAATTATTTAATATTTCTTAATTTAGATAATTATTTAAGAGGAGAGAGATGCGGCAAAAAAGAACTTAGGAGGCCTAGGAATGTGTCAAGTGTCCCCCTAAGTTTCTCTTTTAGTATTATATATATAAATTTAAAACTAACGTTAGTAAACTCGTGTATTATACGGGTTGAAAAAATAGAATATTAAATATAATGAAAATTTATAAAATAATATTCTAAAATAAGAGATGATTAAAATTATATATAAGTAATAATTATAAGTAATAAAATAATGATATCAATTTTTAACCTATTGTTTTAAACTTTTTATCAAAAAAAAAAGTTAAACATTTTTTCAAAACAAACCGTATTAAAAAATGTCATTTTTTAAAATTTCTTATTACATCTCCTAATTTTAAATATTTTTAGTTTAAAAAAAATTTACTTTTAAAAAAAAATATTAAAAATTTATTTTCAAAAAATAATATTGATAAAAAGACATCTTTCTTAATATATTAAAAAATTAATCTAAAAAATTAAAATTATTTAACATTTCTTAATTTAGGTAGTTATTTAAGAGGAGAGAGAGGCGGGAAATTAAAGTTAGGTGGCCTAACAATGTGTCGAGTGTCCCTTTAAGTTATTCTTTTAGTATTATATATAGATATTGTTTTTAAGGAATAAAGTTGGCTCTGGCCTCTGGTATTATGGGATCGTGAGAGGGAACGCGATTGTCGTGGGTGTGACTGTTACTTAAGCAGTTTATGTAGTCAAATACTACCTCTTATAGTCGTCGAAAGAAGCGTTGCCCATGTACGCTCAGGGTGAAAGGGTGGGTGTTGCCCATGTGAGAAGATTGGAATAATAATTATGTAATGCCCAACGGTATCTATCCACATCAACTTTTTTTCTTGGTTTTTATTTCGTTATTTAATCGTAGAACTAATCACACTCATTATGTCATTATATTTTCTAACAATTGTGACAAAAAAAACTTGTCTAGATTATGCTAATATTGCTATGCTATTTTATTCAAGCTCGCTAAGACATTACGCACATTAACTTTATATGTGCATCATAGTGTTTGAAAAAAATTAATTCTACATGGTGGTGTTTGTCTAAGGTCAAGGGGTTTCTAAAATACTATTCAACTAAATTACCGGTAATAGTTGGCTTTTGTCGTCTTATACATATATTTATTATTATTTTCATTTTGAGAGTAGGATTTTGAAGTTACAATGTCAAAATGGTGTCGGATGGTATTAAGGGGTTGTCACGCGATTAAATCATGGCCACCTAATTTTTTACTTTTACAATACAAGTACCAACCTTATCACAACACCACACTTATCATGTAAAATGTGATTATAAAAAGAGAGGTAACATTAATATGAAAAGTTATAAAGATATTATATTTAACTAGTGTATAAACCGTGTTTTTTCACGAGTAGTTAAAATTTATAACATTTGAATTCCATTATTTTTACATGGTGGTCGTTCGATATAAATTTGACCCGAATCCATTTTGAATTAAATTTATGTCGGCGCGTATATAAAAATAAGCACATCGTAATGATATATTTGAATTTTTTTATAAAATGTTATTTTAAAGTTATAAGAGAAAACAAAATATAAGTAAAATTAGTTATATTATTATTAAATTTCAAATCAAAACAATGGAAAGTTGCATAGAGATGGGTTACCAGGGGCGCCGCATCTTCTTTCGAGCTGGACGCCTCTATTTCACGGGCGGACGACTCTATTTTACGAGTGGTGGCGCCTGTGTTAACTACGTGTCTGATTTTTAGTGGGCTCGGGCATCGGCACCTGTGTTTAGAGGCGCCGACCCCTTGTCTGGGTGAGATATTTTGAAAATAGATTATTGGAGAGGACAGCCTTGAAAAAAATATAGAAAAAAAAAAAACATTTTAAGAATTTTCCATTAATTGGAGAATCCTATTAAGACGATGGTACATTGGTAATAACAAGTAATGGTAGCATGGTATAGTACCAAACCCATCTACGTAATTGAATCTCGCTTTTACAAGGCCCAACTTTAGTTTCTGAGCATTTTAAAGTGGGCTTGCTACTGATTTTTCTGCCATAAGTTTTGGTCTAGATGGAGCCCAAATGGCCAGATATCCATAACTTCTTTGTCTAAATGTTTGGCTAGTTATATACTTATATTTGCCAAGCAGATTTGCTTTTATAAACTATTAGATTTTAAGTTTAATGAGTTCACTCGAGAGTTCACCAAGTTTAAGGTCGAGCCCAAGGATAAAAATAGCTTCAAATATGTTTAAACGAGCCTAGCTCGAGTTTACAAAGGCTTATATTAGGATCTTATCTAGCTTTTCAAGCTAAGGTCTATTGAAACTAATGTGTGTATCATTTTCTTGTTATTTTGAATTAATTGATCTAGATTTCTTTAGTTGTACTTTGTAGTGTGCCTTTTTTTATGTTCTTGTGGTTTCACGTCCATGATCCAATTCCACACCGATGCATGCCCATTTTATGTCATGTTTTGTCATTGGCTTATGTTAGAGCTTTGGCATCTATTATGAAGATCAATAATCCCTTGGGCAGTTAAAACACTAAAAATCAATATAAATAATGTTGTCGAAACTTGTTGGTTAAAAACTTTGTTATTTATAGAAAGGTCTAGGGTAAAGATATAAACTTTGTTATCAAAGAGTTATTCAAGATTTTGAAAAGAAGAAAAGAAAAAGAAAATTCTGAGATGATCTCTCCCCTTATAATATAAACATTAGGTTTTTAGGACTAATTAACTAGTCAGATTGACAGGATGACTGGTTGATATGTGATTAAGTTATCATAATTTTGAATAAAGTTAGCAATGATCAAGAAAAATATGTTGTGATCCATAAATCACCTTTCTATGTTAAAATAGCATAACCCAAGAGCATGTGATTCTATGGCTCGTTAGTAGAGATTGGCTTAACTGTTTTAAAGGAACAAGATGAAGTAAAAAATTTTGGGTCCTCTTTCCTTTTTCAACTAAGACATATAGTTTAATGTTTTTTTTTTTTCTCATATTCGAACAACCATATATGTATTTTCAATTTAACAAGAAATCAATTATTCAAGTAATCTTCTTACTTTAATAAAAATATAACCAAGGGAGACACTTGATAACATTACATTTCTTCTTATCAAAACTTTCCTGCTTCTCAATTCAATTAAATAGTTATATTAATTACTAATCATATTATTTAATTTCTTTATTGAGTAAAAATAGGTTTAATAAGTTAAGAAATAGATATTTTTATTAATGTTATTTCTAAAGAAACAACTTTTTATGAAAAAAAGAATTTTTCTAAAAGATCGGATTGTTTTAAAAATACATTAAATTGGTGTTTTTAAAAAGTAAAATTTTTATAAACCAAAAGTAATTAAAATTAAGAGTTATGATAAGAAAAATAATATTTTTTTAAAACAGTTTGCTTTAAAACAAAATATTTATTATTTTATGCAAAAACAAAGAAAGTTTAATAAATTGATGTGATTGTTTTATTAATTATAGTACTTATTCAGTTACTCATATGTAATTTAAATTATATCTTATCTTAAAATATTATTTAATAATTAATAAATTTTTATTTTATCTATGTAACCTGTGTAATGTACGAATTTTTAAAACTAGTAAATTAATTTATACTAATAAAGCAAAATAATTATTATCAAATGCCATTCTCACAATAATTTTGTCACATGTCATTTTCTTACAATCATTTTATCACATTTTATTATCATAACAAATCAATCATTTAATGATAATATTAAATGCTAATGATGTTCTATATCCTTTCCAAATTATTAAACAAATCTATAATAATAAAGTAAAATAATTATTGACAAATGTAATTCTCACAATCATTTTGTCATATGTTATCTTCTTACAATCATTTTGTTATATGTCATTATCATAACAAGTTAACCATTTAATTATAATATTAAATGCTAATGATGTTGTGTATCATTTCCAAATTATTAAACAAATATTTAATAAATAAAAAAACATGTTTCTTTTTATTAAAAAAGCGTAATTTTATGACCGATAAAGCTTTTTAACACAAATAATATTTAAAAATATGAAAGTGGTTAAAAATCATTTTTTTAAAAAAACTTTTTTTAAACAAAAGATTTCAATTATATCTTATCTTAAATAATAGTTTTATAATTTATAAATATTGATTAGTAGCTTTAAATTTCATATGTTTATTCAACTCGTGTGATACATGAGTTTTTAAACTAGTAACTAATATGTTATCACCACTCACCACAAGTTAAGTCTTAAACTAATATGTAGTTAAGTTGTTAAAACATCTTGGGCCCAAAACAAAGTACCGCCTATGTATATGTATATTTTTTTATTAAATAGAAGGCCTAACAATTTTTTGGATGAAGCCGCCCTGGTCGTTAGAAATTTAAAATTAGTTACTATAAAATGAAATAATCATGGTTTCAAAGAATTCCTTTTATAGAATAAATATTTATAGAAAATTGTAATAAAAGGAATAATAATGTATACTAATATTACAAAAACATGTTGGGTTGTTTGGGAGATATGGGTGACGGGGTGGACGCAGGACCTATAATATTTGTGAAGGAACCAAATAAAATAAAATAGCTTTTGATTAAATTAAATAAAAATGATTGTAATGATTAAGTTGGTATAAAATTGTGCTTCATAATGTTTTGAATTATTGAAGTTAATAATTTAAAGTTTCAAATAAACTGCAAATAAAAATATTAAGATGACAATATCATATGTATCATGTATATAACCATTTATTTTATGATAAAACGTTGCCTATTATTTTACATAAATATATTAAAAGAACAGGAAATCTCTATACATAATAAAAAAACGAATGTCAGTCACTTGACATGATCTTAACAATTGAATTCCCACTTTACATAGAACATTCACGTGTAACCATCATGTTATTCAGCATGTTTTAAACTAACAAACACGCGGATCTAAACCCGATCCATGCTTCTATTCGGGTTATAATAAAACAGGCCCAATACATCTAAACCTAATCTCATCCTCTTCTCCACAACCGCTCCCCACAGTCGCCTCTCTACATCAAGATTCTCCATCTTTACCTCCGTTTGCATCTCGGCGATTAGCAATTAATCATGGTGCTCAGGTAACCCTTCACAATCTGATTTTTTCGATTTCAATTAATCATGTCGATTTCGCTTAGTTTTTGTTCGATTTCATTGTGTAAACTACCTCCTGTGAAATAAACCACATCCATGACTCTCATCTCTAATTCGTACAGTTTTTGTTCGATTTCGCTTGGTTTGTGTTCGATTTCTTCGATATAATTGTGTAAAAGACCGTGTGTGCTTCAACCTTCGATTAAAATTGGTTTGTGTTTGATTTGGTATAAAAACAACTTAGTAATATACATGTATGTTCGATCAGAAGAAAAGATTGTACTAAACGTTGCTTCAAATGGAATCGCATCTATTTTGCTATCAGGTGGTAGGACTGCACATTCTAGATTTCATATTCCTTTAAACATAGTGGAGGGTTCTTTTTGCCACATAAAACCAGACAACGATCTTGCACGTCTACTTAAACAAACATCACTGATTATTTGGGATGAAACACCAATGGTACATAAACACGCATTTGAAGCTCTTTATAGATCATTAAAAGACATATTTTCTTCTGTATCAGCATCGGCATCCACTTTACCATTTGGTGGGAAGGTAATTGTTTTTGAAGGTGATTTTAGACAAATTCTACTGGTTGTCCCAAGTTGTAGTAGGCAACAAATTGTTGATGCTTCTTTGAGTTCTTCTTACATTTGAAAAAATTGCACGGTTCTCAGATTGACAAAAAACTTAAGACTGACTTCCAGTAATGATTCATCTGATATAGAACAAACCAGAATGTTTGCACAATGGCTCTTGAGCATAGGTGAAAGTACCGTTGGTGGTAAGAATGATGGTGAAGCAGTTATTGACATACCCGATGATCTTCTCATAAAAAAATCAGTAGATCTCGTTTCAAAGTTGATTGATTTTGTATATCCTTCTATTTTAAATTATAAAAAACCAAATTACTTTCATGAAAGGGCAATTTTAACTCCAAAGAACGAGGTGGTGCATAAGATAAATGAAAAATTGCTTTCAATTTTCCCGGGTGAAGAGAGATAATATCTTAGTTCTGATTCTATATGTCAAACAGAAATGCTGAAATTAAATTTAGATGAAAGTTTATACTCTCCAGATATACTCAATGGAATAAAACTTGGCTGTTTGTCCAATCACAAGTTAGTGTTAAAAGTCGGTGTTCCAGTAATGCTTCTCAGAAACATTGACAAAAAAGTGGGTTATGTAATGGAACGCAACTACAAGTTGTATCATTAGGAAATCGTGTTATAGAAGCAGAGGTTATATCTGGCAGTAACATTGGAGAACGTACTTTTATGTCTAGAATTTCATTGATACCAACTGACAAGAGGCTACCTTTTAAATTTCAAAGAAGACAATTCCCTTTAACTGTGTGTTTTGCCATGACAATAAATAAGAGCCATGGTCAATCGTTATCAAGAGTTGGTTTGTTTTTAAAACAACCAGTTTTTACACACGGAAAGCTTTACGTCGCATTTTCACGAGTTACGAGAAGAGATGGATTAAAGATTGTTATATTAGACGAGAATGGTGAAACTTCAAGTAAAACCTCAAATGTTGTATACAAGGAGGTTCTTAGAGATTTGTAAAAATTTAATGTTTTTTTTCCAATGTATTAAAATTTTTCACGTAGTTTATTGTAAACATATATTTTATTAACTGTTACGTTATTTTTACATTATTGTCGTATATTATCGTGCATAATTAACTTTTTATTATTTTCATGAAATGTAATTTTTTTCAACCCGTGTAACACGCCGGGTGGTTAGGCTAGTATATAATATTCCGGCCGTCCCTTCTCCTTTACGCATTAGCCGGCTATGTCCCCCTATTTTATGGGTAATATTTCATTTATTTATTTATTGTTTATTGAGTAGTTGATTTAGTTTGGATTATAGTTTTACGAGTCAATAGTAATTAAAGTTGCCATGTTATATAATTAATGTATGTTTTCATTTTTTAATCATTTTAAAATAAGTTGGAATAGTAGTAAAAAAGAAACGTTTTTGTATTAATATACAATAAGCATGAAAACAAATTTGTTGCGCCATAAACATTCTTCTTTTTACATTTGATTTTTACACAATACGATGTACTACTTATTTGTATGTATAAAATCAAATAATAACTCATAAGTATAATAAAGATAAATTTAACAAAATCCGAAAATATCTATTTTTAACTAATTTATTATATGTAATAGGACGTGGGTTAAGAGAATCATTTTCATCACCAAAATTAGCTTATCCAAGTTCATGTTTGTTTATCAACAGGAACAAATTAATCTTATCATGCAATTTAGTTTCTTGTAGGGCCTTCTAAGTATGGACTACCAAGAATAAGGGTTAGATATACGTATTAAATTCTCGTTATGTATTCAAATTTAAGAAATTATTCAGTTTTATGGTTTTATCGAATGTACTACTAAAGTTACTATCATGACCAATTGCTCATTATGTTACTCTTATAACTCATACGGATCGGGTTTTCGTTTTCATTTAATCTTGTTTGATTTCCGGGTGACATCAAAAGTTAATCAAACATTAATAACCAGAAACCTGCCTATCTTTTTTTTTTTCTTTAGTTGAGCATAAAATTCTAAAAAAAGGTTACTCGTTATATAAAAAATAGACAAAATATATTATTAAATGACGGAATACATATTACAAGATAGTGAATGGTATAGACCATCTACACTTCCCATTTTCTACAGCCAACAAATTCATCCTGCAAAAATTCATTTTCATAGGTGATGACTTAATTGATTAAGCACTTAATTTTTTTTTGTCAAATTGATTTTTCTCCTACTCTAACCTATATATTGTTCCAAGGTACGGAACATTTTATCAACATAAAGTTGGTTTACACTTAAAAAGATCGATTCTTTGATCTCCGAGACGTAGAGAATACGCAGCTTTTTTGTACTCGTTCCATGTAAATGACTTGTAAAGTCTTAGGTTTCCGGTCGAGATCATTTGTGGGATTGGTGATATCCATTCATTCAAAGATGGAGCCGCAAAATACATCATAGACATTCTCGACCTGTTAGACATGTTTGCCATTACTCTGTGTCTTACACTTTTAAATCTTCCATTCGTCAAAACCTGTATTTTTAACCATAACTTGTTTAATACACTCATAACAAGAACAACAACTATTTTCTAACAATAATTAAATAATAATAACTTAAAACTTGATAACGTACTTCCAAGACATCACCAACGAAGACACAAAAGTCGGTAGGCTCGGTATTGACGGGTATCCACAGCCCATCAACGGTAGAAATCTGAAGGCCAGGTACATCGTTAGATCTCAAAATGGTAAATATCTGAGGGTCCGAATGCTCTCCAAACCCAATTCGATGAGCGGGTTTTGGTTGATTGGACTCAGGCTTGATCCCAGGGTAATGATTGACTCGAAAACACGAATCACTATCAACATCCCGAATCAAACGACTAAAAACATTTGTGTCCGGTAACGAAAGACCAAGTGCCAATATTTCCAACAACCCACATGTCAATTCCTTCACTGCTTGGATGTAGTCCTCCACGGCACATCTACACACAAGAATTAAAGATACAAATTTTCAAAATCATAATTTCAATTCTTACACAAATATTAATTTATGTTTTCAACTTCAACTATCTTCACCTAACCTTAAGCTTAGTAAGACGGGCTGCTAAGGTCCGTCGTGTAACAGTTCAAAACGCGCTCTAAGCAAAAATGGTTTGGGTTAAAACAGATTGAAAGATTACTCGATTTGGGTATGAGAACTATTGTACTTGTTGCGTCTATTTTTGGGTACGACACATGGACTGTTCCCGATCTCCTTTTTCCGTTTTAATAATAAATAGTACGATCAATGGGACACTATCACATTCATCATTATAATCTGTCACTATTCATGTCGCTTTATATATCAAAACAAATATTCTTTATTTTTTAATAATTGATGAGAGATTTAAAGAAATGATAATGCTTTGAATAGCGTGTTTAAGAGGCACAAGTGAAGCTATTTTGACTTTTAATTTAATGAAAAACTGGTTTGACTTTGGTGTTATACACATATACAATAAAGTGATTGCTAGTCACTTTAAGATTGCGTAAGGCATGAGCTCAATACCCACATATTATCTCTCGCTACTGGGTTTTTATTTAATGGAAGTTTGCCTTTTCATTTACAAAGATCCACTTTTAACTCCTTTTTAAACACTGGAATAAACAAATAGCTATAGTTAATAAAGATAAGAATATAGGAGGGAAAAAGTTAATTTTTTTTCTTCAATTTATAGAACTTTGATACTTCATTACTACAACTCAAAATAATTATCCCAAAATGAAAGAAAATAATTTTTTTTAACTATTAATGTGTATGTACATGTTGAGTGACAGTTTATTTCAAAACCAATAATATATAACATAACTCTTTCCTATCAATAGCTTTATATGTGGTATTCCAGACGGTACGCTACCCATTTGTTTCTATCCCTCACAACTTATTACTTTTACGCACTATACGGAAGTGCATTATGAAGTTTTCATGATTTTTAACATATAGTTGTTTTTAAAAAAAATTCTCCTACTAATCTACTTATTTAAATAAAAACACATGACAAATAAGGGCTCAATTTAACGAATAAAGTTTCACCCATTTAAAGACAACTAAAACTAATATGAAAATATATATATATATATATATATATATATATATATATATATATATATATATATATAATATTGATTGGTTGAGTAAAAAGGTGAAAAAAACCCCTAAAATTCGGAAAATATAATAATACTAATAATAATGGTGTCCGTTGATGCATGGAAGCCGGCTAAAAAGCGGGGTGGACCTCGCCGCTTTGAAACATAAACAAAAAGACGACCGCATTTTAATAATCATGTTTACTTTCTACCAGCCCAATCATCGGCCAGCGTGGCACCCCATCCACCTGTTATATTTATATATATATTATCCCATATTTTATTATATATTATACAAGACATTACAACTCATAATTTAACTGTAAAACATAAAACGGTTATGTAATCAATGCTCTTACCTTATTTTTAAGTTAATTTTTTTGTTACGTCTGTCAAACACTATTGTGTGCACATTGTGTAATTTTTACGATTTTTACTTGAAATTGATTGTGCATCAAACTCGCTCTTGTATATAGCTGTAATGGGTTAGAAGCATATTGTATTACACGGGTCGCATAAATTTAATGTTATATATATATTAATAATAAGAATTTATACATTGCATATTTGTGACATGTTACATAGTTTTTTAATATAAATTTGAGAAAATGTTATATAGTTATTTTTTTAACAGTTTTGCAAAACGAGTGAAAGAAATGTTCAGTTTATAAAAATATCTTTATGAACAAACCTACCATTTCTTAAAGCAAAAAAAGTATATTTAGTAAAAGAAAGAGACGAGAAAAAATTGAGGAAACACAAAAAGTGACATGTGTTCTATACGATTTTTATTTATTAGATATAGATATATGTAAATGCTAAACCTCTCCGTAATCAATTTATAAAATGTGGACCTAAGGTTAGTACAACCAACGAACACTACATGTGTTGTAAGACATCCTCCACAACTCATACATATAATAATATATTCTCCTAGTCATTAAAATGTTGGCCAAATTATGGACAAATCGGATGAGGAAAACTATGTACTAGAAAACTGTGAAAACGTTGAGACATTGAGTTAATATGTTTGGACCAGTTAAACAGTTGTTCAAAACTTTAAATCATTAGAACTTTTCTTAAATTCGGCAAAACAATAAATATCTTGTAGGTTTTCAATCGCCGTTAAAAGTATGTCTTGTCTTTCTCATCGATTGATTAGCATGTTTTGTGGTTGGTAAAAGAGTTATCGGTTACATATATGATGTTTTGACGTGTTAAACGAGTCATATTGATTACATACCTGAAATTTGTTGGTTGATCAGCGACGATATTGAAAGTGTCTGAGCCATTGGAAAGAGAATTGGCTTGAAGGAGAATGTACTCGAGTTCACCAACATCGCCATTGAAACCAATGTTTCGGCACCCATAGCCGAACGGGCTAGGTGGGTTGGCTTTGGCTTTGACCTTTTCAGACGCGGGTTTGGAGAAAAACCCGTTGACGGCTTCCTCCAATTTGGAGATGACTTGAATGGGGACTCCATGGTTTACTAGCTTAAAAAAACCATAATCTTGACACGCGGTGATGATGTGGTGGGACAACGTCGCAGGGTCGAGCGAGACGTCGATGACGGGGATCCCGATGGCTTGGGTTTTCTTGGTTCTTAAGGGAGACGAAGAAGAGAGAAACATGGTTGAGTTAGGATGGTTTGTGTTGAAGGAGAAAGGGGAATGTGAAAGTAAGGATGATAATGGGATTAAATACTAGTTGGTGTTCTAGAAATAAATTAATAAATAAATAAACAAATGAATAAAAAAAATAAATGTACAAAAAAATACTAGTTGCTGTTACGTGAGATTGCGTGATGACTGATGAGGGGTACCACAACTATCGGGACCTTTTCTTTTATGGAGGACAAAGTAGTTGTTTTTGTTTATTGTACTCTGTATGATATTTTTAATTATTATTATATGATATTTATATATTTTTTTGATGTATACTTCTGGTGTTGTTAGTATACAACAATTTATATAAAAAATAATTTGACATAAAGGCTACCTTTATTATTGTTGTTTTTGATGGTTTTCTAATGATTGATTTCTGCTTTTGGTTTAACCATAAAACTTGTTGAAAGTGTGACATGTTTCTTTGTACGGGCAACTTACAAAAATGGAATAATGATATTTTGTTTTATGTAGTAAATTTGTGTTTCTCGGATTATATATAAATTTAGAAAAAAAGTTTATTCATTATTCAATTACTTAAAATCATTTACAATGAATAACTTCATTAATTAAGTGATAATCAAAATTTAAGTTTCTTTATAATTGCCGGATATTATCAATGGTTTTAAAACCAAACTACCAAAGAAACAGATGGGTTTGATGATTATTTATCGGTTGAGATGGTCAGCTCAGTCTCAAAACCTATTTATCAGTTAAATAAGGTGATTGAATTTACGGCATTCACCGTATGTCAAGTTCACTCGAAATCAATCAATTTATTTTTGGTTAGCAATTAGTTAACAGCCGAGCCACCAACATTAACTGTTTCTGATTGAACTGGCTTCACTAGCCCCTTCTCAATATACTTGTTTCCCAAGAGTTGCTACCTGCTTTTTAAGATTTTAACCTATAACTTTAACATATAACAATTAATATTAGCATCACTCCTTGTTTATATTTATCTATTCATACGTTTAATATTTTCAGCTTATAACAATTGTTAATCTTTATCATATTAAAAGTCTAATTTTCGCTTAAATAAATTAATGATTGCTATATTGGTGTCAAAATCAACTATGTTATTCACTTAATTGCACGCGTGATATGCCTATAATACCAATTTTGTTACTACCTAATTATTGTTGCAAATGCTTATTGATGACAACATCATGAGCGTAACTATACGGGGTCCGTTATTTCTCCGAACTTTTCTTAACGGCAAATGTACGACCTTGTTTCGGAGGATATGTGTTATTTTAATCGGGCTCACCTATCCGTTTTCTAGTCGGGACCGCACCCCCAACCTCTCAGGAGGAAACTCATTGATGGAAAAAACCTTCTTGCTCAACTTTGAGCAACTGAACATTTTGCTCAGAGTGAGAATTGAACTCATGACCTTCCCTTATTTACATGTAATGGGTACCTCACGTTAACCAGTTGGACTAAATGTTATTGGTCGTTATTTCTCAGACTGACTAGATAGTTTACTACTAGATATATCAAGCATCAGATGATCTCTTAAATTATAGTCAGTAAAATAATTAAAACGGAAATGAAAAAAAATAGTGCGACCCTTCATTATTTTTTTTTACTCCGCTCTTGACATGACACATATACACATACAACTGTTTCACATAATGAAAAGTTCACATAATGAAAAGTTAGCAAAAGATTCATATTTAAAGAATTAGAATTTACTTTTTTGGTGGTTTTCAATGGCAAATTATAAGCAAATGTTCATAGAATGCGTACAATAAATGCTCAATAGCATAAGATACGGTAGCCAAAGTCCACGAGAAAGGAACCCAAAAAAAGCACGTCATTTTACCACTTTTAAGTAAATAGTGGGAGAGGTGTATAAATCATTTTCAACTAATGAAGTAGTCTGTTTGAAACTGGTTTGGGACATGAACCGGTTTAGAACTTATTTGAATTAGAGAGTGTGATAATGAGTGATATCGATATGAAGCCGGTGGATTTTTTAGTTAAGTATTGGTCTAGGTGGGTAATTGGCTACCCGTTCATCTTGTCGGTTTCGATTTGCAGACCATGTATTTTTTTTATTTACTTTGGCACATCTGGCTACAGATGAAAATCTAACTCTATAGAATAAAATTTGTAAGTTAAGTTGATGGAAGTATCATTCGATTTAAGTACTAAAAAGTTGAGCCAACATTATAGACGAATGATGAAAGTAAACAAAAATGATTATAAGTCTCAAACACCAAAACTTTAAGGGGAGAACGTGGAGGTATTCTTTATATTACGTTAAAAACTCATGTATTAAATGAGTTGAATAAATTTAAATTGTTGTAAACCAACACTTTTTATGAGATTTAAATGTCAAATGTCATGAGCCATTAGTTATATGATAAATTATAAAAATTCATGAATTATAAGTAACAAATAATAAAGATTTAAGAATTATAAATCTATAATTAAGATAATATAACTTAATAAGTTTTAATAAATTACTAAATAAAAGGATTTATATTTTAAATCTTTATTTATCTAAAATTATTATTATTTATTATGAGAGATAGACAGAAAACAACAATCTAGACTTCACTATAAAATCAAGTATTTTATTATCTTTAATATGAGTATTGTTATATTTTTTTTAAAATAACATTTTTTAAAACATTTATGTGTTATGCGTATAACTTGCGTAATTATAAAAATAACTTATGTAATTATCATATAAATTGCGTAATTATTATTTATAACTTAAGTAATTTTAACTTGTCTAGTTATGAGTATAACTTACGTAATAATGAATATAACTTACGTAATTATCCACGTTATACGTGTAACGCGTAGACAAAATTATCTCTTTCTAAAAAACACGTGTGACGTCTTGATTATTTCGTACGCTTCGCTTGGGTTTTTATATTTTGTATAGTAACATTCACATACATATCTGTATTTTATATATAATATTAAAAGAGTAACTTAGGGGGAAAAGAGTAACTTAGGGGGACACTTTGCACATTCCTAGGCCCCCTAAGTTTGTTTTTCCCGCCTCTCTCTCCTCTTAAATAATTAACTAAATTAAAAAATATTAAATAATTTTAATTATTTTTAGACTAAATTTTTTTAATAAATTAAGAAAGATGTCTTTTTATTAATGTTATTTCTAAAAAACAAACTTTTATAAAATAAGAATTTTTTAAAACATCTAACTTTTTTAAAATATAAAATATTTTAAAATTGGTGTTTTTAAAAAGTAAATTTTTATATAAACTAAAAATAATTAAAATTAGGAGTTATAATAAGAGATTTTAAAAAAATTACATTTTTAATACGGTTTGTTTTGAAAAAAAATGTTTAACTTTTTTTGGAAAAAAAGTTTAAAATTTGATATCATTATTTTATTACTTATAGTTATTACTCATACGTAATTTTAATCATAGCTTATTTTAGAATATCATTTTATACTTCATAAATTTTTATTAGATTTAATATTTTATTTTTCCAACCCGTATAATACACGGGTTTATTAAAGTTAATGTTAATAAATAATAATCAACAACTAATCAGTGATATTATGAACATTCATAGACCGATCCAACCCGATTCAATACTATATCCCTATATCTGATTACATGGTCAAAATAATTCGAAATTAATCTCATTATCGCACGCAACTTTTCAGTGTATATTATTCAAATCTTAATTTCTTCATACTAATAACTAAAAAAAGACAGTTTTTTTTTTTGTTGTATATTTCGTTATGACAATAAACAAAGTTAATGAATCTCTGTCAAGAGTCGCCTTGTACTTAAAAGAGCCTACTTTTACGCATTGTCAACTTTATGTCGTATTGTCACAAGTTAAGAGTAAAGATGGATTGAAACTCTTAGTTTTAGATAATGATGGCAAACCTACTAATGTTACTACAAATGTAGTTTACAAAGATGTTTAGGCTCATTTGTGACCTTATAATCGAAAGTTATTATGTCTTATTTAATATATAACACACTTGGTTTTATCTATGTTTTTATGTTATTTAATATTTAACTTTCTTATTTTCGTGTAATACACGGGTAACTAAAACTAGTATAATATATATAACTAAATTGGATCGGAAAAGCGCGTTATGTTGTTATTATAAATAAAAACTATATCGGGTAATTAGTGGGATAACTTTTCAACCAAATAACTAAGAATACAGCAAATAAAGAAGACATGAGGGTCAAAAATATTGAAAAAAAACACATCTAAAAAAATTCTCTTAAAGTTTTATTGGTAGGAATTAACGAACCCTCTTATCTACAATAATGTTTCCAGGTGTCAAAAAGCCGGCGTTTATTTTTGATAAATATCCATACAGCTGTTTTTTAAAGGACCTTTGATATCTTATATAAACTTAATTTAATTAAAGTAGTTATTTTATGACGCTACCAATATATGTCAATAATATATTTATTTTTAATTGGTTGAGTATTTAAGTATCATAATGGGTACATTTTTTTTTAAATCAGTAATATATCAAAAACTATAACAACCACATAATACACTTATATATAATGTATAAAAGTTAATCAAAGTAGCAAGAGAGAAAAAGTTTTTACATATCACGTTCAAAGCATTACATATGATGACATCATGTGTTTCCCTTAGATTTTAACATATTATTGGTTTAAAATGAACGATTCTATATGCATGTATAAGCTTGTTTTAATTTTGTTTGAGCAAGAACTCAGACACCCAATAATCTATCACTAAATCTACCGATATAATCTCATTTTCATAGCTTGTTTTATTTAATTTAGGTATAAGACCCAATAATATTTTGATTTGACTATGTCGATCGAGTACTCATCAAGGAGTCTTTGTTTTAAAATAATCAATGACAAAGTTGTCAACTTAACATCTTAGCTACGTGAAAACACAATCTTTGACCTTTGAAAGATGATTACATAGCAAGTTAAATTAATATCACATAGGTGTAAGCAATAAGCTATTTAGTCTCGTTGGTTCTCCTAATCCAATAACAATACGTCGTTTGTTACCATGTTTTCAAGTTTGATTTCTTCACTACGCACAATTTTGACCCGTTTACATATTTTTAAAACACACGCGTCACGTGTATAGTTATTATTATGACTTTAATTTCTCCGTTATATTTGTCACAATCAAACCCGACATAGAAGACATTGTCTTTTTGTTTTCCTTTCCAAGTCGGAGGATTTTGGATGTGGGGAAAGAGTTAGATCTTAGATATCGTCACAATAAAACCCTTTGTTATTTGCAATGTTCACAAGAAAGTATGTATAAAACCCTAATTACGCTATAATACATTTTGTTAATACCTATGACACATTGTTATAATCTTACATCGACAATATCATATGAACATTGATACATCGTTGTTACGCAAATCGAAGCATGATTGTATGTTGATTTAATCTTATTATTTTAATATTAAGATGATAAATATAGATAAAATTTATGAGAGCGTGACTTATGGGTTATCTTTCATCTAATATCCATTCTAACATCATATAATGCATCGGGCTAATGTTCACTTGTAACTGTTAGGCATACGCAACGGAATATTATCACAGACACAAAAAACAGTAAAATTAACACGAAAATTTAATATGAATCGGTTAATATGACTTACATACATAGGCTGCAACTAAGTTTTTTTATTATTAGCTCTATATATACAAAAGAATACAATCACATGACTATGGTATGTATAGAGATACATGGGGGTTAATCACTTAAAATGCAAGATATTTATAATGAGCTCGAGACCAAAGCCGAAAGCCTTTACAAAACTAACAATAACATTGTGTTACTGTTACGTGGTTGGTTAATTTTGTTAGGAACTAATTAATGATCATTTTTAAACAAATAAACTATATAGATGACCATGTGACCTACTTAGAGCCATTTTTACGTGTTTAGATGAAAGAACACAATGTTACTTGAAAGATTACAATAGTTCATCTCTTGCATTCAGACTCCCTAGAATATATAATTTTGGAGTTTGATGAAAATTATTTTATTTAGTAATTGAAGAAGAGACTATTTTTGGTTTTGGGTTTGGCGTCGATAGTGGAGAGGTGGGGTTGAGATGTTGCACAGTTGGCCGATATTGTAGATGTGCTACGTAATGTTGAGTTTTCAGATTCTATAGACAAATGGATTTGGGACTTGGAGATTGACAATTCTTTACGTTTAGAGCGACAAGAAAACATATTGATAGGTTAACTCTTCATATGCACAAAACATATTGATAGGTTAACTCTTCCGATGGTGCATGCCTATAAGATGGAATAGATTTATTCTTATATAAGTAAATATTTTGTCCTAACAAGTGCTTTTCGAACTAGGGGACCATCTTTAATTTTGGTGATTGTGATATTGCTTGTAGACGATTAGAAGATGGTAAAATGCTGATTTTTCAAGTTCACTTGAGCCAATGTTGTTAATCTCTTAGCTTGGCTCGATCATTATTGTAAATTCAACAAAGAGTTGCTAAGTGCTACTACCATGTCCGTGTGGTGGATGCTTTGAAGGTTCCAAAATGAAGTTCTATTTACTAAAGACAACTCCTTGACGATTTTTTTTTTATTTTTATTCGATTTTTCAAGTTTTCGACTTTGATTTTCTAATAAGAAATCTAAGGCAAACATTCCTTGGATCGAGTGGTTACAAAATCCACTTGTGCTTTTATATCGCTTGTTTTATACCTACTAGCATCTTGCTAGTCGAATGTTTTATATAATCTTCTGCTGTTAAAAAAAACAACGTTGAAATAAATCATACTAGTCTTTGCTCTAAATCAAAATCAAATTAGCTATTATATAAAATTGCAATGAGGCTTATTAAATGCAAACCTAATTGGATTAATATTATTTCAGCCTTGAAGTTTTAAAAGTTTTTATTCATTTCTTTAACTTTATTTCGAAAAATAATATTTTTACCTTAAACTAAGGGTTAACCCTCCTAGTAATAAGAGTTAACAATGGCTTATTCCCCAATGTTTCACATGATGGATCTTTAACCTTAAACTTTTTCATAGTGTTTTTTATCGTATAGCTTAAAATGCTAAAATAATATCTAACCCACCGCTAAAAACATTCACATCTCACTTCTTATATTAACTATATCTATATAATATAAGGAAAAATGTCTATGTTTGTCATGCAATTTATCACTTCATTTCATTCTTTAAAATATGGACTAACTTATCATTTCATATATTTAACAAATCACTATTCATCTCTTATATTCATTTCATATTACTTTTTTTAGTGTAAGAAATTTAAAATGAATTTACAAACATTATTAAATTTATCGGGGTTAAGTATAAGGAATGTGATGTTGGAAGTTTTAAAATAATTAATAAATCTTATGAATATTCATGTCTTTTATCTAAATTAAAATATTAATGATAAGAAAAGAATATGAATGCTTTAAAAGGATTGGTTAAGCTAGTAGCAGATAGAAAAAAAAGTCATTATGAAAATGTTGAAGGATTAAATAATGGTAATTGGTGGTGGTTGTGGTGGTCTGTGGTGTTTGGTGATGGTGGTATGGTGATTGGTGATTACGGTGGTAAGAATTGTGAAAGAGAGAATGAAAAATGCGAAAAAAAACAGAGGGGTCGATGATTGGTTTTAAGGTGTTTAGAGTGAATAAGAATTTTTGTGTGATATGTGATTTCATTCTATTGACCAACCATATGCATTCTTTTTTTGTTTCCTCACAATGATTGATTTCATTCTCACCATTTAAAACATAACTTGTTAAAAAATAACTTAGGTAACATGTGATTAAACAATAATGGGTCTATTTAAAATTTTATACTTTTAGAATGATATACACATATATAACCATTTAATCTGACTCTTAAATCTACGCTAATGTCTATCACACGACTCAAACACTCCACCTTATGGAAAGGAACACCGCTACGCACACACTTGGACACCAATTTAATGTATAGAATTTTATACAATGTTAAATCTTAATATAAGAAAACTAATATAACCCAAAAACTAGTCATTCAGAGACACCTATAAATAGGTATTAGTGAATAAAACATATATTAAAGGACAATAAACGTAGTATGTTAGACAAAGTAGTTAACACCTAATCTTTTGTTGGATAATAATCCTCTTTTAAGCTTTAATGTTATATACCTTCATTTACATACTGTTATTCAATCTTCAAGTTTATGCACCTAATTAAAGTATGATATTTTTAATATGAAAATATAATAAAGACAATTAGTGGTTGATAGAATGATAGTTGTATCCAAAGTTAGAAAATGTGTTAATTTAATATAATATTTATCCTTAGATGGTCACTGAACACACGGTATTAAAATGTGTGTCTAAGGTGCGTTTAATATGCGTCTCTCTTATCATGTTTTACATTTATTATATTTTATATATACTAAATAAAATATAATGTGTTACTTTCTGCCAACTGCAATTATTAAAAAGATATGTTCAATGCATACAAAATTAACATAATGGAACAGGTAAATATATATATATATATATATATATATTACCGCTTGCCATAATCAACACTACAACAAAAGGACGTAAAGTGTGTGTACACTTTACACATATATGTGATATAAAATTCCCTTACTGAACAAGTACCAAAAATATATAAATAAAAATATACAAGAAGAAAATTAAATAACTAATCCGGCATTCTCTTTTAAGAACCAACAATACGTTAAGAATACTAATCTTATAAATGGACTAGTAATATTGGTGATTGTCACCCGTAACAATGGTGTTGTTTTAAATACTTACTCGTGCAAGATTAAATGGTATTAAAAAATAAAAAAATATTAAATTCTTTTTTTTATGAATAATGCATAGAAGAATTTCAAAATAAATGAGAGAGAGACACAAAGACAATTACATAATTGTTTTTATGTATCATATTCAATGTAACATATACAAATATATTATACAGTTTTTACATTTTATCTATATATGAATTACAAATTGATTAATAATAAAGGCCTCTGATTGGCCAGTCATTATCTCTTTTGTTCACTTCATAACACGAGAAGTAAATCTAGTTAATTTTGGTTTTGAAGTGAACTGCACTTCATAATCATTTTCTAGTTGAAAACTACTCTTTTTCAACAACAACAATTTAAGATTTTAAATAATATGTATCTTTTAATTATTTTTGTAAAATGCAAAAGTAAAAATCATAAAACTAAAAATCATAACTTTTTTTTTATTACGAAACACATCACTTAACACTTGAATCCAGAGGCGCCTAAAAAACGGTTAACCATTAGAATTGAAATCACAACCGGTTATGCAGCATAAAACAATGTTCTCAAACCGGATCGACCAGTGAACCCGTCGGATCGGATTTAAAACCGGATGACGTCATAACTATATATATATATTATATAGTTTTATATATAATTCAATATAAGTATTTTATATGTGTATTTGATAGTTATATATAATATCAACAATAATTATATATTCAAAACTGTAATTCATCATCCGACATACATGTTAAGCACATTAAAATACAAAAAAACTAGTTGGGGTGGATCCGAATGGTAGCCTCACCGAATCCCGGTCTGACCGATCAGTCCGATCCAACCCTTAAAACATTGGTATAAAAGTAACCGGTTACTAACCGTTTTAAGGTGGACCCAACCCCAGCAAGTGTGAAAACTACTCCCTATAGTATAATAAGCAGGCGAACCAAAAATACAATTGAAACAAATAAATATAAAAAATGAACGACAGAAAGATGCCGTCGCATAATAATCGGATGTTAGGGAATATATGTGGTGGAGGGTTTCGGTGGGATTGAGGAATGTCGTAACGGTGTTACCGGCCGGCGTATTATATAGCAACGAATAAGAGAAAGACACGTGTCAGTTCAAAACCACAACACTGAGAATTGGAAACCACATGTCACCATTGCACTAACCGACATGTTATATGCATTAAATGTTCCTTTTACAGTGTATTTAAACAAATATTTTTTTATTTTTTATTTTGGTGAGTAGAAAATAATTCAGAATTATTTTTATATAGGAAAAAGTTCAATGTATCTCTTTATAATAATTTGACGTCGGTTTGACTAGCGTGCATATAAACGGTTTCAACTTCTTGATCTATCATAAAAGATTCCAATTTTAGAAAGTGTTTTTAAATTAGACATAAAGAAACAGGATGATAATAATCAAGCATGAGAAGACCTGAATCGAAATGATTGGCATGTTACATGTTTACACGTAGTGACATAAGAGAGTGGATCCAGTCTTTATTATTTAGTGAGTTTTATATATCGAGTTTTAATAGGTTTGCGAGTTTAAGAGAACCTATTATTTATATAAATTTGATATTTTATTTAAAATATTAAATTTACAATTACATAAAAACTATCATTATATTATATAAAATTATGTTTAAATTCTAAACATTTTTATGTAATATATAAAACAACTGAATTATAAATGCACCCACTTATATAAATACATAGATAATAAGCGAGTGCCCGAGCCTCACTCAAGTTTAAAAAATTATTCACGAGCTGAGTTTAAACTTTAAACATAGAGCTTGAAACAAACCGAACTCAACTCGAGATGTCTTCAATTTAACAAGTCAAATTCAAGAGACCTTCATTTGAACAAGTTTAACTATAGCTCGACTCGTTTACACCTATATTTCCTTATATCTTCTTTAAGTTTTACATGTAACCAATAACAAAGAAAAAAAAATTGGTTTTTGAGAATTTAAAACCATTTTTCGCCGATTTTTTATGTTCTTTTCTGGTTTTTAGTTTTTATTTTTATTCGATTCGAAGATTTAAGCCCACGAAGAAACCACCATAAGCCTTTAACCAACAAGTACTTACAGGCTTACAGCCCACCAAACCCAACCTTTGAAGAAAATAAAACTCAAATACTCAATTAGTGCTTTTTGTTACAACTAAAATGGAAAGTATTTGGGCTCTTTTATGGGCCTGTAAATTTCCAAATTAATATTTGAAGCCACAAGCCCACAACACAAGTCAGTGATTACATGTGTTCGTGCAAAAGAATTTTCTTGGTACCCTTTTTTTATTTTTAACCAGTTAAATTTATAACAAGTATTTTACAAGTTCTAATATGTAATAATCATATAACAGTTCTGAAAAGTACAATGCTCACCGAGTTTCTTTAGCTCTAAAGCAAAGTTACTCCGTGAACACAACATTTTCAATATCTGTAAACTTTTCTTTGATCGCTGCTTTGACTCCCGACCCGATTGACTCGGGCCCAGTATACTGCACAACGCATTCGCCGCCTTTCACTGACAAGACCAACACGCTTCCACCAAAATTGGCTATGGCGGGCCTCAGTATTTCAAGATGCGTGTTCACTGCCTGCGATTGCAACATATATGTCATTGCTGTAAGGGCGTATCACAAGAAAATGCAATGTGTTATTCACATTTTGTTGGTATGTATGTAACACTGTTTTTTGACCATTAAACGCAACATACCTACTACTTTTAACGGCTTAAGTAACAAAGTTACCATCTTTTTTACCATTTAGCGCCACAAATTGTGTACTTTGGTAAGAAAATGGTAGCTATGTTGCCTTGAATGGTAAAAACAAAGTTAGCAGCATATATGAGTAAAAAGTGAAAGTACATGGCATCTTCTCACGGTTTCGCTTAACTATATAAAAGAGGTCACGAGGGTAACGGGTCAAAACAAGTTCAGGTGAGATGGGTCCGTTTCTAGTGCATACTAACACAGGTCGGGCCGGGTTGGTCTGCAAGCATTTTTTATCTGTCTTTCATGTTTTTCATAAACATTTAGTATCTTAATTATTATTAAAAAAACAATACCACCATAGTAAAAATCTCAATCTTTGAAAAAAATTACAAGGTTGTATTTGTATTCATTAAGATTTAAGAATAGACTATTTGATTTTCGTCAACACTAAACCCGTTGCTCTACTAGCTAAACTGCTTGATTCAACCCGATTAACCCATATGAGATCAAACAAATCCAAATCGACCCATTTGTAAACGGGTCAAAACAGCCACCTCTACTACTAGCATAAATTTAATAAGTTTCTTAGTCTCAAGAGTCTTTAAACACGAAAACTTAAGTACGAATCTTACCTCAACGGTTGTTTCAGCAGGCTGTTGATCATAAACTTGAACAATATCCTTAACAGCATCACCAAATTTCTCTTTAAGTATTCTTTCAATCCCCATTTTCATAGTGGTTGTTGAGCTTGGACAAGATTCACATGCCCCTGATTCATATCAAATCATTGGTGTTAACTGTTAATTAGTCACACTAAACATATAATCATAGCAAGAGCTCATGCCCCAGATTAATATTTAATCTTTAGTGTATAAGGTTTAATTATTCGCATTAATCATATAATGATAAACAAAAACATGTATCCGAACACTAGAAACTAAATTGCAACTTCACATTGCAGTAATCACATACACCCAAAACCCCCCCCCTTTGCCCCTGTAATAATCTCCATGTCTCAATCAACATAGCAATTAGGGTTTAAAAGACCCCAAATTTCCAATTAGGGTTCAACACACCCTGAATTGGCAAACAATCCGATAATACAATAGTCTAACTCCCAATCAAAAATCGATTGAAACACAAGGGGATCAAAACCCCCAAATCATACCTTGTAGCTTGAGAGAAATGACACCATCATCAACAGACACAACATCAACGTTCCCACCGTCGGCGATTAGGTACGGCCTGACGTCATCAAGAACAGTATCGACGTTTTGGGGGGTGAGTTCAAACTGCTGGGCGGAGTACAGCCCACCGCCGGCGGAGGCCTTGACGGTGACGGTGGCGGTGGTGGTAAACCTTTGAGTTTGATGAATTGCGCTCTTTGTTCTGTTTCTGATTACGATTGATGTCGTAAAGGGGTTGTTTTGGGTGGTGGTGAGTGACGGTGGGAGTTGGGGTTGAGATATCGAAAGAGATGGTGCGAACGCCATCGTTGAACCACCGTAAGCTGCCGGAGAAGAAGTGAGACGTTTGATCTCCGCCACACTAGTGTTACTGGTTCTGAAAGAATGTTAATTTAGTACGTATTTCGCTCGAAAGGCTAATTTGTGAGCATTTTGAGTCCATATATGTGTTCTGGCTTTTGTTTGATTCATACATATAAGTAATCAAATTTAAATATATACAACTTTTTTAACGGCTAAATAATCACTGACAGACCAAAGATTCATCCGATCATCTTTGTTACTTGAACAGAAGGAAGCTTATATTTTAAAGAAAATTCATGACCTGATATAAAAAAAATTTATCATAAATGCATAAGATCTTAGGATATAACTATGTTAGTTTCTAAAAGATAACTCCTTGATTGTACCAAAATTTTTTAGTTGTAAAACATGGAGGCAATTAATTCACTGTATTGGTATATTGGTATGGAGGTTTGTCTTTACAACATATAAATGCATAAGAAACTTGTAATTCGTGTATTTTTCTACTAGAACAACTTTTAACATGATTAAGGATTGTGCAATGTTCATTGTGTATTGTTAACTTTTGTGAATCGAAAACAAATGATTATCTAATGCAGGAATCATACCAAAAATTAAATACAACACCACAATATGAATCGTATACAAAGAATAACATACTTGACCGAGGCAATAATGAATCTCATCATATGACCTGGAACCCTAATACACAAACGAACCAGAAGAAATAAAAGACAAGTAAAATGATGAATACAATGACTGATGCGAATATGATATCACAAAGCTCAAATCCTTAAACAACTCTTGATGAAGAAGATGAGTTGATAGAGATGGAGACACGACTGATCTCAACAATAGAGGATGTAAAAGTCTTCATCAAATCTCATCTTGAAGTCCAGATTAGTTATATCGTAAATAATGCATGATTAACGAAAGAATCATCCAAAAGCTAGATCTCAACCCATCTACAAACTAATCTGCTACAAGCCCACATGTAATCTTAGCCCATCAGCTGTTTTCTGAGCCCATCAACATGTAATGATGTAAATATACAACAAAATTATAAGAAACAAGCAATAAAAGAAAATTATATTTGTAATTGAATTAAACACGTATATATTTCAACATGTATCATACTAATAAAATTAAAACAAAATTGTTAATAAGATAACATGAATATGTTTTTTATGCATTTAAAAATATAATATGTGAGCATCAACACTTTAACAATATGTTCATGATAACGTTGATAAGATATATACCACTTAAGCAAAAATTTATGTTTCATGGATTGGACAAGTAAAGTTGTTTTACTTTGTTAAGCTGACATCATGGTGGTAAAATGCAGTTGAAGTCGAGCATAAAACTACACATATCATAGTATCAGACAACCAATAATGTTAAGTCACTCATGAGTCTTAAACGACACATTTTTCATAGTAAGATTCAAACAAAGAAATTTGTGAACAGTTATCGCTTTTGTGTCCAGTGTTGAATTAGTAGCTTGTGTATCCAATGTTGATTTAGTAGCCTCACAATCGTCATTCCAAGCACCATGATCTAACTCTCAATACATAATTATCTATTTCTATATGCGTGTCTAGACGGCTTTTCTGTTCAATGTTGTTTAATGTCTTTATACTGCATGTGAAGATATTGTGATATACGACTTATGTGCCAAGTATCACGTAATTAAGTTTGATACCCCAAAGTTTCATATTACCATTTATATACTAATACACGAATAAATATACACGGCATATAAGTTAAAGGTCTATGGATACTGAACATTTTTCAACTTGAAAGCCACCTAATGGACGCCTCCAAGTAACATGCAAGGCCAAAGTTGATACACTACTACGAGTCATTTGTCACGTACATCATATAAGAGAAAAAACAGACATTCGTCTTTAGATTCGTATGTGTCATGACAATAGCAAAACTACGAGTTTGAATGAATATAAATTGGGATATTCTTATTACATATATACGTGTGATAAATCATAAAAGATTTGTAAACCATGTTTAATAATCTCAAACGGACAAATCATACGGGATTACGGTGACAATGATCATTATAATTTATACATACTTATTTCAAAAAAAGGGGGGAAATGGATACGAAGACAATAATCAAATTAGGGTTTTGGAAATTGGGAATTGAGACCACAACGATAAACCCTTGATCTTATTCTTAACGAGAAGGCCTTCGATTGAAGTTTACTTGCACGAAGTAGGTTCGAATTAGGGTTTACACTTCCACTTACACGAGTGAATCGACGATATTCATCAATTGTAGCCACTGAATCAACAATATCTTCTATAACGAAATCAGTTTCTGATTCAGGGTTGATAGAATTGAGCTGATACAAATGGGTTCTCACTGAGAAACAGGTTTCGATTTATGATTTTAGCTTTAGCATATTGCCACAATCGCGTTCTTTATCACTTATAGGCTTTTAGTTCTTCAATTGCAATTTTTTCTTTACTGTTTTTTTTTTTTTTTGGGGGGGGGGGGGTGGTGGTGGTTTACTCTTTGTCTTCTACATCATTTAGTAAATACATGCTTTTGTGCTGCAATTTGTTGTAGTAATGTGAGGATTTTTGCTTGTTTACGTATCCGATTGAAACTCCTTGCTATGTGACTAAGGTGTCTTCTACATAAGAATCTTGATTGTGTTTGTTAGATAGTGCTGTGTTATGGATTGATCTGCAGTAAATGGTTGTGATTCTGTTTCCTTTTTGGTAAAAATAAGAAAACAGCAAGGTTCAATTGCGTGACATATGGTTCCCTGTAACTTTCTCTGAAGACGTGGGCAACAATTTGTGCTTGGTTGAATACAATTGCTTAGGGATCAAATGATCAATAACGCATCAGAGCTTCAAAGAGTTAATATAGATTATCTTCACATTCGTCCCATGGTTCCTCTAATTATGGTTACAAATACTGGTTTCTTAGAAAAAGTGAATGCTTTTCATAATAATTATGGCTGATGGAGGGGATTAATTACCAAAAACTTGCTGATAGTTGATACCTTTTGTATTTTAAACACAGAATAAGGGGAAAGAAATTAGTTGTCTGGAATTAAGACCGTTTGTAGAATGGAAAGATGAAAACTGGTTTACCACTTGTGAGGTATCCACCTGCCATTAACCTCTAAATTGTAATTAGGGGGTGTGGCTACTAAATCAATAATTTATTGTATATCGATTAAGATAATCGCTTGAGAGAATGACTCCTTGTTTAGTCGGGCGGCTGTCATCTTTATAAGGTCTGTAACAAGTTTGCTTTGATTTCGAGCTAAACGACGTCGTCTTGTTCATCTAGACAGGTGGAGTGCAACTCTTTTTATGGAATCCATTTCTGAATCTGGGTTGACCGAAATGGGCTGATTGGGATTTTATAATTTTAGCTTTAGCACATTTCCCCTCAATATTTATATAATTTACCCCCTTTTCTATTCTACTGCTATCATACACACTCTCTCGCCGCCTCTATCATTAGGGTTTAAATTTCTCAATTGCATTTTGGGGGCGGGAGGGGGGAGGGGGGTACGCATGCTTTGTTTTCTACATTATTCAGTAAGTACATTCTTCTGTGCCGCAGTTTGTTCTAAAAATTATGGTGAGTGTTTTACACCTGATCATTTTTCTTGAGGATTTTAGCTTGTTTATGCATCTGATTGAAACTTCTTGCTATGTGACTAACTTTCCCTGATTTTGTATGCTCATTTTCATTTTAGCATGCTTCAAAAGTGATATCTGCATTAGAAATTTTAAACTTTTGTTTGATGGTGTGGTGTAGTGGATTGATCTGCATTAGATGGTTCTGATTTTGTTTCCTTTTGAGTAAAATAAGAAAACTGCAAGATTCATATTCGGTAGGCATAAAGGTCGAAGTATCTCTAAAGAATGAAATCTTGCATGGCGTTTAGTTCCCTGCGACTATCGTTGAAGATCGGGGCAACAATCTGTTCTTGATTGAATACAACTGCTCAGGGATCAATGATGAATCAGAGCTTCATAGAGTTGAAATAAATCCTCTTCATATTCGCCCCTTGATTCTTCATACTAGGGTTACAAGTTTTGGTTTGTTAGAAAAAGTGGATGCTTTTTATGATTTTGGGTGGTGTAGTGTAGTAATTCCCTAAAAACTTGCTGACAACACATTGTATACTTTAAACACACAAATAAGGCGAAAGAATTTAGTAATATGGACTTTAGGCTGCATGTAGAATGGAAAGATGACAAATGGTTCACCACTTGTCAGGTATCCCATTGAATGATCTAATTGTCATTAACATCTTAATTATAATTTGGGGGTGTTTGAGATTTCTTTTTATAACTGCTTAGTGCTTATCTAATTATTGCTTTCTGAAAGAAGCAGCTTTGAATAAACAACATATTCACTCACAACTAATAAACTAAGCAAGTTTGGATGAGTAATCCCAAATACCCTCAAAACAGCTTATTGTTCACTTGCCTTACCAAAACACAACTAGCAGATTAGTAGTTTTACTAAAGCATTTATAAACACCCACAAAACAGCTTATAATTGTATAAGCAGAAAAACATGTTTAATCAGCAACACCAAACACCCCCTTATCTGCTTGTAGTTTGCATGCGTTTTGTTGTTTATGATCTAGCAACATATATTTATGCTAGTGGGAATATAGCTATTAACTTTTTTATTCCAGTTTCTATACTTCCGAGTATGGATTTTTGGAGACTGAATGCCAGTATCTTATGATGTGCCATTTTTTTTCTTCCCAGGTTCCTGTTTCTAATGATGCTGAGCATGATGAATTAAGAGAAACTGTTTCTTTAAACCCAACAAACCCAATTGAGGACACAACTAGTGGTATTGATAAACATACTTATAGGGTAACATCAATGAAGCGATCAAAACAGACAAATCTTGGTAGCAGTGATAAACTCATAAAGCCTTATAAGAGATTCAGGTCTGGGGCTGCTTCTCATGATCAGAGCTTATCAAATGGGAATCTAAGTAAAGAAGTTCGCAACTCACCTGTTGTTCATGCCGTTGATAAAACCAAGAAACTTTTTCATGGAAAGAAAATGGTGTGCTGAGTTTTCCTTAGTAAACAATGTATGGACTATGGAGTTTATTAGTAAAACAACATAATTATTGGTTCTTTTTATTATTTCACTTGTGCAGCTTGCTAAGCAAGACAAACGTGTTGAATTGAAGCTTCCCGTGGTTAAATCTGCACGAAAGAAAGGGAAACTATCAGCTGATTCTAGAGCCCTGAAAGCTTTACATCTTGTGCAGCCTGCTAAGCAAGACAAACGTGTTGAATTGAAGCGCCCCATGATTAGTTCTGCAAGAAAGAAAGGGAAACTATCAGCTGATTCTAGAGGCTCGAGAGCTTTACTTAGAGGTGTGTACGTGTTAAAAGGATTAATTTAATGCATACCTTTTTAAAGCTTTACATCTTGTGCAGCCTGCTAAGCAAGACAAACGTGTTGAATTTAATGCATACCTTTTTAAAGTTTAAAATTTAATGCATACAATTTTATCGCATTTACTCTTTTAATCTTCAGAACACTAAAACTCTCATATTAACCTATTTCATAACAAAGAAAATAAATTTGTTACCAATTACAACTTGTTTAATTAAAGAACCTAAAAAAAACAATGCCTATTACACATTTACACCGAGTCATGTTAACACATAATGTTCTGTTTGTTTATAACACGCCGTCAAAAGTAATTGATTTTATGTATTTACTATGAAAAGGTTAGATAGGAGGGTACAAAGTTTTAGTATCTTGGAAATGTAAATTTGATATTAGGAAATTTATAGGGATAGATATAAAGTTTTGAACTTTTAGAAGGGTATATATATGTGATTATAAGAACTGTTAAATTCCAATACACCCTTCTAAAAGTTCAAGATTTTGTATTTACCCCTCAAATTTTATTTGCCCTTTAAAAACGCTGAAATTCTCATTAGTACTCACATCATAATGACTAAATCTATCACTTATAAGTTATAACAACCTTTTATTTTATTCTGTGAAATAATAGAAAAATACTAATCTTGCATCATTCACAATGCATAATGCTTTCTTTTATTTGGTGAAACCTTCGTGCTGTTATAACTTATAAGGAACTGCTTTATTTTACTTGCAGTGAAATGAGTACTGGGTAGATAAGCGAGTTTTGGTAATGGAAACTTGTTATTACAAAAAGTTGAGGGGGTTGATGTGAAATTTTGAACTTTAAAAGGCATACATGTAACTATAAAAAGTATTTATTTCATGCATTCCCTTCTAAACATCCAAAATTCGTATGTGCTATTCACATATGCAGTTTTGAAGGTATCATATGCACCCTTTCAAGTTCTCATATTTACTCGTTACATAATAAATCAAAGTAAAATCAGTTAATTATAACTGAGCAATATATTGAACAAACGAATAGAAAAGCAATGCTGTTATTGTGAATCATCATTGTTCACATTGCATATCGTTCTCTTCTTTTGTTTTGTGAAACATGCTGGTATAAGTAAATAATGTTATTACAATTGTGAAATAAGTAACCACAAGAATTTTATTTCATATACACCCTCTAAAAGTTAGAAATGTTGTATTTACTATACACCATTGCAAAATTCATAATATCATGTGCAGGTTTTTTAAAGCCGAGGGTCTCATTAGAAGCAACCTCTCTATCCTCTAGGATGGAGGTATGGTTTGCCTACATCCCACCCTCTCCAGACCCTACCAATAGTTTTGCTATGGGTGGGACTTACTGGGTATGATATGGGTGGGACTTACTGGGTATGATATGATCAAACCTTTTACGTATAACATGTTTCATTGAATTAAGGAACAAAAAACCTTTGTTATTAACTTATTATTGTGAATCATCATTTACAATGCCTAACTTTCTCTTCATTTATTTAGTAAAGCAAGTTGTTAGAAGTAACTAATTTTATAACACTTATGAAATAAGTAAATGTGGAAGTTCTATTGTTTTTAAGTGTGCGTATGACGTTACAAAATTTTGGGAAAAACTGAAGTTTAAAGTTTTAAAAGGTTATATGTAAAACTGCTTTTTATGAAAAGGTATAGTTTGGATCTTTTTAATTTCTATGTTTCGTGTTTATGTTTCATCACACATTTGTAGGTGATTCGACCCTAACAACAACTCCAAACATTATCAAAGAAAAACATGTTACCATAACTTTCCCAGTTCTTGTTGTTATAGGTTTGCAATGTCATGCAATGACGACTCGAAGCAAGAAATCTGAGCAGTCGACTTCTAGAGTTCCTCAAAATGTGGGTGAACCTAATAGAGCTCAATCAGGTGTTCGATTGGCACCTAAAACAACTGGCGTTCAGGTGTGTGGGACCTACCTGTTTTTCATCATGTCGAACATAATGTTTGCTAAAGGGGGAAAGGGGGGTGGGTAACAGGGCAAAATAGGTTGTTTTTAGTATGGGTCAAAACGGTTTGGACTGGGTCTGATTAACCCTCATATACTTTTCCGTTTGTTCTTTAGATTTCTTCATAAATAGTCACTGTTTAGTTGCGGTTACAAAAACAATATTGTACAATATCTATCTAAATCTTTGAAAAAAATCGGTTATTCCACAAAATTGAACTCTGGGCTAACTTCAACTTGATTGACTCGGTCTCCTTTTAGCTAATTTTTTCTTTGCGTTCGTTCTTATATATCCTCCTCTAAGTTCAGAATTTCATTTGCATCCTTCTATGTTTCATTTTATCTATGTAGTAACGAATCCTTTATTATATGTCATGGAAGGGATAATATGATTGTTTTAGTGTTTCAAAAAGAAAAATATTTATACTTTGGAATTAGAATGATATCCACGAAATTGACCCTTCTATTCATCGACTATCTTGAAATAAAGCACAAGTAATGTCGTCGAAATTATGATCCCAGTTTTGCTTAAATTTCTTAATCGTCATAAAATGGGCGACTAGGGCATGAATCAAGTCATAAGATTGGTGTATAGAAGACGTCATGCTAGATGTCTATCATTTCACAAAGAATTAATTGAGAGTGTATATCTCATTGTTTCTCATGTAGGATAAGGAAACCAAGGGCGACACATCAATAAGTCGAAGAAGGGGAAGGAAATTCACAAGGCAACCGAAAACCCGCAAGTCTTCCTTGGCTTGTATAACTTCAAAAAAATTCACCAATTTGCATGACATTTATACCTACACATATCTTTTGATTAAGAAAACGAACAAATCAATCTTTTTGTTTGCAGTAATTCATCAGAATGGAGATGCTGGTGTAAAGAAGTTGCCAAATAGAAGGCGGATAGAGTTGACTTCACAACAGGAAAAATCTAACAAACCGGTAAAGGGAAAACGAGGAAGAAGACGTACGATTAGTTTAAACACCGAGTCTTCACCACAAGGTGCACAATCACTTTATTTATAAGTTAGTAGATATTATTTAATAATAATATAATATTTACTTAAAAGATCTGTTTTCATATTGCTCATTGCATTTTCTATAGATCTTCAAGATTCATCCAAACACAAAAAAAATGGAAAAACTAACATTAATGTTGAGAAATCAGTCGACACAGTGTCTGAAGATCAACCTCTTTCAAGTTGGTTTCTAGGTAAACTCGAATCCACTGGTAATTATCTGTGCTTTCTGTGAGTTTGTGTGGTTTTAATTATGGTTAAAATCCATTAGTTTTTAAGACAAGCTGCACAAAAAAGAAGCAAGCTTTAAATTTTTTCATGATTTTAGCAACCAACTTTAGTTTCAGGCTTTCAGCGCAAAATAGAAACCAACTACATTTTTTTAATCAATTTTGGCCACCAAGTTAGATTTTATATCCAATTGTAGCTACGAATGAGTGTTCATTTTTTTTTGCTAAAAATGATTACCTGTAATGTAATTTGTCATTACAGCCTTACAGTGTTAGAATATTGGCCCAGAAAAAACAAAGATAAAACTCGGAATTTTGTGGGAACTACCACGACTCTTTATATTAGTATGAAGAACAAAAGACCACACCTTAAACTCTATACAATGACCCTCTTTTATACTACTCCTAACCTTAATTACTATGAAATCACAGCTCAAACACAGCTGGATGACAACCCATTCACAGCCAAAATATTCAATACTTTCCTAATATTAACCTTGACTAACATATTCTATATGTTAACTAATTCCACCCTTATCTTTCTTGGTTCCCCCGTATACACCCTTGAACATCAAGATTAATTTCTAACATTCTCGCCCTTAATCTTGATGTTGTACCACCTTGGTCTTGATTTCCAGTCGCTGGAACCATGTTTCTTCCAAGTTTGATCAATCATCGATCTTCAAATCTACTTCACATAGCTTCTGTTCTGTCTCACACAGCTTCCGTTCTGTTTTCTTCCTTTCCTGTAGCCTTGCAAACCTGCTATCACAGCATCCCAACAATCTCACTTCCTAGCAAATCACTTGCCAATGTTTCCTTTGATTGCAAACAGCAACAAGCTCTTCTAGCCTTTTGCTTGTCTGAACTATTCTCCTCACAACCTGTGTCACACAGCTTGTCCTATATATGAATAATCCCTCACAGATTAAATCTTCTCAGTAGTGACCTGAATCGCTCAGGTTTTCTTCACTTCTGATCAGCTTCACACAACCTTACGTTCTGCCTCACATAGAACCCAATCTGTCTCGCACAGATTTTCTGCAATCTGAGTCACTCAGATTTTTCCTTCTGCAGTTGGATCACACAACTGTTCTTCCCTTGGATCTGCTCAATTGACTTGTTTGAACCTATCACAGGTTCGGGCTACGATTAATCTCTCACAGATTCAATCGGGTGGCCTCGTTCTTCTTCACAGCTTGATCATCTTTCTCCTCGTCTTCACATGCACATTCTGTCATCTTCTTTTGAACTACCTGATAACCTTTTTTTTCACAAAAAAAAAACTCTTTTCTGCACAAACAGTTCCTGCAGCAGTAGCAAAAATCCTCTGATTCACAAACTTCAGCAGCAAATAAGCATAAACCAATCTGTTTCATACAGATACTGCAGCAAAACGTAGTCTGTTTCACACAGATCAGTTTCCCGTTTCTTCGTAGAATCACCCGTTTTCCCACTTTGATCAATCACGGATTAGTTCTTCTCGAACCCGCTTTCACAGCAAACTTGGTTCAATCCTTCACAGATTAAACATCGTCTCCACACTGGTATCACACCTTTGTAACTTGTATCACACAGGTTTCCTTCACCTCGTTCGTTTCTTCACACAGTCGCCTTCTCTCTAGGTTCGTCTTCCACGGATATAACCTGAATCACACAGGTCTTTTACTACTGCAGTTGTGTCACACAACCTGTCTTCAATTGATCTGTCACAGATCAGTACCCTGTTTTGATTGCTTCTCGCAACTGGTTTTCGCAGCCCTTTGATCTTTCAAAGGCAATAGAGCAAAAAAACTTCACAGATCTAGTCTGATGTTTGATTGCTACCAAAAACACAGCCCTTTGATAAGAACCTCACAGCAACCTTAATATTCAATCAGCAGCCCTTCAATGGATCTATCACAGATAGTTTAAACCTGTCACAGGTTCTTCTTCGGTCAGTCTATCACAGAACTGATCGGGTGGCTTCGTTCTCCACGTCTTCGATTGTTACTTGATATCCCCTTTACCGCCACACAGGTCTCTTTGATCTTCTCGCTCTGATACCAATTGTTAGAATATTGGCCCAGAAAAAACAAAGATAAAACTCGGAATTTTGTGGGAACTACCACGACTCTTTATATTAGTATGAAGAACAAAAGACCACACCTTAAACTCTATACAATGACCCTCTTTTATACTACTCCTAACCTTAATTACTATGAAATCACAGCTCAAACACAGCTGGATGACAACCCATTCACAGCCAAAATATTCAATACTTTCCTAATATTAACCTTGACTAACATATTCTATATGTTAACTAATTCCACCCTTATCTTTCTTGGTTCCCCCGTATACACCCTTGAACATCAAGATTAATTTCTAACATACAGGGTATATGTATATGTCATGTGACATGGCATCTGATTTGAATTTGAAATTATATATATTGATTCACAAGAATTTTTTCACATATGTGCCATCTGATATGGTGGCTGGTGTGACATCAATCAGCGCAGCTGCAATTAATTTACAGTTAAAATCAGTTCAACTGGGGTTGGTTGCTAAAATCGCAATCAATTGCAAGTTGTATTATGTCAAAAGGAATTTGTTTTATGCCATACACAATCTGTCGTTGAATAATGATTTGAAAGTATAATTACAAAGAAAATAGCATTTTCCAGCAATTCAGAGGTGAAGTCAGTTGAAATAAGGCTGCTTGCTAAACTCCACATGAAATTGTTTATCGGTTTATGTTTTGCAGTTATGCACTTACTTTTTATATCTCCATATGCAGGCAAAAAACCACCAGGAAATTCTGAATTTCCACCCTCTGTGACAAAGGACAATGATCCGAAACTAAGTTTTGAAAAACAGAGTTCACTTTGGGAAACAATCGAGTCAATGGAAGCATTTCATGTAGTTCCACAAAGGCCTCATTTCCGCCCACTCGATAATCTTAAAGAAAGTGCTCGTGAACGCCAAGCAATCTATAAAATGGTTGACTTTTCAGGTGTTTACGAGAAGATGTGCCATTTTCGGCTTGATCATCCGAGAACCGAAATTGAAGATCAACTGGAGACCCTTTTGGAACTGGAAACCTACGGGTTTGATGTCGAACCCATTAGAAATCGTTTGATGAAAATGCTTTCTTTTAAGGACAAACTGGAAGCACTTGAAACTCAGTCAAAAGAATCGAAAGATAACCTTGAGAGTCAGTGTGTTAAATTTCAAGAACACAACAAGGACATCGAGTTGATTGATAATCAGCTTGATGTATTGCTTAATAAACGCGAGAGACTTGTAAAAGAAAATGAGGAAACAGAGTTAAATATCGTTGCTTTGGAGGAAAAAATCAACAGGTTTGAAGAAGCGAATCGTGAATTTCGTCGCAAATTTGAAGAATTAGCGACTGCATCTTTTTTAACTAACAATCTTAATTAAGATTAGTTAGACAGTTTAAGATGTTTGAAGAAAGTTTAGATGATTAGTTTCTTCTGTTTTCTTAATTTTATTAAGTATTTATCATAGGGCCAACATGATTTTCCAAGTATTAATGAATGTGGCCATATTTTAGACCATACTCTTTATTCGTTTGGATACCATCCACGATATAGATCATCCCGTTTTAACGGTTTTAAACAATGTGTGAGTTGGTAGTAGTTTTGGTGATCGCCTGCTCTGTTAACCGACCCATCCTGAATCAGAAGCGTTGATGTGGTTGATATGAAATTATTGGTTTGTCTTGTGATGTGATTGTTTTGTAGCTACTGAGTCAGTTAAGATCAGTTAGAGTTCTGTTAGTTGAGTTGGTTAGCAAGTTAAATAAAGAGCAGAAGCCTTGAATGATAAATAGCTTTTTTTGGTCAAATTACTCCTATCAATTTTCTTAATATGTGTTTTACCAGTAACCTTGATAAGTATTCTCCAATTCACCATTCTTCCAAGTAACTTAGCTTGGTGTTTGTCAATGATCCTGAACATCTACCTATCAATTGCTATGAATTCAGGCCATTTCAGATGTAATTAAAGGAATTCAGGTCCTTCAAATGAAACTAAAGGTGATGTGAACATGACAGGTTAATCCAAACACTATTTGTTTAGCTAAATATGTTTATAGATTCAAATTGAGACTAACAAACTCATTTAGACCAAATCCAAACCTAAACCAGCAAATTTATATGTTCGTTTCATGTTTTCACATGTTAGGAATTCACACGATGTGTCTAAAAGAAAGGATGTATCTAGTGCTTCACCAACTCTTAAGAAGCCAGACAGATGCCACTTTACGCAAAAGGCTATTTTTCAATGCTTAAACTCATGATCTTAATATCACAAAACAACCTTACTAGTTGCTTCAAGGCCCGTCATGCGTCTAAAAGAATCTGATTCGGTTTCATAAAACCAAAGCAGTCTGTTTTAACTGCAGTATTTTAGAGTAAGTTTAAAACCGAACCATGCAGAATTCTGGGACTAACATAGATAGAAGAAAACATTCCAAGCTACCAGCAACCCTTTTCCTGGGAGACTTGAGGTGACACAATACAAAATTGGACATATATTAAGGTTGTTCAAAATTCGTACAAGAACAAATCAACTCTTGCTAAACTAAAAATACATATGAAATTAATTCGAGCAGTTCGCTTAAAACTATATATGTATGTAAAACCGTCCCAAATAGTTTCTATCTTCGGTTTTTGCTCTCTGCTTTGTCTTTTTCCCGTTTCTTGTACAGCTTTTCGAGAACCCGTTTCGCTTCACAATTAGGGAAGTTCTCAAGATCATAGTAGTGCGGAGCAATATCAACAATCCTGATGCCAACAAATATTATTTTTAAAAAAACTTAATTATTAAATCTGATTACTGGATAACATTGACAAAAATGGGTAAGTTTGAACTGAATTTATTCTCCAATGGGTCAAACAGGAAAATAATAAAACTAGGTTCTAGTCAATTCACTATAGGGGTATGCAATGCAAACATTCAAATTCTAAAAAAGTAGCATTTTTCAAACTTGTAAATAAAGCTACTTTTAATTTTTTTTTACACAAGTAATTTTTGATAATGCTGCATCTGGTGTGGGGGCTAGAATCAATCAAAATGAGATCTATTAATACTGAAATCAGAAACAAGTGTAAAGTTTCGGTTCTATTTTGTGTAGTATGCCTTAATATTAAAAGATTAAGGTTATAAAATTAATATATGGTCAAAAAAGTTATTAGGGGTCAGTCCAACATGAAGCATGACCTGATTAAACCTGTCACCCAACCCGCACATTTCTGCACCTCAAACTATACTATATTGAACCTCAAACATGTGATATCTCTATGTGACTTTTCTTCCCCAAATATTTAGAAACAGGACACATCCTTAAGAATAAAAATGGGTAGAATAAAAAACATAATTAAACAAAAAATTAGTGAAGAAAAACTAACCATTCACCACGAACATCTGTAACAGTGCGTATGAAATTCCTGCTTGTTAACACATATTCATTATAGATTACCCATTCAGGCTTGTGGTCTAAACAATTTGAAGGGTGCAAATGAACAACCTGAAGAAATAAATAAACATGTTAAGTTCTGATTTCTTGTATATTTCAAGAAAAATACAATGAATTCTAGAAATGTTAAGGAAAAAACAACAAACCTGATTGTCTTTCACAGTCAAATAGTGACCCGTACGCTCCAAATGAGCAACCTGCATAAAATACCCTGCCAACATAGCTTTTCTGATGTTGAGGTAATAGTCACGGCTATTGAAATCTGTGCTGCATAATTTGAGGTTGAACCGCGCCATAATACGGGCTAGTTGTTGCCTCACGTTATCTGCAGATTTGAGAGCCCGATGATTCACAAAGTTCTCATAACACCACGATTGATCTTCATCTGAAACCAATAACAAAAATCAAATTAAATTATGTTCTTTTAGTAGCTTTATCATCCAACCAAACTTGTAATTTCAGTGACAACTTACTTTATATTTTCAAAGAAAAACTAAATCTATAAAAATTAATAAAAGCCGCATGCCAAACATACCACGAGAAGAAATAGTTACTTACTATTTTGTTTGTAGGCGTGATACACATTCAAGAGCGTAAGATGGTCCCCATCAATGTGTCCAAATCGAGCTTTTGCCTCATCAGCAGCTTTCTGGGCTTCTCTGGGCCGTACAAAGCAATTGGGTACTAAAGAAAAAATTGGGTTATCACAGAGGAGGCCCACGGTAGGTCAGTCAATGAGTCAGCAGATTCGATACCACACCATTTGCTTGAAGAGAGAGAATACTGAGAAATTGCAACTATCTGCATCAGCACTTGCTTACAAATTCCATGGCGTGCATGCCAACCATGTGGCTGACATGGATCCAAGAAAGTTGCTGATGACAACCTAAGACACAGAACTAGGCAGTGTCTGGATGTGTGTTTCGACAATGACTTCTTGTTTTAAGTGTACTTGGGAACCTTAAACCTGAGTTTGATTATCCAATTATCTAGACATCAAATTACCAATAGGAATTTCGACTCATTTAGTATTGAATGGGCCAAACCAAGTCAAAAGTTGTTCAAAGTGTGGTATCCTAAATCATTTTAATGAGAAAACAAGATTATTACTGAACTAACATAAATCTGCACCAGGATTCCAAAACACATCATAATTCTATTTTCTGCACGAGTTATTTTTAATAATGTGAAATCACATAATCACTATCAAAACACACATTTAACACCCCTCCACCCAGAAAAAGAAAAACACATCACCCTATTCAGAGATTGTAGTCTATGCAAATGCATGATCAAGCACCAAGCAATATATGAAAATAAAGAGAGACAAAATGTGATCTGTACCTGATAGCATAGCTGAGATTGAAAGGATTTCATTCGAACAATTAAATTCAGGGCTGACAACAAGCATTTTCCCCATTTGAGGATCTAACGGAAATTCACTCATAATTTCACCCAATTTAGTCAGATTTCCTTCATCATCCAACGCACCCAAATAATTCAAAACCTCTAGGGCCCGCATCAGAGTTTCAGGAGCAGGTGGGTCCATAAAATCAAAATGAACAAGATCATCAATACCAAGTTTCTTCAAGGTTAGAACCGTATTTGCTAAATTTGATCGAAGAATTTCCGGGTAGGTCTGTGGCTGAAGATCGTTGTTAAAACTTTTTTCTGTATACAATCTAAAACATTTACCGGGTTGTGTTCTTCCAGCACGGCCTGATCTCTGGTGAGCACTCGCCTTCGATATTGGAGAAACCAACAAAGACTCAACCCGAACCCGTGGATTATAAACTTTTTGCTTTGCAAAACCTGGATCAATAACATAAACTATCCCGTCTATAGTTAAAGACGTTTCTGCAATGTTTGTTGAAATCACAATCTTCCTGCCAGCAGGACCACCTTCGGTTAATGGAGATGGTGCGGGCTCAAATATCTTTTGTTGCATAGCTGGAGGGAGTGTTGAATAAAGGGGGACCACTTTCACAGGGCCCACCTGGTCTCCAAGGTTCCCGATTTCTTTAGTTATTTTCCGACAAGCATCTTCAATTTCTTCTTCTCCAGTAAGAAAAACAAGAATATCACCAGGTGGTTCACACATGTGGATTTGTACAACTGTTCGAATTGCTGCTTCAAGATAGTCCCGTTCGGGCTCTTGGGTGTAAAATATTTCTACTGGGTGAAGTCGGCCCGGAACTTTCATTAATGGGGCGCCAAAAAAATAGCCCTGAAACTTTTCAGCTTCTAGCGTAGCACTCATAACAACTAGCTTAAGATCAGGCCTATTTTTCAGCACTTCTTTTAAAAGCCCAAATAAGACATCAGTAGCTAATGTTCTCTCGTGGGCTTCATCAAGAATTATCACCTTATACCTTTCTAAGAGTGGGTCGGTCATGGCTTCTCTTAATAGCATACCATCTGTCAAGTATCTATTGTGCCAAAGAACAAATGTTAGTTAAAAAAAAAATTTAAGCAGTGGGATGCGGGTTGGGAACAGGTAAAAACAGGTTCAGGTCAGAATAGATAATGTAAAAGTTGGCACATGTTTATTAGATTCATCCCAAATCACAACTTCTCCAACTAATATTAGATCATCAAAAATGATTCTAAAAAGGATTTACTAAACCAAAACTAGGTTTTAAAATGCGTGAGACGCTCCAATCTGTTAGGGTTCCCAGAGAAGAGACAAGACACGAAGAATGGATTTTTCACCTACGCAAGGGGCACTTGCTTTACAAAAGATACTTTTTGTACCTATTAAACAATGGAATGAGAAATTTACATCAATTTATACTTAAACAGTAGCTCATAATCAGTAATGACTTGTTGCACATATCATGAGGTCCAATTATTTTACCATATAATAAATTAGGATGTACCGTACATAAAATTCACTTTAAATTATCTGACTTTTCACCTGCTAGATCCATTTGATTAGTTTCACTTCAAGCTATTCTTTTACTTAACCATTTGGCCCATTAGCAATAAAACATAACTCAATAACCAATTCATTTATAAACAAATAGATCAAAACCACCAACTGTGAACAAAACTAAGAGAATTAAGACCAACTAATTTGTACTAGTTTTAAAAAAGCTTACTTCAAGACAGTTTTTGCACTGCTGCAATCTTCAAAACGAATGCTGTAACCTACCTCCTCCCCAATCGTGACATCCATTTCCTCCGCAACTCGCCTAGAAACAGACATCGCAGCCACCCTACGCGGTTGCGTGCAACCCACCATGAACTTCTTGCGTCTATCCGCACTCTCTAGTTCCACAGCGTCCAACACAAATTGAGGAATCTGTTCATCAAAACTTATAAAAATCAAAACTAAAGCTCAACAAGCCTTCTATCAAACAAAACAACACTAATTACTCATTACTTCAACACATTGACAGAAAATCCGTTACCAAACACCAGAAATTGATTTAAAACTCACATGATCCCTTTCAGAACGTACATCCACCAATTCATATACAAATTTTCAAGTACACCAATCATATACACAATGAAATCTCGCATAAACATCAACAGAACCGATGAATTCGACTAACCTGAGTCGTTTTACCACTACCGGTTTCACCGACCAAAATTAGGGTTTGGTTCTCTTTTAACGCTGTAAGAAACTCTTCTTTCTGATGCCACACTGGTAGCGTCTTCCTCTTCTCCAATATATCGTAATACCGCTGTGAGTACGGGCGTCCGTTCCACTTGTTCACCGGCGACATGCCGCCAATGCCGGTGGCTCCGCCGTTGGCTTTGTGAGTTTTCGCCGCCGCTGAGGCTTCGTCGACGACGTCGAACAGACTCACCTTTCTCTTCCGTTCGGTAGTCATCTAACCCTAGGGTTACAGAGGTGGTGTTGCAGTGATTTCTCTGATATGTGTGTACGGCCTCTGTAAGAAACCCTAATATGAGTTTCTAGGGGAAAGAGACAATGTCATCGGCTTAAGCTTTTATACAAAAACCTTTGTGTTTTGTTTGTCTATGTTTACAGTTTAACCTGTTTATTATGGTTATTTTATTTGATTAACATGTTTAAAACTTGATCAATAATTATTAACGTGTTAATTTGTTGATCTTATTTAGATTATATGTAACGGATGATGTTCTTTAAGAGACATTTTTTGTCATATAAGAACTAACTTCTCATTACTCTTTTAGATAAAAAGATAAGTAATAGTTAATGTGTTTTAATCATTAGCTAGTTATTAAGTAATGATATATATAAGAAGTTATGATGTTATGGTAGAAACACCTTTCATTTATAACACCCCTATAATATTTATAAAAATAATATAAAGAAGTTTTAAGATGCATTTTTAATATTCCTTTAATGTGTCATTACATTTGATCTTACATAAATAGAATTAACTTTATTATGATTGGATTGTATGATTGTATGATTGTAGTATGTTTGTATCAGTGTTGATGTCTTGTAAATAGAAAGTGGCTCTAATGTATTCTCAACAAAGAAAATCATTACATTAAGATCTATCTACAAAAAGTTATCTATTGTCAATTTATTTTTCTTGAAAGTTTACAATGGTTAAAAATAATCTATTTTATTTGAAGGAAAGTATAAATAGGAAGAGAGTGTGGTGATTTAACAATAATATATTATTTAGTGCAAAATGGTTTTTAGTCATGATATTAGATGTCTCAAATGCAGTAGCATGTGGGCGCTCTTAACCCGTATGTTCAGTTTGCAGTCAACGAGGTTAGAAGTGGCTTGAGTTTCAAATATTTATGGTCCAGTTCAGTTTGTGACCGATGTTGAGTGGTTTTGGTTGCTACTTGACTTGTTTGGTTCAATTTCGAACCACTTTAAATGATGAAGATTATAAACTGGTTGTGAACCTATAACAGATAATCAGTTCCAAACCAGTTTCTAGCATTCCGAATTTAAACCACTTCAGTTTTGGTTATCTTTACCGGACCGGCTTCGGCTCACGAACCGGTTTTTGTTCCGCCTCTACATGGATTAACAATAAAAATTTAAAAAGAGTTCTTATTGGGCTTGGTTTATGTCTTAGCCCACGAGGCACAAAAGCCCACAGCTTTTCATTTTCTTTGTTTCTGGACCGGTCACATTATTTTGTTGTAGATCCCCAAAGCCTAGTTTTTTCCTGACCGGCCCACAAAGCCTTCTATTTTTTTAGTTGGCAAATATGCGATCATGCTTCGAGAAATAAGTGTTATTTTAATCTGGTCCGCCTATACTTTTTTCAGCTGGGATCGCACCCCCAACCCTCTTAGAAGAAAACCCACAAAACCTAAATAGGTGTCTAGGTCGTCAAATATTGATATTTGGTAGTTAAACTACACATAATAAATTTAACTAAGACAATTGATATACCGTATCATAGAACATTTAAATAAAAAGAAAATATTGTATTTTTATCTTAATTTTTTAAAGTTTAAGGGAACAAAATTATCTTTTATGAAATTGATTATCTTAATTGTCTTTTCTGTGATTACAACTTTTAAAGCAATTTTCCTCATGATTTTTAAAGGGTTGTAACTTGTTCATATGTTCATATGTATTTGAAAAGCATGAGAGCTCGTAATTAAACAGTGCAAAAACCTCACGTCATTTTTAATTGAACGAAGATGCAAGGGTTTTATATGTCAAATTGTTGTTGAATTGAAGCAATAAACTATGACTCGTAAAGATAACATTAGCGACTATAAAATGGTTGTGGCTAGCTATGATTATAGGAGACCGATACGGTAAGGAGAACAATTATTGAGTTAATGATTGGCATTTTGTCATTATTAGAGTTTCCTCAAATTTGTCACTCATTTCTTTTAGATGAAATACATGTAAGTATGTAACTCAAATGTTTTCTAAATTACTTGTAAGTCTGTCACTCATTTGTTTTAGATGAGATACATGAAACTTAAATGTTTTATAAATTGGTGTGAGTTATATTTAAAGTAATTGTAGAACAACTTCATTACGAAAAGTTTTTTTTTCTGATAGAAACTGATGCATTAAAAGCATATATGACATGTATGTATGAGAATTTGAAATTAAACTTGAATAATCTTGAGAGACGTAAATAATACTTTTAGATTAAATTTATTCGGTGGTTCACTCGAATATCTCAATCGGATATAACTCAGATTTGATCAATAACTAAGTATGATATAATGTGCGTTTTTGTGAACCAGAAGAAGAGAATTCGCGAGAGAATGACCAAATGTCGGCAATTTTATTTTCAGGAGATTGGGATCCAAAACTGCCATTTGGCACTTTTTAATTTTAAATCATAATGGCCTAAAAGTGCGCCTTTTTTAAACCTGAATTTCACATGTGAAATTTTGGAATTTTTTTAATACATTGTTTAATAAAGCCATTTTTACAAAAATAAAAAAAATTCAAATTAACCTAGCAACTCGACCCTAGCCAGATGCTTTGCCCCTCGGACCCGCCAACAAGGACGCTACCCTTGGACCTACCAAGAGAGCGTTGCCTACTTGGAACCCCCATTGCTTTGAGGCTTTGATCATAAGATCACAATAATTCAAACAAGTGTACGTTGCACACCTCTTAACTTGTTTGATGGATATTATGATAGCATTGGTCATCTAGTCAATCCAATTAAACTATAATATCTAACGATGTATATGAAGAAATAACTTTCGAAAATGTTTGTGTCAAAGTGTAAGGAGTTTGAGCGATAAGAACAACAACTTGCTATTGTGAATAGAAAGTTCATGATATTTATTATACTTAAACTCTGCTTTATTTAACAAGATATGTTTTTCCTTTTTATGTAAATAATTATATAAATCCAGTCAAAGTCAGGACTAGAAAAACTAGGGTGTAACACCATTGGTTTACATCATAACCAAACAACTTAAACATCATTTGTATGGAATTCAACTCCTTTTTAATGTCTTAAAAATTATGTGTAAAACAAAGTTGGTACTCTACAATTACTAATTCATTGTTTATTTATATTTCATGATTGAGCATTGCGATATTATTTATTTATATGGCATGATTGAACATTTCAACATTCTTTATTCATATTGTCTTTGTATTCATTAATAATAATAGTTTTAGAGTAATAACTATTTATTTTTTATAAAAAAAAATAAGTATAAGTGAAATCTCCTCATCATTCCATCAAAGAGTGAGTAAATGAGTGAGAGACTATATTATAAAATGCCTAAATATTCCAGTTTTACTATTAATGATCTAGCCACTATTTCTTTTACTAGGACCCATCAAGGGAACCACTCAACCACACAAATAACAAAATTAAAATTAAAATTTGAGATCTTATTAATTAACTGGGGTCATCTATGAAATTTGAAACCTAAACACCATTGATGCTGCATTGCGCCTATGCGCCCTCGTTGCACGCTTGCAAACCATCGTCCTCGACTCCCAACGTTACCATACGCCCACACAGATAGTCACCACTCGCCAGTCACCACCGTCCTCCGCCACCAAACTACCAAGCGCATGACAAGCATGAAGCATCACCGCCACAGTTAGTTCGCGTATATTTCTAAAAACATAATTAATAAATTCATATACCAAAGGAGATAACTTCTTGATAAATAATGTACTCACTAATCGTACCGATTATTTTTCTAGTAACACAAATTATCGTTAACAAAATAAATTTTGTATAATATGACTTGAAACTTCAAAGGTAAAAGAAAATACTTAAATCCAACTAGCATTTAATTTTGCCATTATTTAAAAGAAAGAGTTTGTGTATATAATATGATATCGTGATTGAAAATAAATGTTGTGTAGAGTGTAGGTTCAAGAAATTATGTTATGTGGCAATAACGTGAGGTGTTTCTGCATTTTGTATGGCCCATGCTGATTAAATAAATTGAGAGTATCGATTTGCCAAATCAAGTAATGACTCCATGAAATCGGGATAAGATGCACCCTTTGTCTCGTGATTCAACATTTCAACCATTGTAAAAGTCAACCATGGTTGGTGGGAATGGGGAATGTCAGTATTTCTGTAAACGGATCAAATGTTCAGTGTATCGGTGAGTCGTTCGATGAGAACTTTGGTTAATGTAATGAACGTGTATAAACAAAAAATGTTTGTTCATTTAATTAAAGGAATGAAGAATGACACATATGTCGTTTGTTCATCTACGTTTGTGAACGCTCGCTCGAACACTCACTTATTTTTGTTTATGAACGTTTGTTTTTGAAAAGTTTACTTTATTTGTTTGTGTTTGTTCTTAGTTGTTTGTTCGTTTCAATGTCTATTTAAGTTTATTTATTAGTTATCAGTAACACTATGTGACCAATGACCAATTCTTGGTTTGTTGACTAGCGAATGATGTAATGATGAACATACTACTTTTCTTTATTTTTGTATGTTCATTAATGTTCAGTTAGGTTCGCTTGTTTTCGTACATATGGAATATTAACGAACAAACATGAATATATGTATTTCCTTAACGAACAAACATGAAAAGAAAAGTATGTTCGTTTTAGTTTTCATGTTTATTCATTTATTCTATTAAAGTGAAACTAACAAACATAACAAGTCTCATTCGTGTTCATTTGGTTGTTTAAGATATAAAACTATGTTATGGATTCACATTTATAAATATATAGGGTTGATAGCATGAAAACTAGAAACTTAACAAAATTTTAGTTAATGAACATGCATAATTTAATGTGTGCTTCCGTTTAGATAACAAAAACCGATCAGCTGAACCAAACACAGTCCTAGAGCTGCTACATTGTGTGATTCGGTGCAAAATCGTTAACAAGGCATGTCTTTGTATTTACATATGCGCATATATGTATGCATGGATATATGTATGTAACATATATGTGCTACATATTAAAGCATATTATAAATCACTTGGTTGGAGATGGATACAACAAATAGGCAGGTGGTTAATAAGAGTGCCAAAAGAGGTTCCTTTTGAAACCACACGTTACCAATCGTAGCCTTAATGACGCGGGGACCTTTAATAAATATTCTACGTTATTTCATCTTCTTTTTATTAAAATATAAAATAACAATAATAGCAACAAATAATAAATTATAAATAAATAAATAAACGTCCATGTGACAACCAATATATACATGTCAAACCATATATTAGTTTTTTTATAACAATAATCTACCCTTAATAGTGTATCACTGTCTACAGCAAACATTGAACCCTAGACATCATAGGGAAAGTCACCATTTTACACTTCTTGGTGTAGCTAGGCTAAAAGCATTTTGGTAAACCAAATTTTAGATTTTTTTAATATCCACACCTAGCTAGACTTTTCTAGAATACAATCGTCATATTCTGCATAGTATAGGACTTGAACTAACAATCGTTTGGTTAGAGAGTGTACCAGTTACCATCAAATCTAGTTAAATAATTGAGTATTTTCAGACTCATTAATCAGCTTGTGTTACTCAGGAATCCACAGAAAGCAATGGGGTTCACTGGTTTACCAACAAAAAGACGTGAGATTCAAACTACTATCTCTACCCTAATGTCATGTTATGCTCAAACACTAGTCTGGGCTCCCAATCCTCATCGTGGAATGGTCACCCTAGGATTTTACCCGAGTGGGTTTCGAGCCCTGGTCTCTATTAAAGAATCCAGGACACCAACCACTGTCACCGGCCCTCCTTAACGTGGTTAACCGAATATTAGTTAATTGACGGTTTTGATAAGTGGAGTTAAACATGAAAGTAATTATTGTTTACGTTGACCACCCCTTTTTATTTAATTAATTAACTTGGTGAAACCTGATATGTAACGTACAAAATGCAAAAAGAAATCCTTTTCGATCTTTCTTTTTTTCAACTATCATAATGTACAAATGATATATTTTAACGGTATCGTGTAAACTCCAGTTATGACTTCAAGAAATCGGATAAAGGTTTTAGTATTCAACTATTTCAAAAGTCAACCACGGTTGCTTTTATTGGGAAGTATTTGGAAACGCTACATTTATAAGTATATACAAATATAATAAGATATTAATGTTTATAAGTATGTATAGAGGAAAATGAATGTCATGTCGTCATAAATCTTTATAGTAATAAATAAAAATAAATACGAACACTTGTCATTATTTTAGGCTATCTAATAATTTGTTTTCCAGCTTCTCTTTTTTTTTTAATTATGAATACTATAATAGCTATTCCTTAAATAATAACTATCCATAATTAAAATATTAAATATTTTAACGTCATATTTTCAAATATGTAATACATAAGTTTATTCAATCCGTATAATGCATAATATTTTAGACATAAATTTTTATATTATTAATCATGTAACAGTAAATTTATATAACTCGTGTATTAAACAGAATTGTAACCTAGTCTAATATAAAAGCGAAACTAATTAAAAGTATGTTCTTTTGCATAAGATCTAACTAGAAGGTAATTTTCTTACTATTGCACACTACCTTCCATTATTATCTCACTCTAATACCGCATCGAATAATGAAAACCTCTTAAGGTATTGTGTTATAAATGTGTATTTATAGATATAAAATGAGAATAACTACAAAGTAAACATAATCAAAACGTATATGTGATAGCAGTTATTACAATAGACACTAACTAATATATAACATATTATGTCACTTGACAGAGGCCACAATTAAATAGAATTATAGAACATCTAAGCAGGTGATAGACTGCCAGAAGTGGTTTGGTTGTGAAACTATAACTTGTAATGGACCCAAACTTAATATTATAAAGATATGATTATGCGACAATACATGTTTGATTAGTTAACACTAAGTTATCTGGACCATAGAAAAAACTGGAAAACAAAGACATCTAATAATAATAACCACTACAAGAAAAATGGTTTTTTATGTCTAAGTTATTTGCGGCGATCATTTTTTCGTCGCAAAAAACTCACTAAACGATAAAAAAAGTTTACTTTTTGACTTTTCCAGTCAAAATTCTTGGCGACATTTTCGTCGCAAATAGTGAAATATAATTTATTTTGGAATTTTTAAATTTTAAATATGTTTTGCGACGAAAGCATATCGTCAGTTATATATTTTTTTTATTATCTAAATCTCTTTTTAGGGGGGAAATTTCCTGCTACCTCATTTGAGACGAAAATATCGCCGCAAAAAATGAATATTATTTTTTATATTTCCCACTTTTTATTTTATTTTCCGTGTAGGTTTTTGCGGGGATAGCGTCGTCGCAAAAAGTTTTTAAAAAATTTAATTAATTTTTAATCAGTTAAAATTTATCATCGCAATATGTTATTTGCGACGACATGTCGCCGCAAAAAAGGTTCCGGATGATACAAGATGGGAATCTCAGATCTGGTTTTCCATTTTGAAACCCACACCTCCACCATACCACAACCGCTCTACCGCCGAACCCCACCACCGCCGCTGCCGCCATAACCCATCCCACCACTACTCCACCGCCCCCTTCAAAGCCACAACCTCCATCACCGGGCTGCTCCACCACCGTCGACCCCACCCCACTCCACCACAGCCGAAGGCTGACCACCGTCGTTGCTCCACCGTCGTCGAACACACCCTCACCAGTCACCACTCCGCCACCGGCCGCCCCCTTCAAACCCACAACGTCCACCACCACGCTGCTCCACCACCACCGCCGCTGCTCCCTACCACCATAGCCACCACCACCACTTTTAATTTCAGGTAATAACCCTTTTTTTCCTAATTTTGTGTTAATTTATGGTTATTATTTGAAATTAGGGTTAGGAAGTTTATAGTGTTATTAAAAAAATAGATCTTTAAATTAGTTGAGATGAAAAAACATGTGTGTATTTGTGTATGTATGTATATGAGAATGTATGTATTTGTTGTGTTAATTCTTGTGTTAATTCTTATGTTAATTCTTATGTTAATTAATGTATGTATTTGTGTATGTATGTATGTAGTGTTTTTGTGTTAGTTCAGATGAAAAAAATGAGAATGTATGTATTTGTTGTTGGGTGTGTATGTATTGTTACGGGGGCATCAAAATGTGGTTTGGTTGGACAGTGATTTGGGTATCTTAATGTGGATTAGGATTGAAATTGTATAAAATGCTTAGTTTCTTTTAACATGTGTGTATAATTCTCCCTCGTTTTATACCGTAGGTCACCCGTCTGAAATTGAATTAATAGAATTTAATTTCGGACAGTCCCTATATTGGGACTGCTTTTTGAATGTTTTGTCTCATTTAGGATATGAATGTGTATAACTGGTTTATTATTTAAGAAGAATTCAGCAGCATGTGTATAACGGTCGCGGTAAGCTCTCAATGTCTCATCCCAAGTTCTCTTTCTCAAATGCCGAAAGGAGTCTTTTTTGTCAATTCATTGAGGGAGTAAAACTACCTTTTGGCTTTGGCTCGAACTTTAAACATAAGGTAACGAATAATGATACCCAAATAACGGGGATGAAGTCACATGATCATCATATAATGATGCAACGGTTGCTTTCGATTGGTGCTCAAGCATACTTGGACAAAAACATTTCAACACCAATAATTAAGATGTGCTTATTCTTTAAGTAACTTTGTGCTCGGAACTTGATGTCATCTGACATGCAAGACGCTGAGGAGAAGTTTATTAACATTTTGTGTTATATTTGAGCAAATATTTCCTCCGTCATTTTTTGACATAATGATTCATTTGGTTATGTATTTACCTGAGGAGGCCATTCAAGGTGGGCCAGTTTATATGAGGTGGATGTATCCATTTGAAAGATATATGAAAAAGCTGAAAAATTATGTTAGAAATAAGGCTAGACCCGAAGGTTCCATTGTGGAGGGGTATGTCGCAGATGAAGCCTTAACTTTCTGTTAAAGGTATCTTGACGGTGTACCAACGAGGTTTAATAGGCCGGACAGAAATGAAGACGCCCCAATTATCACACATTAGTTTTATGTCTTCCAATCGCTATGCACACCTATCAGCAAGGGGTTTGATAAAAAAATGGATGGTGTGCTTTGGGCAAAACTAAATTGGTTTGTCCTTAACAACAGCTCCAAGATCGAAGAATACAAGGAGTAAGTACTTTTTATTTCAGGTTGTATTTTCGTAAGTTATCTTATAGATGATTATTATTAACGCAAGTAACATTATTTATAGTGAATTTATTACTCAAATGCCGCATGGGACTGACTTGCAAGCAAATTTTCCTAACTGGTTTAAATAGAAGGTAAACTCTTGTATGTAAAACCGATTATACAAACTAATAATATCATAATAACTAGAATGATTCAATACTTTCTAAGGGTGAAAACACTCCTTACACTTCCAGATGCAGACCTCACTACTTTGCAAAACATTCCCATCACAAACTTCCCAATCAGTCCACGAGGAAGAGACTTCTCTGGAATGGTGACCAAGTTGAGTCACAAGTTCAAGGGGGATATACTTAAGAAGCCAAGAGAGAACATACAAAACACAACAAAAGGAAGCTAAAATAGAAAAGGTCTTATTCCAGTTCTCAACAGGTGGATGATGAATTTTTACAAAGAATTGGATATGAAGACATATATGAAGCATCAATCAAAGTTATTGAGGGAAATCAGTACTCTTGCCCTATCATAGAATGGGGATACGTAGAAAGGACGAAAGAGCTTGTGTTGCAGAGAAATGATCCATTGAAGAAAGGTCCTAGCATAAGACTATTTGACCCAATAAAGATCAAGCTGTTTCATCCGAGCTATACCTCATATCTACATGACAAGTATTTTCCCAAGCTCAATGATCAAATTGCTCAAAATGACTTGTGCTTGTATGTACACATCATTCAAGTTGTTGACAAGCTCCATGCCAAGGCCCATAAGAGAAGGAAGTTTGAAGTTGGGCAGCTGATGGGAGCAGAGATAGAGCCAATAACAGAACTGAGAATTTCAGAACAGGATGAGTTGGAAGTGGTGTCTAATAATAGTGTTGTTGTAACATTAACCACTGAAGAGGACATCCTGGGCTTGAAATACAAAACATTATAGAGAATGAAGAGGATGAAGATAAAGTATCAGTATGAAGATCAAAAGAATACTGTGGGATACTTCAATACCAATATTTTGACAAGAGTTCAAGAATTGAGAGACTTGAACAGCTGATTACAAGAGGCTAAACCTATAGGAGGAGTATTGTTAGAACTAGATCAAATGTATAGGTTTAGTTGACTTTTCAACTCTTGTAATTAATCATTGAAATTCTCCTTTTGATAATATAATGTAATGCATGAATTATATAGTAACCCATATTATTGTGTGTGTTAGTTTATGTTATTCCAGGAAACATCAGACTTGGTCAATATGGAAAAATTGACTAAGTGTTAGAACAACCTACAGATGAATAAGTGTTCTTCCGTAGATGTTCTCAGGAGCATAATTAAGAGTTAGAACAACCTACGGATGAATAAGTGTTCTTCCATAGATGTTCTCAGGAGCATAATTGAAGTTTGTGCTTCCGTAGATCTCATACGGAAGAACAACAACTACTGAACAAGACCAAAGATTAAGTGGAGCTGCTGAAGGAGAGCTTGCTGCTGAAGAACAAGTACAAGAACTCCTGCGGAAGCACAACCACTGAAGAACAAATGCTGAAGACAAAGTGTTGCTGTGGAAGACTAATTGCTGCGGAAGACCAATTCCTACAGAATATTAACAAACTTGTATTGTTTCAAATCATCAAGTACGTAACAAAAAGTCAACAAGTCAATATGTCAGAGCAATATCATCAAATCAATGACGGCGAAGGATAATTATATCAACAGAATATTCCACGTCACATCAACAACATTCTTTATGTAATTTACAATTTTCTATGTAAATTTTGAACTCCTCTGTCGATAAACAAGGCAAGGATTCGCACATATAGAAACAGAATATCAAAACAGAATAGCGATATATTAGCTAGAAAATAGGAACAGAATAGGAAGATATCTATACACAATTAGGTGTATATATTGATCGATGAACATTGATCAACAAGAACATCAACAATATAGCAATATCAAGCATCAAGAACATATAGCATTATAATCAATTGTAATCGATTGATTGTGAATGAAGAGCAATTGAAAACAATCTGTGTATTGCATTATTACGTTTAGTTTTTCTAGTTGTTCTTCTTCGTTCATCGATTTCAATTTTTGTTAAACAATCCATTAAACAGCAGGTATTGATAATTTCGTGATCAATACTTGTTAAAATCAAATTGATAATTCCTGCAACGATCCTTGGATTATCAGGTGGTATCAAATGTAATGCACCTATAGCACCGTACCAATTCAAAGAAACTAAGGGTGTAGAAAGTATTGAATCATTCCAGATGTTCTCTTCAGCACACCACAATCCCATTCTAAATCATATTTCCAAGCTATTATTTTATTTTCTTCAGCTGTTCTTGGAGTGGTTATCTGATCAAAGAGTTGTATCAATGTAGTCTTTTCTTCTATTATCTCTCTCACAGCAGTTCCCAGGGGCCATACTTTGATGGGAATGATGTATCTTGGTTCTTTGATCATGCTTTCTCTGCCCTTATACATATCTTTGCTTTGAACTACAGTTGGTTCAGCAGGAGTTTGTTTTGCTTGTGTGTAGGCAGGATTGGGAGCTCCAGTCTTGAATTTCACTCCTGTTTCTAGCTCCACCTTCATCACATGCTCCATTATAGCTCTGAGCTCACCAATTGTTCTCCCTTTAATATCATGTTGCTTATAGTTATGACTTTGTAACCAGCAAGTTATGTTGTACCTTGTCAGCTTCTTTGAGTCACAATGGCCCAAGTCTTTTCTTATTTGCTCCATGGCCTTGAACTTTGAAAAAGTTTCATAATTGCAAATTAGGAGCATCAGTCTTGTAGCATCAAATTCTTTCAAAAGTTGAATCATTTCAGGCATATTCATTTCATAGGGAAAGCCATTGTTGATTAGGTCCATGAATATGGCAGATTGAGTTCTTTCTTCAAATATGTCTTCTGTTGATAGCATGCCAGATTCTTCTTCAGTTAGCTGCTTCAATCATCATCACTGGAAGATGATTCTGATAATTATATCACAGTGGCTGGTGATGTAAAGTATGGTTCATATTGAGATAATGGTTGTGGAGGTGATTGTTGTGGTGATGGTTGATGGATTTGATCAAGTGACACTATTTAAGTTGACGCAGAGTTTATTGATGTTTAAGAAAGTGCAGGTGATAAGGGTTGGGTGTGTTCACTTGGTGGTGAAGGAGGATTGGGTTGATGATGTGGTGGTTCAGGTGATTCAGTTGAAGGTGTTTGTTGTTGTGGTTGTTCAGGGAATATGAGTTCCTGAGGTATGTCGGCAGACTCATCCATCACATGTGGGAACATCTCCACCTCTTCTCCTTGATACTGCCCAGTCAATTTGTTGAGTAAAGATCTTCCTAGGTGAGTTTGCATAAACACATCACCCTCTCTTTCAACATTGGGCATACATTCGTTTATGTTCAGCTGGATGAACCTTAGGAACATGTACATCTTGTTGTCTTTCTGCATTCTTATATGGTCACATAAGCAACCAAGAATGTACTTAGAGTAGTTGTACTTTCTTCCCTCAAAGATGCCAATGATTCCCGATAAGATGTACCTCGAGAATCTGTCCAATCCGGACTTCCTGTTGGAGATGCACTTGAGATAGGTGTGGCATATGAATCTATACGGCTTGCACAATCTTCCCTTTTTAATCTCGCCGTGTTGATAGTCTCCGTCATACACCATTAACTGAAAAACTTTCTAAATGTATTCATGATCAAATACATCAGGGTGACCTTCTTCACCTTCTCCGAACTCCAGCGCCCTTCTTATTGTTTGTTCATCTATCCTCAACTGTTCGTTTCTAATTATGGCATGAATCACCTACTCACCATATTCTTCTTCAATCCTCACAGATTCCAAGAAATCTATGATGTGAGATTGATAGATAATAGGATCCGCAGATAGTGCATAAAACAATCGTGATCTTCTCAAATAGCGGATGATGTCTGTCACACCCCAACCTTAACGACGGAAACGTCGAGATGTGAGGGTTAAGATTGTTCATGCCATACAACACTAATTTAAAATAACAATATTATAAATATTCAATATTCATGACATACATTTAAGAAGAAAAACATAATTCAAAACTTAGGATGTTCAACGTCAAATAATAACAAAGATGTATTTTTATTTTAATCTAGGTCCAGTACTAGATGTGACAATGGCTTCAAGCATATCAGACCGTATCATTTCCTGAAACATGTTAAAAAATAAAAGGGTCAATGTAACATTTCGTGGTTTCGTTAATTAATAGTTAACCCTGTTATGTTCTTGTAAGGACCATTTATGTCATTTATGAAATTTTGAAGGCTTGTTTATGCTTGTTTCTTAGTTCATTTTGAAGTTAATAAATTAATTTATAAAAAAATAAATAAATAATAATAATAGTCAAAATTAAATAAAAATAATAATTATAATAAAAATTAATAATTTATAAAAGTTAAACATTTAATAAGTTATAAAAACATTTAAAACTTAAAGGTTAATTAAGTTCAGGGGGTATTTGTGACAAATTTGAAACTTTAAATGAAAGTTTTAAACATAAAATATTAATTCGAAAACTGCAGGGACTAAAACTGTAATTAATCGAAACCCAAACCCCCTCCCGCATCTTTCCCCGTATTTCCGGCGACACTTTCCGGCCACCCTCCGGCCGACTCCGGCAAGGTTCAAAACCCCAAAATTCTTCGGATTTCAACCCAAAAACCGTTCCAAATAGATTCGTGAACACGTTTCGAACTTGAACACGCACCTTAATTGCGTTTAAACGTCGGTTATGAACCCAATCGGTTTGAATAACCGAAGCTTTTAATCATAGAGCCGTTCAAAGATTAAAACTCAATAATAATCAAATTAAATGTATCATAATCGAACGTTTAACTAATCCTAAGCTACTATCGAACTCAATTACACCTAAAACACACTGGAACCACTCGAATAATTCCCTCTCTTCATCGCGACTACAACGCTAGTGTTCATCACCATTCTGTCGATATTAACTGAAATTGACAGAGAGCTTTCGTTCATCAAGATCCTTGGAAGCTTCCTGTGCAACGAATTTGGATAATATCAACGTTTGCATCACGAACACTACCCAACCTTGGTTGCGACTGTTCTTCGACTTGTAGCATCGATTTCTAACATCTTTCGGGTAATTAAACACACACACATACTCGGTTTTCCTTGAGGATCAAAAACCCTATGTTTATTACAGGAATCATATTCGATTTCATGTTCAATTAGGTTGAAATCGAATCTAGGGTTCATATGGTTTGGGGGTTTCGTTGAATTTGTGATTTAAGAATTAAAACTCACTTTCTGTCAGGCATAGGCGTCCTAGCCTAATGGTAAATCACTCCTATATCATTCTTGAGGTCCCGGGTTCGAACCCGGGCACCCTCAAACATTTTTTTAGGGCTTTTCAGCCTTTAAATAAATTATGGAAAATTTTTAATAATTATAAAAATTATGGAAAATTTTTAATAATTATAAAAATTATTCTTGTAAACTTTAAATATTTTTAAGGACACCAAATTATTTTCTGTAAATTTTTAAATTTAAATAATTAAATATTATTTTAATAAAACATTTTAACAAAGGTTATTTTTGGATTATTTCTTATAAAATGGATTTTAAATAATAGTTTAAATTAATAAATTATTATTGGCCAATACGTTAAATTATTGTTTAATCATGTTATTTATAAATTATTATAAAAGATTTAATTTCTTTTCTCCATATTAAATTACCTAAATGGTATATTTCTTTTCATTGGATTAAAATATATTTAATTTCATTAGCTAACCTTAAACCCCAAATTCTTATTGAAACCCTAGTTCACGTTTAATTGTTAATATTACCTTTAATCTTAACCTTGAAATATATACGTTAGGTAACTTGAAAAAGGAATCGTTGGAGCACCGTTTATTTCTTGTTATCATCCTATTTATATATATATATATCATGTGAGTTTTTCCATACCCCTCTTTTACTTTATTTCACACCTTTTGGGGTGAAACATGTTAACTTTATAAACTTGCACTTGTAAATATCTTGATACTTGTAAACGCACATGCAATTCATCTTTACTTTTTGTCATGGTTCTTTGTAATATTGTAAGCCTTATATGATGAACATTATATGTTGACAATCATTAACTATTGCTAGCCTGGCGACGTCATAGATCTATGGGCCTGACAAGCCTATTTGGTGCTAAAGCCGAGGTTATTGCCGGCTCCTGATGACGTATGCTTGTTCATCATGGGAACCAAGTACACTTAGCTAATCGTTAAACTTGTAAATGATATTCTTGGTCAAGGTTTGATTGTAGCTATATGTTATCTATAAACTTGCTTTATTCGTAACCATTGACATGAATTGCTACTTGTAAACTTTATATATATATATGTATGCTTAACCCATGGAAACTCACCAACTTTTAAAGTTGACCCTTTATTTTTAACATGTTTCAGGAAATGCACAAGGTTGATGATTATCTTTTGAAGCATGCTTACACCTAGGATTTGGACCTAGGAAAAATAAATAAAATATCTTGAAACTTGAAAGTTGAACTTTATTTATTTTTTTTCTTTTGTTGAGACATTTGGTTGTAATGTTTATTTCAACTTATGAATTTTTATATTTACAATTTATGGTAGTGTTATGTGGCTGTGAACAATCTTAACCCTCACATCTCGACGTTTCCGCCGTTAAGGTTGGGGTGTGACAGATTGGTATCAGAGCCCATAACTATAGGGATTTAGGTTATTAGAAATGGTGACCTAGACTATAGTTGATGCATGAACCTCATAAGAAAAATCTTTATGATCTTGTAATACATTTTGTTGCATGCTACATAATGCTACTTGTTAAGGAGGGCCTCTTAATGTGCAACTTGATGCCTTTAGTTAGGATTGCCTTATAATTGAGAAACTTGGTTGCCTTGTCTCCTCTAAAACTTATTCTTAATCCTTTATTCTCTCGACGATGAAATACCTTAAACTTATTCTCGACGACACGTGGGAACGTAAGCTTTATATCAAAAGGTTCAAATCTTTAGACTTTATGTCTAATCTATGAAAATCTCATCAAGGTTTTAATTCCATGAACCTAAAGAAATATTGTGTGACACATAGACACCTGTATTCTGGACTTCCTGGCAAAAGCCTTCGGGCTAAGGTAAGCATTTCGCATAAATCCCGTGGGACTAGTTATGCTTACCTGGGGATTTCTGGGATGAGTGATAAACTATGGTCAATATACACAAGTTTCTAAGGCAATTGGAGTTAACTCACCTTGACGTGTCAACGTTTCCAAATGGTAATGCGTACCAAATGGAATCATTCCTTGTGTGTTTTGCAAGTCTTGAAAAATCTTTGTTTGATTTATTATTTTTCTACCTCCAAAAGTTCTGCCCGAGAAGTGAGCTGCAAAAGCTGGAGGAGGAGTTTTGGAATCTCAAGCAAGATGGTGGAGATCATTTGGCCTATTCAACTAGGCATCACGAGTTGAGCATCTTGTTGCCTCACATGGTTGACACTGTTCCTAGGAACATTGAGAAGTTCATCAAGGGGGTGCCACCTCAAATCCAAGATGTCGTGGTGGGAAGTAGACCCACAACTTTGGAAGATGCCATTACCATCACCGCTCAACTTACTGAAAACCATATTCGAGCGGGCACCTTGTCTGTCAAAGGGGCTAAAAAGACTGAAAAGGCGGTCCCTGAAGCAGCTAAGGAGAGTAAGAATGAACCGTCTTACAATAACAAGAAACGCAAGTTCACACCGTCGCGTAATTTCGCTGTGGCTACACCCAAGGTACCTCAAAGACAACCAGCTCCTGTTACACAAGCACCTGCTACTAGAGCCTATGCTGGTCCTCTAACATTGTGCAATGTCTGTAAGTATCATCATGCGGGTAATACCCCGTGCCGTATCTGCACACTGTGCGGTAAGTATGGACACTTGGTGGCTACTTGTCACCGTGCACCAAACAATGCCGCGTTAGTTGCTAATCGTGCTTGCTACAACTGTGGGGAACCTGGTCATTTTCGCCCACAATGCCCTCGTCTTGCGGGTAACGTACCACAAGCCCGAGGACGTGCCTTCAACATCAATGCAAACCAAGCACAAGCAAACAACGATGTGGTGAACGGTATGTCAAATCCAATCCCAACTTTATGATCCAAGTTCTTTTGTTGCTTTACCTGTATCGTTAAACGTCTTTAAAACTGAACAGGTATGTTCCTTATTAATAATTCTTATGCCTACGTTCTGTTTGACTCTGGAGCCGATAAGAGTTTTGTCTCGATAGAATTTGAGCCTATACTTGCTAAGCCACATATGAAACTAGAAAGACCTCTTACTGTCAAAGTCGCCGATGGAGAACCCATCACCGTTGATGTCGTTATTCGTGATTGCATTTTGAGCCTAAACGAGCATGATTTCTTTATCGACCTTATTCCTATGAAACTTGGAAGCTTTGACGTTATCATTGGCATGGATTGGCTAGCCAAACATCATGCGGAAATTGTTTGTTTCAAGAAGTGCATTCGAATTCCTTTGCCTTCGGGGGATACATTGAAAGTATTCGGCGAAAAATCATCCAAAGGACTCAAACTCATATCGTGTACTCAAGCCCGAAAATGTCTAAGCAAGAATTACATGGCTTTCTTGGCTTACGTGGTCAACACGAAAGTCAAAGGGAACGATCTTAAGGATGTCCCGATTGTACGAGACTTTCCTGGAGTGTTTCCCGATGACCTTAGCGGTTTACCTCCCGTGCGTGAAGTCGAGTTTAAGATCGATTTAATTCCGGGAGCGAACCCTGTGGCTAAATCACCATATCGACTTGCACCGTCGGAAATGCAAGAGCTGGCTAGTCAACTTCAAGAACTGTCCGACAAGGGCTTTATCCATCCTAGCTCATCGCCTTGGGGTGCACCTGTTCTGTTCGTGAAGAAGAAAGATGGATCATTTCGTATGTGCATCGATTATCGTGAGCTTAATAAACTTACCATCAAGAACCGCTACCCTCTTCCTCGCATCGATGATCTTTTTGACCAACTTCAAGGTGCTGCTATTTTCTCAAAGATTGACTTACGTTCTGGCTATCATCAATTACGAGTTTATGATGATGATATCCCAAAAACTGCGTTCCGTACCCGATATGGACACTATGAGTTCATGGTTATGCCCTTTGGTTTAACGAATGCTCCTGCTGTCTTTATGGATCTCATGAATCGAGTATGCAAGCATTATTTAGACAAGTTCGTGATTGTCTTTATTGACGACATACTTATCTACTCCAAGTCCAAAACCGATCACGAACATTACTTGCGACAAGTTCTTGAGCTATTGAAGAAAGAACAACTATACGCAAAGTTCTCAAAGTGCGAATTTTGGCTTGAGGAGGTCCAATTTCTGGGACACGTGGTGAATAGTCAAGGAATTCACGTTGACCCTGCAAAGGTGAAAGCTGTGAAAAATTGGTGTGTTCTTACAACTCCAACCGAGGTTCGTTCTTTCCTTGGTCTTGCTGGGTATTATCGACTTTTCATTGCCAACTTCTCTCGAATCGCGAAACCGCTTACTTGACCCAAAAGAATAAACCATTCGAATGGGGGTCTGAACAAGAGGAAGCCTTTGAATCCTTCAAGCACAAGTTGTGTAATGCTCCTATCTTGACCCTTCCCGATGGAAACGATGATTTCACCGTATATTGTGATGCATCTAAACAAGGCCTTGGTTGTGTTCTCATGCAACGAGGAAAGGTCATAGCATATGCATCGAGACAATTGAAGGTCCATGAGGTGAATTATACAACACATGATCTTGAACTTGGTGCTGTGGTTTTTGCCTTAAAGATTTGGAGGCATTACCTTTATGGGACGCAATGTATAGTCTACACCGATCACAAAAGCCTACAACACGTCTTCAATCAAAAGGATCTCAACATGAGACAATGACGTTGGGTTGAGTTGATTAGTGATTATGATTGTGACATTCGTTATCACCCTGGAAAGGCAAATGTCGTAGCCGATGCACTAAGTCGTAAGATTCATAATAAGAAGGACTCGTTTCAAGAAATTCGCGATCGACGACAATGGTTTGATACCTTGGGAGAATTTGATACTGAGATAAGTCTGGATGTTAACGAGACTACGGTGCTGCTACAAAATTTGAGGATTGAGAATGACATCGAGACTTGTATCATGGAGGCTCAACAAGCAGTTCAAGAAGGAGGAAAAATGGGAGAGGAATTGGAGTACAACCTTCGAGCTCAACTAGAAACGAAAGCCAATGGGTTGATGTATTTCTTGAATCGAATTTGGGTTCCAAACCGTGATAATCTTCGTACCTTTATCATGAATGAAGCTCATCAAACTCGTTACTCAATTCATCCTGGTTTCGATAAGATGTATATGGATCTGCGTGGTCAATACTGGTGGCCTGGAATGAAGAAAGACATAGCAACTTACGTAGCTAAGTGTCTTACGTGTACGAAGGTTAAAGCTGAACATCAACGTCCTAGTGGATTGCTTGAACAACCCGAGATTCCCATGTGGAAATGGGAACACATATCCATGGACTTCATAACCAAACTACCTCGCACTTCTCGTGGTCATGATAGCATATGGGTGATCGTTGACCGATTGACCAAGTCGGCACATTTCATACCCATACGTGACACTTACAAAACGTCAAGGTTAGCTCGTATATACATTGATGAGATTGTGAGTCGTCATGGCGTACCTTTGCATATCATATCCGACCGAGACGCTCGTTTCACTTCGCACTTTTGGTCGTCTATGCAAGAACTTTTGGGTACTCAACTGGATTTAAGCACGGCTTACCATCTTCAAACGGACGGTCAAACCGAGCGAACCATTCAAACCCTAGAGGATTTGCTACGTCTTTGTGTCCTTGACTTTGGTGGTGACTGGGATACGCATTTACCTCTCGCGGAATTTTCGTATAATAATAGTTACCACTCGAGTATCAAAATGGCACCCTTTGAAGCGCTTTATGGTCATAAATGTCGTTCCCCGATCTGCTGGACTGACATTGGTGAAAATTTCATCACTGGTCCTGAGCTCATACAAGAAACAACCGATAAAGTTTCCATGATTCGCAAGAACCTTGAAGTGGCTAGAAGTCGACAAAAAAGTTATGCCGATAAACGACGCAAGCCGTTGGAATTCCAAGTTGGGGATATGGTTCTCCTTAAAGTCTCACCATGGAAGGGAGTCGTTCGCTTTGGGAAGAAAGGTAAATTAGCTCCACGATTTGTAGGACCTTTCAAGATCCTGAAAAGGATTGGGAAAGTGGCTTATAAACTGGAACTACCTTCCGATCTTAGCGGGGTTCATCCTGTTTTCCATGTCTCAAATTTGAGAAAATGTTTGGCTGATGAAAGTCTGTATGTCCCATTAGATGACATCCAGATCGACGAGTCATTACATTTTGTTGAGAAACCCGTTGAAGTCATGGACCGAATTATGAAGAAGACTAGGACCACTACTACCCCAATAGTCAAGGTTCGTTGGGAGAATAAACGTGGACCTGAGTTTACTTGGGAATGTGAGGAGCATATGAAGAAGAAATACCCGTATCTGTTCATTTAGTTCATTCTTAATTTCAGGACGAAATTCTTAAAAGTTGGGGAGACTGTAACCTTTTGTGGTTTAGTTAATTAATAGTTAACCATGTTATGTTCTTGTAAGGACCATTTATGTCATTTATGAAATTTTGAAGGCTTGTTTATGCTTGTTTCTTAGTTCATTTCGAAGTTAATAAATTAATTTATAAAAAAAAAATAATAATAATAATAGTCAAAATTAAATAAAAATAATAATTATAATAAAAATTAATAATTTATAAAAGTTAAACATTTAATAAGTTATAAAAACACTTAAAACTTAAAGGTTAATTAAGTTCAGGGGGTATTTGTGACAAATTTGAAACTTTAAATGAAAGTTTTAAACATAAAATATTAATTCGAAAACTGCAGGGACTAAAACTGCAATTAATCGAAACCCAAACCCCCTCCCGCATCTTTCCCCGTATTTCCGGCGACACTTTCCGGCCACCCTCCGGCCGACTCCGGCAAGGTTCAAAACCCCAAAATTCTTCGGATTTCAACCCAAAAACCATTCCAAATAGATTCGTGAACACGTTTCGAACTTGAACACGCACCTTAATTGCGTTTAAACGTCGGTTATGAACCCAATCGGTTTGAATAACCGAAGCTTTTAATCATAGAGCCGTTCGAACATTAAAACTCAATAATAATCAAATTAAATGTATCATAATCGAACGTTTAACTAATCCTAAGCTACTATCGAACTCAATTCCACCTAAAACACACTGGAACCACTCGAATAATTCCCTCTCTTCATCGCGACTACAACGCTAGTGTTCATCACCATTCTGTCGATATTAACTGAAATTGACAGAGAGCTTTCGTTCATCAAGATCCTTGGAAGCTTCCTGTGCAACGAATTTGGATAATATCAACGTTTGCATCACGAACACTACCCAACCTTGGTTGCGACTGTTCTTCGACTTGTAGCATCGATTTCTAACATCTTTCGGGTAATTAAACACACACACATACTCGGTTTTCCTTGAGGATCAAAAACCCTATGTTTATTACAGGAATCATATTCGATTTCATGTTCAATTAGGTTGAAATCGAATCTAGGGTTCATATGGTTTGGGGGTTTCGTTGAATTTGTGATTTAAGAATTAAAACTCACTTTCTGTCAGGCATAGGCGTCCTAGCCTAATGGTAAATCACTCCTATATCATTCTTGAGGTCCCGGGTTCGAACCCGGGCACCCTCAAACATTTTTTTAGGGCTTTTCAGCCTTTAAATAAATTATGGAAAATTTTTAATAATTATAAAAATTATGGAAAATTTTTAATAATTATAAAAATTATTCTTGTAAACTTTAAATATTTTTAAGGACACCAAATTATTTTCTGTAAATTTTTAAATTTAAATAATTAAATATTATTTTAATAAAACATTTTAACAAAGGTTATTTTTGGATTATTTCTTATAAAATGGATTTTAAATAATAGTTTAAATTAATAAATTATTATTGGCCAATACGTTAAATTATTGTTTAATCATGTTATTTATAAATTATTATAAAAGATTTAATTTCTTTTCTCCATATTAAATTACCTAAATGGTATATTTCTTTTCATTGGATTAAAATATATTTAATTTCATTAGCTAACCTTAAACCCCAAATTCTTATTGAAACCCTAGTTCACGTTTAATTGTTAATATTACCTTTAATCTTAACCTTGAAATATATACGTTAGGTAACTTGAAAAAGGAATCGTTGGAGCACCGTTTATTTCTTGTTATCATCCTATTTATATATATATATCATGTGAGTTTTTCCATGCCCCTCTTTTACTTTATTTCACACCTTTTGGGGTGAAACATGTTAACTTTATAAACTTGCACTTGTAAACATCTTGATACTTGTAAACGCACATGCAATTCATCTTTACTTTTTGTCATGGTTATTTGTAATATTGTGAGTCTTATATGATGAACATTATATGTTGACAATCATTAACTATTGCTAGCCTGGCGACGTCATAGATCTATGGGCCTGACAAGCCTATTTGGTGCTAAAGCCGAGGTTATTGCCGGCTCCTGATGACGTATGCTTGTTCATCATGGGAACCAAGTACACTTAGCTAATCGTTAAACTTGTAAATGATATTCTTGGTCAAGGTTTGATTGTAGCTATATGTTATCTATAAACTTGCTTTATTCGTAACCATTGACATGAATTGCTACTTGTAAACTTTTATATATATATATATATATGTATGCTTAACCAATGGAAACTCACCAACTTTTAAAGTTGACACTTTATTTTTAACATGTTTCAGGAAATACACAAGGTTGATGATTATCTTTTGAAGCATGCTTACACCTAGGATTTGGACCTAGGAAATTTAAATAAAATATCTTGAAACTTGAAAGTTGAACTTTGTTTATTTTTTTTCTTTTGTTGAGACATTTGGTTGTAATGTTTATTTCAACTTATGAATTTTTATATTTACAATTTATGGTAGTGTTATGTGGCTGTGAACAATCTTAACCCTCACATCTCGACGTTTCCGCCGTTAAGGTTGGGGTGTGACAGTCAACATTAAGTTGGTGAGGTTTCCATAGTTTTCATACGATAAATATATAAAAGATGGCAATTCAAGTCATAAGTTAGTGAATAAAGTAATTAGGGATGTATGAATAAATGTAACAATCAAACCTTAACAGTTTACAAGATTACAAGAGTACAAGAATGTACGATTAGCTAAGTGTACTTGGATTAACTAAGCAGGCTTGGCAGCCCATAGATCTATGACGTCGCCAGACTAGCAATAGTTAATGATTGTACATATAATAGCCATAACATGGTAATTACAAAAGTTCAACTAACCACGACAAATAAAATGAATTGCCAAAATGGTTACAAGATATAAACGAGTTTACAAGTGCAATGATTATAAGTTTAACATGTTTCACCCCAAAATATGAAAATATGAAAAAGGGGCATGGAAAAAACTCACATGGTAATAAAGATGAACAATTAGGAAGTCTTGTATGAAATGCCGAGGATTCGTTAACGTTCACCTAAACGGAACGTCGTATTAGGTTAATCACGGTGATTTTGGTGTTATGTTAATATCCATTTATCCATGATTTTCATGTTTTTAAACAGGTGCAGATTATTATGGTTATTTTGATAATTAAGAATTTTAAATGATAAATACTATTAATAAAAGTTAGATTTTTATTATTATATGGTTATTATTTACTATTAAATAGTAATTTTTGTAGATTTAACTTATTATATTAGTTACAATAAGTGTGTATATGTATATATTTATTTTTCATAAAATAAATATAAATAAATTGCAACTTATTTTATAAAGTTAATGAATTTACTAAATTTAAACTATTAAATAAGATTTATTATAAGTTTTGAATTTAATGGTGAATAGTATTTTATAATAAATTTTTAAAGTGTTTAAATAAAAGAAATTTCTAAAAAAAATATTAAAGAAATTGATATTGCATATTTTCTGATTAAAATACTTTTTAAATGATTATTTATAATTTTTAAGTATTTTTCAGCTTTTTTTAATCTGCTCAAAAACGTTTTAAAAAAATTATGGGAGGTGCCCAGGGTCGAACCCGGGACCTCCTGTGTATACTCCGAGTGTGGAAGCGGCTGGGCTAAGCCCAGTTTGTTGATAAATTTAGAAACCAAATTTTAAAATCCTTTTTCAGAAAAACCCCAAATTCCCACATAAACCCTAATTTGAAATCAGTGAAATCGAACCTTGATTCGAAGTTTACACCCAAATTAATCATAGGGCTTTTGATCCCCACATCAAACCGAGTATAAACATATATTTAATTTACCTGTTTTCGATTGAATTGGGACGAGTTCTTCGAAGAGGGATTTGATGTGTGTGTATTATTGCGGAATTGAGCTTACAGTGAGTATATGAATGTCGATTAGAGGAGAAGCCCTCTAATTTATAGAGTTAATTTGCTCGAATTGATGTCCAACAGCTACCCCTTTATGGTCGGCCGTTTCAGGTTGTTTTAAGTGCTTACACAACTGTTTCAGGTGCAATTAAACACTCCACTGATTTTGTATTGATTAGTAGAACGTTGGAACATGATTAATTTCATTAATATCAGGTCTTAAGTGTCGAATTGATTGAGCATTCAATGTATTTCGGTTATGGGTTCAATTGATTGCCTAAACAGTGTTAAGTATCGATTAAAAGAGTGTTCCCATGTTCGAAACCGTGGCACAAGCTTTAAAAAATGATTTAATTGAGTTTAACCGGTGCGTTTTCGAGGTTTTGGGGTCGGTCGGAGCTCGCCGGAGCTCGGCCGGAGTAGCTTGCCGGAAAAACGGGTTGATAATGGCTTGGGAACAAAAGTGACACTTTAGACCCTGAGGTTTTTAGGTTGTTCAGTTTCATTCCAAAGTTTTTATTTAATTAAAAGAAATTTCCGTTTGGTCCCTGAAACTTTAAAGGTTATTATTTTATGCATAAACATTAATTACAAGTTTTTAAACAAAGTAAAATTATTTTATTTTTATCAAATTTTAATTCTTCACCTTTTATAGTTATTTAGCATTATTATTTTTATAATTTTTATTTGTATTTTTACCATTATTACTATTATTGTTATCCTTTTTAATTATTTTCATTGCTCATATTATTATTATCATCATTGCTATTATTATTATTATTATTATTATTATTATTATTATTATTATTATTATTATTATTATTATTATTATTATTGTTATTATTATTAATTACTTAATTATTTAATTATTTAATTATAAGTAATTCTAAGAATTTACAAATAAGACCTCGCACTTGCATTAATAACAAAACAAACCCTTACAAGAGATAACGACGTTAAATAAAAATACGAGAGGTTACAATGTCTCTGCATCCATCTTCCACTTCTGGATTCAGGAATGCGCATACGTTATGATCCTTAACAAATCTATTAGCCATACTGGCTGTGATGTTCGAATGGTGTGAGGATTAGTTGTGTGGAACAATCGATTTTAATGAAGATGAAGGGAGTTTTTGGGTGAGAGTATTTCTAGGTCTTGAAAGGTTTTTTTTTTTTTTTTTTTTTTTTTTTTTTTTTTTTATGAGTGGATAGAAAGGCCAACGGTCGAGGTGTCCTATTATACTTTTCCAGACAATTTAAATCTTATTTTAATGATGTGGGACCCATCTACCCTTTTTACCCTTCCGAGGTTGTTTTGATAATTTTCTTCCGCAGAACTTCTACGAAAGGCAAATACCTTTGTTCCAGTTTGTATCTTCCGCAGAACATCTACGGAAGACAGACACTTGTTTCAGGTTACTCTTTCGAAGATAAAATTTTCTCCCCAAGCAAATGTTTGTTTTTCTTCCGAAGTTAATTTTGATAAAAATTTTCTTTCGAAGCAAATGTTTGTTTTTCTTCCGAAGTTAATTTTGATAAAAATTTTCTTCCGAAGCAAATGTTTGTTGTTAGACCTTGTTAACTCTGCTGCATGGCAAATGTACAAAATAGATATTTAGTTAAAAACTTCAGATATCCTACAGCCAAGTTAGTGCTCAAGATCCAACTTTCTTCATTTAAAAATAAAACACATTAAACTCAGATTTTCATGCTGATTACTACTCCCCCTAAATTTATGATTAATGATTAAGTTTTGCATTTATCAAAAATTTATTAAGAGAATAGCATAAAAAGCAATTATCTGTCCAACTTATTGGCAAAGAAAAGAACAAAAACTATTTATAAGCATTTGCATCATACAATAGGATCATACTATGACATTAAGCAACTTCCTGAACCAGTTTTGTTTGATGATAGAATACATAGATCTAGTGCTGATTGCAAGTATTATGATCTACATAAATTCAAGCAAGAGTGTAGTTTCAACTTGTCATGTTGTTTATCATGTTTTTGTATTGATTAAAGATAGACAAATATGGACTCCACATTCAATTCACATTAGAGTTTGTCCTCCGTTTGTGAGTCAATTTATCACTTTTTCATACTTAAAACTATGTTCTTTAAGTTATGAGCTCAATCTTAAGATTTCTTTGAAATCTTATTAATGCTGATATGAGTTGTAAGCTCTGAATTAATATACAGTTGATCATATTGGATTCTTTTAGAGTTGTTCCTTTTTGGAATCTTTTTGATCATCATCAACAGGATACCAGGTCTTTACTTACGTAAAACAGAGGTGCCTGTGAACCCAGGTCTTTGTTTACACAAAACAAAGGGTCCATGATATGCAAAGATAAGGTTATAAAGTGTCACAACATAGTGTGCTTAGGTGAATAAGTTGATCACAATAGGATAAGACTTACTTGCTTGTTCCTCAAAATAGAATTGTCTACAATTAGTCATCTTGGCATTATGTTATGCATGAACTTGTATAGTTTCCACTCAAGCTGAACCTACTCACATATCAAATCACATCTGATCAGTCTTTATTGTATGATAAAATTCAGGAAATTAAGCAAAGACATAGTGCACTATCATTTCCCATGATATGAACTGCTTATTCAAGAAAACATGAAACTAAGACAATATATATATATATATATATATATATATATATATATATATATATATATTTGGAATTTTATATGTTTTATGAATGTTTTTGCCTTTTTCATATTAAGAAATTTAAGGATAGATCATGCTTTTCTTTGTGTTGATTATTTAATCTAAGTTAATCATGCCTAAAGACTCAATTAAGAAATTAAATCTCACTGAGTCAAAGACTTTAGTGAATAAATCAGCAAGCTGATTTGTTGTATCCACTTTAATCAACTTGATTAAACCTTTTTCTGAACAATCTCTCAAAAATTGATATCTGATTTCTATGTGTTTTGTTTTACTATGTTGCACTGGATTAGCAGTGATGAACATAGCAGCTGAGTTACCAATGTGTATTGGTGTTTGAAGAAAGTTGTAACCATAATCAAGTAATTGGTTTTGCAACCATAAAACTTGAGAGCAACCAGCTGAAGCAGCTATGTACTCAGCCTCATCTGTGAATACTGATACATTTGTTTGCTTTTTGCACTGCCAAGAAACAAGTCTTGGTCCTATGAATTGACAACCTCCGGTTGTTGATTTTCTGTTGTTGTTGCACCCTCCAAAGTCACTATCTGAATATGAGTAGAGTTTGAAGTCTCCTTCTTTGGGATACCAAAGTCCAAGAGTTGGTTTCCCTTTAAGGTATCTGAAAATTCTCTTCACTGCATTCAAGTGTGACTTCTTAGGGTCTGATTGGTATGTAGCACAAATACACACAACAAACATTATGTCAGGTCTGTTGGCAGTTAAATACATTAATGATCCTATCATAGATCTATATAATCTTTGATCAACAGACTTCCCTGTAGGATCTGGGACAATCTTGTCTATTGTTGATGCTGGTGTTTTGTATGAAGATGAATCAGCAAGGTTGTACTTCTTTAAAATTTGATTCACATACTTCTCCTGATTGATAAAGATGCCATCTGGTTTCTGATGAACTTGTATGCCAAGAAAGAATGTGAGTTCTCCCATAGAATTCATTTGAAACTCAGATTTCATCAGACATTCAAATTCTTCACACAATCTCTTGTTTGTTGATCCAAATATGATATCATCTACATATAATTAAACAACTAAGAGATCCTAATATTCATGTTTCAGGAAGAGAGTCTGATCAATTTTTCCTCTTTTGTAACCATGCTTGAGTAAGAAAGATGACAATGTATCATACCACTTTCTTGGGGCCTGATGAAGTCCATACAAAGCTTTAACAAGCTTGTATACCCTGTGTGGATAATCACGATCTTCAAAGCCTGGTGGCTGAGCAACATAGACTTCTTCATCAATTTTACCATATAAGAAGGCATATTTTACATCCATCTGGTAAACTGTGAACTTCTTATGTTATACATAGGCTAGAAAGACTCTAATGGCTTCAATCCTTGTAACAGGAGCAAAGACTTCATCATAGTCTATTCCTTCTTCCTGAGTATATCCTTATGCTATCAGCCTTGCTTTGTTTCTCATAATAATGCCTCTATCATCTAGTTTGTTCTTGAACAACCACCTTGTGCCAATTGGATAATGGCCTTCAAGAAGATCAACTAGATTCCAGACTTTTTGTTTTCTGAATTACTGAAGTTCTTCTTGCATTGCTTCAATCTAGCTGTTATCTTTCAATGCTGTAGTGATGTTGGGAGGGACTACTTATGAAAGAAAGCAAGAGAACAGACAAATATTGGCTGCTCCCCCTTGTCTTCTTGTAGTTCTATCATTAAGATCACCTATCACGTTTTCAATGGGATGATACTTGTGAATTCTGGATGTTGGTATTGATTTAACTTGAACAAATGAATCCAAGTTAGTGATGTTGGTTGATGGAGATGGAGTCAGCTGGGATGGGGAATCCACAAAGTAGTCGAAATTCTCATGTGGCTGATCTTTTGATGCTGAATTATGTTCATCTGTATCAGCTTGTATTTCTGCATATATAGGCTTAGCATCCGCAGCAGCTACAGGTACAACTACAGATGATATAGTTTGTTGAACTGCATGTGTGGGTGGTGGTTGTTGAATGTTTTATGTTGAATTGTGAACAACTGAATGCAATGGGTCATCTTCGGAAGTAGTAATATCTACGGATGTAGAAGGAACTTCTACGGATGTAGAAGGAAATTCTACGGATATAGAAGGAAATTCTACGAATGTAGACCTATTGTTTCCATCAGGATGATCTTTGCTTGTTTGAATTGGACCAGGATCAATAGCATTTTGAGTAAGTGACTGGACTACTCTTGGTGGATCAGCTGTCAATGGCATTTCACCCATGTTTAGAGGAACATAAGGAGAACATGTATCCGCAGGACCTGTCACATTCAAATAACCTGTGTTAAATGAGTTTATTAATGCATCTATATCAAACAACCAAGATGATCCTTTTATAGATTTTGGAAACAAGAATTCATTAAAAAATACATCAGGAGTTTCTTCCACAATGTTTTCATGTGGAACATAGACTCTGTATGATTTAGATGTTGATGAGTAACCAACAAAAAAACCATCATAGGCTTTTTCTGCAAACTTTCCTAATTGATCTTTTGTGTTTAAGATGGACATATGACACCCAAAAGCTCTAAAATATCCTATGAAAGGTTTTCTTTTAAACAAAAGCTCATATGATGTTTTATTATGTTCTTTGACAATTAATTCCTGTTCTGAACATTGCATGCTGTGTTCATAGCTTCTGCCCAAAATGTGATTGGCAACTGTGAATTAGCAAGCATTGTTCTTGCTGCTTCAATAAGAGTTTTATTTCTTCTTTCAGCAACTCCATTCTGTTGTGGTGTTCTTGGTGCACTGAATTGTCTTGATATGCCTTTGTCCCTGCAAAAGGAATCTAAAATATTATTAACAAATTCAGTTCCATTATCACTTCTTAAGATTTTGATTTTTAGATCAAGTTGATTTTTAATCTTAGTGATAAACTCTATCAATGTTTCTGATGTTTTACTTTTATGTTTTAAGAAAAAAACCCATATGAATCTAGTGAAATCATCAACAATCACCAAATAGTATTGCCTTTTTCCAATGCTCATGACATTGATTGGACCAAAAAGATCCATGTGCAACAGTTTGAGTGGTGTTGTGTTTGTGTTAATTGTTTTGGATTTATGAGACACTCTATGTTGTTTTCCTTTGAAACATGATGAGCAGTGATTAGAACAATAAAATTCTTTCTTTGGAAGGCCAATAACTAAGTCATTTTTGACCAACTTATTCATGTTCTTCAAGTTAGAGTGAACCATTCTTCTATGCCATAGTTGAGATTCATATTCTGATGACTTAGAAATCCAGCATGTTTCATTGCTTGTTATAGATGTGTTGTTCATATCTAAAACATATGTGTTATCTTTTCTTGATGCTTTAAGAAGGATCCAATCTTCTGGAATTTGAAAACCTGGATTAAAAATGTAACAATAGTTAGTATCAAAGAAAGTAGTATAGTTTTGATCACAAATTTGAGAAACACTTAATAAATTAAATTGTAAATTTTCACAGAAGTTAACTTTCTTAAATTTTAGAACACCATTGGTTACCATTCCTTCACAAATGATTTTGCATCCCTTCTTATCCCCACCAAATGCTACATAGGAAGCATTTTTATGTTTGAAGTCATGGAGGAGGGAACAGTTTCCCGTCATATGCCTGGAACAACCACTGTCAACATACCACTTGTTGTCAGTCCTCGGGAGATGTTCCTGCAAAAATAATGAAATCAGTTAGTCCGTGGAGCCCAAGCCTTGATGGTCTTGGGCTTGCCATAGTTATCTAATATTGTTATTTTCTCATGAAATCAGAGATTGGTTTTAGATTCCATTAATTCATTATGTTTTGTATTGGGTGAGGATGATTCTTTTGATGATGAAGATGAAGCACTATCATCTTGATTCACACTCACTTCCTCTTTCACTTCTTCTTTCATTAACTTTTTCTTTGAACTAGCGGCTGAGGCTCTTTTTGAAAAGGTTTCTGTATCCTTTGTCCTTGACTGTGGTACATGATTACCTTTTTCAAAGTGATAAAAGAAGGTATCATCTTCTTGTAACACTTCCTTTTTATGAGGTGTCTTACTTTGAGATAGTTGTATCTCTTTTTTCTTTGATGAATTATCAACAGATGTTTTTATTGTCTTTGCATTCTTTTGCTTTTGTTGCTGATTCTTTTGCTTTGGTATTTTTGATTCATCATTCTCTGAAGATTCTGAGTTTGATTTAGAAGTCTTAGCTTTTTGCTTCTTGGGGACCTTTACTTTGATCTTTTTGTTGAAGAAACATTCTTGAGTGGAATGATTGTGCTTGTTGCAGATGGCACAATGCTTGTTGAAGTAACAATCTGAGGTCATATGATTGTTCATATTGCAGGTGGAGCAATAGCTGCTTAAGTAACACTCTTCTGTGCTGTGGTTATGCATATCACACCATTTGCAATACTTCTCTTCAGCTTCACTGTTAGAGTCAGCTTCTATCTTTGTCGGTTTCTTCATCAGTATCTTCTTTTGCTTCTTCAGTTCTTTCTCAATCTTTGCATCTGAAAGATCATTTTGTTTACCTTTTTGGTTAACAGTTGAATCCTCAGGTATTTTCTTCTTCCGTAGATCTTCTAAGGATAAATGTTTAGGTTCTGATGATTTCTTCTTCCGCGGATGTTCTATGGAAGACTGTTTTGTCTTCTTCCGTAGATCTTCTACAGCTGACACATTTTTCCTTTGCTTTTCTACGGATATGTGAGAACCTGTCTTCTTCTTCCGCTGGTGATCTGCTGAAGTGCGACTATCTTCTTCCTCCGTAGTTCTTTTTGCTAACTGACTTTTATGCTGTTTGTTGAGTTCATGAATGCCTTCATTTAACTGACCAATCCTTGTCTAAATGGTCTTCAGCAGATTTCTTTGTTTTGGTGGATAGAGTAACTTGATCTCATCAAGGATTTTGGGAGTTATAGAATCAATTACCACATATTTTCCCTTACCCAAACCAGCACTTTCTTGTTCATTAGGCTCATCACTATCATCTAGATCATCACAGTTATCAAGATCAAGTTATGAGTCATTTTGTTTTGAGAATTTTGGTTTAGATGAATCAGTTTCAATGTATTCAGAATCCTTGTCATTTATCACTTCATTATTTTCAACTTTTGATTCAGTTTTGGTGTTAGACACAAAATGATTTGTCAAACTGTTGGTCATGGACTCAGGTAGGGTGGTGTAATTATCATTAATTGGTAGAGCAATATTATAATAACCCAACCCAGACTTATTCTTTGATTCAATATAAGAATTTAACAGTTTCTCATACTGTTGTGATGATAGGTGGAATTTCTGAAGTTTTACTTCAGTTGATGCATGATCTGACATGGACTTGGTTAATGAGTTGGTCAAATGCTCAACTTGTGATTTCAAATTATAATTTTCAGACATAAGTTTGTCTAAATTCTTTTGTAGTGAATTTATTTCGATTTGATAACGTTTACGTTCTCTTTTATGAGATTCATTTAAAAGCATAGTTTCTTTGACTTTATCAGCCAATTGTTGGGCATGAGCCCTGTATCTCTCAACCTCATCAATACATAAGGAAGAACATAACCTTTCTCTTACCTTTTTGGCCATTGGTGGAACTTTGTTTTCCATATTAGCCATCAAAGCCTGATTTTCTTCTAGTAATTCCTTCTCGTACATTCTCCAGTCACAAGTACCATCCTTCAAAATAATCAAACCAGTTTTTTTAGGATTATTGGTACCTGTTGAAGAGCCTGTGGCTGGTGGGGATGAGTTTGTTAGCTGTGGTTGCTTGAAGCTCCTCTGATTTGCTTGTCTTGTATATGTTGTTGATTGCTGATTGTTGTTGCATTCCCTGGAGAAGTGACCATATAGATTACATTTGTAACACCTCACCTTGGATTTGTCAACACCAATTTTTGTTGTTCTGCCTCCCACTGATAATCCGTTGTTTTTCTTCATGTACATTTTGGCTCTATAAGCAATCATGGCCATTTGCCATTGCAGATCCATCTCTTCTACTTCATCTAGATGAAGTTCTTCAAGGTCTTGCTGATAGAAGTAGGCAGGAGTTTCCCAAGTAGGCTTGAAAGCTTGAACTGAAAGCTGCAAAGGCTGCCATCTGTTCTTTTGATTCCAGAACCACAGTAATTGGTTCTGTTTGATTGCTGGCTTTGTTGGATTTGGAGTCATCTGACTTTCCTTTTGCTTTTCTGTTTTTATTGTTTTGAGAGTTCAACTTGAAGGGCTTGGCAGCATAGAAGCCAGTTTCCTCTTCAGTATCACTTTCAACACAAGAGTTATCTTCATCATCATTGGAGATGAAGGAACTTCTAACACCCTTAGTTTCTTTGAATTGGTACAGTGCTATTGGTGCTTTAACACTCTTGTTTTGGTTTTCTCATCTAATTCCAAAGCTTCTACCTTTGCAACCAGAGTGTCCAGCCCAATTGCCTTTAGATCAATAGTATTCTTGAACATGGACACAGTGTGTGTCCAGCTTTCTGGTAATGAATGAAGCATCTTCTTGTTTAACTCCTTGTTGCTGTAATTCAGTTCAAAGATATTCATCTCTGTGACAAGTTGCATAAATCTATGGAGTTGTTAAGGAACAGACTCACCCATAATATGATGAAAAGTCTCATATTATGAGCGAAGTGTATCCTTTTTTATGCTCCTTATCTCGTTACTTCCTTCACACAAAGTGTGCAGGATTTTTCATAACGAATTTGCTTTTTTATATGATTCACACCTGATCAAGAGATCTTCAGGCAAAGTCATAGTAAGCATACTATATGCTTTGATGTCAATCTTGACTCTCTTGGCATCATCAGGTGACAGATTTTTTAAACTTACGGGTTGATTGTTGTCTTTATAGTCCGGTCCTAAAGCAGGTGGAATATAAGGACCTTTAGTAATCGACACCCATAAATCAGAATCTGTGTAATTAACATGATTTCTAAATCCGATTTTCCAAGTTTTAAAATCAGATTTATTTTTCAAGTTCGGAGGTTGATAAGCGCCAACCACTGAATTGCTCATGTTAATTAACTTGAATAAATAAACACCAATTAAACAAATCAAACTGATAGATCAATTGATCTAGATCAATGAGCACGTGGCTCTGATACCACCTGATAATCCAAGGATCGTTGCAGGAATTATCAATTTGATTTTAACAAGTATTGATCATGGAATTATCAATAGCTGCTGTTTAATGGATTGTTTATCAAAAATTGAATTCGATGAACAAAAAAAGAACAACTAGAAAAACTAAACGTAATAATGCAATACACAGATTGTTTTCAATTGCTCTTCATTCACAATCAGTCAATTACAATTGATTATAATGCTATATGTTTTTGATGCTTGATATTGCTATATTGTTGATGTTCTCGTTGATCAATGTTCATCGATCAATATATATACACCTAATTGTGTATAGATATCTTCCTATTCTGTTCCTATTTTCTAGCTAATATATCGCTATTCTGTTTTGATATTCTGTTTCTATATGTGCGAATCCTTGCCTTGTTTATCGGCAGAGGAGTTCACAATTTACATAGAAAATTGTAAATTACATAAAGAATGTTGTTGATGTGACGTGGAATATTCTGTTGACATAATTATCCTTCGCTGTCATTGATTTGATGATATTGCTCTGACATGTTGATTTGTTGACTTTTTGTTACGTACTTGATGATTTGAAACAATACAAGTTTGTTAATCTTCCGTAGGAATTGGTCTTCCGTAGGAAGTTCTTCCGCAGCAATTAGTCTTCCGCAGCAACACTTTGTCTTCAGCATTTGTTCTTCAGTGGTTTTGCTTCCGCAGGAGTTCTTGTACTTGTTCTTCAGCAGAAAGCTCTTCTTCAACAGCTCCACTTAATCTTTGGTCTTGTTCAGCAGTTGTTGTTCTTCTGTAGGAGATCTACGGAAGCACAAACTTCAGTTATGCTCCCGAGAACATCTACGGAAGAACACTAATTCATCTGTAGGTTGTTCTAACACTTGGTCAATTTTTCCAAATTGACCAAGTCTGATGTTTCCTGTAATAACATTAAATAACACACACGATAATATGGGTTACCATATAATTCATGCATTACATTATATTATCAAAAGGAGAATTTCAATGATTAATTACAAGAGTTGACAAGTCAACTAAACCTATACATTTGATCTAGTTCTAACAATAATCATTCTAATTTTCTCTTATTTCATATAGATCAACCGTCGGCGAGTAAATGATGAATCTAGTGTTAGTCCTCAGTTATTTGCTTTGGCAAATGGACCACGACATGCAAACTCTTATACCGCTTGTATAGTTAACAATGTGAGGTTTGTGGTTCATAGCCGAGACTTACGCCGTACAACTCAAAACAGTGGCATCTCAACAACTGGGCAGGACGGAACAAAGTATTACGGTTTGTTGGAAGAGATTCTGGAGTAGGTTATCTAGATCGTTGCAAGGTTGTGTTGTTTTGATGTAAATGGTTTGAAACTAATAACAACAAACTTTGTGTCATTAAGAATAACAAACTCATAAGATTTTGATTTGATGTTGTTATGAATATTTTGAAACATTTCTTTGTATGACTTGTTAACTTTAGATAATAATTGGTTTATATGTTATCCTTTCTAATTGCGATTGGTTTGATAGTTGGGATGGTATTAGTGACTTTGGATAGCAGGTTTGGTACCCAGGAATACCAAGGTGGATTCCTGCAAATGAAGTAGAATATAAAAAACAGAAGGTTTTTTGCGGCGATTTTCAGTCTCAAAAAAGATTTTTGGTCAAAAAATTTGCGGTGACCTATCGTCGCAAAAAACATTTCGGTTCAAAAAATTTGCGGCGATATGTCGTCGCAAAAAAAATAAGCATTATTTAATTATAATATTTATAATATTAAAAGAAAATTAAAAATACATTTGCGACGAAAACTATCGTCGCAAAAAACCTTTTCCCATGCATTTCCCTTTTTTTTTAAAACAGGTGGACCAAACTTCGTCGCAATAAACCTTTTATGACCAGTTATTCACGGCAAATTTACAACGACGACATTTTCGTTGCAAATAACATATTGCGACGAATTAGGAACTTTTTGCGACGAGTAATATCGCCGCAAAAAACTTTAATTCCTGTAGTTGATAATTGGTTAATATGCATGATTGTATCATAGTCAATATTGCACTTTTAATATATTTTATATATCAAAAGATATTACTTTGTTGCGCTTTTAAAATGTAGGTCAAATGGAGTTTAATGGCATTATTCACAAAGAAGATCACAACCAATATATGGAGGCCGTAACTTACGGCCTGTTGCGTATCATGGTGGATAATTTCGAAATTTGAATCATATAAAAGCCCTAACATTAGGGTTTTGAAAAAACTCCTGCCTCTAACCCCAAGAACGAATCTTTGGATTATTTAGAGCCAATGAAATTCTCTCCAATCATCAATTGATCAAGAATTCATATGCACAAAGTAAAGATTGAAGAGACTATGATGAAGATGCAAGGCTAAACCACCCGTGATCATCCCCGGGTGGACGGTTTGTGATTGGATTATGCATGCTTGTGTTTTACCTAGTCAATACATGAACTTTGATTGTTTAACAACTTTCTTTTGTTTATGTGCTTTGAATCATGTGTTGATTAAAGATTCTTGTTAGTGGAGTTGATTATTGCTTATCAAGTTATTAGTTTTTCATTGTTAACCATTGAGTGATAATTAGGTTATTATCATTAATTGGTGATTACGAATAAAGTTTCTAGATTGTGGCATTAGTTAGTTTACTAGTTAATTTACATAATCGGTTATCAAGTTCGTAATTACCTTTCAACATATGTGATAAACAAGCTATGTCTATGTAACTTCAAAATCGAGTAAAACATAAGCCATATATTCAATTACATTCCTGAAACCCGGGTGGGATCACTTTCATCGTAATAGTTTTAAATCAAGTCCAAGTTTTCGTTTTGCTTCATAAAGTGATCATTTTTAAGTTAATTTCATTTATCTTTGATTTGCAGTCTAGTGACAATAGTGAGTAAGTAATTTTTGAATCAGTTATGCATTACACGATCCACGGACTCCTCATGGGATCGACACCCTATTTACCCTAACTAGTTAAGGTATTTAGGAATCATAAAACAAGCAAAATTTTCTTCTTATTTGATCGGGTCTTCGGCACCGATCAAATTTTGGCGCCGTTGCCGGGGAGATTGTGTGCTTGGTGTTTAGTTTAATTGATTGCTATAGTTTTTATTTTCTTTAATTTCGTGTGTTTTGTTTGTTCTTTCTGTTCTTTGTTACGCTTGTGTAAGGCCCCGTTCCCGGGACGCTTATAGCTGGACCGTCATCGCGTAATATATTCAAAATAAACATTTCTTTTGCAGCGGAATTTTAAAAACTTATTTTCATTAATAGTTAAAACATGTTATCTCGTTACCCAAATCGTTTACATATCAAAATACAATAACATGTCAAAATGTGGATGCCAGTCTCAAAACGTCCCAAATAGCGTATGCATCCATGCCTGCAACTCCTCAGCATCAACAAGGTACCTACTATCATGCATACAAAAAGTCAGTGACGCTGAGTGAGTTCTAGTTTTATAAATAAAATACTTTACTTCCTTTAAAACATAACCTTTGAAATCGTATGCGATCACACATCATACGTACACATTGATAATATTATTATTATCTTCATCATTGTTCAATTCGTACGTTCATCATTATCTTTCACTTCAATCTGGATCCTGTCTCATGCAATACCCCCGACTCGTGCTCGAAAGCTGATACTGTGCCGGGGCCTGTAAACAAACCCCCGACTCGTGTCCGAAGACTGACACAGTACCGGGGTACGTGACAAGGATCCCCTTCGAGTCACGAGGACTCCCTTCGAGTCACGAGGACTCCCTTCGAGTCACGAGGACTCCCTTCGAGTCACGAGGACTCCCTTCGAGTCACGAGGACTCCCTTCGAGTCATGAAGACTCCCTTCGTTCTTTACGTTCCACTTTTCATTATTATTGTCTTTCACTTCGTTACATAATACTTTACGTTCATTCATAGCCATACATCAAACAGCGTAAAGTCATACATCCTACATAACGTATTATAAAACATAATACATATGTTTTGAAAACCATTTAACGAAGAAAGAAAACACACCACACGCAACACCAGGAACCACAACACAACACCAAGCGTGCACCAAGCATAAACCATCACATCCCAACGGGACCTAAAACATCACCTCTTAAAGCCCCTAAGAAAGCCCTAAGTCCAAAACTAGGCACAACAAGTCATTCTAGGCGCATCAGCAGAAAATTCTAAGTATAAAAGCTCCTGGGCGCATGGGAACTATTTGGGCGCATCAACACTATTTGGGTGTTTCAACACTATTTGGGCGTTTCAACACTTAGCCACAGAAACCATTCTGGGCGCATGGGCACTATGCAGACACATGACCCACACTTAGCCAATTTTCACACTTTCTGGGCGCACGGCCACTATTCAGGCGCATGACCTGGGTGCATTAGCACTATTTGGGCGCACCACCTTTGGGCGCATGAGAACACTTAACCAAAATAAGCTTGGGCGCATGGAATCATTCTGAAATATTTCTAACACTGCCAAACTTACCTGAACATCATTCCAACAGAACCCAAACACAGATCTAGCATACTAAAGCCCTTAAAAACATACTAACCACAATTCTAACCTCTATAACATCATCAAAGCTAAAACCACAGAACACCAATCGAACAACAACAAGTATGAATATACGGTTATCTTTGAAAAACCTTTACCCGGTATGCATAATAGCCCCAAACACTTTAAAATCTATAAAAGAGGGGTCTAGAAACTCACCTTGAAGCAGCTCTTCAACCCAAACACTTTCACCTGTGATTTCAGCTTCAAAATTCCGAGAACAACCTTCTTAAAACATCAAGAACTCGGTTACAAGCTGCAAACCGAGTTAAAACCCGAACATAAGCTCAAGAAACTCACCTTTTGCAGCTTTTCCTTCCTTCTTCTTCTCCAAAACCGGCACCCCTTTCTTCTTCTTCTTCTTGACCGAGAACAGAAAGCAGGTATGCTTTAAAGTGGGGGGCCATAGCCATTTTAATAATAAAATATTGGAGTTTTGTCCATTTACAACTTTAGCCCCTCCACTTGTGTGCATTTACCTTTCTTTCTGGATACTTTTCTTTTCTCGTCTTTTAAATAAAAATTTGGGGTGTTACAGCTTGTTGTGTTTCAGTGTGCTGGTGACAGGTTGCATGCATACTCGTTATTCAGGTTAGAAATCACCACTTGTTTTTTATCCGAAGATTGAGAGATCAGCAAGAGAAAATCTTGTTTTGCATAGATCGAGAATTCTAGTACCACCAATTTCTCGTGCCATTAAACAAGCAGCTTCTAGTTCATCTCAGTCAGTAGAGATGGAACCAGTAAATGCCCCACAAGGAGGAAATGTAGCTCCGAACCAAAACCCACCCGTGAACCCTAATAACCAAAACCAAAACCCAAATCCACCCCCACCACCGAATAACAACCGCAACAACTTGAATCAACCACCACCCAACAATAACATGAATCAAAATAACCGCAATCAAGGAGATGACCTCGATTATGTGAGCATGCATAGTGTTCACACGGGTGATGAAGATTATGAAGGTGAATGGAATAACAATGAAGAACCATATAATGATGCAAATTATGATGCTTGGGATGGACCCTTTGGTGGAGGTGATGGATATAATGGAAACCACAATTGGAGAAATGACCAATACGGGTGGAATGCACCACCTATCAATCAACAACGGGGTATGGCTAATAATCATAATGTCAACCAACAAAGAAGACCATAGAGAGCTCCGGTACAAGGTGTGGATAGTCATTTCAAACCGGCCATTTCTAAAAATCCAAATCCTATTGCAACTCCAAATCGTAGAGGAAGATCTTTTGACGTACGCCCTCACTATCTCACTATTCTTCCCGCGTTTAGAGGTACTGCAACAGAAGAACCATATGTGCATCTTGCTGAATATGATACAATATGTAGCACTATTGGTGGAAATCACTTTACACAAGATGAAGTGAGACTAAGACTGTTTCAATTCACCTTGAAAGATAGAGCTAAGCAATGGTTTCTCACACTACCTAATAACAACATCCATACTTGGCAAGAGATGCAAAGGGTTTTTCTTGAAGAACACTACTCTATGGGAAAGACTAGTGATGCAAGAGATGCCATTCGATCCTTTCAACAACAAGTGGGTGAATAATTTCATGAGGTGTTTACAAGATTCAGAGAGTTGATCCGCATGTGCCCTCATCATGGCATTGAAAGGTGGGAATTGATTAAGGCGTTTTCAGATGGATTAACACCGGAGGAAAGAAAATATTTGTACTCCACAAGTAATGGTACGTTCTAGTCTAATCATGAAGACATGGATTGAGAGTTTTTAGAAAGAATGTGCAAGAACACCATAGCTTAAGCTTCAGCTAGTAGAAGGTCAAAGCCTGCTCCAGCAAGGTCAACTACCATTGACCATGAGACTAAAGAAAGAATTGCCTCTTTGGAAAGGCAATTGGCCAAGCTGGGATGTGTGGGAGCCAAAGATGTAGCTTTAGTTGGATTTGATGTGTGTAATGAATGTGGGGAATTGGGGCATTCAAGTGCAGATTGTCCTTTGTTGTTAGGACAACATGAAGAAGTGAATCAAGTATATGGAGAGAGAAAACAGTTTGATATGAACTCCAATACTTATCACCCCGGATTGAGGAATCATCCTAATTTCAGGTATGAAAATGCTGCTAACCAAATAAACCCGAACTTTCAAGGTTACAATTAAGGTAATCAGCCGTTTCAAAACCGCCAACAAGGGAACTATCAGGGTAGCTATCAAAGAAATTTCTACAATCAAAGTGGCTACAATCAAGGTGGTTAACAAGGCAGCTCATCTAAGAATTACCAAGGTAATCAAACGGGAATGTCAAGTAATGATGATTCTATAAGCTCAAAGTTAGATGCACTTATGAACATGATAATGGAAAACAAGAAGGAGAATGAAATAAGAGATAAAGCATATGAAGCATTGAACAAACAAGTGGGACAACTTGCATAAGAACCTGGGCAAGTTAGGAAGAACCTGGGCAAGTTACCAAGTGATACAATAGTGAATCCATAGCATCAAAGCTCTAATGCAAAACATCATGTCAATAAAAGTTTCATCCAACAGCTTTAATTGACCCGATAAAAGTTTCATCTATCAATAAAAGAGGCTCACAACAAGAAGAAATGTGGGAGGTTTTCAAACAAGTTAAAATCAATCTACCTCTTTTAGATACAATTAAACAGGTCTCTGCTTACGTAAAGTACTTGAAAGATATGTGCACTCAGAAAAGAAACCATAAGCTTCCTAAGAAACTTGATGTGCCTGCAAATGTGAGTGCCATTCTATCAGGTGCTCTTCCACCAAAGCTTCGGGATCTAGGGGCGCCTGTTATCCCTATTCAAGTGGGTGACTTTAAAATGGCTAGGGCATTATTAGATCTTGGAGCTAGTGTTAGTATCCTACCAGGGAGTTTATATGACCAGTATGACTTTGGTCCACTTCAAAAAGCCGAAACCACCGTGGTTTAGGCTGATCTTACTCTTAAACTCCCCCGTGGAATAATAACCGATGTAATTGTAATGGTGGAAGATTTTTACTATCCTATGGGTTTCTTGGTTCTTGATTATGCGGCTATTGATAACAACAAACAATCTAACGTCATTCTTGGCCGACCGTTGCAAATGCTCAAATTAATTGTAGAAATGGAACAGTCGATATGACATTTGGAAACCATAAGTTAAGAGTCAGTGTTTATGAAAATGCATCTAATTCTCCGGTTGGTAATGAATGCTTTATGGCGGACATTATTGACGGGTGTGATCCTCATGAAAATGAGGGTAGCACCAAGGAGACATGTGTTTTATGTGACAGGGAAGATGCTGAATTTATGCAACAGTTGGAAGAGGAAGAAAAGCAACTGGAGGTATTGGCAATTCAAGAAGGTAGACCACCATGGACTCATCAAGTGGAGCCTTTACCCAAGCACATTGATTCAAAACTAAACCATATTTAGAAAGTTCCCTAATTATGGAACTCAAGGAGTTGCCAAAGCATCTAAAGTATGCATTCCTAGAAGAAGACCAAACATTACCTGTGATAATTGTATCAGCTTTAGAGAATGATCAAGAGGAAGCACTGTTGAAGGTATTAGAAGAGCACAAGGCGGCAATTGGATGGACCATAGCGGATTTGAAAGGTATTAGTCCATCAATTGTTATGCATAAAATCATTATTGATGCAGATGCAAAACCTGCACGTGACACATAAAGAAGGCTCAATCCCAACAAGAGGGAAGTTATCAAGAAAGAGGTGTTAAAATGGTTAGACGCTAGAATCATTTACCCTATTTCCGATAGCACATGGGTAAGTCCAACACAGACGGTGCCCAAGAAATCGGGCATCCAAATTGTTAAAGATGCACAAGGTGAGCATGTTGCTACTTGACCAGTTACCGGGTGGCGGGTATGTATTGATTATAGAAAGTTAAACGTAGCTACCTCTAAAGATCACTTCCCGCTCCCTTTCATAGATCAAATAGTTAAGAAGCTAGCAGGTCAGAAGTTTAATTGCTTTCTAGATGGTTACTCAGGGTATAATCAAATTGCCATTCATCCTGACGATCAACAAAAGACAACGTTTATGTGTCCATATGGTACTTTCGCGTTTAGGCGAATGCCATTTGGACTTTGTAACGCCCCAACCACCTTTCAAAGGTGTATGATGAGTATCTTTTCAGATATGGTTGGGGAGTCTTTGGAGATCTTCATAGATGACTTTTTAATATTTGGTCCATCGTTTGACAGTTGTCTCATGCAATTAACCAAAGTATTGAAACGATGTGTCGAAACTAATTTGGTTTTAAGTTGGGAAAAAAGCTATTTTATGGTTCAAGAAGGTATTGTTTTAGGACATGTCATTTCTAAACGTGGGATAGATGTTGATCATGCAAAAATCAAAGTAATTTCAACTTTACCTCCCCCCACAAATGTCAAAGGCATACGTTCATTCTTGGGTCATGCGGGATTTTATAAGAGATTTATAAAAGGATTTAGCACAATCACCAAACCGTTATGTAATTTGCTTTTAAAAGATGTGCCTTTTGTTTTTGATGAAGAATGTTTAAAAGCTTTTACAACACTTAAAGAAAAATTGGTTGAAGCCCCGATTTTGCAAGCACCAAATTGGTCATTACCATTTGAAATTATGTATGATGCTAGTGATTTTGCAATCGGGGTTGTATTGGGACAATGGGTGAATAAAAAAACCATAGCAATTTATTATGCTAGTAAGACATTAGATGGTGCTCAATTGAATTACACGACCACTGAAAAAGAATTACTTGCAGTGGTATATGCTCTTGATAAGTTCAGGTCTTACATTTGGGGAAGCAAAGTCATTATATATTCAGACCATAGTGTAGTGAAGTATTTGATAGAGAAGAAGGATGCCAAGCCGAGGTTGATTCGATGGGTCTTACTATTACAAGAGTTTGATTTGGAGATAGGCGACAAGAAGGGTTGTGAGAATGTTATGGCTGACCATCTATCCAGAATTGTTATGGAAGGGGATGAGTCTAAAGTGATAAACGAAACATTTTCTGATGAGCATTTATTAGCAATCTCTACTTTGCCTTGGTTTGCTAACATAGTTAATTATTTGGCTGCATGTCTAGTTCCAGATCATTGGTCAAAGAGGAAAAGACAACAATTTCTAGCTAAAGCAAAGCATTACATTTGGGATGAACCAGACCTTTTCAAAGTTGGTGCTGATAAGATTATCAGAAGATGTGTACCAGAAGAGGAAGTGCAAGAAGTGTTGACACTAACCCATTCGTCTGCATGTGGAGGACATTTCAGTGATCAAAAGACCGGGCATAAGATTCTATCTTGCGGGTTATTCTAGCCCACAATTTTTAAATATGCCTCAATTTATGCTAAACAATGTTTAAGATGCCAACAACTTGGTAGTATCTCTAAACGGGATGAGATACCCATGAAACCGATCCTCGTGGATGACATTTTTGATTTTTGGGGGATTGATTTCATGGGACCGTTCCTGAATTCACCAGGCAATTACTATATTCTAGTAGCAGTGGATTACATGTCTAAGTGGATTGAGGCCATTGCCACTAAAACAAACGACCATACCGTTGTTTGCAACTTTGTACAAACCAATATTTTCTCAAGATTTAGCATCCCTTGTGTGATCATAAGTGATAGGGGGTCTTATTTTAAAAACTTTAACTTTGGAAAGTTGCTCAAATGATATGGTGTAAATCATCGAGTCACAACATCATACCACCCACAAACAAGTGGTCAGGTTGAGGTTTCGAATAGGCAAATTAAAGAGATTTTACAAAAGATAGTAAGACTTGACCGAAAGGATTGGTCTTTAAGTCTAAATGATGCTTTACGGGCATACCAAACCTCTTTCAAAACACCTATTGGAACCACACCATATCGCTTGGTATATGGGAAAGGTTGTCATTTGCCTCTCGAGTTAACTCACCGTGCATTATGGGCAGTGAAAGCTGTCAACATGGATTATGAAACTGCAGGTAAAGAGAGAAAGTTGCAACTGGGTGAATTAGAATAATTAAGGAATGAAGCATGATTGTGTATCAGCATATAAAGATAAGATGAAAGCAGCTCATGATGCCAAAATCCGACGGAAATCTTTCGAAGTGGATCAATAAGTGTGACTTTACAATTCCAAATTAAAGTTCTTTCCAGGGAAGCTAAAAAGTAAATGGACGGGTCCAGTTATTGTAACAAAGGTTGGTCACTATGGAGATATTGAAACTGAAGACCCGAAAGACCACATAAGATGTGTGGTGAATGGTCACAGATTGAAACCATATTTGGAGGCGACTGACATCAACAAGGTACAAATGGATTCAGTGAAATTCCTTGTGGATTCACTGACATATGAGACAAACTAGTATATCATGTACGGTCTAGCTGAAGACCTAAAACTTAGCGCTTTTGGAGAGGCAACTCGGCGAACTTTATGGGTATGTTCACTAGAAACCCTCACGAGACTTAACTCATCCACTCGGGCCTACCGAGGGGTTTAAAAGGCTTGTTGCATATGCTAAATGCAACCGTGATTCCTATGAAAGTGAGTTTAAAAATTTTATTTTAGAATGGTTATTTATTGTGTCTTTGTGTTTGTGTCGTCGTTATGTCTTTTGTTTCAGTCAATGGATGCATGTTCATCAGCAGGGAAGTCTGTGGATTTTAAGGTAAATATAGGTGCGATCGAGGGCAATGCACAAATAGTGGGGGGAGTGGCCGTGTTTTCCGCCAACCAAAACAACAAAAAGATTTTATATATTTTTATGTTACTTAAACAAATTTATCGTTATTTAAGTTTTTTATCAAGTAAATTTTCAATCAAGTTAAGTTAAAACACAAAAAAAAAACAAAAAAACAAAAAAAAAATTATTAGAAAACACAGGGCCGTAACTTACGGCCTATGCCCAATCAAACGGCCTAACCTTCTTGCTTACGGTCTCAACAAACGGTCTCAGCGTAAAAGAGTGACCGTAGCTTACGGCCTTAGGTCGTAGTTACGGCCTGTCGAGGCTGGTCGCGGGTTACCCGCAAAACCACATGGAAACCCGATCCAACACTAAATTTTACCACATCCTTCGGGTTTTAACTTTAATCCATCACCAAAACACTAGTTTTCTTCACATTCTCTCATCTACTTCCACCTTCTTTCTCAAAAACTCATCAAGAACCCTAGTTCTTCTCCATCACATAACTTCTTCAATTCTTCATCAAAACCTACAAAGTTCATATGTATCTGGTTTAATTTCTCGAGACAAACACAACCCATGGTTTAGTTTTCCCAAATTCGTGATCGTTTGTTAGATCTAGTAACAAGAGGACTCGAGAGTTTTGGGGGTTTTGGTGACATTGTTGTCAAGGTTGCATCTTTCTTTGTAGACATCACTTTAACAACAAAAAGGTTTGTTATTTACTAATTTCCTCTTATCATTGAAGGTATTTACTTTACTTAGGATGATTATTGAGTAAATCTATCGGGAATATGGCATGTCTTGTGTTGTTGAGACCATGAATTACATGATGTTAGTAAAACTAGGTTGTTTTGAGATATATCACAGGTCTTACATCAATTTATAGAAATTAATGAATGGTTGATGTCAATATGGTAGTATGATTCAAGTGTGGGGAAGATTTTGGTTAAGGGTTAGTTGTAGGTGTGATTATCGTTATACCTTTTCGAATTATCTTGTTCTATGTGTATAACATGAGAACCTTGAATGCTTAATGTCAATAATCAAAGGGTGAATTGGTATCCAGATTGGTCACTTAGTTCATGTTGTTAGGGATGTTGTTATGTTAAGAATTATGATGTTACAAATGCAATGAGTAATAATAAGTTATATGTTACTTTTCTTTGATGGAATTGGTATCTTTGTTTAAGGTTTAAACTCCTTTTTCAACTAGTAAAGTAACCATGTAAAAGATTATCACTAGAGACATCATAAACTATCATACATGTTAACTACTATTAAGTGACTTAATTATTGTTTGATTGCAAGATTAATGGCAGGTAATAACCAAAAAGGTAAGGGAAAAGCGGTTGCTTCAACATCGAGAACTAAAAGGAGGAAGTTCTTGAATCGGATCCACCTAGGGCTGAGGAAGAAGACACTGATATGGAGGAAAAAGAAGAGTCTGGAGACGAGAATGAGTATGATGATGAGGGATTACCCAAGTGGAGAAAAAGTAGACGTCTATCTTCATTTGCAGAAGAAGTTCAGCCTTTGCTATATCATAAGAAGATGAGGGACATTAAAGGATCACTTCACTCCTTCATTATCCGTGAGAGGAAAATTAATCAAGATCATTTTGAAAAATTCGGGATTACTGATTTCTTTACAAGATTGGGATGGGAAGAACATATGACCTTTAATAATGATGGGAGCGATGACATTTACGTGGATGCAATTATAGAGTGGATGTCAACACTTCAAAAGAAGCCAGGTAATGACCCACCGGAGACAATGGAGTTAGTAGGAAAGGTCAATCGCAAGCCCGTAACACTATCATTTAAGACCTTGAGTAGAATAGCCAACTTCGACACGAGGGCCGACGATGATGAACCATATGAATATCCCTCCAATGCATTTCTAGCTTGTAAGAAAGCTAATGAAGACACATGGAGAGATATGATCAGAGCACTGTTTTTTATGCCTCAAGGCACAGATGTAACAAGATGGCCTCTACGCCGGCAACATCTCAAACCATTACCCAAGTTACTTATGATATTTTGTAAACCAGAATGTAATGCCTCGACTAGGTGATAAAGGGTCAGTCAGATTGTATGAAGTGATGATTTTGCATGCTCTCGTGACGGGAACACCCGTCATATCAGCCCGTCATCTTATCTTGTGGAATGTGTGGGAAATATGTTGAGCTACTGAAGAGGGCTAATGTGTTGCCTCGCAGAGTGAAGCCTCAGAAATTTAAGCACGTACCATTCCGCCTAGACACATTAGCAGCTACAGAATGGTTGTATCAAGAGACAGCACGTGTTTACCGGTTGACTGACAGAAAATGTGGGCGATGCATGGAGGTATTGAAAGAAGATGCTGAGGAAGAAGAACAAGTGGAGCTGACACCCGCAGCAGCCGATGATGTGCCTCGTGAGGAGTGGAGACCTCATCAACGTAGTGATGGGAACACAATAGCATAAGCACGTCCCACTAATTTTAATCGATGGACTGACTATGAGCAAATTATGTTTGACAGGCAAACGTAGGAAATTGAAAAGAACCCGAGGTACAGGCGAACAATGATTTATACACAAGAGCTCTACCGGAATGAAGATTTCAGATATCATGAGGAGATCCGACATTATCACGACTTCTAGCTGGGTCTTCCATACACCGAGAGGCCCCACCCTACTGACTGGAGATCTCCTGATCTTGTTCCATATGTGCAGAGCCATCAGATGCCCCATTACCCTCAGTCAACTCCATCAGAGTGGGTGTCATATGACACCAACATGGGTCAAGCAGACGGTAGTTCTACTTGTGGAGTCTAGATCCATTGTATAGGTTTAGATGATTAAGTCATCTCTTGTAATGAACCTTTGTAAATCTATTTTTGTATGCAAGTTATATATATATATATATATATATATATATATATATATATATATATATATATATATATATATATATATATATATATATATATATATATATGTTAACCCATATTATGTGTGTTGATTGTATGTGTAATTGTAGGAAAACATCATACTTGGTCAATTTGGAAAATTGACTAAGTGCAAGAACTTCTGCGGATGAACAAGTTGTTCCTCCGTAGATGTTCTGTGGAACAAAAAACAAGGAATACACATCTGTAGATCTCCTACGGAAGCTCAACATCTACTGAAGAACAAGTTCTGAAGTCAAGTTGCTGCTGCTGCGGAAGAAGGAAGTTTGCTCCTGAGGATGAAGTTCAAGATGCAGAGATTCCTACGGAAGACCAACTCCTATGGAAGAACAACTTCCTACGGAAGAACACAACACTTGTATGATCTCAAATCATCATCAAGTACGCAACATAAAGTCAACTAGTGATGTCATCAAGTCAACGACCACAGAAGACACTATTTATGTCAAGCAAATATTCCACATCATATCAATAGTATTTTTTTGTAAAGTGAATCCCTTTGCCAATAAAGATAAGGCATGGGAGCACTCATTTAGGAAGAGATATACATCATAGGAATAGATATATCGTAGGAATAGATATATCATAGAGAGAGATTGAGAGAGATATCGATATACAAATAGAGATACATATTCTTAGAAACGATATCAATCACAAAAATCAATCGCTCAAACACTGAATCAATCAATATAGAAAAACACCAAGCACACCAAGAACATCATAGCAATCATCAAAGCATCAACAATATCATTGTAATCGATTCATGATCAATGAAAATCATTTGAAACATTCTTTTTGTTGCATTGTTTATTTTATTTTCAAGTTGTTTCATCTGTTCTTTGTTGATTTTGATTTCATAAACAATTAATTAAATAACAAGTTTTGATAATTTCACGATCTTTATTTGTTAAATCAAACTAATAATTCCTGCTTCGATCCTTGGATTCACAGGTGGTATCAGAGCCTAGTGCTCATTGATCTAGATCAATTGATCTATCAGTTTGATTATTTTAATTGGTTGTTTATTTTTAATTGGTGTAATTGGTGAAAATCATCAAAACCTTGTTATATCGATCATTAATCACTGTTCCATTGCTCAATTAATTTTGATTTGCATCAGAATCGCTTTCGATTCATGGATTTGTGTTATTGTGCGATATCCCAAGGCTGTTCAAACAAGTTTGAACAAAACCCATCATCATCTAACATCTTACTTTCAAATCATCTGTAAATTTATTGAGCAATTTGACTAATTTTGATCATTTAATTAAGAGTGTGTTATTAATTAGTCCATTCACAACAGAAGTCATTAATTCAAAGGAGTTTTTATCTTAGTTGATTTGAATATCAATATTATCAGTGATTTGTTATTGCTGTGTGAGTGTGTTTGAATTGCATTTACTTTTCACATTCATAGAGTATTAGATCTGTTGATAATTTTTATAATTAACAAAGTTGATTAAAATGAGCAATTCAGGAGTTGGAGCTTATCAACCTCCAAAGTTGGAGAATAAATCTGAGTTTAAAACTTGGAAAGTCAGTTTCAGGAACCACGTAAACTATACAGATTCTGACTTATGGGTGTCCATTACTGAAGGTCCTTACATTCCTTAGGACCTGATTATAAAGACAATAATCAGCCCATAAGTTTGAAAAATCTGTCTCCTGATGATGCCAAGAAAGTCAAAGTCGATATTAAGGCCTATAGTATGCTTACTATGGCTTTACCTGAAGACCTCTTGATCAGGTGTGAAGCATACAAAACAGCAAACTCATTATGGAAAATTCTTCACACTTTGTGTGAAGGAAGTGATGAGATCAGAAGTATTAGAAAGGATACTCTTCGTTCACGGTATGAGACTTTTCATCATATTGTGGGTGAATCTATTCCTCAACAACTCCACAGATACATGCAACTTATTACTGAGATGAATATCTTTGAGTTGAAGTATAGCAATGAGCAGTTGAACAAAAAGATGCTCCACTCCTTGCCAGAGAGTTGGACTCAAACTATGTCTATGTTCAAGAATACTCTTGATCTAAAGGCAATTGGGTTAGAAACTTTGGTTGCAAAGGTGGAAGCCTTGGAGATAGATGAGAAAACAAGAAACAAGAGTGTAAAAGCACCAATAGCACCATATCAATTTAAAGAAACAAAGGGTGCTCGGAGTGCATTCATCTCTAATGATGATGATGAAAGCTCTTGTGTTGAAAGTGATAATGAAGAGAAAACTGGTTTCTATGCTGCAAAGTCCTCTAAAGTAAGCTCTCAAAACAATTCAAACAGGGAAGCAAAAGGAAAATCTGATGATTCAAAAAGTTCAGCAGCAAAGGAATCATCACCCAACAAAAGCAACACCAAATCTGAACCAATCACTATGGTTCTAGAATCAGAAAAACAAAAAGCAGCATTTGCAGCATTCAGTTCAAGCTTTCAAGCCTACTTAGGTAGTACTCTGACACCTACTCACATCTGCCAACAAGACCTGGAAGAACTTCATCCTGATAAAGTTGAAGAAATGGATTTACAATGGCAAATGGCCATGATTGCTTACAGAGCCAAGATGTACATGAGAAGGAACAAGGGTCTATCTGTAGCAGGGAGAACAACCATGATTGGTGTTGACAAATCAAAAGTGAGGTGTTACAAATGCAATTTGTATGGACACTTCTCAAGGGAATGCAACAGCAATCATCAATCAACAACAGACACAAGACAAGCAAATTAGAGAACCTTCAAGCAACCCCAACTAACAATCTCATCCCCATCAGCCACAAGCTCTTCAGCAGGTACTAGTAACACTAAAGAAACTGGTTTGATTATTTTGCAGGATGGTACTTATGACTAGAGCATGTATGAGAAGGAAGTGCAGGAGGAAAATCAAGCACTGATGGCAAACTTGGAGAACAAAATTACACCTATGGCCACAGAGGTAAGGGATAGATTATGTTCACCTGTTTGTGTTAAAGAGGTTGAAAGATACAGGGTTCATGCTCAACAATTGGCTGATAAAGTCAAAGAAACAATGATTTTGAATGAATCTCATGTAAGAGAACATAAACTGTATCAGGTCAAAATCACTTCCTTACAAAAGGATTTGGATTATCTGAAACTTATAATTTGAAATCATAAGATGAGCATCTAACAACCTCTTTAACAAAATCAATGTCTGAGCATGCATCTACTGAAGTGAAACTTCTGAAGTTTCAACTATCGTCTCAGAAATATGAAAAACTCCTGAACTCTCATATTGAATCAAAGAACAGGTATGGATTGGGTTTTAATGCTGTTGCACCTCCTATAAATGATAACTACACCATTTTACCTGAGTCAATGACAAACAGTCTGTCAAACCATTTTGTATCAAGTACCAAAATTGAACCAGAAACTAAAACTAATATTTTGGTAAATAGTGATGATTCTGAGATGAGTGAAACTGAGACTGAGTCATCTGAATCATAATGTTTAAAACAAACTAATTCAGAATTTGACTTTGATGAGTGTGATGACTTGAATGAATTTGATGAGCCTAGTGCTAGGTTGGGTAAGGGTAAGAATGTGATAATTGAACCTTTAATCCTCAAAGTTCTTGATGAGATCAAGCTGCCTTATCCCCCAAAATAAAGAAATTTGTTGAAGACCATCTATACCAGAATTGGTCAGCTAAATGAAGGGATTCAGGAGCTCAACAAAAGGCAAAAACATCAGTCATCAAAAAGAACTACGGAAGAAAAGAAAATCACTTCCGCAGAACATCTGCGGAAGAAAAAGGTTGATTTAGAACCATTCGTAGAAAAGCAAAGGAAGAAAACTCCTCCAAAATATTTAACTTCCGTAGAAAAACTACAGAAGCAACAATCATTTACTTCCGTAGAAGATCTACAAACGAAGAAATCATCTGCGGAATCACCCAGTGACAACAAAATCAAGAAACAAAGAATGGTGAATCCTCAGAAACAAGAACCATTGGACATCATGCCAGGAAAAGGTAAAGACTCATCAACTGCAAAGGTTGAAAAAGAATTGAAGCAGCAGAAGAAGGCAATGATGAAGAAGCAGAAAAAGGTAGTAGAGTCTGACAGTGAAGCTGAAGAAAAGTACTGCAAGTGGTGTGATATGCACAACCATAATATAGTTGATTGTTACTTCAGCAGTTATTGCTCCATTTGCAACATGAACAATCATATGACTACTGATTGTTACTTTAAAAAGCACTGTGTCATCTGTAACAAAAAAAACCATTCTACTCAAGAATGTTACTTCAACAAAAAGAACAAATCAAAGGTTTCAAAGAAGCAAAAAGCTGAGAATGTTGAATCAGATTCACAATCTTCTGAGAATGTTGAATCAAAGGCATCAAAGCAAAAGCAACTAAAGAAGAAGATCTTAAAGACAAAGAAACCAACACCTGGTGATGATAAATCAAAGAAGAATAAGGAGAAGCAACAATCTCAAAGCAAGACTCCTCACAAGAAGGTAGTGTTGCAGGAAGATGAAGCCTTCTTTGGTCACTTTGAAAAGGGTAATCATGTACCTCAATTAAAGACAAAAGATGCAGAAACCTTCTCTACTCAAGTATCATCATCAAGTTTAAAGAAGAAGATACTCAAAGAAGAAGTAACAAAAGAAGTGATTGAGGATCAGGATCAAAGTGCTTCAAATTCATCTTCAACAGAATCATCCTCACCCCAAAGAGAACATAAGAATCAATTGAGTGTAAAAACAATCTTGAGACATCTAGGCTCATTCATGACAGAGTAACAATTCTAGATAACAATGGCAAGCCCAAGACCATTAAGGCTTGGGCTCTACTTTCTAATTGATTTCATTATTTTGTAGGAACATCGATGGAGGACTGACAACAAGTAGTATGTTGACAGTGGTTGTTCCAGGCATATGATAGGAAACTGTTCTCTCCTCCATGATTTCAAACATAAAAATGCTTCATATGTGGCATTTGGTGGAGATAAAAAGGGAGGTAAAATTGTTGGTGAAGGAATGGTAACAAATAGTGTATTCAAATTTGAGAAAGTTAACTTCTGTGAAAATTTACAATTCAACTTGTTAAGTGTATCTCAAATTTATGATCAAAATTATACCACTTTATTTGATAACTCTTATTGTTACATTCTTAAGCCAGGTTTTCAAATTCCAGCAGACTGGATCCTTCTTAAAGCACCAAGAAAAGGAAACACATATGTTTTGGACATGAATAACACCTCTCTAACAAGCAATGAAACCTGCCTGATCTCTAAGTCATCTCTTGTAATGAACCTTTGTAAATCTCTTTTTGTATGCAAGTTATATATATATATATATATATATATATATATATATATATATATATATATATATATATATTAACCCATATTATATGTGTTGATTGTATGTGTAATTGAAGGAAAACATCAAACATGAAGAACATGAATAAGTTGGTCAAAAATGACTTAGTCATTGGCCTTCCCAAGAAAGAATTTTACTGTTCTATTCATTGTTCATCATGTTATAAAGGAAAACAACATAGGGTGTCACACAAGTCCAAAACAATAAACACAAACACAACACCACTCAAATTGCTACACATGGATCTTTTTGGTCCAACTAATGTATTGAGCATTGGTAAAAGGCAATACTGTTTGGTAATTGTTGATGATTTCACTAGATTCACATGGGTCTTTTTCTTAAAACATAAAAGTGAAACATCAGAAACATTAACGGAGTTTATCACTAAGATTGAAAATCAACTTGATTTAAAGATCAAAATTTTAAGAAGTGATAATGGAACTGAATTTGTTAATCATGTTTCAGATTCCTTTTGCAAGGACAAAGGCATTGCCAGACAATTCAGTTCACCAAGTACTCCACAACAGAACGGAGTTGTTGAAAGATGAAACAGGACTCTAATTGAAGCAGCAAGAACAATGATAGCTGATTCACATTTGCCTATCACATTTTGGGCAGAAGCAATGAATACAGCATGCAATGTTCAAAACAAGACTTTAATTGTCAAAGAACATAATAAAACACCTTATGAACTTTTGTTTAAAAGGAAACCTTTTATAGGTTATCTTAGAGCTTTTGGGTGTCATGTGTCTATTTTAAACACCAAAGATCAATTAAGAAAGTTTGATGAAAAAGCCTATAATGGTTTCTTTGTTGGTTACTCATCAACATCTAGAGTATACAATCCACATCACAACTTTATGGAGGAAACACCTAATGTATCTTTTGATGAATCCTTATTTCCAAAATCTATAAAAGGATCATCTTGGTTGTTTGATATAGATGCATTAACAAATTCATTTAATTATGGTTATTTGAATGTTGCAGGTCCTACGGATACATGTTATCCTTATGTACCTCCAAGTTTGAGTGAAGTGCCATTGACAGCTGATCCTCCAAGATTACCCCAGACACATACTTCAAATGTTACTGATCCAGGACCTTCATCTCAAACAAGCAATGATAATTCTGATGGAAATGAAAATTCAACTTCAGCAGAAGTTAACAATGCTTCCGCAGAAGTTCCTTCTACATCCGTAGATATTCCATCTACTTTCGGAGATGACTCATTTCCTTCAACTGATGTTCCTAATTCATCAGAAAACATTCCAACAACATTCACATCTGCAGATCAACAAACTACAACATCTGTAGTTGTTCCTGTAACTGCTGCGGAAGTTATACCTGCATCTGCGGAGACACAAAATCATGAAGATGGAATTCATTCAGCTTCAGAAGACCAAAATGATGAGGATTTTGACCACTTTGTTGATTCTCTATCACAGCTGGATCCATCTCCATCAACCAACATCACCAACTTGGAATCATCTATTCCAGTTGAATCAATACCAACAACAACAATTCATAAGTATCATCCAATAGAAAATATTATTGGTGATATTAATGAAAGAACCACAAGAAGTCAAGGGGGAGCTGCCAATATTTGTCTGTTCTCCTGTTTTCTTTCACAAGTGGTTCCACCAAACATAACTGCAGCATTGAAAGACAACAGTTAGATTGAAGCAATGCAAGAAGCACTTCAGCAATTCAGAAAGCAAAAAGTTTGGAATCTAGTTGATCTTCCTGAAGGGCAATATCCTATTGGTATAAGGTGGCTTTTCAAGAATAAACTAGATGACAGAGGTATCATTATCAGAAACAAAGCAAGGCTGATAGCACAAGGCTATACTCAAGAAGAAGGGATAAACTATGATGAAGTTTTGCCCCAGTTGCAAGGATTGAAGCCATTAGAGTCTTTCTAGCCTATGCTTCACATAAAAAGTTCACAAATTACCAAATGGATGTAAAATGTGCCTTTTCATATGGTAAAATTGATGAAGAAGTCTATGGTGCCCAACCACCAGGCTTTGAAGATCCTGATTACCCGCACAGGGTATACAAGCTTGACAAAGCTTTGTATGGTCTTCATCAGGCACCAAGAAAGTGGTATGAAACATTATCATCTTTCCTGCTCAAGCATGGTTACAAAAGGGGAACTATTGATCAGACTCTCTTTCTCAAGCATGAACATCAAGATCTCTTAGTTGTCTAAATCTATGTAGATGATATCATCTTTGGGTCAACAAACAAAAGATTATGTCAAGACTTTGAATCTTTGATGAAATCTGAGTCCTAAATAAGTTCCATAGGAGAATTAACATTCTTCCTTGGTTTGCAAGTTCATCAGAAATCAGATGGCATTTTCATCAATCAGGAAAAGTATGTGAATCAAATCTTGAAGAAGTACAACCTTGCTAAGTATTCTTCATGCAAAACACCAGCATCAACAATAGATAACTGCCAGCAGACCTGATCCTAAAAGGAAGTCAGTTGATCAAAGATTATATAGATCTATGATAGGATCATTAATGTACTTAACTGCCAGCAGACCTGACATAATGTTTGTTGTGTGTGTTTGTGCTAGGTACTAATCAGATCCAAAGGAGTCATATATGAATGCAGTGAAGAGGATTTTCATATACCTCAAAAGGAAGCCAGCTCTTGGACTTTGGTATCCTAAAGAAGGAGATTTCAACCTCTACTCATATTCTTATAGTGACTTTGGAGGGTGTAACAACAACAGAAAATCAACCACTAGAGGTTGTCAATTCATAGGACCAAGACTAGTTTCTTGGCAGTGCAAAAAGCAAACAAATGTATCAGTATCCATAGCTGAGGCTGAGTACATAGCTGCTTTAGCTGGTTGCTCTCAAGTTTTATGGTTGCAAAACCAATTACTTGATTATGGTTACAATTTTCTTCAAACATCAATACATATAGATAACTCAGTTGCTATGTTTATCACTTCTAATCCAGTGCAACATAGTAAAACAAAACATATTGAAATCAGATACCATTTTCTGAGAGACTGCTCAGTAAAAGATTTAATCAAGTTGATCAAAGTGGATACAATAAATCAGCTTGCTGAGTTATTCACTAAAGCCTTTGATTCAGTTAGATTTAATTTCTTAATTGAGTCTTTAGGCATGATCAGCTTAGATTAGTTTTCATCAAAAAGGAAAGCATGTTCTGTCTGTCAAATTCATTATATGAAAAAACCAAAAACATATATAAAACATATAAAAATCCTAAAATATTGTCTTATTTTCATGATTTCTTGAATAAGCAGTTCATATTATGGGAATGATAGTACACTATGCCTTTGCTTACTTTCCTGAATTTTATCACAATAAAACTGATCAGATGTGATTTGATATGTGAGTAGGTTCAGCTTTAGTGGAAAATATACAAATTCATGCATAACATAATGCCAAGGTGACAAATTGTGGATAAGTCTATTTTGAGGAACAAGCAAGTAAGTCTTATCCTGCTGTGATCAACTTACTCACCTAAGCACACTATGTTGTGAAATTGTATAACCTCTATCTTTGCGCATCATGAACCCTTTGTTTTGTGTAAACAAAGACCTGGGTTCACAGGCACCTCTGTTTTACGTAAGTAAAGACCTGGTGTCCTGATGCTGATCATTAAAAAGTTCCAAAAAGGAACAGCTCTAAAAGAATCCAATGTGATCAATTGTATATTATTTCAAGAGCATCAAAAATCATATCAGCATTAATAAGATTTCAAAGAAATCTTAAGATAGAGCTTATAACTTAATGAACATAGTTTTAAGTGTGAAAAAAGTGATAAATTGACTCATAAACGGAGGACAAACTCTAATGTGGATTGAATGTGGAGTCCATATTTGTCTATATTTAATCAATACCAAAACATGATAAACAGCATGACAAGTTGAAAATATACTCTTGCTTGAATTTCTGTGGATCATAATACTTGCAATCAGCCCTAGATCTATGTCTACTATCATAAAACAAAATTGTTTCAGGAAGTTACTTAGTGTCATAGTATGATCCCATTGTATGATGTAAATGCTTGTAAATATATTTAAGTTTCTGCTTATAATTAAAAAAAAATACCAAAAGATTTTGTTTTTGTTCTTTTCTTTGCTAATAAGATAGACAGATAATTGCTTTTCATGCTATTTTCTTCATAAATTTTTGATAAATGCATAATTTCATGATTCATCACAAATTTAGGGGGAGTAGTCATCAGCATGAAAACTGAGTTTAACATTTTTTACATGAAAAAAATTAGAACCTGAGCACTAACTTGGCTGCAGGATATCTGAAGTTTTTAACTAAATTAATTTTGCACATTTGCCATAAAGCAGAGTCAACAAGGTCCAATAGCAAACAACAAATGATCTAACAACATGATATTAAGATCATACAACAAAAAGAACAAAAATTGTCTTTCCGTAGATTGGTACCCTACGGATAAAACAGCAAAACGGAAGAATTAATTTGATAAGAATCATACAGCAAAATCACAAGTTTTGCCTTCCATACATGTTCTGCGGAAGAATTAAACATCAAAAATAATTTGTCTTCCGTAGATGTTCTGCGGAAGAATAAATTTAAAACAAATCAAAAAGGAAATTTTTGCCTTCCGTAGATGTTCTGCGGAAGACAACTTGTGGATAACCACGGAAGGGTAATGAGAGTTAAGGGTCTCACATCCGCCAACATTAAAAGTTTTCATTCCACACCTAAATCACCATTCAAACAACATCAAACAAAAAGGTTTTGAAAAGAGTTCAAAGAGTTGAGAGATTTGAACAAATGATTATAAGAGTCTAAACCTAAGGAGGAGTATTGTTGAGTCTAGATCCATTGTATAGGTTTAGATGATTAACTCATCTCTTGTAATGAACCTTTGTAAATTTCTTTTTGTATGCAAGTTATATATATATATATATATATATATATATATATATATATATATATATATGTGTGTGTGTGTGTGTGTGTGTGTGTGTGTGTGTGTGTGTGTGTGTTAACCCATATTATGTGTGTTGATTGTATGTGTAATTGCAGGAAAACATCATACTTGGTCAATTTGGAAAATTGACTAAGTGCAAGAATTTCTGCTGACGAACAAGTTGTTCCTCCATAGATGTTCTGTGGAACAAAGAACAAGGAATACACATCCACTGAAGCTCAACATCTACTGAAGAAGAAGTTTTGAAGTCAAATTGCTGCTGCTGTGGAAGAAGGAAGTTTGCTCCTGAGGATGAAGTTCAAGATGCAGAGATTCCTACGGAAGACCAACTCCTACGGAAGAACAACTTCCTACGAAAGAACAAAACACTTGTATGATCTCAAATCATCAAGTACGCAACATAAAGTCAACCTGTGACGTCATCAAGTCAACGACCACAGAAGACATTATTTATGCCAAGCAAATGTTCCACGTCATATCAATAATATTTCTTTTGTAAAGTGAATCCCTCTGCCAATAAAGATAAGGCATGGGTGCACTCATTTAGGAAGAGATGTACATCATAGGAATAGATATATCATAGGAATAGATATATCATAGAGAGAGATTGAGAGAGATATCGATATACAAATAGAGATACATATTCTTAGAAACGAATCAATCACAAGAATCAATCGATCAAACACTGAATCAATCAATATAGCAAAACACCAAGCACACCAAAAACATCATAGCAATCATCAAAGCATCAACAATATCATTGTAATCGAATAATGATCAATGAAAATCATTTGAAACATTCTTTTTGTTGCATTGTTTATTCTATTTTCAAGTTGTTTTATCTGTTCTTTGTTGATTTCGATTTCATAAACAATTAATTAAATAACAATTTTTGATAATTCCGTGATCTTTATTTGTTAAATCAAACTGATAATTCATGCTTCGATCCTTGGATTCACAGGTGGTATCAGAGCCTAGTGCTCATTGATCTAGATCAATTGATCTATCAGTTTGATTATTTTAATTGGTTGTTTATTTTTAATTGGTGTAATTGGTGAAAATCATCAAAACCTTGTTATATCGATCATTAATCACTGTTCCATTGCTCGATTAATTTCGATTTGCATCAAAATCGCTTTCGATTCAATAGTCATCAGCGTGAAAAGTGACTTTAACATTTTTTACATGAAGAAAATTGGAACTTGAGCACTAACTTGGCTACAGGATATCTGAAGTTTTTAACTAAATCAATTTTGCACATTTGCCATGAAGCAGAGTCAACAAGGTCAAACAGCAAACAACAAATGATCTAACAACATGATATTAAGATCATACAGCAAAAAGAATAAAAATTGTCTTTCCGTAGATTGGTACCCTACGGATAAAACAGTAAAACGGAAGAATTAAATTGATAAGAATCATACAGCAAAATCACAAGTTTTGCCTTTCGTACATGTTCTGCGGAAGAATTAAACATCAAAAATAATTTTTCTTCCGTAGATGTTCTGCGGAAGAATAAATTTAAAACAAATCAAAAAGGAAATTTTTGCCTTCCGTAGATGTTCTGCGGAAGACAACTAGTGGATAACCACGGAAGGGTAATGAGAGTTAAGGGTCTCACATCCGCCAACATTAAAATTTTTCATTCCACACATCAATCCACACCTAAATCACCATTCAAACAACATCAAACAAAAAGGTTTTGAAAAGAGTTCAAAGAGTTGAGAGATTTGAACAAATGATTACAAGAGTCTAAACCTAAGGGGGAGTATTGTTGAGTCTAGATCCATTGTATAGGTTTAGATGATTAACTCATCTCTTCTAATGAACCTTTGTAAATTTCTTTTTGTATTCAAGTTATATATTTATATATATATATATGTTAACCCATATTATGGGTGTTGATTGTATGTGTAATTGCAGGAAAACGTCATACTTAGTCAATTTGGAAAATTGACAGTGCAAGAATTTCTGCGGACGAACAAGTTGTTCCTCCATAGATGTTCTGTGGAACAAAGAAAAAGGAATACACATCTGTAGATCTCTTGCGAAAGCTCAACATCTACTGAAGAACAAGTTCTGAAGTCAAGTTGCTGCTGCTGTGGAAGAAGAAAGTTTGCTCCTGAGGATGAAGTTCAAGATGCAGAGATTCCTACGGAAGACCAACTCCTACGGAAGAACAACTTCCTACGAAAGAACAAAACACTTGTATGATCTCAAATCATCAAGTACGCAACATAAAGTCAACCTGTGACGTCATCAAGTCAACGACCACAGAAGACATTATTTATGCCAAGCAAATGTTCCACGTCATATCAATAATATTTCTTTTGTAAAGTGAATCCCTCTGCCAATAAAGATAAGGCATGGGTGCACTCATTTAGGAAGAGATGTACATCATAGGAATAGATATATCATAGGAATAGATATATCATAGAGAGAGATTGAGAGAGATATCGATATACAAATAGAGATACATATTCTTAGAAACGATATCAATCACAAAAATCAATCGATCAAACACTGAATCAATCAATATAGAAAAACACCAAGCACATCAAGAACATCATAGCAATCATCAAAGCATCAACAATATCATTGTAATCAATTCATGATCAATGAAAATCATTTGAAACATTCTTTTTGTTGCATTGTTTATTCTATTTTCAAGTTGTTTCATCTATTCCTTGTTGATTTCGATTTCATAAACAATTAATTAAATAACAAGTTTTGATAATTCCACGATCTTTATTTGTTAAATCAAACTGATAATTCCTGTTTCGATCCTTGGATTCACACTACTCAAGCCGACCCATATGACATGAGGACCATCCAGCGAAGTTTGTATGAGAGCATGTTTGGTCAGCCATACCCCCGACCACCATATGATGGATGATCTTGCACTCTCTGATCACATGAGATCAGGTCCAAGTGCTTTTCCCTGAACTTATGCTATTATGATGTTTAAGTTGTTACTTCTTGTCTTTAGTTGCATTATGTGGATTGGTCGTTTTCTTCTATGTACTCGGTGGCGTAACAAACTTGTTTGTTTTGGGAATGTGTTAATTTAAATTTTCGTTAATGTCGAGTATCGGTATGCATAGCACAATCATGAGGGATTTAGCCTTGCACTTGGGGGAACTAAGGTCTTAATAAACTCATTCCACATTGGGGACAATGTAGCCCAAGCGTGGGGATGAGGTGATTAAAATCTCAACATTCAGAAATGTTAAAAATCTTTTGAAAAAATAAATAAATACAAATAAGAAGAAGCGTTTAAACGAATTTAATTATGCATCAAACCTAATTTCTCAATGTAAATCGCTAAGTATCACTTGCTTGTGTATATGTAGAGATCCGTTGGCATGGTTAGCCATAAGTCACAGGAAGGTATGCCCAATTGGTAGTTTTCTATAAAATTAAGTAGGACTGTCTGGTTAGGTATAGAGAATTAGACAGTGGACAACATGCATGTTTCACATCCTTAACCCATTTCTTCGTTTTCGTGAGAAATTGAGCCTAATTGAGCATTTTCCATGATATAGTTAGTTGCTATTTTCTTATTGTATTGAGTGTTTACCATAATGTGCATCTATTTTAGAACTCATGTAACTAATACATGTCGAGATCAGGAACCATTACTTTGCACAAACGTGATAGAGGCATTAGGATAGCCATTTTGTTTAGACCTTTTCATTTGACTTCCCTACCTTAACATTTTCCCTTTAGACGCCCCTTTGAGCCCCAACGTGTCATTTGAATGAGCCACATCATTAACCCTATTAAACTTTTAGCCTTTTTAGTTAAGCCGCGTGATGAAATCCAATTTATGACATGTCTAAGTTTTCTAGTATTTTTTTTTTTCTTTTTGAGTTGAAGTGTTGTGTTAGATAACAATCAGCAACAAATATGGCTGATATATATATATATATATATATATATATATATATATATATATATATAACAAATAGAGAAAAGAAAAAATGGCGATATATGAGGTCAAAATGACCAAGGTATGGAGCAACAAAAATAATGTGAATTCTTGTAGTGTGTTCGGGTCAATGTGATCCAAGTTTATGATAGTATGTGTAGTTTTTAGATTTAGCATGTTTAGATTGGATTTCATTCACCATTTGCCACTTTAAATCCTTTTGCATACCCTTAACCCTAGCCTATCATTACAACCTGTAAAAGACCTCTTGGTTTGTGTATGGTAGTGTGTTAGTTGATGGAGATGTGATTGTTATACGAGCTTATGATAATAATAGGCATTAGTGGTTTAAGTGTTCCAGATATACTAGTATATAATCACTAGTCCAGAAAGCAACCCGAGAGGAGTGATCATTATGAGAGGTGTGAATGCATGTGTGTTGGAAGCCAAAGATAAGTTATGCTTGGTTAGGCGATCTTAAGTTTTCAAACAAGCGGTTACTTGTTGGGTTGCCAATCTTGAATGATATAAATATTAGAGCCATGTATGCCTTGGGACCTTAACTCACACAAGGTTAAGAGATTATTTAACGTATTTGATTGATTAGTGTTGAAGTGTTACAAGAGAGTTTGTTTGAGGACAAACAAAAGGGTAAGTGTGGGGATGTGATAATTGGTTAATATGCATGCATGTATCATAGTCAATATTGCATTTTTAATATATTTTATATATCGAACGATATTACTTTGTTGCGCTTTTGAAATGTAGGTCAAATGGAGTTTAATGGCATTATTCATAAAGGATATCGAAGATATGAAGATTATTGCTTGACACGTGCCGAAAACAAAGAAGATCACAGCCAAAATATGGAGCCCGTAACTTACGGCCTAAGGCCGTAACTTACGGCATGTTGCGTATCATGGTGGATAATTTTGAAATTTGAATCATATAAAAGCCTTAACATTAGGGTTTCAAAAAAACTCCTGCCTCCAACCCCAAGAACGAATCTTTGGATCATTTGGAGCCATTGAAACTCTCTCTAATCATCAATTGATCAAGGATTCATATGCACAAAGTAAAGATTGAAGAGACTATGATGAAGATGCAAGGCTAAACCACCCGTGATCATCCCCGGGTGGACGGTTTGTGATTGGATTATGCATGCTTGTGTTTTACCTAGTCAATACATGAACTTTGATTGTTTAACAACTTTCTTTTGTTTATGTGCTTTGAATCATGTGTTGATTAAAGATTCTTGTTAGTGGAGTTGATTATTGCTTATCAAGTTATCAGTTTTACATTGTTAACCATTGAGTGATAATTAGGTTATTATCATTAATTGGTGATTACGAATAAAGTTTCCACATTGTGGCATTAGTTAGTTTACTAGTTAATTTACATAATCGGTTATCAAGTTCGTAATTATCTTTCAACACATGTGATAAACAAGTTATGTCTATGTAACTTTAAGATCGAGAAAAACAAAAGCCATATATTCAATTACATTCCCGAAACCCGGGTGGGATCTCTTTCATCGTAATAGTTTTAAATCAAGTCCAAGTTTTCGTTTTGCTACATAAAGTGATCATTTTTAAGTTAATTTCATTTATCTCTGATTTGCAGTCTAGTGACAATAACAAGTAAGTAATTTTTGAATCAGTAGTTACGCATGACACCATCCACTGACTCCTCGTGGGATCGACACTCTATTTACCCTAACTAGTTAAGGTTTTTAGGAATCATAAAACAAACAAAATTTTCTTCTTATTTGATCGGGTCTTCGGCACCGATCAGTAGTGAACAGTAACAGTTAATAATAACAATAATAAATAAATAGATAAAGCGTCGGCAAGTTAATTAAAAAAAAGAAGTTTGTCAAACCGGACATTAACTAGTTAATTAGTTTTTCCTTTTTTTATTTCAAATCTCCAAACATTAACTAGTAAATAGATGGTTTTAATCAGGGGTATTGAACACGAAAGTAATTCATATTTATGTGGACCAATGTTTTTTATTTACTTACAAAAGTAATCGGTGGATTTGATGTATAACGTACAAAAAATATTTAAAACTAGCCATTTAAATGTAAACGTACATGCCAGTATTTTGACACATTTAAGTATAGAATGACGAAAATACTTTAACTTAATATAGGCATATATAATTTACAACTACAATATAAGATTATTATAACAAATTTTTATCGAGATTGTTAACTCTAACCATCTATCTAATATTTATTTTATCCTAAATAAAAAGAAATTAAACGCTTAGACTGTAGCATAAAACATAAAAAATATTATATGAAGTTACACAAAATACGCGATCTCAACAAAACATACACCTTTCACCAAATAGTGGAGACACATCTATGATTATCATGGCAGCGGGATGAATGCTACGACAATATTGTTATGTTAAAAGAAGCTACAACTTTGAAGAGAATAAGGAAAAAAATAGCATGTAATAAATATATGAGAAAGTTTACGGTATAAAGTGTTGTTTTCGTGAGAAGGGTACGAATCAACAAGGAACATTGATCTAATAGATAAACTGTTCAGATTTAAGATGAAATAATCACGCAAAGAATGTATCTGGAGGGGTAGAATTGGAAATAGCCTACTATTGTTGACTTTTTTAAACTTCCTCCCTTTTTTTTAAACACATATAACTTTTTCATGTCATTTTTTTTTAAATACATCATAAAAAAAACATTTTATCCTCTTTAATATGAGTATAGTATTGTTATAATTTTTTTAAAAGAAACAACATTTTTAGAAAAAAATTTATGTGTTATGCATATAACTTGCGTGATTATTCACTGCGTAATTATCAACATAACTTGCGTAATTATAAATATAATTTGCGTGATTATTTTTATAACGTGAGTAATTTTTCTTTGCGTAATAATAGATATAACTTGCATATTATCTACTTTTTATTCGTAACTGTAGCGCCGAGGAAGCTATCCCTCCGCTAAAAAACACGTGTCACGCTCTGGTGACTTCGTACGCTTCACACGAAAATCACACTTTGTATAGTAACCGGCCCCTACATATATAAATGCGTCTAATAGGTCCTCAATGCAGAACAAAAGTGAGAAGAAAAAGAAAGTCAAGAATAAATAAGAGGAAAAAACCACATAAAATAATAAAAACTCCGTAATACATCTGTTGTTATTGATTAAATATTTATAGAAGTAAAAAGATTGATGATTACATAAATAAAACTAAATATTTTCATAACGATAATTATAATATGATGAAAATAAATTTTACTGTATAACAAATCTTGACTAAAACAAGTAATATGATACTAACTAATATATTCTATCTAGTAGTTTATGCATCCATAGTGTCCACGAAGTCATCTATCTCGAGCTCGTGTGGCACTTGGAGAGCCATTTCATTTCACTTATTGATATGATTCAATGGTTTCGTCTGCATTGAACTCGTCTAAGAAGTGGCTACAGCCTCCGATCAGTGTTGCATTGTTAATACAAACACTCTATTATAAAACTTTCCTTAATAAATATGACTCTCCTTGATGAAGAAAATAGGAGTAGCTAGGTTTGTAACTATGCAACAAGTCTTCGGGATAAATACTTGTATGATTAAGTCACGCCTCCAACATGAATCGTCCCTCCGACCCAGTATCTGCTAGTCTATACCTTGCTAATGCAACAAGTTTTCGGGCTAAGATGTTTTACCTACTCCCGCTATGCCATCTTTTGAGAACATTCAGGATAAGTGAATGAGCCAACTTGCCTCATACCCCACTATCATTGCTTACGGTTTTAATTGCACTGATACCACTTGTCACGAAGTCATCTCTCAAGACCCCGTATGATGGCCTTGGTTGCCCAAAGGTAAATCATTCCATCTCACTTAAGGTTCACCAGTTTTGTCCTCACCTTAAACTCATCAAGTGAACGACAACAACCCCAACTAATACTATATATGCCCACAATGCAAGCAGCCATTGTACAACTTTCCTTGATAATTTTGGCTCTCCCAAATAAGAACACTAGAAGTAGCCAGCAACCCAAATGATTAAACATACATAATTTGATTAGACACAATTTTCAAACGCTTGGTGATTCACAATCTCTCTAATGGGCTGTTTGACAGCATCTGAATCAGTCTCTTAATGGTTCAGATGTCTGAATGGTTCAGCACCTAATGGTTCAAACAGTTTGTTTCGAGAGCAAATGTTTGAATGGTTCAAACATTTGCCTCTGAATGGTTAAGCATTATACTAATGTTGAATGGTTAAGAGGTATAATGCTGAATGGTCAAGACATCTTATCTGAATTTGTCAGACATTTGCCTTGAATAGTTAAGCGATATACTAGCTCTTAATGATTCAGACCTCTTAATGGTTCAGCACTTAATGGTTCAGACCTCTTATTGGTTCAGCACTTAATCATTCAGAAATTATCAAACAACCCCTAACTGATTAAACTTTTTGTAGTTTGACCTCATATATAGATTATAGTTACGTAAAAATAAGTTTTTTCTTTTACATCTGGGTTAAGTTGAAAAGTATTATTTCTGTTATAGTTTCAAATTTAAATTTTAAAAACTTCATTCTATAACATATAGACTTCATAAGGTCTAACTTAATAATATGCTTACATTATGATGCAACATTTCTATCGAGTAAGAAATAAATAACTAACGATACATCAAATAAGCTTAAGCAAATGAAATAGTTTAACCATACTTCCATATCTATCATTAAGCACCAAAATAAAAATCATACTAGACAAATGAATATATACTCTATACAACATACGCAAAAGAATATAAATGTATACTTTACACAATTAAAACAAAAAACTCATCGCTCATCGCTCATCGCTCATTATTACTTGTGGTAACAATTCCTTCATTACCGGCCAATACAAGGTACTTGTCTTTCCTCGTAAGGCTTGTGCATTCAAAATCCAAAGTTTTCCCGATCTCACTTTGCACATAATTTGCAATATCGTAGCGTGTAGCCTCTGCGTCACTAGCCTGTGACGACACCCCGTTTATCTGGTCCAGAAACTGGACCCTATAAACGGGGTTAGGGTTCATCATAAACATAAACGGGTCCAAAAATTTTAGCCCACTGGCTGTTGTCCCGTAAAACATGGTAACGTGAGTGTCCAATGCAACAGGCACAATGTGGTCACTAAGCTCCGCGAATAACGGGCTAAACCGCAACAAATACGGTTCTCTACAAGTTGTCCCTTCCGGACAAACCACAAGGTCTCCTAGCTTTAACATCTTGTCCATTGTTTTTGAATCTAGATCGCGATCTCTTGTTAATCGCACGGTTTTGATTGGTGATAAGATCTCTGACATTCTACTGAGACTGTATGTGACTGCGGCGAATGGTTTCTTGAGTCCGAATGAGAGGTATAACGGATCAAGTAGCGTTCGATGGTTACATACATATAAACGACCTTTATGTTGTTTGTGACGGCCATCAGTCGTCACGTCTGGAGCTGAGTTGTTTGTGAGCTCTAGGCGCAAACCGGTGAATGCTAAGATGGGGATCAGTGCATTATAGGGCATGGTGAGCGCGATAGTCGCTCTGAAAATGGACAAAAGTATTGCGAAAGGGAACAACATGAACATGACCAACATACTTAATGGTTCGGGTCTGAAGGCTAATCTTCCATCGTGGAAGATTAGGTCTTTTGGATATCTTTCTCGTGGAAGAGCACGCCACGCCTTCTTTTCGCCATCGTGAATTGTGTAAACGTCCTGTAAAAAAAACAAAGCAATAATGTTTCGAAACATATTTTTAACATGTTAAATATTCTGAGAATATAACGTGAATTATATATTAACAGTGACAGAAGCAGAACTTTTTGGTCGGACGGATCATAAAGCTTTTTTTTCTCCACCCGAAAACTAAGGGCAACTTATACTTTTCTTAAGAAAACTTAGATTTTGCAAAAAAAAAAAAAAAAAAAAAAAAAAAAAAAATCTAACGAATTGTGGTGATCGGGTCAACGGCTCGTTGACTCCTTTGGTTCCGCCCGTGTATATATACATATATATATATGAATATGTGTCTATCTTTAGTTAAGTACGTACCTTACTACACTCTATCCAATCACGCTTAACAGACTTGTTTGACAAGCAAACCGCTTGATCATCTTCTTCTAGCACTTCAGTTATACGACGTTTAACGTCGTTCTTGTTTTCTTTCATGAGACCAACATAGTACCCACGAAAAACTTTAATCTCCCTCCCAAAAACATAATCAACCTCTAAATAATCTTTCAAAAAACATTCAACCATAACTTGTGGCAACTTACTCACACCAATAGTCTTCTTCCCTCTCCTCAACACATCAAAACCCTCCACACCAACATCTTCCAAGAAGAACTTCGGCAAAACCGAACTCCCAACACGAAAACCGTCTTTCTTGATCCCGAAAAACGAAACCATAACCATAATTTTCATTGATAACTCATCGTTAACCAAAAACACAAGCGGGAAAAGAGCGAAAAGCACAAAAGCCCTAATCAAACTCCCGGATTCAAATGCAACCAACATGAAGTATGCAAACATAGATGATGATCTCAAAAGGGTTTCTTCCACATCGAAGATCAACGTCTTTCGCGATAGATCGCACGCATGAATCGAAGAATTTAGGGTTTGTGATTTGAAGTGAGATCCATGGGTGTTACTTAGGGATCTTTTGAGAGCTTTTGTGTTGTTTTTATGGAGTTTTAGAAGAACACGAGGGATGAAAAGAATGAGTTTAATGGCCTTTGGTAAAGCTTTGAATTCCATTTGGTTTTTGCAGGATATTGAATGTTGTAGAACGGTGGCAATATTTATGGTAGTCGAGTTAAATAATTGCCATTGGGTTTTACTATATTTACAAGTTTGACACTAGCCCTAATAAATGCAACCTTGAGCTGGAAACTGGAAGGTGTATAAATGTTGACTTTGACTCGTGTATGGTAACAATAATATTAATTATTAATATGACTATGTCAAAGTATGGGATTATATTTTTATGTTACCAAAATAGCAAAAAGAGACCACGAGATACGTGACTTGTACTTCGATATCACGAATGATTGTGACTTGTAACTACGTATATGCAAATGGGTTTAGAATAATTTAAACTTGTGAGATAATGTGAGTAGTGTCGAGTTGGTCATAAGTTACCCGTGTTAGTGATATGACATACGAGATAGACAGTATGGGGGCAAAACGAAGAAAGGGTTAAAATAGACTATTGATGCTCAGTTCTTTAAATTCTGTTTGTATATCATATATAAAAGTTGAGTTGGTTTAAAAAAATATGAGTTGACGTACTCGTTATTGTTAGTAAAGAAGAGAATCTTACAACGACCTTCTAACAAAAAAAACCTGATTCCGTCACTAATAGACAATAAAGTGAAGTAACACTTAGATTATTTATAATGAAAGCACTTGCTTTCTGAAGTGAAATGTATACGTATGAGTAGCGATTAACAACTCTTTTTGGTACATAATGAAAATAAAAAAATCAAGGTCATTTGTTATTCAGTTCTATCTATCCTTATATCATGTTTTATCTGATATTCAACGAGATGGACATAAACTAAAGAATCGCTACATATATGTCTATTACTTATTTCTCTCCAATTATCTATAATTTATCTATCAAATGTTTTTGTTGAGTACGACCCTGAAGATGATGAATATGTTGAGGAATCTTCGATATCTTGATTGGCTATATTATGAGCCTATGATGATGATGATAAAAATTACGCATGCACTTGCATCATCAGATTTCATATGCTTCCTCTTTTAAGTATTTGTAATCGAATTGATTTCATATAATATTAGATTTTATACACTATTAATTACTTATGTTTTCCTATTTTAAAATATGAGGTAAAAACACCGAGATATATGATATTTAGAAGAAATATTGTAAGCTTGTTTATTAAAGTGATTAAGAAACGATCTACAAACCTTAGGTTAAACCATGCTATTAGAATTAAATAGTAGTGATCATTCAATATTGTAAGCTTGTTTATTATAGTCATGGGTTAACTACACAAATACTATGCAAAAGTTTGAAAAGGAAACAATAAGGGTTAAGTTTGTGATATTTTCATGTTAGATGTGTTATGTGATAGATATTCATTTCATTGTCAATATTAACCATCCACTTTATACACACTAAAGTTTATATAATTAATGAATCCACCCGTATTTAAACTAACACGTCTCAATAATGTCTATATCAACGCGCAAAATATCAACTTGATGTTTATGACTTTTCCTTGATATGAAGGTATCTACTTGAGGACGATGATGATCGTTTTATTGATTTTTATAAAATAAATTTAGTAATTTTGTTCTATACCCATGTAAAGCTTGAAGCAAAAATTTTCAAACTTAAAAAGCAACTTGTTTTTTAAAAACACATAAAAAGGAAGTCTACGTTTGAACTAATCTTTCAGAAAAATGTTTCTGAATAATAAAGGATGGATAATCAATCTGACACACTTATATTAAAATATAAAAGGAATGGATATTTACCATATTCAAACATAATTCTTTAGTTATTATTTTCGGTTGATTAAATCTTTGTACAGAAATCACTAAAAGGATACTCTTAATATGAGTTAATATTTTTTCATTTTTCTTGAAAGTAATATAACTTAATTTACCTACTTTTAATCAATAATAGGATAGTCTAAATAGTCAACTCAAAACTATTTTTGGTGGGTTGACCGGTGAGCCACTAGCTCATCAATTTAAATTTAGTTACCAAATATTTTCATAGATCATATACAAGAAAACTCGCAAAAATTATGTGATGGCGGTTTCATTATTGTGTAAAATTTCGTATATAATTCTAAAATTTTAATACCACAATATTTACCCGATAAAAAAATAGTATTAAATATATAGTTCTTCACAACACTTGCTCTTTTTATTAAATACAATTACAGTTAATTGGTAGTTATTTGAATGACTCTAGTGATGTCAATAAGACGGGTTCCTAGCCTCTTCGTAGTCGTTGCATATACTCGGTTTCATTGACCTCACAATTGCTGACATCCCATTTCACTGAATAATATATTTTTTATGATAGGTGTTAGTTCATGACACGATTGAAAACATGATACGGAACGAAATAATCTAGGTTTTGGATCGTCATAATAATTTGTTTAAGAAACAAGTCATTTTAGAGTTGATCTGTTTAATATGTTTAACAAATAAATCACGTTCTATTTGATATGTTTAACATGTTTAATTAAAAGGTTGATATGTTAGTCTTTTAAAATTGAAATAAAAATGCATTTTATAAGGTCCACTTGTTAGCCCATATTTTATTTATTCAATCCATCTATTACAACTTTTTGACTCATCTATATAAATGGGTTACATCAATTATGTTAGCAATATGAGTCTAATATATGTTTGGATTTTGGGTGTTAGGAGTGTATGAGCTAAACTCTTTCCTGAAAATTTATACTCACTAGTGATTGAAACCTATACGCTACAACTAGGGACGTTAAAGTTTGTAAGACTTTATTTTGAAGCTTTATACATTAGTATTGATCATGCATAAAAAAATCCACATCTAAGCATTAATATAAACAAGCTTATCGTAACGGGAAATCCAGTTTTTTAAAAGTATTGATTTAAAGGTTATAATAGGAAGAAGAAAATTAAGAAACACAAAAGCTTAAAGCACGTTGACGACTTGTACATTTATATTTTGATGACTTGTATGCTATCATAAACAGATTCATTTTGAATGAAAATCAAATCGACACGTAGATAAAAATAAGCATGGCATAAGGTATATTTCGAATTTTATTAAAAAATATAATATATTAGAAGATAAGTGGAAAAACTATTTAAAGCTAACTATTAATATTAAAGTAATCTAAAAAATCTAACCAATAACGCAACTTTCTTGTAGAGAGTAAACGTGAAAAGATCTACAATTGAAGATTCTCCGTATCTCGTTTTCTATGTTGACTTTTACATACTTGTCTAACCTACATGTTACTTTTACGACTATCTACGCTCAATGCATTTTAATTAGTAATAGAATTTCAAACCCCCCCCCCCCCCCCCCCCCCCCGCCGCGTATTGCCGTGACATCGTAAAAGGTGTGATAAAGTATATAATACAATCGACCCGAGTCATTTTCGAAATAAATTTACGTCTATACGTAAAGTGACTCTGTTTTCATTGAATGAAAACGCATTAGTTTAACCTGACTCTTTTTCAAATAAAATTTATGTCAACAACTAGATTACAATCGTTTTGTCTCGTTTCCAAACTAAATTTATGTCGAAACGTAAAGTAAATGAAATCGTATTGTATTTGACCCAACGCGTTTTCATACAAAACTTACGTCAAAACGTAGACGCATGTCGAAACTTAGACAAACTTAAAGCGTATATAATGTTAAGCACGAGAACATTTTATATTTGACCTGAGTCACCTCTGATTAAATCCAAACGTATGTGGGCTCAAATTTATATTGTACAGAGGTAAACACAGCATTTTAAAAACTTAAGAGGTCAAAGTGAGGAAATTATCAAGATCGTAAGCGGGAGGGACATAAAAGAGAAAAAATGAAAGAAAAACACTAAGAAAAACCAAATGCTCTTAATGGGTTTCAAACCCTCGAACCCACAAACACATCATTAAAAGCCAAGGTGTTTACCACTCCTACTAAGAGTCATATGGTTAATTTTTAGAAAACATATTATTTAAAAGAACAAAAGTCGGTGGCTTTGGCAACCGTCCTATGAGTTAACGTAATAGTAGAATTGAGCATTTTAATAAGATTATTAATGTGTCACTTTAGCATATCTATACTACTATATAACATATTTTAGAAGGACAAAATAATAATTTTACTCAAATTGTAAGACACCTAATACAATATTTTAAGTATAAAATACAAGTGTCTTATACAATAGCTTCATTTTTACCTCTATGTAATAAACTATTTTAATTAATACACTATTTAATACATATTATTAATACATTATTTAATAATATGATTTAATTCAATACATTTAATATTACATTATTTTTAATACTTGAAAATGATATTTAAATTTATTAAATACTATTTAAATAATTAAGTATACAACTAATATTTATAATAACTATAGTTATATTTTCTAGGGGTATTTTAGGTAGTCAATAACTTCAGTATTTATAACTAAATTTGTTAATAAATGACATATGAATATATGATATAATATGTCTAAAAATATAATAATAAAAGATATAATAATATTAATAGTAATGATTATTTTTATTAAAAGGTTAACAACAACAACAACAATAATATTATGTTAAAATTAATACTATGTTTTTGTCATATTATTATATCTGTAACAATCTAATAATAACATATCATTAATCATGATACAATATTCTATATTTTATGATAGTTTTTATTCAAATACTTTTAACGTATTTATTTTACTTGATATCCACAACTTATTAAATATCATCCTTTCAATAATAGTATCATGACGATATAGTAACGAATTAGTAAAACTTGTGTAGATATCCATTAGAATCCGAGCGCTTATATCATTGAACTCACTAAAATTATGATAATTCCAAAAACTATCATTGCGACGTTCACATATACATTTAAAATCAACCCGTGGTGAACCGCAGGTGTCCACTATACTACTATATAAAGCAAAACCTTAGGATAAAAATATAATTTTACAAAAAAATTAAGACACCTAATACAACTTTTTAAGCATTAGGTACAAGTGTTTAATGAAATCATTCTTATTTTACCCCTTATTAATAAACTTCTTGTGATTAATACATTGATTAATACTTTATTTAGTATTGTAAGTTATTTAATTCACTACATTAAATATTATATAATTTTTAATATTTTAAATTAACATATAATTTATAAATAAGTATTACCTTATTTGAATACTTAACTAAATACTTTATGATGATAATAATAATAATAATAATAATAATAATAATAATAATAATAATAATAATAATAATAATAATAATAATAATAATAATAATAATAATAATAATAATAAAATTTATTAATAAGTATTATTCTATTTAAATACTTAACTATATAAATAAGTATTATTCTATTAATATATTTATATTTAATATCTAATGTTATAACACATCTTTTTATTGTTGTATCAAAGCAGTTCAACCTATACTATGTCGAATGTGAATTTTCTTGAAAATATTCGTTAAACTTTAATTATGTTCAACACTTATGTTTACTTAAAAGTTGAATCATTTAATTATTCTTGTTAATGTTAATTAGTTTTGTAACAATGTCTTAACTCTAACATATGTTAATAATCATAAGTCGTTTAAGAGATTTAAACCATAAAACAAAACAATTGATAAATTAAGTGAAATATAACAAGTATAGACTTGTAAATTGTTTACTCCGCCGCAACTTGAGGGTTTCCCACTAGTTAATCAATATGTTAGTTTCATTTAGAGTAAATTGCATAGCAGTCCCTGTAATCTCTTTAAAAATTGGAATTTGGTCTTTAAATTTTAAAAATTACGCATAGTCCTTAAGATTCTATTTGTCTTTCATATATAGTCATCAAGTCAGTTATTTAACAATTAATGATATTAAAGTTGTTAAAATGATCATTTTACCCTAACAACCATCCATGTAATTTATTTTTTTAAACTACACATATATGTGTATATATATGTATATATGTGTGTGTATGTGTATTTACTAAATTAACAATTTATATTTTTTATTGGAAGTTTTTACTTTAGTTTTATTTTTATTATCTTATTATTATTACGTTTATTATTTTAAAAAAAGTACATTTTAAACACACTAATAAAACTCTTTTTAAAAGTCTTTCTTTTTTACAATTCTTTTATTTTTTATTTAAGTTTTTCAACGCTCTTTCTTAAATTTAAATACCATGCACAGTTTTTTCTTTAACGTTATGTTTTTAAAGCGTCTTTATAACAAATATTTGACTTTTAAATCTTTCTTTCAAAATCGTTCATTTTTTCAAGTTTTTTTTCCTAGTATTTAAACATCTTATTTAAACTCATTCTTTTAAACCTCTTTTAGAATCGTTTGGTTTTTAAAACATTCTAAACCCGTTCTTATTCAAAAGTCTTTTTTAAAAGATTTTAACATCTATTTAAACATATTTTATTTTTAAAACCGTGTATTTCTAAACTTTTATTTTTTAGAACAGTATCAATTTTAACTACATTTAAATTGTTTAATTTTAAGATGGGCGTTTAATAAACCTGATGGTTTTAAGAATGACGATTCAAAAACCAAACTGTTTTAAGAAAAACATTTCAAAAAACTAAGTCGTTTTAGGAACGATTTTACAAAAGAAGTTTATAACCAAATGGTTTAAAAAAGGGTTTAGAAACGAAGATCTTAAAAAGGGACTTTTAAATATTAAACAGTTTAAACAACTTTAAGAAAGGAACGTTTTTTAAAAGTAGCATTAAAAAAGTGAACAGTATTAATAAAGATGTTTAAAAAAGCTGATAGTTTTAAAAATATATTTAAAAAAGGTTTAAAAAAGGCGGTTAAAAAAACAAACATTTTCAGAAAGACGTTTTAAAATAGATTTCTATTTTGGAATTTTAAATATATTCTATCAAATAATAAACACAATAATAATGTAATAATAAAATTTAAAATAAAAAAAAAATCTTGATTAAAAAGTTAATTACGTAGATAGTCCTTGGGATAAAGTTTTTAACAACTTTAACACCACTAACTATGAATTAACAAACTTAGGGACTATAAATGAAAAAGAAATAAGATGTTAGGGATTGTATATGAAATTTTTAAAAGTTAAGGACTAAATCCAATTTAACCAGAGCACAGGGTCCATCCGTGCAATTTCCTCTTTTATTTATTTTAGTCAATCTCGTTTTTATTTTTTAGTTCTATAATTCAAGTCAAACAAGATCAGACCGGATCGAGACTTTTTCTTCTATGTTGAAGAGATCTTATACAAGATTGTCATGTTTCTGTAGAGCAAAATCGTATAATATTAAAACCCAAACATGAAGTTTAACCATTATGATATTGATTAATGTTGCTTGGTTACATTATTTGCTACTTTATATATAAATGTTGCACACAACAATAATGCCCAAATGTTAACAAAAGTAATGTTCTAGTTTCTTACCATTTTGTTTGATAGTGTATGAGATAAAAATCTAAAATAATCATGACAGGAGAAAACACACAAACTTAATACCATTATGGCATTATATGCCTAAGAGGCTAGAATTTTGCATTTAAGCCCATCCTTAAAGGGCCCCAACTCCCCAAGTGAAGCATGAACTAAGATAGATGTGATGTTACATACCTGCATTCGTCAAAATGTCAAAGGCCCAACCTAAAGATGTTTGAACTTTGAACTCAAAGGGTTAGATATTGATGAAACTGAACACGACCATGTATCATTTCTATTTCCCATTCTCATTGTCATTCCCATTTCTTCTTTTCCACTAGAGCGATAATTGTGTGGAGTTGCGAGTAAAGATTGATGAAACTGAGAATGACATATATATTTACTTGCTAAAAGATTACAATTTAATTGTGAATGTAATAGTCTGAAGGATAGAGCCTAATAAAAGTTCAATTTACCGGAGGCAAAGTCAGGGGAAAGGTTGTAGCTCTAATCTCTTCTAGCAAATCTCCTATCGAGGAGGTTCGATGGTGCTACCCAACCTATGTTCGTTTATAACTTATGATCAAGCCAAATCAAGATTGATGAAGTCGGAGAATATGAAAGAAGAAAAATATGTTAGTCCAAAGTTCTTGTAATCAATGATGTGGTAACAAAGATGAAACCTGGCCTCGTTTTGGCTTCAAAGAAACCAACCAACCTCTCGGCTTATGGAGGAGACGAAACACGTAATCTTCAGGTTTTGGACAAACCTAACCAACTTCTTGCCTCTAGACGCCGACAAAACTCAAACTCTTGCTTTTGACTTCGCTGAAGCCCCACATCGTTCTGTAAAATGCAAAGAACAAGACTACAGCGAAGAGAACACAGAAACCGATCAACTTCTACATGGTTTAAGAAACAACGCTGCAACCGTGAAAGCATCTTGAAGTCAACCGAAAATGAAGAACATAAATGATGATTTTCAGCTAATTCCAGTTCCTTTCAAAATATAAAACGAATCAAACACCAGATACTTTTCACGTCATCAACATTACCAGATAGTTGGATACCACAAACCAAATGCTTGAATGTGAAAATTTAAATCCACCAACTACCCACAAGGATATAACTCCACATTTAAAAACATACAGACTACTAAGTAAAGAGAATTATGTTCATCCCTCATAACCATGATTTCCTTAAATAAAAGGAATAATAAAATAGCAGTAATTCAAAATTAAACGAGAACATGGTTAATATACCATACGTGAAAAGCTTGATCCCCAGCATGAACACCAGTCCCTGAAAATTTGTAAGTCAAATTTTAACTAAGACAGTGTAAGATAAATCTTTTTAATTTCTGAGCAAGTAAACAAATCATATGAGATGATGAAAATACCCATAAAACTTGAAAAAAGAAAAAACTTTATATGATGAAAAGCTATTTGTTAAAATTGTTGTATTTAAAATGCGTCTGGATATGGTTTGAAGCCGCGTGTATCCATGGAAGCAGCCTCTCTATTTCAGAGGTAAGGTTTGCCGATAGAGGTATGGTTTGCCAACATCCCATCCTCACCAGACGATACCAATAACTTTCTATGGCTGGAATTTTAGTGGGTATGGTTGTATTTTAATGAAGCCTTCAAGGGCATTTTAGGTATTAATAAAACCAAATACATAACGGGTCGTGTCTAAATTCGTTTCAGTTATACCAATTACAGAAGGAGGAAAAAAAAACAAAAACAAAAACAAATAATAACGTCAGAGATGCGTATAAAATATTTGAAGACAAAATATGTCAGACGTAAAAGATTTTTGCATTTTCAAAAATCTTTAAGGGAATTTTCATCACCCCACAAGTTTTTTTCGTCCAAATTGGGATAAATGAAACCAAAACATACGTACTTGCATAACCTATAAAGTCGATATTGTTATACCAAGCCTGGCAAAGAATACATGTTGCCATGTTGGATGACTAAAAGCACTTAAAATTCTCTGAAAATACAAGAATTTTGAATTGTCAACATGTTATAGGTTACAATTAGAGGGCAAAGGCATCTATTGCCAACATCTTATAGGTTACAATTGAAAAGGCCAAAGGCAAGGATTGTAACCATGTAAAAACTTATAAAAGTTCTTAATATCAAAAGGTAAGCTTTAAAACTCAGCTACATCAAAAGGTAAGTTTTATAAGTAAATTACATCAAAAGGTATGTTTTAAAGTCCAATACATCAAATAGGATAAGGTGTAAAAATGAATACATTTCAATGCCACTTAACCTCTCGAAAACTTAGAGGGCATTTTTGTCAATCCAACAGGTTTTTATTCCTCAAAATTGGTATCAAATGAAATAGCCTATGAAGTCATCTCTATATATGAATGACCTTAATAAAAAGATGTGAAATACTTTAAATGGCAAGGACAAAACTCACCTAATTTCCCAATGCATGCTATTCAATATCGATTGTACGTCTCCCCGTAATCCTCGTGCCTTTGGCGTTGAAAATCATAATAATTGTCGTTGGACCTCAAAGAAGGATAGTTGTCAACTTCTGGATACCTTACTCTTGATTCCATTTGCATATTGTCAATATAAGGATTGCCAGCAGCAGCAGCATCACCATAATCATAATGATTATTATTTTTATAACCACCAAACCCTACATTAGGTATTTGTTGACGGGTTTCTTGCTGTCTTTTTCGTGTTTCAACTTGAAGGAATTCATCCCATTGTTTTGCATGCATTCCCCTTATTGTAGCCAATTTTTTCATGTAATTTTCCCTGATTTCTTTGATAGCCTGTCACACACGAAGAAGTCAGAATCAAGAGTGCTTTTTTTCCCTTTCAAAGAATCAATATATGAAAAAGTGCAATTTTTTTCTAATTTTAAAAATATGAGAAATTGACGAGTTTCTTTCAAAGAGTCAGTAGAAGGAAAAGTGTTAACATTTTTTATTTAAATTTTGGATAAAAAATGGGAAATTGATGATTTTGCCGGGGAAGATGTCAAAAGGACCTTATGGTATGGACTTTTGCTGAATTCACAACTAAATTCCTCGCCTTTGTGTCTGTATCATTAAATTCCTTAACTTATCAAGCTTGCCAAAAAAGACCTTTCTATAAAGATTAGGCAATTACTCATGCAAAAAATAAACCCCCTTTTTTCTTTAAAGAAAAGTTTAATCATACAAAAAAGGACCTTTTGTTTGAAAACTCTATTCATTGAGCTTTTATAAGTTAAAAGATTGAATCACACAAAAATACGGTGGAAGCACTTACGGCAAATTGTGAAAGTTGATAGGGTTTTTCCGTTAGTTGCCAATTTTGTTTCGTCCAAATAAAATGTTTGTAAGCCAATAGATTGGACCACATGCAAAAGTAAGAATAAACTAGTTGTGTCAAGAAGGGCAACTTAGGCAGGTAAAATTTCTCACCTTTTGTACCTGGGTAATTATGTCAAGTTGTGCTAACCGCCTAAAACTTATTAATCCTTCTTTTTACTGTATCATGAATGCATTAATTATGTATATAGAAACAATATTACTAAAATTATAACTTATAATAAAAGTATTCGAACATTGTTTGAGATGGAACACAACCCAAATGAAACCATTGATTGCTAAACGGGTCAAAAATCACCGCCTCTAGAATGAGCTAAAGATTATAATAATAAAAAAAAAGAGAGAGGGAGAGAGAAGCTATAAAACACCGTTACCTCACGATGCCTATAATTCTCTTCATCTTCTTCCTTATCTCTAATTTTAGCAATATCCATTGCATCCCTTTTATACTCCAACTCTAATTCCTCCAGTGGTGACAAGGTAGAATAGCCTTCCTTATGACTGGACTGCACACTGGGCCCACGCCCAAATTTGTGACTATCATTTAAGTCATATGAGCCACCAGAGTATGGTGAGTGGCGAGCAGGAGATTTTGAATGTGTTGATCGGCTCTGAATGCCATCATTCCCATAAGCTAATTCACCAAATGAAGAGTGTGTTAAACACTTTGATTCAAGATGCTTTCACGAAGATAATCGGTTCAATTCAGAGTTCAGAGCCTCCCAGAAAGTTACTTAAGAATCCAACACATAATTCTTGAATATAAGAACTTACCTCTAGCTGCAAATATAAAAATAAACAAGCAATGTTATTACACATTTTTTGGCCACCAAAATGATATTTTGAATGCTAATTACACTAGAAGCATGAATTTGGCATCTACACATGGACAGGATATCTAACTCTAGGTTCTCTAAGGGCACAGCATGTCAGCATATCTAACTCTATGTTCTCTAGGGGCAGCAACTGCAACTTGACACGAAAGACCTAAACAGGTCAGCACGGCGAGCCCATCTATAAACACGTCAATTTATTTTCAATCTGCCAACCCATTTACCAATACTTAAAAAAGTTACATGCATACATACATTCCCTGCAAGAATTCCACTCAATATTAGGGTCTTGAGAGGGGTGGGATGAGGACAAACCTTACCTCTATTCCAATCGGATATAAAGGGTGCTCCCTGAAAGACCCTCAGCTCATTCTGTATTAACGAGTTTAACCGATATCTAAGGCACACCATAACTAAAGGCGCCCTACTAACTAAAGGCACACCTAAGATTTAAGACAAAACGTAAGAAGTAGCTAACACCTACACCTATGATTCTAATTCTGTATTAATGAGCTTAACCGATCTCTATAGTTTTATAGTCATATTATTTGAAAATGGAGGCTGATTTTGAGTTGAACTGGTTTAAATCACAATCTATTGTTGATTTTGGTTGTGTATAATGAGTTAAAGTGTAAAAAAGCAGGGGCTGATTTTAATCTTATAGTTATATTTTCTTTTATCTTATACTAGTTTCCTTTGTCTTTTTGAAGTTACGTTATCAGTATCAGTTAAACTAAGCATACAAAAGAGCCAATACAGTTAGCCTGTTAAGGCTTAATTTTTCAACACAATTAAATAATCAAATAAGGTTCGTGTATAAGGGTTATACATACAGACCCACCGACCTGAACCTGAAACGAATTAAGCACTGTTGTCCCTACCTTGTGGGGATCTTCTTGGGAGTTTCTGAAACTCCTCACGTGCGTGCTCTTTAATAACTTTATCTTGTCTGGCGGACCTCTGCTCGTAGTTTGAAGGATTTCTTCGACTAGGGTTAGACCTCTGAGAATCAGTGGACCCTATTTTTGAGGCAACAGGAATTCTCCCTTTTGGTGACCTGGAATTAGATTCACCCATGTTGGAACTGAATTCACGCGTTCTACCACCCTCATCCTTAATTTTGTGAACGGCATCCACACCCTTCGATAATGTCTGTCCATCTTTACCACTCACAATTATAAATTTTTCCTCAATTTTAATTTTGCACCCAATATCCTTCTCAATATCTTTAACAACCCTATCAGTGAAAAGTGCCTTTACTTGAGGATCTCTTGCAGGAACCCTTTGAAATAAATCTTGAGACATGCGGCTAGCCCCAAGAGTTGACGGGCAACCCTATTATAATTAAATAACACATTGAGCACTAAAAACAAATTCTCTTTTATATTAGTGTAAAAAACAATAACACTCAATACACAAGATAATTCTCCTAGAACTAGGACTAAAGGCTAATTAAAGAATTAACAACAAACTTTCCCAAATGCACCTATGGGTCCTTTTTTTGTATAGTTCAGATCATTAAAGTTAGAAAACTTGTTCTATTTTAGTAAATTTTACACTTGACCATAGTGTCTGATTGTCTTCAGAACAATGATTTATTTTACCTTCTTCAGAGATTCAAATTATTTACAGTATATATGTAAGTTTATTTAAAAATGAACATATTTTTTACTTCATCGGACCCAATGGTATAAAAAAAATCGCATGGAATATTAGTGGAAGTTCAATGATTTTTTAGCATGAAGAACCCAGTAAAATATAACTAAGAGGTTAAATGCGGTAAAGCTGCATAATAACTCTGTTGCCAATAGTATCTCCCAACAGCCTTCTAGTACTTCCATATCATTGCAGCAGTATTGAAGCTTAAGAGTGGCACATAAGAGAAACCTCATCAAAAGAGAGATATTTTCTGTTAGTATAGGTGTTTGGGGTTGCTTATTTTAAAAAATAAAATGCTTATCTGCTGATTGTGTTTTCAGCAATAAGCACTTTTGAGTGTTCAAAAGAAGAAAAGTGAATATGCTTTAATTTTAGGGTGAAATAAGCTATTTTCAGCAAGCAGTTTGACATTGCAAACTCAATATTCTTGGTGGATGCAAAGTTAAAAGTTTACTTTTAAGGTGAAATAATATGAATTGATTATCTGCTTCTCTGCTTAAAGCATATCTGTTTTTATATGCAATCCCAAACACCCTCGTAGTTAAGCAGCAAATAGACACTAAGTATTTAGATGAAGAATGTCTATTCGCTTATTTAAGGGCCAAAGTAAAACCAAATTACAAAGTTACCCTAAGGGTTAAATAAGCTGTTTTCAACAAACTGACTATCTGCTGCTGCTCATTAACATGTGCTGTTCAAATAAGCAATCCAAAACACACCCAATAGTTACCATCACAGGCCCTGTGCTATGTAACCAACCAGACAAAATATAAAAATTACTCTACATCACTGAAACAAATACCTGTGTATAATGACTGGAATCTCCACATAATTTACAAATCATTTCTTCTTCCTTTCTTTTTTTCCAGTTTCTTTCGGTAGCTTTAGATTTTGCCTCCCAAACCTTAGCTTCACGGCTGGTGAAATCAGTCGGGACCGCATTAGGATCTAGGGCTTCTTGTTCTTCTTCTTCATCTGAATCAGCATGAGACCTTTTGCTTGTTTTTGTGGTTTCAGGAACACTAGTGGTATTAGATCTTATTGGACCAGTGTATTCTTTGTAGAGTTCACTAAAATCATCATCTATGTCTGAATCGTCTCTACTGGCCATTCCTAAGGTTGTTAAATAATATAGCCCTATCTACAAGCACATTATACAGTTAGTAATCGTCATCACAACAAAGGAGCACGGATTAAAACCAGAATGCAGCATGTGATATGCTGATAAGCCAAAGTGCTAGAAATTTCTCCATAATCCAAACAAACATGAACAATAACTTTAAATAACCTGCTGCATATTATTGGATTAAATCATTTTGTTAATCTGTTTTAATCAAGGTGCACAATTGCCCCGAAAACCATTCTCTTTAACCAATACATGCAAAACAGCTAACATTTCAATTATAATAAAAATTGCTGAAGATTCCAAACAAGTAGTATGCATTCAAACCAAATCACAGCTTACAACAACAAACTAATAATATACGTAGGCAATACATTAGCGCCAAAATCCATAACAAAGTTGCTTCTGGAGAAAACAATCACACAAATCAAAAGGTTTATAAAACACAATAATAACATGATTTCCTCCGTACTGATATCATGCAACAGAAAACTCGCTTCAAAAACTATCATCTCCAGATTCTTATAAACAGCAAGTGCCACATGAACATATACAATAGCAATCGATTAAAAAACATACGATAGTTTAGATTAAAACGCACAAAAACAAATTAGCACATAAGAAGCCCTAAAACATTTAAACCTATAAGCACAATAATAATAATACAGATAATACAGAACATGAAGAGTACTAACAAGATGCAGATGAACGGAAAATAGGATTCCGGTGGCGTTACGGCGGAGAAGCACCGGCCGACGACGGAGACAGAGGGTAGATACAGCAGAAGCAGTTAGGGCTCGATGTTTATTTGCTTCAATCCATTTTCTTTCTAGAAAATTCTATAGGATGTTTATGATGATTAAAGATGGTTAAATCACACCCGTAAACTATCAACTCTGTACACCATCGGTCCTTATTGTCCGAGGGTTTAAACATTAAAGTACTCCAAGCGCCTTCAACGTTTTGAATGTTTTAACTTTTGTTATGCTTCTCTTGTATGTTTTACTTGGAGGGTTTGGATTTCAATAATTCAAATTATTATGCATTAATTGATAATAATTTATAGAGTAAATTATAAATTTTATTTTTCAAGTATTTTTAAAATTATAGATCGTGTTTTTAAACTTTGATAATTACATTGAGCGTCTTTTATTTAAAAACTTATCAAGTTTTATGTTTTTTCTACTAACAAAAGATAACTTTTTCAGTTAGTTTTGTGTGAATGAACCATTTTGTCCTTACTCCTTAAAGGACGAAATCTGCAATTGTCACTAATCTTTTATTTTTTCTATTTTGTTTTATTTTATTTACTTTGTCTTTTTTAATCACTTTTTATTTATAAACTTATCTTAAATATAATGACTTAATTATTTTTAATTTTTTTATAAAATATACTTTTATTTATAGGTTTTAATTTATTGTTATTTTTTTTAATTAGTTATCTAGCTTACTAATCATACGAGAACAAATTAAAGAGTTCAAAATATATTTTTTATGATATAAAATTTAAACTAGTAATCGCTTTTGTTTCACCGTTGCTTTTTTATTACCTTTTTTGTATAAGAATTTTCAACTATGTTAGGCAATTTGGCTTACAATTTATATTAGAGACCGTATGATTTTGAGATGTGACTTTTTATATTTTATTGGGTTATAATTATTCTAAGTTAGACTATATGTATAATTAAGCTTTGATTAATACATGGAGTATTTTGGGTTTTTTACTGTAAAAAGTTCAATAAGTTTAATCGTAAAACCAAAGCAAATCAAAAACCTTAGTAATTATTTGGTTTGGTTTTGATTTATATTGATTAAAACTTATTGGTAACAGTTTAAATAAAACCTTGAATAAAAGTGCACTTAACTAAAGAAAATATGAATGATTTGTTTACTTAAAAACTCTCTAGTAGTTGTTTAGAGACCTTTTTAGTATACACTTCTTTCAAATTAAAATTACAAGCTATCACACTATATTTATATTTAATAACAAACTATTTGATTGAATATGAAAAATTAAAAATTCATATCATAAACCAAAATCTTACATTCTCTCACAGGTTTCGAATATAAACCTTAAATCAAATAATATGAAACGACTAAAAAATATTGTACCAAAAATGTTAAAAACCGAACTGTCTAATTTCTATGGGTTTTATTAAAATAAAGTGATCAAATGAAAATAAATTTGTAAAAAAATAATAATCTATAAATTAAATTACATTTTATAAAAAAATAAAAACTAAATTATTACTAATATATTTATAATGATTTTCTTTAAATGAAAGTGGCTAAAAATAAAATAAGAAAAACATAAAGAAAGAAAATAAAAGATTAATAATAACACATTCTACTATTTTAAGGGTTAAAGGGCAAAGTTATCAATTTAAAAAAAAAATATTTATAAAAATAAAAGTGATTAAGAAAATAGAAAAAAATAAAAAAAAAAGTAAAGTAAATAAAATAAAAACAAAAACAAGAAATAAAACGTTAGTGAAAATTACAGATTTCGTCCTTTAAAGGGTAGGGGTAAAAAGGTTTTTTACACAAAACTAACTGAAAAAATTAACTTTTGTTAGTCGAAATGACAGAAAACGTGATAATTTTTTAAATAAAGGACGCTTAGTGTACTTGTCAAAATTAAAGGACAAGATCTATAATTTTAGATATACTTAAAGGATAAAATTTATAATTTACTCAAATTTATATTATTAATTTAATTAGTGATATTTTTTTATTTCATCTTTATTACTAATAAAAGTCCTGGTGAAATAATTATAATCTATATTGTAACATTTGATCAGTTATTAAAATAGAAACCCGGGCCCATTTTTGAACTTTATAAGTGGGAAAAAAATTGTTGATTTATAAATTTGATGAATCAAACGCAATAAATGTGTTATTTAATCAAAGCCTATAAATTGTATTATTCAATTTTCATTCTTTTTAAAATAAAATTATAAAGTTTTTTTAAGATTTTCAATGTTAGAATAAATAATTAAAACACAAAGATTTACAAGATTTATAAAATCATAAAGTTTTATAAATAAAATAATTTGTTTAGCTATCAAAATTAAAGCTTTGATAGTTCAAGGGCAAAAATATAATTTCTGAAAGTTAAATTAAAGTTTTAATGCATGCAATAATAACTTTTAAAAGAAGAGGGACCAAAATGTAATTTTTCTTAAATCACCCAACTCCCACCGCTGATGCCCCTGTGCTCCGGCCAAACCTCCGGCCGAGCTCCGACAAGGTCCAACAACCCAAAATCCACCTATTTTAATTCTATCAAACCGTTATTCCTTGGTTGCGACCATGTTTCGAACTCGTAACCCACCATAATTGGACTTACTCGGCTGTTTCAACCCATTCAAATCGAAACTGAACTCCATTCAACAAATTGGACTGTTTCGACTCGCAATCCAGTAAATTACTTCTAATAATCCAACTGAAATGTAACTACAATCATTGTAATAAAGTTATCGATATCAATTGGTTAAGAAATGTTTGAATTGTTTCACAATCAGACCCAAAACGGCCGAATCAAGCATTGAACACGCCTGCTATGAAATAACTGAAATCGAACCTATTTAACCAGGGGAAAACATTGCATTGAAACCCTCTTATCTCTCTGTCAACTCAATTTTAATCTAAACACACACATACCTAAATCCGATCATCACAATCGTTCGCGGGCATGTTTCATCTCATCTCATCAAATCGGCATCAGTCAAGTAAGTTAATTACACACATACACTCAGTTTTACTCAAGGAATCAAATCCCTAACCTTAATTCAATTATAATAAGCCATTACATGTTTAATTGGTTTGATTTGATTCTAGGGTTTATCTTGATTTGGGGATTTCCTAATTATCATTTTTAAAAATTTATTTGGGTATCAAAACAGACTTAGGCTTATAGCCCACCGGTAGCACTCAACACCGACACTTATGAGAACACAAGTATTAAAAATTTATATGCATGCTATGTTATACTTGCAATTATGTGTGAATAGTTAGATAAACTATATGAGAACACAATTATTAATTAATGCAACCATAGTAACAATGATAGATCTATTGGTTTGACAAACGCACCCCATTTGTTTAGTCGTGTGGTGATTGAAACCGGAATCATTCATTGTATAAGGCTTCGTCTGCGGACCGAGTCAATTTAGTTATTAGGTTTGATTGTGTTGGTTTGTCTTTTATGTTACGCTATTGCATTTATAAGTCTTGACATTGCCATGTGAATTGAATTGTTTTCAACCTATTAATCAATCTATATATGTATGCGAACCTATGTTTACTCACCGGATAATTCGTTAGTTGACTCGTTATTTTGTCACATGGTTTCAGTAATGCTAATTAGTGGAATTGTTCATGCTCATTTAGGACTTGGACATAGTTTAATAAAAGGCCTTTGTTATATTTATTGGATCATTGTTTAATAGTAATATATCATTTGATTAGATCATTAAATAAAGATGACACTTAATATTATTTCAACGTATTTACTATCATGTGCTATGAGCAATCGATTCACATTCGTTCACCCCGATGATTCCGCCGTCGGTCGGGGTGTGACATATATTACGTTAATTTGCACTCGATTTCACTCATAATAATAATTATAAATGAAATGAGAAAAGCATATAAGCAAAATTGAATTGAATATAAATGCAAACAGAGTGTGAATCTATGACAGTTAAACTATTGCGGTTGTCATAAATAACAAAAAAGAAAGTTTGTCATTGGCTAAATTAACAGTTTGGATTATTATTAGCCAATAAATAATAGTTTGGATTATTACAATCCAATTTACCTTTTTAAATATGTTATTTTATGAAAATTCAAAATTCTATTTGCAACGTATTTATATTAATCAACTTCTTGACATAATTTTTCCAGAAACGAACTTGCGATGTAAATTTTAGAAAAAACGCCCATAAAAGACGTGTGATTCTTTGTAGATTTATATAGAAAACTTGTAAGAAGGAAGTGACCTTCAACTCTAACACTCAAGTCAGACATTGTGAGTCAAAAGGATAATGATGGTAAAAGTTTAGAGTGTAGATTATTCTTGAGAAGTTATTTTACCACTAGTATTTATGTTATCTTAAATATTGTAGAAGATAATAACATCTTAATTAATCTTAACCATCAAAATGATCGATCTTGTGTATTAATAAATAATCTAATCACACGTTTAAATGACTAAAACATTGATTACATGTCGTGTGTTGATACTTGGTAGCAAGTGCTTCTCAGATATATTCTATGGGACATTAATTGAGATCATTCGAAGATGCCCCGGTGGCATCTCACGTTTATCCCCACTAAAGTGGTTCATGTTCAAGTCCAAATAGTGAGTAATAGGTGGATTTAAAAGCAAATATTAAGGAAATATGTGTGCGTCGTTCAAAAAAAATTATAGTTGAGATCACTCATTGAGCACTAAATCATTAAGATTCTAATCTAAAGGATCATTGAAATGTCTTTACAATTCTAAGTTTAAAGATCTTTAAATTGTTTGACCCGTTTAGAGTTACGACATATAAAGTCTATAGTGTGTTAACGGCTCTATAATTTTCGTATAGATACACACTCATACACATTTTAAGTAAACGCTGAACCTAAGAATTCATGGCTAAAATTTACTATGATATACGTGACATTCTTGTTCCCAACGGATATCATACTAGTAATAGGAAATGATAAGTTAAAATGTTAACGGAAAACAAAATTATGGGAGTTATAATTTACAATATAAAGAAAGATTTTAAAGTTGTGATAGTATTTAATTTATGTTCTCTCTAAATAGAGTTAAAACGCGAAAGTCGCACAGATAGAAAAGGTTATGTCGCATTTTATGATTTAAAAGGTCGATGATAAGACCACCAACCATTTGGTTGAGTGGTAGCCTCATGACTTTCTCTAGGGGAAGTTGTGAGTTCGAGTCCTATTAGCAGCAAAATGATGTTGGTGGGTCGGGTTTTACAGCAGTGGGCCTTCGGGTGGCGGGTTTTCTCCGGAATTGGTGGTTGGTGGGCTTGGGCTACCCAGCGTTGTCTGTGCTAGCGGGGGTATTGGGTGCATTTTCGCCATTAGGGTACCCTAGTAGCCGGGCTTTAATTAGTTGGCCGTTTAAAAAAAAAAGGTCGATGATAAGTCATTGATCATGTTTAATGTTCAACTTTTAGTAACTAATTAAACACAACAGGTGCGAAGCAAATTGAATTTATTAAAGGCATATGATGTGATATAAACAAAAAAGAAGTGACGTTATCTAACTCATTGCTTTGCTAGCTTCAATAAATTTTTCTAGTGGTGTATCAGTGTGATAAACAATTAACCACACATCTAGTAAGATAGAACTCTTATTTCTTTTTATAATTGTTGATTTAAATGTTACATATGATTCTTGATGGGCTTTGAACAAGTTTATCAGAGTCATTTTATCCATATAAAATGAAAAATGCAGCGAAATAAGAGATAAAAACCTGTTACAGTTAATATATATAAACCATTTTATATATCTGTTAAAAACCCATAATGGATCGTTATATGAAAAACATGCTTACAAACAACCATAAGGTGTTTAGAAAACTACATCTCGAATGGGTTAGAGGAAGATAATCAGTGAATGGCAGCTTCCAAAGAAGGAGGCCTCAAGCTTGTCTACCCCAAGCTTCCAACAAACACCTGGTTGCTAGGATTTTTTACACTTGAACGATCTCTGTTCTTGGTTTTCTTCGACCGATCGAGAGAAAAGAAACAGGAAACAGACGTGCACCTTTTGTGTGTGTTGTAAGTAATCAGAGAGAGTGGTTGATTACAATCAGCAGTCCTGTGAAACTGAATTTCAGACGAGGAGAGAGAGAAAAATAGGCGGGGCCCAGCCCTTTATTCCATCCGCATTTCTCAAACATTCATCCACATTAATAAATGCGGATGAATAAACTCCTACCGCATTTGTAAATGCGGATGAAGAAATTTCATCCGTATTTCCCAAATGTACATCCGTATTTGTAAATGCGGATGAGTAGTTCTATCAGCATTTTCACAAATGCACGTCCACATTAGTCAATGCGGACGAACAGTTTCATCAGCATTTCCCCAAATGCACATCCGCATTAGTAAATGCGGACGACCAGTTTCATCAGCATTTCCTCAAATGCTCATCCGCATTAGTAAATACGGATGAAGAAATTCCTTCAGCATTTCCACAAATGCACATCCGCATTAGTAAATGCGGATGAGTAATTAAGAAATGCGGACAAAAGACTTGTATTGTTGTTTAACCATTTGAATAACAATACAAAATACTCTCTCTTTAGAAGAAATTATCCATATAATTTATTCACAACACTAGTGCAAATATTTAGAAACCCAATTTCTAAATTCTTTAAGTGTCAATATTAATTTACATGATCATATCAGAAAATAAATATTGTAGGTGTTTGTCTAGCTTGTTATTGGGTATGACCCGACTTGGATCATAACGTACTAGCCACATCAATTCAATATGTGTCTTGGGCAGACCGTTTCCAACAATCCCCCACTTGCACAAGATACATAGAGGATTGATGCAAGTAGCAAATACCGCCTAACAACGGTTTACTACCCCTAATACACATGACGAAGTGCCATTCAATAACATCATCTTCTTCAAGTCCCATACTCGAAAATAATTTAGGTGAATCTATCATTTATCCTTTTGTTACAGATGTCATGTTAAATCCAGAGACACAGAATGATCATTCCCTGTTAATTTAACTTTATCAGGCCTTAGACATCTTACTCTCAACAAATAAGAGGAACAAATCCCATGTTGACTACATACGTTTCTCACAATAACCTTGTATCACACCTGAAACTAGCCTTGTGTACTGTCCATATTTCAGAACAGCGAAGAACTAGATCAAAGTATAATCTTTGGTGAATATCGAAACCCAATACGTATCTCAGGTCGAAGGATACTATGATATTCGCCTTTACTCAAATTTACTTATGATCAATTTCATAATTCTATGCAGTAACATTTGAGAGCGGGTCAGTCCAATATTTGTATCCTACAAATATCTATGAACTTTGGCAGCAACCTTTTGCTCTATATTCATACCTTATGAATATCCAACAATCCAAGTTCATAATAGTCTTACCTTCATATTTGCTCCCACAAATATGACCGACTACTGACATTTAGAATAATAAACATATTCATGGATCTAAACATGCTAAAATGGAATATAACTCATAGTATCATTATTATATATATATGAGTCAAAATAACAATTGTTCCGTTATTTAAATACTAAATAAATCAAATCCAATCACTAGAATATCAAAGTCCTAAGGCACAAGTATGACTCTCATGCTTTGGCCTTTCAAGGAGCTTCGTGAGTGGATCCGCAATATTTTGATCGGTGTGAACTTTGCGAATACATATCTTTCCTTTTTCAACTTCATCCCTTATGTAGTTTAATCTCCGCTCAATGTGCCTTGTCTTTTGATGTGCACGGGGTTCTTTGATTTGAGCAATCGCACCCTCGTTGTCACAAAAGATCTCTAGGGGATCTTGAATGGTAGAGACTACCCCTAGATCGGCAATGAATTTCTTTAACCATGCAGCTTCTTGTGCTGCCAATGAAGCGGCGATGTATTCCGATTCTGTAGTGGACAATACTACCACATCCTGCTTTGAACTCTTCCAGGACACTACCCCTCCATTCATAATAAAGACATACCCCGATTGTGATCGAGAATCATCTCGATATAAGGCCCCGTTCCCGGGACGCTTACAGCTGGACCGTCATTGCATAAAATATTTAAAATAAACATTTCTTTTGCAGCGGAATTTAAAAACTTTCAGTAATAATTAAAACATGTTATTTCGTTACATAAATCGTTTGCATATTAAAATACAATAACATGTCAAAATGTGGATGCCAGTCTTCGAAACACTCCCAGTAGCTTATACATCCATGCCTGCAACTCCTCAGCATCAACAAAATACCTGCCAACTATTATGCATACAAAAAGTCAGCGACGCTGAGTGAGTTCTAGTTTTATAAATAAAATACTTTACTTTCGTTAAAACATAACCTTCGAAATCGTATGCGATCACACATAATACGTACACATTGATAATATTTATTATTATCTTCATCATTGTTCATTACGTACTTTTCGTACATTCATCATTATCTTTCACTGTAATCTGGATCCTGTCTCATGCAATACCCCCGACTCAGGTCCGAAGACCGATACTGTGCCGGGGCCTGTAAACAAACCCCCGCGTCATGTCCGAAGACCGACAAAGTACCGGGGTACGCGATAAGGACCCCCTTCGAGTCACGAAGACTCCCTTCGAGCCACGAAGACTCCTTCGAGTCACGAAGACTCCCTTCTAGTCACGAAGACTCCCTTCGAGTCACAAAGACTCCCTTCGAGCCACAAAGACTCCCTTCATTCTTTACGTTCCACTTTTCATTATTATTGTCTTTCACTTCGTTACATAATACTTTACGGTCAATCAAACATCAACCCACGTAAAGCCATACATCATACATAACGTATAATAAAACATAATACATACGTTTTGAAAACCGTTTAACGAAGAAAGACAACACCACACACGCAACATAAACCACAACATAACATCATGCAGAAGCCACCACATCCCAACGGACCTATCTCAAACATCACCTCTTAAATCCCCTAAGAAAGCCCTAAGTCTAAAACTAGGCACAACATAACATCTAGGCGCATGAGCAGAAAATTCTAAGTATAAAAGCTCATGGGCGCATGGGAACTATTTGGGCGCATGAGCCCTATTCAGGCGTTCCAACACTTGGCCACAGAAATAATTCTGGGCGCATGAGCACTATGCGGGCGCACCACCCATACTTGGCCATTTCCACACTTTCTAGGCGCATGAACCACTATTTGGGCGCACCACCTTTAGGCGCATCAGGACCCTTGGGCGCATGAGCAACACTTAGGCTCATGGCCAACTTTTGGGCGCATGAAGGATACTGTTTGGGCGCATGTCCCCTGTTGGGGCACATGACCCTGGGCGCATGAAGACAGTTGGGCGTATGGGATCTTTCTGAAGTGTCTAAACTGCCAAAAATCATCCGAAAGGCATTCTAACACTACAGATCTAGCATACTAAGGGCATCTAAACATACTAGCAACAATTCTAACATCAAAACAAGCATCAAAACATAAAACCACAGAATACCATATGAACCACAACAAGCATAGGCATACGGTTATCTTGAAAAACCCTTCTCCCGGTATGCATAACAACCCTAAAGCTTTAAAATATGTAAAAGAGGGGTCTAGAAACTCACCTGAAGCAGATCTTCAAACCAGGTACTTCCACCTGCGATTTCAACTTCAAATTCCCGAGAACAACATCTAAAACATAAAGAACTTCGGTTTAGGACTTAAAACCCAACTGAAACCAAACTCGTGTTCAAGAGAACTCACCTTGGCAGCTTCTTCTTCCTCTTTCTCCAAAAACCCAAAATTTCCTTCTTCTTCTTCTTTTTCTTCTTCTGGCCGAGAGCAGGAAAGCAGATCCCTGCTTTATGGGCGGCCATACCTCTTATATTATTAAAATAAAGAAGTTTATGCACTTTTACACCTTGCACCCCTCATCTTGTGCCCATTTACTTTTCTTTCTGAATACTTACTTTTTGTTTTCTTTTAAATAAAAATTCGGGGTGTTACAAGTCCACCCCCCTTATATAGGTTTCGTCCCCGAAACCTGTCGCTTCTCGAACAGTTACGGGTAACGCTGTCTCACCTCTTCCTTAATCTTACACGTAGGCTTAGTCCCCTTCTGGGCTCCACTGTACTCTTACAGGTGGAACTATCCTTCGACTTACCCCTTCTTTCCCTTCTATCAAAACTGACCCTCAGTTGCTCCACATAGTTGAATCCTTCATCCATCTTGGTATTCTCAAGTGGCATGATCACATCCTCATCGGTTGAGCACTTTCTTAAACGTGACACATGAAATGTCGAATAACTTCATTTAACACGTCGAGTAGCTCCAGTTGACATGCCACTTCTCTTACTTGAGCAACAATTTAGATTAGTCCTTTACACCTCAGTATTAGCTTCCCTTGCTTTCTGAATCAAGTGATCTCCTTTCCCAAGACGAGACCTTCATCGTTACTCCACCACCATAGATCGGCACCGAACTCCTTTCGGGCGCGATTGCTCAACCACTTTCTTGTAACACTTGGTGTTCGCCTCATAGGCTGCTAGCCAATCCTTCTGAAGGCGCACATCTATCCATCCATGTCTGTCCTGAACAGTCTAGCAGGAAACACGCGCTCTCTCAATACTATCGCGCAATCCTCTAGGACATCCGGTAACCTAGTGGACTTACCAATAGCAATTTCTACATCGAAGGATGCATCGATCTTCCTACTCCTAACGTGCAACTTAACACAAGGCAGCAGGAATGAAACTACTACTAGCACCACAATTTAAAGCATAGAGGCATAAATTTAACTTACCAAAAACATGCCTGACGTCACGTCGAAGTCCGCTCTAGCCTCCTACTGGTCATAGAGAATGCTCTGACCTTCATCCTCTGCCATCCTTTCTTGCACCGCAGCTCTGTGCTCTCGACTTCTTGTAGTCTCTGCTCCTGTGTCCACTCTCAGCACACCTGTAACATCTTATTGCACAACAATCCCTCGCCAAGTGGCCCTCCTTTCCATACTGAAAACAGAGATTCGATCCCCGCTTACATTCTCCTGCATGCTCCTTCCCACATTTCTTGCATGCCCTCGCTTCCTTTCTTAACATCCTTGGATCATCCACCCTTACCTTCTTACCACCAGCCTTAAATTCACCATCATCATCATCCCGCCTTCCGCTCCCACTCTTAACATAACTCCGCTCCTCCTCCTCATCCATCATCGCCACTGCCTCTCGCTCGTCATACAGCCTCCCCGCCAAGTCCACCACTGACCTAAACGTCCCTGGCCGGGCAGCGATCAGATGTCTGCGGATATCTGCTGATAGACCTTGAATATACCTTTTGATCTTTCATGACACAGGCGTCACCTAATCTGGCACCAGCCTTGCCATCTCGTTAAATTTCGTGGCGTACTGTTGGTGAGTCATCGATCCCGCCTCTAGCTGCAGGAACTCCTTCTCAACTTTGTCAAGCTCTCTATGAGGGCAAAACTCCTCGATTACTAACCTCTTCAGCTCCTTCCACCTCATCCTCCCGATTGCTTTGGTGCCCTCAGCCTGAACAATATTGTCCCACCAGCACAAGGCTGAATCCACAAATGAGTAGGTAGCAAACTTCACCTTCTGATCCTCGCAGCACTCGCTAATCTCAAGTACCGCTTCCATTTCTCTCACCCAACGTTGTGCAGCCACTGCACTCCCATTTCCATCAAACACAGGAGGCCTACACCTTTGGAATGCTCCATAGCTACATCCCTTCGCAGTCTCCTGCACAGCTTCCTCATCCTCCTCATCGTCACTGGAGACAACCATGTCAGTCTCCGGTTGCTCTTTTCCCTTTAAATCTCTAGCTTCACCTCCTCGTCGTGCGGTTCTTCTCCTCTCACTCTCCTTCTCCTCATCCTCCTTCATAGCTCTAATGACTTCAGTCATTACAGTCGGTAGAATCGTCTGCATGACCTGTTGGACTTCCTCTGCTACTACCTCCTTCATTGAGGCTCTCAGATTAGCACTTCCGTCCTCACCCTCCTGGTGACGAAGCGCTGGCTCATTAGGAGCCATCTCAGCAGTCTTAGCTCTGCTCCTCGTGACACGCGGTCTAACACCACGTCCACCACAACCACCACCACGCGAAAGCCTCAAAAGACCTACCACCAGCCATCTAAACACTACAAGATTCAAACACCAACATAGTCAATCAAGGTAATAGCTCAAGATATGTCAAGTATAGTAAGTCCCTAATCACAGTGGCCAATTGTGTTTAGCCACTTACTTTACTCTTCATTTCCCAAGAATTTTCTATCCTGACTACAACAGTATCTAAATCTACACAAAAGCTCACAAGCGACATAACATGCGCACATAATACCGGTTAACATTAACTTACATAAAACCTTTTACATAAAACTTTTACCTGCAGGCACGTAGCTACTAGGACTGGCATCCCTTTCCTTTCGTCCCATTCTCAGTTTAAGATTAGGTTCTTTTTGAAAATATTTACTCAATTCTCTTAAACTTTAGCTCTGATACCAACTTGTAAGGCCCCGTTCCCGGGACGCTTACAGCTGGACCGTCATTACATAAAATATTTAAAATAAACATTTCTTTTGCAGCGAAATTTAAAAACTTTCAGTAATAATTAAAACATGTTATTTCGTTACATAAATCGTTCGCATATTAAAATACAATAACATGTCAAAATGTGGATGCCAGTCTTCGAAACACTCCCAGTAGCTTATGCATCCATGCCTGCGACTCCTTAGCATCAACAAAATACCTGCCAACTATTATGCATACAAAAAGTCAGCGACGCTGAGTGAGTTCTAGTTTTATAAATAAAATACTTTACTTTCATTAAAACATAACCTTCAAAATCGTATGCAATCACACATCATATGTACACATTGATAATATTTATTATTATCTTCATCATTGTTCATTACGTACGTTTCGTACATTCATCATTATCTTTCACTGCAATCTGGATCCTGTCTCATGCAATACCCCCGACTCATGTCCGAAGACCGATACTGTGCCGGGGCCTGTAAACAAACCCCCGCGTCATGTCCGAAGACCGACACAGTATCGGGGTATGTGACAAGGACCACCTTCGAGTCACGAAGACTCCCTTCGAGTCACGAAGACTCCCTTCGAGTCACGAAGACTCCTTCGAGTCACGAAGACTCCCTTCGAGTCACGAAGACTCCCTTCGAGCCACAAAGACTCCCTTCGTTCTTTACGTTCCACTTTTCATAATTATTGTCTTTCACTTCGTTACATAATACTTTACGGTCAATCAAACATCAACCCACGTAAAGCCATACATCATACATAACGTATAATAAAACGTAATACATACGTTTGAAAACCGTTTAACGAAGAAAGACAACACCACACACGCAACATAAACCACAACACAACATCATGTAGAAGCCACCACATCCTAATGGGACCTATCTCAAACATCACCTCTTAAAGCCCCTAAGAAAGCCCTAAGTCTAAAACTAGGCACAACATAACATCTAGGCGCATGAGCAGAAAATTCTAAGTATAAAAGCTCCTGGGCGCATGGGAACTATTTGGGCGCATGAGCCCTATTCAGGCGTTCCAACACTTGGCCACAGAAACAATTCTAGGCGCATGAGCACTATGCGGGCGCACCGCCCATACTTGGCCATTTCCACACTTTCTAGGCGCGTGAACCACTATTTGGGCGCACCACCTTTAGGAAAATCAGGACCCTTGGTCGCATGAGCAACACTTAGGCTCATGGCCAACTTTTGGGCGCATGAAGGATACTGTTTGGGCGCATATCCCCTGTTGGGGCGCATGACCCGGGGCGCATGAAGACAGTTAGGCGCATGGGATCTTTCTGAAGTGTCTAAACTGCCAAAAATCATCCGAAAGGCATTCTAACACTACCCAAGCACAAATCTAGCATACTAAGGGCATCTAAACATACTAGAAACAATTCTAACCTCAAAACAAGCATCAAAACATAAAACCACAGAATACCATACGAACCACAACAAGCATAGGCATACAGTTATCTTGAAAAACCCTTTTCCCGGTATGCATAACAGCCCCAAAGCTTTAAAATCTGTAAAAGAGGGGTCTAGAAACTCACCTGAAGCAGATCTTCAAACTAGGTACTTCCACCTACAATTTCAGCTTCAAATTCCCGAGAACAACTTCTAAAACATCAAGAACTTCGGTTTAGGACTTAAAACCCAAATGAAACCAAACTCGTGTTCAAGAGAACTCACCTTAGCAGCTTCTTCTTCCTCTTTCTCCAAAAACCCAAAATTTCCTTCTTCTTCTTCTTTTTCTTCTTCTGGCCGAGAGCAAGAAAGCAGATCCCTGCTTTATGGGTGGCCATACCTCTTATATTATTAAAATAAAGAAGTTTGTGCACTTTTACACCTTGCACCCCTCATCTTGTGCCCATTTACTTTTCTTTCTGAATACTTCCTTTTTGTTTTCTTTTAAATAAAAATTCGGGGTGTTACACTCGATCAGTTTGGAAACTTGCATCCGTGTAACCCTTTACAGCGAGTTCCTCTTCACCAGATCCGCATATTAGAAACATATCCTTAGTCCTACTAAGGTATTTCAATATACTTTTAACATCCATCCATTGGCTATTTCCTGGATTCTGCTGATATCTACTCGTCATGCTTAAAGCGCATAACACGTCTGGTCTAGTACATATCATTGCATACATGATGGATCCTATAGCAGATGCATATGGGACTTCCTTCATCCTTTCTTGCTCATCCTTTGAGCTTGGACATTGAGATGCACTTAATATTGTCCCTCTTTGAATAGGTACCAAATCTTTCTTAGAGTTCTCCATCTTGAACCTTTTCAAGATTTTATCAATGTATGCACTTTGATTTAAACCTATCAACCACCTTGATCTATCCCTCTAGATCTTTATTCTCAAAATATAGGTGGCTTCACCAAGATCTTTGATGGAAAAACAACTTCCAAGCCAGGTTTTAACACCTTTCATGGTTGGAATGTCATTTCCAAATAGTAGTATATAATCAACATACAATACTAAGAATATGATGATGCTCCCACTAGCTTTCTTATAAACACAAGCTTCATCAGTGTTCTTGATGAATCCAAATTTCTTGATCTCTTCATCAAAACATTGATTCCAACTTCTCGATGTTTGTTTCAATCCATAGATTGATTTCTTTAACTTGCATACTTTATTAGGATGTTGTGGATCGACAAAACCATTGGGCTAAACCATATAGACATTCTCTTCGAGATGTCCATTAAGGAAAGCAGTTTTGACATCCATTTGCCAAATCTCATAGTCATAATATGCAGTTATGGCAAATAATATCCTAATTGACTTTAGCATTGCCACAGGCGAGAAGGTCTCATCATAATCAACCCCTTAAGTCTGAGTGAAACCTTTTGCTAAAAGTCTTGCTTCATAAGTATCCAAGTTTCCATGCATATCGGTTTTCTTCTTGAAAACCCACTTACATCCAACCGGTTTGGAGTTAAGCGGTGGCACAATCAATTCCCATACTTGGTTGTCATACATGGATTGCATCTCTACGTTCATGGCTTCAAGCCACTTGTCACAATCCAAATTGGACAATGCATCATGGTACATAGTTGGTTCATCCGAGTCAACTACATAGCATCCATTCATGAAAAATCCATATCTTTCGGGTGGATAGCTAGTTCAACCAGATCTGTGAACGTTTTGTGTGTATTGATCAACCACTTGATCATTATCAACAACCTCTTATTAATTGCTAATATCAACCAAACATGTATCGGCTTGTGGTTCTCGATCCTCATCAAGTTCCAATGTTCTATCCGTAGTTCCTTCTATAAGGAACTTAGTTTCCAAGAACTCAGCCTTTCAAGCAATAAATACCTTTTACTCTGTTAGATTGTAGAAGTAATATCCCATGGAGTCATTGGGATATCCTACAAAGATACACTTAGTGGATCGGCTTTCTAACTTGTTTAGGGTGTTCTGCTTAACATAAGCTTCACAACCCCATACCTTTAAATATGATAACGATAGAACTCTTCCATCCCATATTTCAAAATGTGTCTTATCCACTTTCTTGGTTGGGGCCATATTCAGAATACGGGCCGCGGAGAGCAATGCGAAACCCCAAAATGACAGAGGTAGTGTGCTTCTAGCCATCATAGATCGAACCATATCCAATAGGGTTCGGTTTCTCCCTTCAGACACACCATTATGTTATAGTGTTCCAGGTGGAGCGAGTTGTGAGACAATCCCACAACTCCTAAGATGATCTTGAAAGGCATCACTAAGGTATTCACCTCCTCTATCTGAACGAAGAACTTTGATTGTTTTGTTGAGTTGATTTTCTACTTCATTCTTGAAGATTTTGAACGTTTCAAAAGCTTCATCTTTGTGTCTTAACAAGTACACATAACCATAACGACTATAATCGTCGATGAAGGTAATGAAGTATCTTTCACCATTCCTTGTCATTGCTTTAAAAGGACCATATACATCCGAATGTATGATTCCTAATAAATCTTTTGCCCTTTGGTTAGTCCCACTAAAGGGTTCATTGGTCATCTTTCCTTGTAAACAAGATTCACACTTATCAAATGAACCCTCTTCATTTGCTTCCAAAAGACCATTCTTTTGAAGTGTTTGAATGCGATTCTTGTTTATGTGACCAAGACGACAATGCCAAAGATATAATTCACTTAAACCCATTTTAAGTTTCTTAGTGCTTGATTGGTATAACGAGTTATTAAAGGATGAATCATCATGAACCAATTTATAAATAGCATTAAAAGGCATAGCCTTAAAATAAAGTATATCATCCATAAAAACATAAATACCATCGTTTACAAACTTTAATACATAACCATATTGTTTCAGAAGGGAAACAGAAATTATATTCCTAGTCAAACTAGGAGCATACAAAATATTCCTCAAAATGACTTCCAAACCACTTGAAAGCCTCAAGATATAGTCTCCTTGGGCTTCGACATCAACCTTTTCTCCGTTGCCCATGTAGAGACTAGTATCCCCCTTCTTAAAATGCTTATTTCTTTTGAACCCCTGCAACAAATTGCAAATATGAGTGCCACACCCGGTATCCAATACCAATGTGTTTAAAGAAATAACATTAAGTTCAATATGGATCATGAAAGTTTTACCTGAGGTCTGCCCAGCATCCCTTTTGTTTCTTAACTCTTTGAGATAGATTGGACAATTCCTCTTCCAATGTCCTATCTCACCACACCGAAAGCATGGATCTTTCTCCGTAACCTTTGGCTTCTTAAGCTTCGGTTTTGGTGGTCCCGCTTTAGACTTTCCCTTACCCTTCCCTTTGACGTATCCCTTGCCTTTGGCAACATTTGCCTTAGGTTTGGGGTGATTCCTTTTCTTGTTGCCACCCTCATTGATCGTGAGAACCTATAAAACCCTTTTACCCATCCCTGCTTTGGCTGTTTTGAGCATTGCATGAAGTTCCCCAATGCTCTTGTCCCTTCCATTCATGTTATAATTCATGATAAACGTCTCAAACTTCTTGGTTAGACCATTGAGGATCAAATCCGTTGCCAACTCTTTTGAGACGGGACAATTCATCCTTTCAAGGCGATCAATGTGGCTTTTCATCTTCATCACATAAGATGACACCGATTGGGTTTCTTCCATTCAACATGCATGAAGCGCTCGAACCGTTTCGAAACGCTCTACCTTCGCTTGTTGAAGGAACATTTCATTCAACTGGGTAATCATGTCATATGCCCCATGATGCTCAAAATCCTTTTAAAGCTCGGGAATCATGGTTCCTAACAAGAGGAAAGAAACTTGCACTGAATCCTCAGTGTGCTTAACCCAATCATCGTAGGCATCAACATCATCAATGTTGGGTTCATCGGGAATAGGATCGTCCAAAACATATGATTTCTTTTCTTGCTTGAGAACAATTCTCAAGTTTCGAAACCAATCCATGAAATTATTGTGGTTGAGACGATCCTTTTCCATGATAGTTCTTAGTGACAGGTTATGGACGGTAGGGGAGGTAGCGTTGTTGTTTGCGGTCATTTCTACAATATTAACAAAGTTCAATTTTAGTATTTAAAAAATGAAATTTTAATTATTAATACCCTTTCATGTCTCATAGACAATTAATAATTAAAATCTAGAATCCAATGTTACATTTAAATAATGGTTCGGTGACCTTTATCTTATTATTTAAATTAACAAGGTAGTCAACATTTGATAATTGCAACTCTTTGCAACTTCTAGTTTTATGGGATCGGTTAAACATCTTTATGTTTAGATGGCATGTTTAATCCCATCAACACCATTGTACGCCATGCTTCGGTGACCCTATTCACATGGTTTCCAACTCAAGTCGTCCTACTTACACACACGTGTGAGTTTACATATACAAGTGGTTAGGTGACCTTTATCCCACAAATATGTTAACCCCACCTCAAACACACAAGTTCCCTAAATATGGTTAGGTGACATTTATCCCACAAAGAGTTCCCAAGTGATTTGAGTGTTGTATAAAAGGATGGTGTTAAACTTGTTTAAAAGGGATTTTGTTTCCATTAATTCTAGTTATGAAAACATTTTGCACCTTACATTTGCATGCATTCAAATGCGTGGTACATTAGTGAAACCAATTTTCAAGGCTCTTTTAATAAAATCCAATTTTATTGCGAAAACATTAACCTTTAATAAAACCATTTTATTACCCATGTTAATGTTTCCAAAAGAACCATTTGAAGCTTGTTGTTGATTTTAAGTTGTTTAATAGTGCATATCCAAATATCACATAAACAATAAAATTAAATCAACCACACAAGCAACACATACAACAACAAGTTCATAACCATAGCCAACTAATTTAACATCACTTGTTGACCGAAACAAGTGAGTTAATTAGGTCCTTCCTAATGGTAAAATGACACAACACTTGTGTCGGTGAACTCCCACTTGATCCCGCATCCAAATGCTTCAAGCATCCACTTTGTGTTGTGATTCTCCCATTCCATTTGGGCTTCCAAATGGGCTTAAATTTCTGCACCAAACTCCTTTGGGCCTTCAAAATATGTTTTCGGTTATTGGGCTTAAATCCCATAAAGAGCTATAAAGCCCTTTGGGCATAAAATTGGCCCAAACCGAAAAACATCCTTGTTGCATCTTCTTTTATAAAAATATATCCTATATACATTTTCCTAGTAAAAGTAAAATGCAACTAACCTATTTGTTTTACATACCAAATAAAAAATAAATAAATTACATACCCAAAAGGAAGAACAAGTACATTTAATTATTACAACCCTTTGAATAATCAAATACAAATCACAACACATCCAAACACAAGGTCTCGGTTAGGTTATGAACATCAAAATACATATCCAAATATGTAATCAAAAACCCGAGAGCTTCCCCTTGAACCACTGATTTGCGGTTAATGTATAAACAAACCGAATATCATGATTCTTGTCCAAACAACTAAATCATCCAAATGATTAAATTTTTCAAGATTACAATATGCATGTAAAGTAGAATCTTGAAAAAATCAGGGAAAACATTGACCAGAATTCTTAGTTTGTTGGTGAATCAACAGCAAGAAACCGAGATTTCAGTCCAGATGAAGCATGTATCCATATAACCGGCTCTGATACCATTGTTGGGCTTTGAACAAGTTTATCAGAGTCATTTTATCCATATAAAATGAAAAACGTAGCGGAATAAGAGATAAAAACTTGTTACAGTTAATATATATAAACTATTTTATATATCTGTTAAAAACCCGTAATTGATCGTTATATAAAAAACATGCTTACAAACAACCATAGGGTGTTTAGAAAACTACCTCTAGAATGGGTTTGAGGAAGATAATCAGTGAATGGCAGCTTCCAAAGAAGGAGGCCTCAAGCTTGTCTACCCCAAGCTTCCAACAAACACCTGGTTGCTAGGATTTTTTACACTTGAACGATCTCTGTTCTTGGTTTTCTTCGACCGATCGAGAGAAAAGAAACAGGAAACAGACGTGCACCTTTTGTGTGTGTTGTAAGTAATCAGAGAGAGTGGTTGATTGCAATCATATATTGCAGTCCTGTGAAACTGAATTTCAGACGAGGAGAGAGAGAAAAGTGGGCGGGGCCCAGCCCTTTATCCCATCCGCATTTCTCAAACATTCATCCGCATTAGTAAATGCGGATAAATAAACTCCTACCGCATTTGTAAATGCGGATGAAGAAATTTCATCGCATTTCCCAAATGTACATCCGCATTTGTAAATGCGGATAAGTAGTTCCATCAGCATTTTCACAAATGTACATCCGCATTAGTCAATGCGGAAGAATAGTTTCATCAGCATTTCCCTAAATGCACATCCGTATTAGTAAATGCGGACGATCAGTTTCATCAGCATTTCCTCAAATGCTCATCCGCATTAGTAAATGCGGATGAAGAAATTCCTACAGCATTTCCACAAATGCACATCCGCATTAGTAAATGCGGATGAGGAACATTCATCCGCATTTCCTCAAAAGCATATCCGCATTAGTAAATGCGGATGAGTAATTAAGAAATGCGGACAAAAGACTTGTATTGTTGTTCAACCATTTGAATAACAATACAAAATACTCTCTCTCTAGAATAAATTATCCATATAATTTATTCATAACACTAGTGCAAATATTTAGAAATTCAATTTCTAAATACTTTAAGTGTTAATATTTATTTACATGATCATATCAGAAAATAAATATCGTATGTGTTTGTCTAGCTTGTTATTGGGTATGACCCGACTTGGATCATAACGTACTAGCCACATCAATTCAATATGTATTTTGGGCAAATCGTTCCCAACAATTAATCCCATCAAAACTTACCCCGTGTCTTAAGATTGCAAACTTTACACCAACAAGCATGGATAATTGCCACTTTTGCGTAAGTAGACGTTGATCTCTCCAAGCTTATTCCATCACTGACTAGCCACTTACTCACCCGATAATCTTCACTATTACCCAAGTATGAAACCTAAGACCGTCATCAGGAGTAAACTCACGTTAGGACCAAATGTGGTTTATATGTTTGTTCGTTTCTATACCCTTGAAACATATGTAATTTTAAAAAATTTAATTTTGGTTTTTTAAACAAGTTTGGTCAATTGGTTATTCTTGTGAATTTTCTTTATTTAATTAATTTAAATATATGAAACAACAATGTTTTTAAGTTCCGTTAAATAAACTATTTTCAAAAGGCTAACTAAACTAAAGTTTTTGTTTAATTGTCTAGACCCAATAACTAGCTCTAAGTGATGAAACCTTTAGCGTGGCAACGTATGCCCGAAATTTGATACGACTAGCCTTGAGTCGTTGGACGTGTAATGTCCAACTATGGTTGATTATGGTTCGTTTAATACAAACTTGTCTTTTTATAACTTATGTCACATCAACGAAACAATAATTGAAGCCAGAATCATAGAAACTAAAAGCCAACATATGTCATGAATATGCTTAAAATGAAAGCATACACATAAAACCAATATCATGACAATAAAATGAATCTTTAATTAACTACATTAAACCATATGACCACTCTTACATGATCATATATCATCTTCATTATGATTTATAAATCAATCAACTTAATAAACAATCAAACTCACTCAGATTTTGACAATGCATTTACCACTGCTTGCATGATACTCACTCTCATTTGTAAGTTCGATATGTACTCAGCAGTCTCTCTAAAGAGCCCATCCAAATCCTCTGATGAGTCCCCGTTTGGGATCAATTTCTTCAAGGTTCGAACCTTCTTTTCGATCATCGTAGACCTTCTAGAACCTTCTTGACTAGCGCGTCTAGCGCGCCTCCTCTTTATCATCCTTAGAGTCTTGTTCCTTGTGGGATTTCTTGATCTTCTCTTCATAACTTTCTTCCATAAAAGATTTTTCGATGAGGTATTGCTGCATATGCTTTTAATTTCTGACAAATCACCAAGTGTTTGATGCAAATCTTGATCATGACCCATGATTTGTTTGGGTTTCAAAGAGTTTTTGATTGTTGTATAGAGTTTGAGTTTTTTGTTTGTGTAGTTAATCAACTCAATAATGGATGGATGGAATATAGTGGTGGCATTGAGGGCTTTTTATATGTGTTTTATGAGATGGATTAATTGCTATTTGTTTTATGGATAATGTTATATTAAGGTTGTGGAAGTGATACGTGTACATGCCTAGACCTAAGGTAGGGAATATTATATGTTTTACTTTTTATATATAATTGGTCTGTATCACCTTCCAAAAACAATTATAAAAAATACATAAAACACCATCTCACAATTGAATATGTACAAAAGTACGGGTCGGGTCGAATCCTTCGAGGAAGTATCCTGATTGTTAAAGGGGGGACTAAAAAATAACGTGACATCAACATGATAAAAGAATGAAGGTTTTCACCAATAAGAGATGAAATATTAACAACAATCAGTAACCTGTAAATGATAATTATTCCTTTAGAATTCCTATTAAATTATTAATACTTATGACCTTATATATATGAGACATGCACAAATAGAGAGAATATTTACACTTAGTGGGCTTGAGTGAGCATCAATGGTGTAATTATATTATAACTATAACTATATAGAAGTTTAACTTTGAAAAATATCAGAAACTTATAATTTTACGACACCATGAAACATAGTACGTATTATATTGGCTAAGTACGTGTACTCGAAAACTTTCGAATATCATTTTTAAAACATATAATTGAATGTATTTTTTTTATTTTTGCCTTTTAGTGTTAAAAGTAATTAATATTATTGTTATAATAAAGTGCAAGAAGTAAAGATAAAAAAGAGGTACATTTAGTAGAACCTTATTCATATTCTCTTAGTTCGACCATATTTTAGGGTATTAACGCAAACAATCTTATAATACCGATAATACAAAAGTTAATCTTCAGGGTTTCTAAAACCATCATGTCTATAATAATACATGAAAACATAGATGTTAATTACCAGGCATTTTAGATTGTGTATGCGAATTCGATCAATCGTGTTAGAATGTATCACGATAATGCAAAAGAAAACCAAGAAATTAATATAACACGAGCAAGCAAGTAACGTGGTTTGTAACCGATTGAAGTGATCAAATAGTTATAATGAACCGCAACCTTAAATATTTATAATCTAACCATGTATATATGGGTTGGGTCTTTAACAAGATAGAACAAGTTAATGCAACACCTCTTTGAATTTCAATACCGGGTCGGGCCAAAGTCTAATTATCTTAAAAATAACATAATTAAAAAAAGATAACTTGATAGAATTAACCTATAACGAATGTATGATTTAGATTTTAGAGTTGATTTAGGCTTGTGTATGGGAGGCATGTTCTGAAGTGGAGAATAATGCACATGGAATAAAATGATTGTTTTATTTTATTATTAAATAAACCACCAGAAAAAGAAACTTATGTTTCTTTCAATTCTCATCAAAACACTCTGGATTATTCCTCATCTCTTCCCAAATTCAATGCACATTCAAAATCTAACAACCATTGTATATAAACCTTGTTTTTAAAACCAGTATTATGTTAAAAACTATATAATATAAGCTTACGTTTTGTTTTAAGTTTAATACATGCATGGGACGGTTAGATAATCAACTATCCACCCGGTTATGCCCGTCTCTCATTAAATCATCACTGCACTACGCATACAAATGTATTATATGATTCTCGTAGTTCAGAATATAATATTGGTTATTGAAAAAACATGCTACGTATATAATTTTATGTGAATTTATATATATGCTTTCTTGGACTTTTTGATCCTTAAATCCAGCTAGATTCATCAAATCATATGCACAGGGTGGTTAGGATTAGTTAGCTCCCATATTCCCGAACAAGAAGCTTAACCTTTTGTTATATATAAATTTAATATGATCAAGATCATGTCTAGGTTTAATGTTCTAGCATGTTCAGTTTCTGTCTGCTAACGTTGTTGTGCGGTTAATCTCATGCCACGACTACTGCAATATCCATGCTACATCCAGTAAACATGCATGCATGTGCTTTAGTGCAATCAAACACTAATGACATGCACATGCATGATGCATGTATTTATATGGCATGATCAATGCATATGATGCATATATAGCTACACTTAATTAGGGATCCTTCTTGTTTAATTCACATTCTGTTTTAAATCAAGTAATTGGAAATGTTATGACTCTTAATCATTGGTGATCAAAATGGATCTTGAACCCACCCGACCCGAGCTGATCCTAAACTTCTTGTTTTGAAGGGAATATTGGCTGGTTGGACTGAGAACCGTGAGAACAAGCAATAAGTCTTCTTGGCTAAATCATCTATCAGCTAGCACGCCAAAACACATTGGTTTTTATATATAGTCGGTCATAGATTTTGGATGTCCCGTGTGACAAGTAAATATACACCCTCAAAATAGACAATTTTTTGTGGAATTAACATTTGACTGAGTTAAAATCGATGGCTACAAACATCAATAAAATAATATTTCTGCTTTTTTTGAACTTAAATGAGTTAGTTGGTTTAATCGGATCCGCTCTAAAATATGTTATTTCTTTTAAATGTTTATTAATTTTTTGAGTCCCATTATAACATATAATTACCAATGAGTTTATATATTTTTTTTTAAATATGCTAATCGAATCCTGATACCTAAAAAAAAGAAACTGTGCTCCTCAAAAGTGAGGTTGATTAATTAGGCAGCAAGTAATGTTTAACTTCCAATCGTACTCAATGGATTATATTGGATCATTTATGATGAAGCAAAATACATGTAGTGATCGAGCCCCTTTTAAGAACATGGGTGCATGTAGGCTTGAGCTGTCAAAGTGATTTCTATGATTTCTATCACATTATGTGATTATGGTTTACCATAGACGCAAATAAAATGACCGTAAACCTTCAAGGGATATTGCACCGTTAAGCACATGAAGTATGTGTATTATGTTCGAATCTTGCTCAAATTAAGTTGTGATTTATCTAATTCTATAGGTTAGCATCGCATTGACAAGTCCCATTAATTTTTTAGTAACGAGTTCCCATGATTAGATAATACCATCAAAATAATTGTACAAATGATATTTTTGTTCAGTATGTTTTAGATATAATTATCCAAGAGTTTCTTTTTTCCTAACCTTCACAAATATATATTCAACAACTTTCAGTCATCCGCGTGTCATTATACTAGATGCGGTAGAAGCTTGTACCATAGTCCTTGAATAAGGTGTACAACACTATTCATTCTATTGTGTTTAAATTTTAAAATACATAGTATTGTATAGTTAAGATCAATTATGTCATTTCAACCCAACAATGTTTGATATGATGTATCACTTTTCAGTAGCATCTTTCTTTCAGCTTTATTATACAATCAAGCCATACAAAATAGCATATGCTAGTATGTTATTAAATACAAAACTAATAATGCATGTACAATAAAACTAGACATAAATGTGAAATGGAACACGTCAGCTCTACTAATCGTGACTTCTTAACTTTTTGTCGACATTTATCGATGTCTATTCATAAGAAAAACATACACAGGGTTAGATTCGTCATTCGTGGGAGATGGGTCGATTCGTTTCAGCCTTTTTGGTTATATGTGTGATGCAGTATGATTGAAAATAATATGTATAAAAAATAATAAACATAATTAAATGTGGTAAATGGGCTACCTTCAAGTGACAGCCATTGATCCAAACTTCCTTGATTGTCTTATGTGGTTAGTGGGCCTCACGGCCCATGTAATACAATCAGCCGACGCTAACAGCAATACAACGTATCATCTGGGCCCCTCGAGCAGTAGGCCTAACCACCTGTCAATCATTTTAAAAGAGTGTAGTGGTCTAGTAGACCACATAGAATACATGATTTAATTTAGGTTCTTATATTCGAACTAGTTTATAACCCCGTGTATTACACTGGGTTAGATAAAAAAAATATTAAAAAATTTTAATGAAAAGCTAAAAAATATAAAATACTATTTTAATATAAGATATAATTAAAATTATGTGTAAGTACTTTAGTTAATAAAATATTTTTATTATTTTTTTTAAACTTTCATTTTAAAAAGGTGGTTTTTTAACTCTCGTTTTATGAATATAAAGACATTTCGTTCTAAGAATATTGTTTTTAGAAAATGTCATTTCCAATAACAATCTCCCTATTTTAAAACTATGCGTTTTAGTTATTTTTGTTTTATAAATAACTTTTTGTATTTGATAAAAATTTTATTTGACAAAATATCATTTTATAAATATTTCATTGTTTAAAAACTTCAGGTTTTAGTTATTTTTTAAATTTTTTAGAAAAACATTTTTATATAAAACCTTTATTTTTAAAAAAAAAAGATCAGTTTTAGAATATTTCATATGTGTAGAAAGATATGATGTTTAAAAAAATTAATAGTTTCTAAAATTTTTTTTTTCAAGAAAGTGTATTTTTAATCAAAATGTGTAGTTTTTAATTAATAAAAAAATATGTTTTATAAAAAATGTTGATTTTAGAAAAAATTGAAATGTTTAAAATAAGAGAGAGAGAGAGAGAGAGAGAAAGGGAGAGAGAGAGAAGGAGAGAGATAAATAGAAAGAGAATTTAGCAATTAATTATTTTAATTTATTAAAATTTGATAAATGATTTGGGCTTGAAAATAAATGGTAGAGTTAATGTGATTGTGACATGTGTCCACACAATATAATCATTTATTAGTATAGACTAGTTTTAGTAAACCTGTGTATTATACGGGTTAAATAAATAAGATATTAAATAGAATAAAAATTATTACTTATAAAACGATATACTAAGACATGATATGATTGGAATTACGTATGAGTAATAACTATAAGTAATAAAATTATAATATGAACTTTTTAAATTTATTTATTTTTGAAAAAAGTAAACATTTTGTTTCAAAATAACGTTTTAAAAAATTTTCATTTTAAAAAATTTTCTTACTATAACTTCCTATTTTAATTATTTTTTATAAAAAAATTACTTTAAAAAACCAGTTTTAAAATATTGCATTAAAATAGTTTTATTTTTCAGAAAAAAATCTTTTATATAAAACAATTTCTATAAAAATAACATTAATAAAAAGATCTCTTTCTTAATTTAGAAAAAAACTAATTATAATGTAAAAATGAATAAATAATATTATTAATAATTAGTGTAGTTATTTAATAGGAGAGAGAAGCGGAAAAAGTTTGATGAGAATGAATTTGATGCTGACACTTGGCATCATTTATCCTTTTATTAGAGTAGAAATATTTTTTGCTTCAGATTTTTCCTCATAAGTCACAACTATTAGAAGGTTGTGTTTCCAACTTGATTTTCGGATTAGTAACGTATTAACGGATCTTATAAGTTAGTTTTTCGATAACATCTCAGAGTTACAATTATCTTATCGTAGGCCTTCGATTTTAGTTTATTAAATAAGATTCATTATTTAGGGTTAATTTATTTTTCTTTTATTTTTAAAGTATATGACGTATTCAAAGATATATTTTACAATATATATATTGTTTTAATATTTTTAAAGTTTCTTCTTTTATATTTCAATTGATGTTTTTAATTAAATTAAAAAATATATCCCTTTCTATCCTTTTTCTTAAATTTAATATAGAGCATGTTTATTAATTTCAAAAGAAATTATTTCCATTATTATAACCTAATAGGCTAATATATATAAAATAATAACCTTCATAACAAAAGATAAAATTATAATTTTGTATAAAAAATTCCTTTAACGTAGTTCTCTAAATACAAATCCAACTTCAATTAATGTCATGCCTCATACGTTAACCTTTTAAAAGTCACATGTTCAACATTAATTACGTTTTATCTGATATCACTGTATAGCAAAGTATTGATAGAAACCTTTTGTTTTACCTAACATGTTCTCACGGTTAACAGAAAGAAAGGAAAATGAGACAAGATTGTTAAAATACATTTACCGTTTTAAGTTATAATTTACATGGTTGGTATTCCTGGTACCAACATATAACAGACTTAACAGTCCATTCCCCTTTACTAACAGAGCAAAATTACCAAATTAAAGGTAGAAAAGGGGCAACAAATACACATAAATTACTACAATATAAGTGGTTGCAAATTGGGGGTTTGAGGGCAAACTCTATCATCTTCAAGAACAAGCAGTTTTGGGGTGTTTGATTCTCTCATCCATGCGGCCACCATGGGCCCCGGTGAGATGAACCGACCAATATTAGATGTAGCAACCCTAAATGGCGAGCCCATGCTACCCAAAAGGGCTTCGATGGCTCGTTTAAGTGCACAGTCACCTACTACTTTGCTGTGCTTACCCCATCCTGTTAAAATGCTGCATCAACAAATGATGACCAGAAAATGTCAAAAGATTAATAGATGTGTATAAAATGAGATTGGGCCCGTTTAAGGCCGAATCACAGCCCACAAAAGCCCAAAAAGCAGGGTTTAAAAATGCTTGGTCCCTGGCCATGTGAGGAATCATGTTGAGCATTAAAGACCAAAGTACCCTCATCTGTGCCGAGAAGACATGCCGTTTAAAAACAGGAACCGTTTATCTAATTTTAAGCTTGTCCAAACTATTAATTTTGTATTAAACCACAGAGTCCATTCATGCAACTTATAAACCTATTGGATATATAGGTTTTAAAAAAAGTTGACACTATGCTCGTCAAAAGCCCGAAAAAGCCCTAACTCTGAGCCTAAAAGCCTAACCGGGCCGGTTTATATCTGCAAAACCCGGTCCTAGGCCCGTTAAGTCTAAAAAAGCCTGTTCTTTTTTGAAAAACCTGAAACAGCCATTATTATCTAAATAAAATTATCATTTTTAAAACTTATTTGAAGTATTTTCAGGGAAAAGTGTCATCATAAATTTCTTTATATTATTTCATTTAAAGTATAGTTATAATTATTATAATTTTATTACCAATTTTACATTTTATCCAATGGTTTTAAATCAGTTTTAAAATGTATGCTATAAGTTACAGTTGATCCTGCTTTTATCATAAGGCAAATACTACCACACTGCATCTGATGCCCACTTGAAAACCGTTCGGGACCAGATTAAGGCTAATTTTTCGGCTAAGAACCAGGCTTTTCCAGCCCATTGGGCCTGGACTTTGTGCACCACTAAGCTATTTGGTAATAATAATAATAATAGAAAACATACCTCAATAAACCAGGCAACTCATGGCCTTCATAAACAATTGAACATATATTTAGCAACCATGCGTGAACCATGGCTCGCGCAGCACCAGATGACATGAGGTGTAAATCTAAGCAAGAATCAGACCATGTATTTTCCCACACTTGTCTACGTTTTCCTTCGAGCACCACCATTTGGGCTCCACGTTTCTACAATTATTACAAGATTGCGTAAAATTACTTAACTACCAATGGAGGGTATTTTGCAATTGGCACAAAATCAGTAATGTTTGGATTCTGTTGTAATAATCATTAATCACTCAAATGGACAGTTGTTTGAATGATCAGATAATCAGAATCAACAGATAATCTAGCTGCAAATAAGCTCACAAATTGACGATAAATGTGAAATTACCTAACTACCCCTAAATTCAAACAAAACGAGTAGTTGATTACCTGTCCAAAATGCCATAACATGTCGGTCAAAGCATTATAAAAGGCAGACGCAGTCGAAGAATCCATACGCTTGACCTCATCAAAAAGAGAAAGAGCGTGAACCCAAACGTTTTCTCTATGGCCCATTAAAAGCCCATGGGCCACACCATACACTTGGTTATCAAATAATCGAAGTTCTTCCAATAACAATGAAGCTTCTTCAAATGAGCTGCAACGGCTGCAAAAAAATATAAACTTGTAACACATGTTGCAACCATTTATGATTCGCGTTTAGAAAGAAGAATAATTTGATGTTTTTCTAGTAAGGCAAACAGTTATTTGTTTAGTTGCACGAGTAAAATAACAAAGAAATATATCATAACTTTCATTATCATGTTCGGTTGACCTGTAGGAATGCAAAGAATTCTAATGTGAAACAATTTATATACATACATACATACATATATTCATATAAGAAATGTATAACTTTCTCTCTTTTTATACAGTATTTAACAAAAAACTATTGGACTTTTTATGTACATGTGATTCAAAATCAAACATACTATAAGCTTGTTAAAACCATAATTATGATTATAACCAAAAAATGAAAGCTTAAAGTAGTAAAATAAAAAAGTTTACAGTTAAAACGGTCAATGAAATATGATTGCAGCCTACCAAACGCTACGACTGAATTGCAGAACAAGTATAGGGTTAAGTACAAACCTGCACGCGTTCAAAATAGCCGAAAAAGTAACCACATTCGGTTTAATTTCCAGCTCATGCATCTTCCGAAAAACACCTAAAACACATATCATCTCCTTCCTACCCTTTTCTCCAATACTCAAATTTCCAGAAGCTAACTGCTCAAAAACCTTTATTATCCTATCTTCATCTCGGTTATTAACCTTTTTATCACCGTTTTCCAAACACATAATTTCCCCTTTACCGTCATTCAGAAAACCAGTTTCACCCGACTGCCCGAAAGCATTTATGATCGAATTATACGTCACAACATTCGGTTGAATCCCCTTTTTAGTCATCTCATCGAGTAACAAAGCAGAAGACTCAACAAACCCTTTCTTACATAACGAATCGATGATTTCACTATAGAAAACAACGTCAGCCTTCAAACCTTCATGCTTAAACTCCTTGTACGCCTCGGTAGCTTCTAGGTACAACCCGCCTTTCAAATAAACACTTATTAGAGTCGAATACGTCAGTAAATTAGGGGGCACACGCTCGTTTTTCATCCTGTTAAACAATTCTTTAACTTTATCATACCTCCCTTGTTTCCCAAACCCGTCAAGAAGTGCATTATACGTAACAACATCTTTTCTAAACCCCGTGTTCTCCATTTCCTTAACAACGTTAAGAGCCTCATCGAACCGCCCTAAACTTGCATATATAGCCAAAAGATTATTAAAAGAAACGCGATCAAGACGAATATTTGCATACTTCATCTCACTAACCAAACTCAATGCTTGATCTAATCTCCCCGACTTTGCACACCCGCGTATCACAGTGCTATACGTAACCTCATTCGGCATAATATTCTTAGCTGTCATCTCCGCCATTATTTGAAAAGCCGAATCCATATGACCACCACTAGAAGCAGCATCCAAAAGGGTGTTATATGTATAGATATCGGGCTCAATCCCTCGATAACACATCTCGTTAAACAAACTCATAGCAGTTTCCCACAAACCACCACCACTACAAACAGCTAAAAGCGAATTGTACGTAATTCGATCCGGCTGAAACCCATTGCTCAACATATCATCGAATATATCCGAAGCCCGTTTGAAATCAGCACCCCCTTTCCCACAAGCATCAATTAAGGCATTGTAAGTAACAAGATTTGGCTTTAAGCCCGACAGCTTCATCGATTCGAATAACTTAATAGCATCATCAGATAAACCACTTTTGGCATAAGCACTAATCAAAGCAGAATACGCATAAACAGTGTTACCATAGCCTTCACTAACAGCAGTTTCAAACACCCTTTTAGCCAATTCAACTTTCCCCAATCTACCAAGAACACTAATCACAGAGCTAGCTAATTTACCTTGCTCTGTTCTTCGTCTTTCGCGGGATACCGCGAATTCGAAGCATTGAATCGCCATCGACCACTCGTTTCGATTACCCAATTCGCGTAACAAGAAGCTATAATCATCACACCCACATAACTTCGATTGAAAGTTTAGTAAAACCGATTCGATCAACCGATCATCACCACTGCAACGAATGAGCTGTTGCAGAGCATCCTCAGCTAAAACAGAGTGTCGGGTGGAGTTACTGGATTTGGGCCGGCCGAAGTGCATCTTGGAGACGAACCGGGTGGACCGGCGGCCGGAGAAATCGGCGGCGAGCTCCGGTTTGGAGGGGGAAAGGGGGTTTAAATTGGGGTTCCGGTGGACGGTGGTGGGGATGGGGGTTGGGGGTTTGGTGGCGGTGGCGGTGGGGTTGCGCGGCGGCGGAGGGTGGAGGTTGGTGTGGCCGTTGGGGGTACGGCGGTGGTGGTGGTGGTGGGGGTTGTGGAGGTGGTGGTTTTGGTAGGGTTTTGCGGTGGTTAACGTTGGTGGTGTGGAGGATGCCATGGTGGTGATAAGGTAGGGTTTGATGGTGGAGATGAAGAGATGAAGGGGATGATGGTAGGTGAGCTGGAGTGTGTGTGTGTTACATTGGAATATACAAACACATACACATACACATAAGATGGTGAGGTTGACAAGTCAACTAAAGTAGTTATTTGGGTTGGATATTTTGGTCCTTGTTAAATTGGGTTTTGCTATTTTGAGGCACACAAAATGCTAGCTTGTAAACTTGGAGATTTATTATTATTATTTTTATATAAATTCTTGTTTTTAAAAGAATATAAACATAAGTAAAAACTAAATACTCAATCTATATATGAAAATTATAAGGTTATAATAAAATATTATTTAATCTAAGAATAATTGTGTGCTTGATATGTATTATTTTATTGTTTTAAAAATAAGGTCATATTGATTATTGTGTCAGATATGTCAACTCATTGTGTCTTATACGTTTATTGTTTCAAATATCAGTTTATTATGACGTATATTTTATATAATTTGTTATATGTATTCACCATTATGTTTTACATTTTAAATCAGTTTGTATTATTTTTTTATTGTTTTTATAGATTATATAAACTTGTTATTATTATTGTGTTTTACAATTAGTAGTATACAATAATATATTTTCACCAATGTATTTTTCAAAATTCATAATGTTTATGATAGCATAATGTGTGTTTTTGTCATTGGTTTTTATAGATTATATAAACTTCTTGTTATCTGTTATTGTATCATACAATTAAAAACACGCAATGATGGTATTTCACCGATGTATTTTTCAAAACTCATAATATTTAATATAACATAATGACGATAAAAAAAAAATGAAACATTATGTTATTTTGTTATTTATTTTTAATGTATTAAAATCATTAGTTGTTAATTTAATATTGTGTTTTACATAATAGAGATACACAACATTATGCTCACCACTAAACTATTTATCGATATGTTTGGCTTTTTGATAAAAAGAAATTTATTTTATAACGATGTTTAAGGGTGATGTTTCTCTGTTAGTAAATTTGAAGATACCATCACCAATTATATAATTTTTTAAGCATAATGTTGTGGAAATCATCATCAAGCATCAACTTTCAAAACCAGTCCCAAAAAAATTATTAACTAAAGTAATTTGTTTTGTACACTGTTTTAAATTAACGGAATCATCTTATTTTTCTGCTTGAACAACAATAAGTACTAATTTTTGTAATAGTTGGATTTTTTAGTTAAAATAAGATACGCTTGTCATAATTTTAAGGGTATATGCTTAAACTACAGTGCATAATCATTAGGTAATTTCTATATAGTGTGTACCGTTAACATTTTATTCTATTTTATTTGTTACAAGCTATATTATATTTCTCTTATCTTATATATGCTATTTAATTATTTAATAATACTTATTATTAACTATCAGTAACAATATTAAAACGTTTTCTTATTAGTTATTATGATATCTAATATCAAGATGTAGAAGAAAAAATAAACAAATATTATAATCTTAATGTTGCTTGCACATTTGACATAAGAAATTTGTTGGAGGGGTGCAATATATTAGTCATGCAATTAGGTCACGTTCTTATGAGAAAGCAATATTGGGTTTTGGTTTGACTTTGGTATATTTTTAATTGAAATTTATTAACGTTATATTCCAGAGTTCATTTAAGAAGAGAAAAGAAAAGAAAGGAATCGGAAGGAAAGAAAAAATTGTTGTGTTTCAGAGTTTTTTTTTAACGAAGAAAGAAAGAAAGTTATGTTCCCGGGTTCATTTAATGAAGGAAAAGAAAGGAAATAGAAGAAAAATGAAGCCTAAAATGAATCTTTAATCGGAAAGAACTGGAGAAAAAAGAAAATAAAGAGAAATAAAGAAAAAGAAAAGAAAGGAAAGGAAAATAAAAGAATTTTTTTTTTCTTTTCTCTCCTTAAGTAAACTAGGGAACACAGTGTAAATCTATCTATACTAATAAAATAAAAGTTTTTGTAGGCCACTTGTCTTAATTCTAGAGCTCTTAAATTTTATTTTTTCGTTTCTCTCTCCTAATAAATATCATATTAACTACAAATGTAATTGGTAAAGAAATAATTTTTTATAAAATAAGAAATTTTTCCAGAAAAAAAAATCAAACTTTCTAAAAACACAATATATTTTAAAGCCTATGGCTTTTATAAAATAAAATTCTTATTAAACGAAAGTAATTAAATTGCAAAGTCATAATAAAGAAATTATTAAAAATGATATTTTTTAGAAACGGTTTGTTTTGAAACAATTTGTTTAAAAACCAACTTTTAAAAAAAATTAAACTAAAGTTTAAAAAATGATATCGTTCTTTTATCACTGGTACGTAATGTCAACCACATTTTTTATCAAAAGATCGTTTTATAATTCATTAACTTTTATTAATAACTATTTAATATGTTATTTATTCAACCCGTGTAATACACATGGTACTAACCTAGTTTTATTAAACTCATAGGAAAGTAGATATGTGATGGTAATATAATTATAAACTACGTGAACTTTATGAAAAACCTCGTTTGTTCTAAGAATATAACATATGTTAGATTCATATAAAATAATGCATTTTAATTTAAAAACTATAAGAAATATTTTACTCTTAACTATAAGAAACATTTTGATTATCGTGTCAATACGTTTGGTCATTGTGTCTAATACGACGTGCCATTGTGTCAAATATCTGTTCATTATGTCAAATATTTTTTATCATTGTGTTTTACATTTTATATAATTTTGTGTTATTTTTGTCAATATTTTTTATATATTATATAAACTTGTTATCATATCATTGTGTTTTCACAATTAGAAGTGCACATCGATGTTATTTCACCAATTTTTTTAAAAAACCAATAGTGTTCATGATAATACAGTTACGAACAAAAAACACAATGTTACATTTTATCATTGTGTTATACATTTTATATCATTTTATGTTATTTTATCATTGTTTTTAATATATTAGATTAATTAGTTGTCAATATATCATTGTGTTTTACATACTATGATTACACAATAGAGTTACTTCATCATTTTGTTTTGAATATAATTCATTATTTTAGTTGATACAATAATATTCAGAAAAACAACAAGTAACAAATTGACACAATAAGATGTAATAAAGACACAATGACAAACATATTTAATATGAGTTGAAAAAATGTAAAAAAAAAATATTATTATTTTTTCATATAATAATACTGTACTCATTTTAAATATAAAAACAACTAGTTTTTATGGTGTAATTTTTATTTAAAATATATCGTATATAAAAATCATGGATGTTTAAATAAAAGCTTGAGAATTTAAAAAAAATAAGCAAAAGTGGTTATAACTATAATTTAATCTCAACCATTGATTAAAAAGATTAATGGTTGAGATTTATTTTTAAACTTTTAAATTTATAAATTTTTTTAATTTGAACTTTTACAAATAATCACGTGAAAGGAGTTCATATTTTATATAGATACAAAAGGAACCCTGTTTGGCATAAACACTTACGGGTAAATAATAAGTCCCATTTGATTCATAAAATTCACAAGAATTAGAAATTAAAATTGACATTTTTTTACTCAAATCCTGTTTGTAGAGCATATGCATGTTTTGGTACACAAGAAAAGTTGTTGGATGAAGAGGATGAGAAAATAAAGAAAAAAAGAGAAAAATAACTAATAAAATAACTAACTATCTATATCATTATATCCAACTAAAGGGATTATATAAATAAAAGAACTAAAGTTGCTAATTTTATAACAATATATTATTTATGTAAAATAAGTTTGTTTATATATAAGTAGTTAGGTTTTTTCCTTTTATTTTATAGAGTAAATTACTATTTTAGTAATTATGGTTTGCTCATTTTAACCATTTGAATCAAAAACGAATTTTCTAACAAATCAAACCTTATGGTATGTATCTTATAACTATTTTACTCTAATACACTAACAGATTTAAATTTTTTTAATTATTTTCTAATAAAATTACCAAAATGCCCTTGTACTTAAATTGTTATTTTTAACAACCTCAAGGACTAAAAACATAATTTACTCTCTCACACAAACATATTATATATATGGATATGTATAAAAGATTTTTATTTTTTTTTTAAATTTTAAAAATATTTTTTAACTTTTTG